>JAWNLB010000144.1:16125000-17325000 GCA_035041595.1 Drosophila basisetae | reverse complement strand
CAACTTGGCCGTATAACTAGTATTCTTGGCCAATAATGAAATGTTGCATTGGTTTTTGGTATTTAAATTTCACTTGATTAGCAGGTTTCGAGTTGTGCACCATTATGGAAATTATTATAAATTTCTAGCCCCGTAACCCCCTTTCCGCCATATATCAGGTTGATTTTGTCTATAAAATTTAAACATTTTATATATTTAATATACATGAATTTTGTTTGGACAATCATCGCTTGAATAAAATAATTGTTATACAACAGATTTGTTCATTTAATAAGTAATTTCGCTTAAATTGGTTGGTTATATGTTTTTTTGTTTTTGTTTTTGTTGTTTCTTGAATTAGTTTACATAATATAATATTTGGTTTCTTTTATTGTATTCTTTTCATAGTTTTCACTTTTACGCAAAAAGGTACATGTTGTGAAAAGGACTAACGCTGGACAGGAGCGTCCGGCAAGGACCGTCAATGGGTAAATTGTGCAGATACCTCGAACTCGAACTCGCAGAGTGTGTGTGTCTCTCTCATTCTAACTAAATGCCGTGCAACATTGGCAATTAACTGTACATTTAGCTTAGCACTTTTGATGTTGCCTCTCGCTTTAAAGGGTTTAATAACAACAGCAAAAAAGAATTATATGGCTAAATTCGTATGGCAAATACTTTGGTGTTTTTTTTTTGTTCTAACAAATTGCGACGCCCCGCTATTGAAGAGGCGGGACTGCGGGGTAGGAGCGTTATCTACTGCACCCAGATGGAGGGCGCCCAGATCGGTTCATTCTCCAGCCGTTGCACATGCTGGACGAGCTGCTCGAACGATGCCAGCAGCTCTCCATTGACGATCTCCACATCGAAAAAGTGGCCATAGGTGAAGTCAATGCGTTCCGACGACTTTATCATATCCTCGAACTCCTCATCCGTAAAACTGCGCGCATTTGCCTCATCGAACGTGGACTTGGCGCGCGCCTCAGTTCGCGTGGACTTGAGTACGTCCAACTCTGGTGGTTTAATGTGTATGAGGAATGGTTTCAGCTGCGCTGTGCGCAACGTCTTAATCGCCTGATAGTGAGGACTCAGCACACAAACGCAACCGGCATTCACAATCGATTTAACGCTCTCCGCTGAGGTGCCATACAGGTGCCCCTTGTACTCGCCATGCTCCACAAATTTGCCAGCTTCAATGTCTGCGTCCATCTTCTCCCGTGCCACAAAAATGTACTCCCGACCGGGCACCTCGCCAGTGCGCATCGGTCGTGTAGTATCTGCCAAGGGATAATAAATGGAGAAAACAATAGGTTCGTTGTTTGGTTAGTTAGCTAGAAGTTCATTCCACTCACATGGCACCGGACTGCGAAACTTCTCCGGATCACGTGCGATCAGGCGACGCCTCAACTCGTTGCGTCCAACACCTGGAGCACCAATGAGCACAACTGGACGAAAGATGCCGGGACGCGGATAGAGTTTGGCGACCTCCTCGTACGTGGCAATCAGTTCGCGATCAAAGTCATCGTTCTCTGTCAAATCGTACATGATCTTTTTAGTCTTTGGCTGCCGACACGAGGAGCTGCTGCTGCTCGTCTGCAGCCGCGGCGACCCCGGCGGGGTGGTGCAAAGTGAGGCGCATGAACCCGCTTGAGGATTAGGTGGCGATTGGAGTTGAAGGCAATGTTGAGAGCGATGGTGGTTGTTGTTGTTATGAGGGGATTATAATGAAATGAGTCAAACACATGCGAGGATCGATCGATTAGTTTCAATCATCATTTAAATTAATAGAGTTATTCCATTGATTAATTGTGTTATTTTCATTCACTGCTTTTTGGATTAATTGCAGAGGTGATTATAGGTAGCTAATTGAAAAAGTTTTTCTTTTTTCATGGCTAAACTAAAACATTAATGTTTTCATTGGGTTAGTAAATGATTGGTTCTATTATATATAATTCAAATAAACATTAAAAAGGGAATATGAACATTCAGGAATATCCAAAGCTAATAAAATATTTCGATTCTTTTCGTTTGAGAGCAACTGAATTTAACATTTAATTTTAGTTTGGAAATATGTGTGATATATGTGCCTTTGTAGTAAGAGGGCTGTGTGAAGCATTTGTGATGAGTTTAATAATAATTTTTTCTGTTGTCCTATTATGATCAGCTTGTGAATGAGTGATTTGATGTGTGCACACACTGTAAATGGATCTAATTAATACACTTACGCTTCGAGTCCATGTCGTTGCTCTCGCGCTGAGTACGCTCGTGCAGAATGCGACGCTCCTGCAGTGCCCGGCTGGGTATGAGGCCAGCGCGTGCTGAGCGCTCGTGATCCTTGCGCGCCTGCCACCAATAGGCATCGTCCTGGGCCACAATGTGCAGCACATCGCCGCGCTGAAAGGCCAGGCCCGCCTCCTTGCAGGGTATATACGGATCCACATCGGGATTGTAGTCAAAGTGGGCACGCACTCGCACCTTGGACTCACGCTGGGCGCCTTTGGTGTCGGCGGGCACCAGCTTAAAGGTAATTGTGCCCTCGGAATTTTGCTACAAATAAACCGAGTATTCTATATGCAATAATAGATGTGATATGGGTCGATTGGTTAATTACCAGTATGGTGAGCACATCGCCAGGCGTCTTGCCCTCCACATTGATGCTGTTGACCTCGATGACCTCGTCGCCGACGTGTATTAAACCGGAGCGATCTGCAGCGCCGCCGTGCATTATTCTTGCTATGATTATCTTGCCCGTCTCCTCGTCCGTTTTTATGGTCGCGCCCTAAAAGTATGCAACGCGTTTTTAATCAAGCTAACAGCACTGCTTGTGCATGTGTATGTATGTATACATGTTTATGTGTGTGTATGTGTGTGTGTGTGTGTGTGAGGCTGTACATGTGTGTGTTTGGGCTCTGTGTAGTGTTCGTCGACTATTTTCCAAGTTTTATTAACACCAATGCAAAACATAAGAGTACAAAAAGTTTTGGTGTTTGTTGTGTGAGGATTGTTGTTGTTTTTTGTTGTTAATTTGTTGTGGTGCCAAGTTTTGAGAGCAGTCTTATTGAATGGTTGAACTATACAGTAAGGACATTGTTTACTTACAACAATCGGTTCCGCACTTTGTGCTCCTGTCTGTGTTTTTTTTTTTTTTTTTTGTTTAATAGTTTTAATTGATTTTTGGTTTATGAGAAAATCAATTCGAATTTATTCGATTTTTGAAATGTTTTTTTTTTGTTAGACAAAAGCAAAAATTTACAATAAAATTTGTTAGCGTTACAAAAACAGTTTTGAAATGCGGATTGGGGAAATGAATGAAAGCGCAGATAGGAGCAAAGTTTAAAAAAAGAAGAAGAAAAACTGAGAGCAAAGGACATGGGACAATTTTAGGGCGGAAGAAAGGCTCGTTATACATATGCAGGATAACAATTAGTTCATAGAAAGGAGTGCCAGAAAAGCAGCTGAGCAGTTAAGACAGTAAAAGCACAATATGCATAAAGTGGGCATTGAACAATGGATGCAATGATGACAATGACTCTGATGGGCATGAGTTTAAAATGAGCAGCGATGAGAAAGGAGTAAAGTTCATACTCACCAGTGGCTCATTGCTCTTCACGAGCTGCACAATCTTGATGGTCTCCTCATCCTCATCCATTTCAATTGGCGCCTCGGGCAGATGGGGATAAAAGTCCTTTTGTGCAATGGCGTCGTGCGCGAACAGCAGATGCTGTAAATTTCAGAAAGTTGCAGTTGAAGTTTTGATTTGTTTTTAAGTGTTGCCTGTACTCACCTGTAAATGCGAATCCTGCAGCAGATGAAACGCCTCCTTGCAGTCGTCATTTAGATGACAGCTCTGCGACAGCTGCTCCAACACCTCGTACAGCACCTGGGCTGAGGTGGACAATACCGGTGCTAAACGATCATCGCGACCCACTTTCGCCACCTTTGTGTGCACATTGACCAGGGCATTAAGCTCCTTGGACTCCAGCAGTGCCTTCAAAAAATCAATCTCCTGGTCATTGGACAAGTTGTCCGATTCCTTCAGCGTTGTTATCAATTTGGACAGCGCTGCAATCGACTTGATCAAATTAACAGGCAGGAAAACAAAGAAGTAGACGCAATACGCTTACCTGGATCCCAATTGATATCTGATGCCATAACTGCAGCTAGCATGCTACAAAGGACACTCCCACACACACAAGCCTACAGTGGTGTTAGTTTGTAACCCTTATGCCTGATGTATAACTGACAGACAAATAGATGAGGAACATTTAAGACTTAAGGTTTGTTAGCTTATGCAATTGCGTAAAGATTGATATAAAAACTTTTCAGATGCCATTGAAAATACAGATTATATATTAATATAAATGAACTATGTAATATCTTTGCAGCAAACTTCCTTCCCTTTGACTAAAATCGATACTTGAATTAAACTCAATTTAGCCGACATTTTCGGCGAAAGTCGAAAGTTTCGTCAATTCAGTCATAGACAAGATAATCAAATTTTGATGAAAGCGTTGAATGCGATGAATATACAATTTATGCAAAATCAAGAAAGAAATGCTGAAAGTAATTTTCCCTTAACATGCTGAAGGGTAACCGGTAGGGAAAGGAGAAAGCGAACTCTTCTTTTGTGTTAGTTTGCCCAAATGGGCGCTACGAAAATGAGAGCCATGAAAATGAGGCAAAAAAGTCGCCAACAAGTCGTATGTGTAATGTCTGTTAGCTGTTGGCCAATTTTACTTCTTCATTTTTTTGAGCTTAAGCTGGCGTCGAACTGGCGACAATTTCCCCATACCCATTTCAATCTTCTTCACTGCTTCATAGTGCTGTGCCTTTGGATATATACTCGTACTCTGCAAAATGCAATTAGCTGGCATTAGGCAGTGGCCAACTAGGCTGCTCCACTTGGCCCGCAGATTTATGTCGGATTAGAAGCGCCACAATTTATGTACATTGTCGCGTGGGCTGCGCAATTTCTCTCTCTCTCTCTCACACTCCTCACTTGCCTCGTTTTTTGTGGCGGCTTAGAAATCTCGTTTTAGCCATAGTCATAAATTGTTGTGGACAGACAAAATGAGCAAAACATTGCCGCAGACTGCATACATTAAATGTTCAATGGCTGCGCTTCCTGTTGCTGCTGCAGCTTCGCGTTCCACAGTGCGTCCAGCCAGCTGGAAAACAAGTGTTTGCCTTCTTTTGCTCTACTTTGAATTGCTCTGCTTTGCTTTGCTTTGCTATACTTTGCCTCTGCGTGTGTTTCTACTTCTGGCCAGCTGCCAAGCTGCGGCACAAAAGTTCACTAGCACTTTGTGCCTGGATAATGGCCTGAACCCTTTGCTATTGTTAGCTGACTGCCACGGCAATCGTTAACACCGTGCCGGCTATTAGCTGTGTGTTTACGGCCAAATGACCCGACCAAGGCTGCGATAGCCCAATCGGACTTTGCTTTCCTTTCATAAGCAGCTTCCTATGTCATACAGAATGAAGCACATAAGTATGTAGTTGAAAATGACGGTGACTTTGTTCTGCCAAAATACAATCTAAAGCAGCGATAAACATACTTATAATGTACTTCTAATGATTTCGTGTGGTAAAGTCTGTAAGTAGTATAGGATCATTATTAATATTTTAAGTAGCAGTGCTTAGATTTGTGTACTTTATGAAGGAAAAATCATGACTCTCTTTTCTTTTCTCAGCTACTTCCGCAAGTTGTTTTACGTTTCTCGATTCAAAAGCAGCGGTCACATGAAGTAATTTCTAAGACAATAATAGTTTTGTTTCATTTGCATATAATTTTCTTTATAATTATACTAAAGAAGTGAAGGATCTATTATTTTAGTAACTCATGTTTTGGTTACATAAAAAACATGCATGCTTCAGGAGAAGCACCCAGTTTGCCATTGGGCTCATATGGGTATGGCGCCATACTTTTATAAATAGCTGTGGGGCAAGTTGATGAACCCTAAACGACATTCGCATGCTACAATTTCTGAGTGATGCGAATGTGCGACACGAATAAAGGTAATCAGCAAAGGCTCCAGTTTGTTAATATTTTTTGTCCTTGACAGTGGTGAGCTGGGGTCAGTTGACTGGACACTCAATTTGATGATGCGTTGCCATAGAGTAGAGCTGCTGCTCTACTTTCCAGCTGCGGGCGAGTATCAAAGAAAACATGGAATGACCTTGAACTATATACTACTCATATATGTACTTATATGTGTACGTGTATGCCAAAGGTGGCCCAAAACAAAACCCACAGCTGACGTTGCCAGGGTGAAATGCATCGACGTCAGCAACATAAGTGCGGCGAGGGGAGGGTGTAGAGGAAGGGCATGGGGTGGGGGTGGAGAGGGACAGGTGGTGATAGCCATTATCCTGATTGGGCGCACTTTGACCTAACTGCCTGGAATTATAGTGAGCGCACGCCAATCAGCAAATTATTGTAATTAAAAATTGGCATGATTTGTTGCTGTGGTTTTAAAGCTAATCAAGAAAATTGAGCTCTAAACTTGATTTTACATTTACTGGTCAAGTAGGTGTCTTATATATGGAAACTATATATAGTTGGATACATACACGTATATATACTTCTATGCGCATTAAAGTCAGCTCATAAAACATAAATTTAAAATGTAAATTTTAAAAACTAATTAAATATATTTTTTAATTGTTATATATAACTCTAACTTTTATTTGAAAATTACTAAAAAGTAAGTAACTTTGAAAGTGATTTTGATACATTGAAATTGAAATATATTTATTGAATGAAAATTGATTTTAATCTTCAAGAAAAATGCGATCGAGAAAATAAATTCATTAAACGTTTCCCTCCCAGCAGACCTTTTTGTGTTCAGGTTCGACATTTTTCGTCGATCTGTAAACTGGGCTTATGAACAAACGCATATATTTTGACTAAATTGTTGAGGCTTAATCATGACGGGAACACCCTTATTGTATTTTTTTTTATTTATTTTTTCTTTTTTGAGCAAAGTGCGTGGTGCAAATTGCGTTGCCTAACAATTTGCGAAATTGAAGCCACCAGCTGCGGCTCATGTGTATCTTGAGCCGCAATTACGCTAATTGCCCGTGCGGCCGCAAAGGACTTGAGACTCTGTCGAGTGTTTGAGTTTTATGTACTAGTTGCTGTTGCTTTTTTCTGTTGGTGTTGTGCATAATGATACGTGTCAATGGGCGGAAAAACAAAGGAAGCAACTGTGCCTCTAAGATAACGCAACGCAGGTAACACAATACGACAGCATTGTGTGGCAGACGTGACGAGAGCACAAGCGGAGGAGTCTTTGATAATCAGGGATAAAAATGGGGCAGCTTGGCAGATGAAATGAGATTTTTGATCACAATCGAGTTATTATTATTGCAGCAAATGCGGCCAGCAGGCTGCGAATAAATGGAAACAAAAAGTCTGGCAACGCTGCTCGAAGAGAAACGACGAAGGCAGAGAGAGAGAGAGAGCGAGAGAGAGAGACAGCGACCGTGCTTGTGTGTGTACTGAAGAGAGCGCAGCGACATGTGAAAAATTTTCATTTGGATTTTAATAAAATAGAAAAAAAACACTCACACACACACACATAGAGAGGAGCGCAAGCACATTGCAAGTAAATCTGAGCAGCAGCAGCTTACCTGAGATCAAATGGAATTCCACGATTCGATGCTCTCCGTGGTTGTTGTTGTTGTTGCTCTTTCTAGTTGTAGTTGTTTACGCTTATGTTGCATATGCTTAGTGCCAATTTAACGCGCAAGTTGACAAAAAAAAACAAAACTTTTTTTGAAGCTTTTCGCCGTCTCGTCGATGTTTTATTTTTAAACGCAGACACACAAAACAACACAGCACTTGGACATTTATCCGTACATATATATATATATATACAATTATATATATTTATATATATATATATATGTCTGTCAGATTTATGGCACAGTTTTGTTGCTATTTTTAGTCAGCTCCACAAGGATATTTGTTCAGCGTGTATTTTAATAGAATTTGCTCTGTTGTGCTGTTGTTGCTGCTAATAGAGTTTCAGTGCAGGTGCTGCGGGTGCAGGACCGTGCAACTAACGGCAAAAACCGAAAACACACACGCACAGAGCGATAGAGCGACAGAGAGTGGGAGAGAGAAAGAGAGCGCGCAGTCAGACAACGACGAGCAACGACTGCAGCGAGCGACTGACTCGAACTGAGGACAAGTCGACCAGCCAACTAACTGTCTGACTGCCTCGCTGGCTGCCCCATTCAGAAATCAGACATACACACACACATTCTCAACACACACACACCACCGGACCGTGGAGGGTTGAAAATGCGCATGTCAGCAAAAAAGTGCGAGCATATCATCAAAATATACACAGGGTGTCTCGTTAGCTTTGGCTTTATTTGTAAATATTTTTTTGCACATATATAATCTAATTATAATTAGATTGCTAGCCAAACAGTCCGAAGCCGCCGGCACCGCCCAGCAGGGCAGCAGCACCGACCACCTTTTTGTCATAGCGTGCGCGAAAGCCGCCGCCACCAAAACCTCCGCCGCCAAAGCCACCGCCGCCCAGGCCATGTCCAAAGCCACCTTTGAAGCCGCCGCCTCCAAAGGCACGTCCCCGAATGCGGTAGCTCTCCCGATAGCTGCCAAAGCCGCCACCAAAGCCAGCAAGGCCACCAGCACCACCGAAGCCACCGCCGACCAGTGCCTGACTCTGTGGCTGTTGTTGTATTATGGGCATCTGCTGTACAATCGGCACTTGTTGCACCACCGCTGGCACTTGCTGTAGCGTGTTGAGTCCACCAAAGCCACCCGCTAATCCCGGCGAGCCCAAATCGTGTGCCACTGTAGCACCACAGATCAGCAGCACTGATAATAGTATGTTGCAGCACCTCATCTTGAACGTGTTGTTGACCACGTTGTGCGACGCCGGCGCAGGCGCTTCAGCGTTTTTATGCCCCCGCTTGGGTGGTGCGTCATGCAGCACACCCCCCTGCCACTTATGCTGTGTTTGCGCACGCATTAGGCAAGCAATGAGCGGGAACTGACATACTCGTCTCCATCCACGTGGTTCGGTCTGACCTTCACTCGCTTTGTGATGCTTATGATGAGGTGTGAACTACACTGGAGAAAATCCAAGAGTTTATTAAGGTATTGATTAGGTTTGTGTTGGGCTTGATTGCGATTGGTTGCTTTGATAAAAAAAACTTATTCTAATTTTGCCTATATCTATTTTAAAACCCTGAAACTTGATGTAAAATACACATTTTAATATTTTTTGTGTGGTATTTCTTTATTTATTTAGTATAAAGCTAACTTGTAGTTTAAAATTGGTTTATATTCAATTTGTATTATTTCTTTTTTGTGTAGATTTTTTTATTATCTTATTTTGTGTAAAGCCAACTTAAAGTCTAAAACTTTCATTTCATTTCTATTAAAGAGCAATATTTTTATTTATTATGTGAAGTATTTCTTAGTTAAAACTATGCATTCATCGCAATGTTTATGTAAATTAATATAAATTTCATAATTGCAAATTCTAAATGATTACACAGTTAAAAATGGTCTAGTCAAGAAAGTTCGAAGAAGGAGATTTGTTAAAGTAAGCTAGTATTTTTTTACAGTGTCTCAGTCTCAGTGGCGTCAGTTAAAACCCGAAGCTTACCATTGACATACATGCTTAGAAGCGCCCATGGACATGGATATATATTTTGTTTGGGGGAATTTTGGCATCCTATTTGTGAATTGGTAGCGTAAACAGGCCAAGTCTAACAGACGGGGACCACTAATTAATTTGCATAAATAACCGACTGGGGTCTGGCAACCAATTCAGTAGTAGATGTGAACATGTTGCGGCAAATGGTTAACTTGCCAATTTTCTTGGCACTGCTCCTAGGTCTGGTCGTGGCCACGCCCATTGTGAAAGAAGGCGGTGAACTTGTGCGTGAGAAGCGCCACTTTGGCGGCGTCGGCGGCGGCATCATTGGCGGTGGCATTGTGGGCGGCGGCCTTGTGGGTGGCGGCGGCGGTTACGCTAGTGCTCCGTTGGTGCAGACAGTGCCTGTGGTGACCACTGTACCCGTTGTCACCACTGTGCCGGTGGTGTCCACATTTTCAACGATTCCCAGTTACGGCTACGGACTGGGAGGCGGTGGACTAGGAGGCTATGGCCTGGGAGGAGGTGGCTATGGTGGTGGCTACGGTGGTGGCTACGGTGGTGGCTACGGCGGTGGCTACGGTGGTGGCTTCGGTCGTAGCCTTGGCGGTGCTGGCTTCCTTGGCGCTGGCATCGTAAAATTCAAAGGATTTGGCTTCGGCGGGGGCTTTTTGGGTTGAACCACATCTCAAGTGTACATAAGCAAATAAACAAAAGTGACGTATATAAAAACTATGTATAATTGTATGTTAATGTGTGTGTTTGTGTGTGTGTGTGTGTGGATTTGATGATGCTGCAGTTTCTCTGTAGTTGAGCGTTTGTTTACGCCCAAGTTTCATTTAACGTTTGTTTGTTCGCTTATTTTGTCATAACTGAAAATAAATAAATAACATAAACAATGCTCGCACTTTAACAAATATCATTTGAGGCGAGGCGCAAAGAAATCTACTTATTTCGTGGCAGAGCACTATAAAAGCGTATAACAAGATTTGCAGCTGTACTTAAGATTGATCTATCTCCATATATCAATTACAGTGGATTCAGTCTCGATTTGTAATGATTTTGTTGGGGTCAACAAGTGGTAAATGTGTGAAGCACTCTTCTGAAATCAAATATTTTTATAAAATTTTTATTAATGGTATTTTTTTTAAAGGAAACTATGAGTAATAAAACCTATCAAGAAGCAATGAGTAGCTTAAAGTATTGATATGAAACTTATATTCAATTGATAAATCTTTTGCAATACGCTTTCTGGAAGAATATCTTATTTTTTTACGGGCATTTGTAATTTACATCGAGATCAGTGCCTAATTTCGTTTCGGATTGATACCATGATTCAAATAATATAATAGTTTAATACTTTGTATAAAAATGTATATAAAAAGATTTAAATATAACCATTTAATTCCTTGAATATATTATACAAAATATGCATTATTTATGGAATAAGTTTGATCTTTTCAATGCTTTTTGTTATTTTTTTTTTGTTTTAACAATTTTACAAACCTTTACAAAATCGAGTTAGCCTCAGGCGTTAACTCCAAACAAGATTTAAAAATATTTTATGTAGACAGATCAAGAAGAGGTCAACTGCCCCAAAATGCTCTCGACTTGTTGATTAGGCATACAATTCGGAACAGATCAAGTAACTTTATTCAGCACTGGATTGTTCCACTGTGTACCCGTCAAGTCTTCCGCTTCTATATCAACATCACTTAGAGTACCCAAAATGATTGGGTTAATTTCAGACAAACAACTTCAGAGCTTGTGGCAGTTAAGCACAATTAGTTTTTGCTTTTGTGCTGAGCCAAAATAATTGACAAAAAAGAAAAGAAAAAAAAAAATATATATATATATATAACATTCAATGACAATCGAAAATATGCCAGCGAACTGCCGCTGAAAATAGCTTCACTCAAATATTTGGCTATAAATTAAAGTGCTACTCGGCGGACCGCTTTAGTAGCTGACCAAATGTGGTTCTGACTGTGGAATACAATGGAATACTCGAATCTTAAAATCAGTTTGGTGCTTTGCATCTGTGTGGTGCTCTGTGGAATGGGTAGCACTAAGGAACATGAGCAGGAGACGGAGCAGGAAGTGGTTCTTTTGCCCGCTGAGCTGCTGGAGGCGGGCGAAACTGTACAGGCCCAAGATGAGGGGAGTGTGGAGAGTGGTCGCAAAGTGCGTCAATACTTTGGAGCATCACCATTCTTCGGTCCGCGACCCTATTATGGTGGATTCGGTCCGCGACCCTATTACGGTGGCTTCGGTGGCGGTTATGGTGGTGGCTTCGGTGGTGGTTATGGCGGCGGCTTTGGCGGTGGCTTTCAACGCACTCGCGTCGTCACCCGCACTCGTGTTCGTGGTGGCTATTATGGTGGTGGTTTTGGCGGCGGCTACTACGGCTAATGTTTGCCAAAACGCTTTGCAGCTGATATATGTGATATTCCATTGTACTACTTCAATAAACGTGTGATGCTTTCTCGTTTCTTCAATTGGGTGCGAGATTTTATTGGCGGTGCTGTTGTGGAGGGTGTGTCGCTGCTTTATGATGAGAAAGTTTACGTTGGCTCCATCCACTTTTGTCGTACTTATAAATATGCTAAAGACTTGGCTCAGTCAAAATGTGGCGTTTCATTTGCTTAACGCGGCTGCTGCTGTGGTGCTGTGTGGTATGCCTGGTCTGTGGTGCCTTGGATGAGCTGGAGTACGATGCGGATGTGGCACCACCAGTTGTGGGTTAGTGATTAAAATGTGTATTCAAAACTATTTACTTGAGACATGAATATTGTATTACAAATATATTCGATTGTTTCAGCTAATCTCAAAGAAATTGTTGAAAACCTTAAATCTTAGCGAACACATTTTATAAAATATACATATTTCATAAGACTTCAGAGCTATTTTTAATTGGTATATTACTAAAGGTTGAGTCATAGAATCTTAAGACAAATAAATGTAATCGATTTATATTTCTTACAGTTAATCGGCATTGCCTAAGACTGACAGTTTTACAGATTTATGTATTTCTATTTTTATTTTAGGGTAATATTTAGGGCTATATCTAAAATATAGGGAAGGCATATAAGTGATAATATCTTTTAAGAGTCAAGAAGGTTTATATTATTGCAGTCACTGCTTTCATTAACATAGGCATTCTTTTCCCATTTGAACTTGTTCGCTTTTCAACTGCTCTTTCAGCTCCGCGTCCAACTTTAAATCTCTGGCACAGTTTTGTGGTGCAAATGCGACAGGCTTTCCAACGCTTTCAGCCCACCACCAAACAGCCCCACGTACGACTGCGCAGCACCACGCCGGAAACCGATTTTGATTACAACTCCACGCCTGACCAGCAATTCTATGGAGCACTGAACCCCATTTATCAAACACTTAACTTTTGATTTGGTATTTTATATGAAAAACTAAAAATTAAACTAATTTAATAATGTTAAGGATTAAATGATGTGTCTTAGAAATGCTTATTGAAGAGTCCCTTGAAGCCGCCAAGTCCACCGCCAAAGCCATGACCGCCAAAGCCACCACCAAGGCCATGTCCACCAAATCCACCACCAAAGCCATGCCCAAGACCCAAGCCGCCAAAGCCGCCAAATTTGCCGCCCAGTCCGCCAAAGCCTCCAAGTCCTAAGCCACGTGCCACACGCTCGATCTCCGGCTGCGGCGCCTGTTGCTCCACATCCAAGTCCACATCGAGTAAGTTGAGTGGTTCGCTCTCCAGCTCCACAGGCGCTGCCCAACTGCTGCTAATCACGCAGCTAGCAACTATCAACGGAATGAGGAACTTCATTTTCTTCGCTCTTTTTTTTTTGGTCGCTTAGGCAGTTTAGACAGCTGTGATTGCTGGTTTGTACTTGATCGCTAATGGCAAAGATTCAGGCTTATATATGCTAGACACACACATTTCTACTGTCAGCCTTCTGAGCTCTTTTAGGGCGGGGAGCTCTTCAGCTATGGGCGGGGCTCGTGCATTTAGTTGCTAATTGCGAGTGTCCACATTGGGCGGCTTTACTTGCTTTTCATTCCCAAAATGTACTTTCATTCATTACAATTTTTGACCGTCCATACTCTGTTTTCTGTGGAAGAGAAGCTGGCTATATTATTTATAAAATATTTCTATTCTTTCAATAGACTAAATAAATATATTAAAATTTTTGTCCAACATACGGATTTCCTTTTAAAAAATAATCCATTGCTAATAGAATTGCTAATTAAATTAACAAGAATTAATTATATTAACAATACTAATCTGGGTGGATTTTTAAAGTGGAGCTACTTGGACTTTAAATAATTAGCTTAAAATTTAGCACTGGAAAATATATATAGAGAAATAAATAATTTGAAGTAAGAATAAATCAGTTATAAATGCAAATATGGTTTTTTATAAATTATTAACTATTTCTTCTTATTAATATATTTATTATTTTATTCAAATTCAACAGCTTATAAGTGAGTTTAATGTAAGTTTTTATGTAAGCTTCTTTCATTTTTTTTCAACTAAAACAAAACTGTGTATTTCGCAGCTGGGCTACTCTTCCTTAATTCACACTTCAGGTAGAGTTGGATTGGGTTGGTTTGCTTTGAGTTTGGGTTCGGTTAGCTTCTGGCTCCATCTTCATCACTATTTGTGTCTTTTTTTTCTGGCTGTGACTCTTGCGTTTGCTTAGGCCTTTAGCTGCTATGTGTTGTGGGGGGAGAGGGGGTATATTTGTTACATCATGTTTGCCGTTATGCTTATCACCCTGCTTGTTGCCGGGCTGGTCTTGAAACGTAATCCAATTGACCTTAATGTGTTTGACTAGCTAACATTTGTCAGCACAGTTGAAGATTTGGTAATCGAACCAGTTAGCCATTTTAGAAATTGTGCTAATTTCAATTTTCAAATTCTATTGCGAAACTGCTTTCAACACATTTTAGCTGGTTTTATTAGAACTTGTTTTCGAGTATACTGGCCCCCTTATAAGTGTTCCTACTTTTTTTTTTAATATGATGACGCTTATCCCTAGTTCAACGCACCTTTTTTTGTATTTATTATTTTCTTTTTCATATTAAATATATATATTAAATTAATATTTTTCTATCGAGTATGCTAATTGCAAATTGATTTACTTAGCAGTTTGCTATGCCTTCGCATATTATTTTTATATTTGTTGCTTTTGTTATTTCTGCTATGATGTGGATGCCAGTTGCGTCGGGGCTTTATCCTCTCCAGCATTGACTTTTGACTGATGCGTGGCCTCCGCACTGTGTCCCGGACAAATGCACGCGACCACACAAGCGGATCCAGACTGGCATCATAGCTGGCTGCGTTGTGGCGCCACCAGGGCATTGCCTCGCACTGCAGCATTGGGAGCAGCAGCAACAGCAGCAGCAGAAGACTAAAAGTGGCTGTTGTATTACTAATTGCAAGTGTATAGCGCATCTCGTGAATGTGTGTGTGTGTTTGTGTCCTACTTGCGTCGCGGTTAATTAGAAACTGTCGCATTCGGAGTGCAATGCAGTGCTTCTTATATAGAGTCCAGTAGGCTTGGGATTCCCTTCCCTCTGCACATGCAACCAAATGTTGGCAAATAGACAAAAACCTTGTGCATGCTACACAATTATCTGTAAGACAATTTTTGGGATTACCTGCTGCCTCACAAACACACACAAAATCACTCAAATGGGAAATGTTAAAAATGCTGCGCTGGTCAACAAGCAAATACTGTTAGCTGGTTTGTTTTTTTCTTTTTCATTCAATAATAATAAATTAGAAATCCATTTTTACTTGTATTTCACTATATTTCATTATAAATAATATGTAATACACTATGCTATATATAATTCATTATAATGATATGCTCTATGAGGCTGTTTTATTTAGTTCCCTGAACTATTGAAAATAAATAAAATATATAAAGCTGTTAGATATTAGATATTGGATAAAAATAATTAAAAAAATATTTATTGCAATATATTTTGTATTTATAATGAATTTATAAGATTTAAATAATACAACTTTTTGAGATTGAGGCGTATCGAAAATCTAGATTATTAGAAATCAAGATGTATACTTATATTTATAACTAATATAATATATACGATACATATATAATATAAGCTTGCAACCCTTACAACCCTACCTTTCCTAACATAGTTACAGGTAGTTCGCAGTAACTCGAGAACATTCAACATGTTTATTTACCATGGAATTGCTGTCTGAATTGCTCGACGGGTAGTTTCTGGTCGCTTAGATTTCCGTTTAAAACAGCACGTGTCGTCATTAACAAGAGACAATGGGTACCTAGATTTCACTTTCCGTAATTGCAAGTGAAATGCAGTCAACGAGCTAACTGAAAACGGACTAACCTACATATATAAATAGATCTTAAAGTACCCGAATGAAGTGTCTGCTCAATAAACTCGACTCTGGGCTGCATTTTAGCCTTGCACTTGACACCAACTGTTGGCTGCACAATTAGCATGTTGTGTGTGTGTTGGCCTGTGAAATATGCACAAGTGGCGAAACCAGTTAACAGCAAGAGCAAGAGCAACAGCAGCAGCAGCAGCAGCAACGCCAACTTCAGGGCGGCATACAAACCAATCCAAAGTCCCAGTTAGCCCACTTTCGTGTTGGCTCGCAGCTAACTGCAATTGACACATTTGAGTGAGGAGAAAAATGAAGAAAACTAGAAAGAACAGCTAGTTGTGGCATAACGAATACTATATACACTTCCAGATAATACAATTTGGCTAGCGTATAAATTAAACTGAAAGCTTACCTAATATTTCGATGGGATGTGGTGCAGAAGTCTAATTTATTTATTTCTGGCTTGGTAATTATATGTTAAAAATGAAAAAACAATTTTGTATGCCAGTTTTTACAGATGTGGTGAGCACTATAACAAGTATAACTGAAGAGTTGGGTTTGGATATCTTAAGTAGCAAATAAGTTCGATCGAAAGTCTTCTCAATGTAGCCGATGAATCTATGAAAAATAGATATATGCTTTAAGCAGATGATTTCTTTAGTAGTATGATAAGAATACCCACTGTAAGGGTATCGAAATTGACACAGAAAATGTTGCATAAAAGGTGCAGTTGCCGCCAGTTTTGGTCACAGTCTGCCACCAAAGTTCTCTGAAGAAGATGTGCAACAAATTACTGCTACTGCAGCTTTTAGTAATCTGCCTCATCCTGGCCATTCCGGCGCAGGTACCACAGACGCGAGTCCGTCTGCCACCTGGCTACAACATGCGATTGGGTCCGGTGCCTGCGCGATTTGTGGGGAAAGGAGCTTACACGCTGGTCGGCAAGCGAGCATCGCCTCCAGCAAAATGGCAGCAGCAGCAACAGCAAGTGCAACCATTTCAACAACCCCAGCAACAAAAGCAACTCCAACCACAACAACAGCGACGCCAGCAGCTATTTCAGTGGGCCACAATGGGTGGCAAAATGCACAACTAACTTAAATTTTTGAAAATGCATACGAAATTTATTTAGCTAAATAAATAAAATAAATTAGTTTTGAATAGGTTAAATTTTGCAAGTGCTGCTGCTTCAAAAAGCGGGTGCATAATTATGCATAATCATGCTGTGATCGAGACCACCGCCAAAGTAGCCAGGCATGCCAAGTGGGCCACCAGGCTGGCCATAGAGTCCTCCTGCATTGGGTGCACCACTTAAGCCGGGAAAATTAGCCAGGTTGACAATATTATTCAGTGCCCCAAAGTTGTCCAGCGGAGGTTGAGCGCCAAATCCCTGACCTAAGTGAGCGTTGGGATACAGCCCTTGAGAATTGCCGTACATGAAACCAGCATTTGGCGGATTGCCGGGATAGCCGCCCAAGCCAGCTCCAAGTCCCAGTCCAAAGTTAGTGCCAGAACCAGGCAGACCCAGGCCCAAGCCCAGACCCATGCTGGGATCAGCTTGATAGTTGTTGGCAATATTCGATTGCGGGCCAAGCTGTCCTGGCATGCCCAGGAATGGTGATCCAGTTACTCCACCGGCGCCAAGAAGCATGCTTGGATAGTTGGGATACCGTGCTAGCTGCATATTTGCCATGGGATTCATGGACAGTCCAGTCATTCCCGACATTCCCGACATTCCCGACATTCCTGGCATCTGCATGCCGGGCGTCATGTTGGCCATGTTCCCAGCAATCATCTTTACATCCGCTTCGGTTGTGGCACCTTGACCCTTGAGCTGTCGCTGCTCACGTTCCTGATGCTCCTTCAGGGGTTGCGCTGGGCAGCTGGAGAGGAGCAGCAGCAGCAGCAGCGAGATTGGCAGCAAGGACTTCGGGTCGACAGACTTCATTTTGCTTAGATTTGCTTTGCTCAACTGTTTGCTTCCGGCTACTTTGAGTCGCCTTTTATGCGAGGCAGAGAGCTGGTCAACTTTCTTTCATTTGCCAATTGGTTTTCTTTTTGGCTCATAAATTGTTACCAAAGCGACTTCTTTTTTATGAGTGCGCCGAACAGAGCAGCTTGTCTGCGTTTGGTAATCTCTTTATAAACAATTCGCACATTTTGCCTAATGCCAACCGCAAATAAGGTGCTAAATGTCTCAGACGATCGACGAACGGTTCGACGCTTCGTCAGCAGTCATGCCGAAAATTGTTTCTTGACCGTGGTGAATTCGAAAAGTGAAATGCGATCCGTGCCTAAGTGAACTGTTTTTTTTTCAGCTAAGTTGCTGTGTTTGTGCATTGAAAGACTTGGGCAACGAACTTGCTGCTTTCTTGCATGCCGAAAAGTATGCTGTAATTTTAATGGTATATTTTACAGAGCTCATGAGTCACACTTGAAATCTAGACTAGTTTCTTATTTTAAGGATGAGTCAATAAAATGAATTTTAAATATGTTATCGAAAGAATAAACAGATGCAAAAATTTAGTAAACAGCTTCACTTAACTTGTGCGTCAATTTACTTCGGTTAAGTTTTAATAAGTTTTAATAAAAAAACAAAAAATGATATGCTTGTCTGCATATCTATTTATATTATATATAAAAAATATTTATTTTTAAAATATATTTTTTACTAAAACAGAATTGAATTTGTCAAACGACCGCCAATATTATTTGCGTATTTTTACCTCATGTCATAAATTCAAAAAATTCATTTAGGCACAGCAGTGCTATGCAAAACAATTGCAGTCATTGTCTATGATACAACTTTGAACAGCTTTAAAGGTAAATAAACTATTTTATTCAAAAAAGCTTAATTGATGGTGTAAACATCTACATAGTTAAATAGCCTTTGAATAAAAATGCCAACAGCTGAAAACAATATTCAAGTACAATTTAATTAAATCGAATCTATTTTTATTTAAAAAATATATTGGGAAAATTCTTTGTTGTCAAAATACAATTTAAAATTTCTTACAATCTTAACGGCTAACCTTAGTGCTCTAGTATGAAGCAGATAACGGACTCATGCGGCATTCTCAAGCATTGTCATTTGAGGCTGAGCTGCTTAGGCTCACGCTATTTTTAGAGATAGTGGAGGAGATACGAGTACATTGCGGTTGCCCTACCAGCGGCTGCAGTAGATAAGAAAAATATATATTTAGGTTTAAGAATTTAAAATAAAAGAAATGCCTGCTCGTCAGAGCATATCTAAACGTCGTCTCATCGTGTTGACTATATTTTCCTCGTGTTTCACACACCTAGTATAAGTAGTTTTGTGTATGGATCCACAATTAGATTTCCAATCAAATCTAACCTAATATACATTAAAATGAATAAATATTGGGGTGCTCCTAAAAATTACAATTTAAATACGAATTATCATATTTCTCTGCTACAAACATTGTTTGGTAATGCAAAACTCATATGGAAATTTGTTCCATGTATGACTCAACAAACCAAGAGATACAAATACACATATAATTGAATACTTTTGATGGTTGTTATTTAATATTATACATATTTTATATATCTACATAGTTATAACAAATAAATATTACGATTATGATAATAAGATTCTTTTGTACTCGACTTAGAGAGCTAGACCTGTGACAATGCCTTAATGACTAAATATATACACTAGTGTTTCAGCTGATTTGCTCAGCTTATTTGCCATAGCTGTCCGTGTAGGCTTCGCGTTCTCTATCCGCTTTATCCTTGCGTTCGTCGAAGGAACCGTAGGCGCTGAGAAGATTGGCTGCCTGACCGGAACGACGATTCGCGCTCAAAGAATTTGGACTGTTATGATAGCCATAGACAACGCTGCTGGGATAACAGATGAAGTAGTCGCCGTCACGCTTCGCACGCACAGACTGACCGCTGAGATCAGTGGGTGACTGAATGGCCTGGTATGGATTATTACTGTCAAATGGTGCTGATTGACACAAGCACAAGGAAGCCAGGATCAAAGCAAAGATAATTGTGCAGTTCATTTTGATTGCGTTTCGATTTGTTTTTCTTCTGTTGTTTATCAGTTGATTACTACTGCTGCTGATGTGCTGCTATTGAAGTTTCTTATGATTCTGTTTGGCTGCTGTATGCTGTTACCTGTTTATATACATGAGATTTTCACACTATGCGCTAATTATAATAACAGACAGACAGTCAACTCAGGCCACTAATTTAATTTGTTATACATATTTTAATCTGATTAGCACCCCATATAAAAACTTCAAACATTTCCGTCAATTGTCATCTTCGCCTAAGGGGCTTATCTCTTGTGACGTCAAAGCTGAGCTGATGATCCATTGGTTAGAACCTGATTTGTGGTTTTTTGTTGCGGTAGGCGCTACAATATTCATTCAGTATGACTCAGGAGCATACCAATTCCAAATTCACTTTCATCATCAAAGTCATTGGCTTATAAGATATTTCCCAATTTAGTTTACTGTCATAAAAAACGCTTCTTAAAATTACGAATTTCAGAGTAAAGCTGCATCACACTAAGCATAAATTAGAAGTTTTGTGTTTAAATCACTTTGACACAAGTTTATTATCTTTTTACTTTTAATTTTTATTATAATTTTCTTATACTTGTATTTAGTATAGTTTATATGCAACTAAGACTATGTCTAATTATTTATTTTGCATTCCAGGGAACCTATATTATTTATTATTCGTCATATTTCACACACAACACAATAGGCGTTAATTACTAAGTCTTATTGCCTCGTTGTAGATTGAACTTATATATGCAATATCTGTATAAATCACATTCCCAAAACATTAGTTATTTCCGTGTAATCGACTCATAAAAAAAGTGCACATGTTTGATTTCGACAATAATGAATGAATCAGTCCGGCTAATTACAGGGGCATATCTCAAACAGCTACTTTATTTTTCAAATCAACCACCCAAAGCGAAAATAACTTTTAACATTTGAGGAGGGTATCGTGAAACTTGCTAAATTGAATTAAATTTATTATAATTATCAACTTGAAAGCAACGTACATATTCCAGATCAAATAGGAATGCGCTGGAACATTTAAATAAACGGGATTTTATGGCTGGGTTTCGTTTCTTTAAGTGTCATACGTAACTTAAAATCTCCGTGGCGAAAGGTTTACTTCAATAAATTTAGAATTGTTTTCTTTTTGTAAGTATGTACATATATAAAATGATTTCGATTTCCGTTTTATGCAAGTCATGAAGGAAGTTTACATAATTTATAAATAATTCATGTATGTTTATACCAAAAAAATGTAAAAATAAAGTACTAAGCTTTGCAGAAAACCCCCCAAATAATAATTTAATAGTCTGCTTAAGCAGAAAACATGCTATGACTAAGATCAAGCTCATCAATAAATATTGTCTTTCATTGCTAAACTTATTTGAAGTCATAAAAATCGTCAACTCGAGTCTGCTTAAAGCTAAAAGTGATTCCACAAATTTCACAATAGTATCATAAAATTCGTGAAGATCACAACTGATCCGCTGCCGCATACACCCCTTAAGTAGTTCTCACATCCAATATTTTTATGTATGCTTTGTGCCGTTTTAGTACACAAATACTTTCAAATATTTACGTATTTTTAGTTTTTACTGCCAATTGTTGTTTTGGCTAACGGAATATTTTGAGCTTTGTCTATTCAATGGGAATATTTTGAAGAGCTCGTCTCAAGTTGATTTTGTGGAGCTCTAAAAATAAAATCGATGGCTCCCCAAGATGTTTTTGTTAATATTATTTCTGCTTTTGAGAGCAAAACAGGCTTGGAGAAGGTGTCAAAATTTGAATTACACATTTGGGTTTTGACGGGTAATCAGTCAAATGCGAATACGTAGAAGCCGTGACGTTCCCCAAAAAAAACTGGTTCATCTCTTTCTGTTATTTTTGTTGTTATACTTTGATTGCGGCATCCATCAGTTACGTAAAAGTTGTAATATATACTCGTTTATATTCGCACTTAACAAACTGAATTAATTAGTTTGCCAGGCAAGCCGCGAGTCGGAAAATGCAATATTAAATATTTTAATAGGTGGATCGTTCAGATTTTAACAAAAGAAATTCAGTTCAAACGGAAAGTTAAAAGTGTTCGCATTTATAAATTTGCACAGCTCTGTGACGGAAATTGAAGATTATCAAATAAAAATTTGAACTAAATATAATTATCGAGAATTATTACACATTGCAGCAAAATATTCCGACAAAAATTTTATAAATGAAAAATGTATGAAAAATTAATAATTTCATATCAAGCTTGTATTGCTTTTATACTCTTATACCGAAGGTGTCCAGACTAAGTTGATTTTGTGCAGTATCCGTCGTGCAGTCTGTCTGTGTGTCGCAACTTACTCCGAGAACCTTAAATCCTTAAGACTTGAAAAATGTACAGGTCTGTGACCCCGTTAGACAAAGTGTGAAAATTTGAGTGCTACGCAATAAAATCAATTGCAAACCAAATTGGTTGGTAAGTTGTTGGCGATGCCCTTCAAATAAAGATAAATATAGAGTCAGCAAACACGAGAGCTGCCAATCTCCTACAATGATCGGCATATACATTTCTAGACTGCGCACAAGCACTTCGCTTTAGCCTAAGTGGCTATATTATTTATTTACCATAGCTTAACATTTGTGGTAACAATTGAAACATCTATGAGTGGTAGACTGATTTACTATTGATGCTCACGTATGATATGATATACTAAGCCGAGCCAGTTTTTTTTTACATGTGTTATGCAGCGCTTTAAATATAGTAGACGCGTTTATCTGAACTGAGGCAGTTAAAGCTGGATATATAAATAAAAATAAATACATAAATTACCCATCTGTGAGTTCCGCTGCTCGTGCTACCGGTTCTTCTACGGATTCTGCTTTATAGTTTCAAAAAAAGGCTGAGCTTAAGGGTAAATGTGCAACCCGGATTATTTGGACTATACTACTTGCAACGACTTTAATAATTCAAGCCGACTGTCTTTCCTTAAACGTAAAGCTCTCCTGCATACATCTTCTGTCATTTTCCAACTAGTTGAGGCTTTCAAAAGTTTTTTTTCGATAATGTATTTAATAAACAATTTATCATCTGATGTCAATTATACCGGGACTTCCGCTTACAAAATTTCGCAACCGTGCTAATTGCTATCTAGAAATTGTATTCGTAAGACACGTATATATGACATATGAATCACATTCCAAAAAGTCAGATTTTTCCGTGTAATTTACTCGTTCAGCCAAGTGCGAATATTTATTTTAGGCAATTAGGAATGAATCAGAGCAGCTAAGCAAAGTGTAGTTGGCTCTAGGTGCAAACGGGAAAAACCGTAGGCTGTCTGAATACAGGCAGCTGGGGGCAGTAGCAGCAGCAGCAGCGAGATTAGCAGCAAGAATTTCCGATTGCCAATCATCACATTGTCCAGGTTTGCTTTGCTCAACTGTTAGCATCCTGCCGGAGCCGGGTCTTATGCGATGGGGTTTCTTATTGAATCAAAGTGACAGAGTAACTTGTCTGCGTTTGGCAATCTGTTGATAAACAACTCGCACATTTTGCCTAATGCCAACCGTATTACATTTAAAGCTTTGTTAGACGAAAGACTGAGGCAACGAACTTGCTGCTGGAATGTATGCCGAAAAGTATGCAGTAATTTTAATGGTGCATATAATGGAGCTTAAGAGTCAGGCGTCAAATTGAAACAATGTTACAAAAAGTATATGCAGATAAATGTGATATTAGTAAGTTTAGTAAAGTTTTAATAAAGCTTTTAATCTGGCTGGTTTTAATTTGATGTTGGTTATTCATTAAAAGACAACAAAGCAGAAGGAGGAAAGGAAGGCAAATAAAAGGTTAGATGGTTTATGCATACATTTTTGAAAACTTCCCGATTATATATAAAGTATAGTTATGGTTCACACACAATATTTATTTATTTTTTCGACTGACTCGTTTTTGAACTGCTTGCACTCTAATATTCCATTCTTAATTAATTCATTATTAAAATTTATATTCCAAAACTAAGTATTCTTGATTGTTATCAGAAAGAATTTTATTTATTTTTTTTGGGAAAATTTAGTATATTACCACTAAGCAGACACTACACGTATTGACCCAGGTAATCCAGAGAGTATACAAAACATTTAAGCACTTTTAATTTGTATCAATAAATTATTTAATTATTAATATTTATAAATGATTTATATATGCATAGCTATATGAAATAAATAGTTTTTTACATAAATGTGAGAATGCCTTAACGACTATACATAAACACTATATTCCAGCTTAGTTACTCTGCTTACTAG
This sequence comes from Drosophila basisetae, assembly GCA_035041595.1. Lineage (NCBI taxonomy): Eukaryota > Metazoa > Arthropoda > Insecta > Diptera > Drosophilidae > Drosophila > Drosophila basisetae. The sequence continues at coordinate 17,300,677 of JAWNLB010000144.1, read as the reverse complement.
AAATTGTTGTTTATGTAGGCTTCACGTGCTCTATCCGTAAGATCCGCACGGTTATCGAAGGAGTCGTAGGCGTTGAGAAAGCTGGAACGACGACGCGTGCTCAAAGCGTTTGGACTGTAGTAATAGCCATAGACAACGCTGCTGGGATAACAGATGAAGTAGTCGCTCTGACGCTTCTGACGCACAGACTGACCAGTCAGATCAGTGGGTGACTGAATGGCCTGGTATGCATTATTTCCATCAAAGGGTGCTGATTGGCACAAGCACAAGGAAGCCAGGATCAAAGCATAGATAATTGTGCAGTTCATTTTGATTGCGTTTCGATTTGTTTTTCTTCTGTTGTTTATCAGTTTATTACTACTGCTGCTGATGTGCTGCTATTGAAGTTTCTTATGATTCTGTTTGGCTGCTGTATGCTGTTACCTGTTTATATACATGATCATTTCACACTTTGCACTTAATATAATGGCAGATAATCAAACAAACAACTGACCGCAGTAATTCAATTGGTTATACATACAACGTCCAACATTTTTGACAATTCTCAACCGAATTTACGGAGCTGATCTCTTAAGAATGCGCTTTCATTTGCTTATAAGCTTTACAGCATTCTAGGTTAAATGATTGTCACATTTTATTGCTGCTACAATTGAGCTTTACAAAAATTCAATCTATAAAATATAATATAATCTATATGTTTTCTGATACACTTTACAAGTAATTATAGTTTTGACTCTATTTACACAGAGGAAATAACCTCTCTCCTCATGAAGAAGTTATTCCTGATTCAAGGGCAGAGCGCTTGGCTTAAAATTATATATATTCTTTAAGGAACAATCCTGAAACAAGTTGCCTGCCTTCTTACTTCACAATTTCACTCAAATTTTTTACAAACCCTTCTTTGACTCATGAATCAAGTCTGATTATGCTTTTATTTGAGCTTATTGGCATCTAAGAATAACTCTAAATATTTATATTGCATTCGAGTGGAACTGAAGTTTTTCTTCGTCATATTTCACACACAATACAATAGGCGTTAATTACTAAATCTTATTGCCTCGTTGCTGTTTTGAACTTGTATATGTTAAATATATGTGCTTATGTATTTGAATCACGTTTCCGAATTCTCAGTTATTTCCGTGTAATCTACTCATAAAGAAAAGTGAAAAATATTTGTTTTTGCTAATTATCAATGAATCAGTTAAGTTAAGGGGCATATCTCTGTGTAGTAGGTTGTAGGTGAAAATGGATTCACTAGAAAAACACTTTTACCATTTCGAATTGAAATTGTTAAACTTGTTTAATGTGTATATTTGTAATCAAAATATCATATCATATAACGGGTCTGCACCTGAACATGTGACTTAAGAAACGTTCCATCATGAATTGGGTATGAATATTTATAAATATATAAATTATTTTTGCATGTGGTATTATATGTATATAATATAAAAATTAAGTATAAAGTACTATAAGTATATATTACTTCATATAAGCCCAAACAGAGTACATTTCGACTGACAAAACTGGATGTGATCTGCCGTTTTAGTACACATCCATTTTTTTTTTGACTGCGAATTGTTGTTTTGGTTTTGGTTCCACTGGAATATTTTGAAGAGTTCGTCTTATTTAAATATTATATTAATCATAATTAGTGGTCAATGCGTTAAAAATAAAGTTGAAGGCTCCCCAAGCTATTTTTTGATTACTTATCATTTTTATTTGTTATTATTGTTGTCATTTATTAATGTTGTTTACTATTTCGGTTTTGAGTGGCAAACAGGCTTGAGGAACATTGTCAACATTTGAGTTACATATTTGTGTTTTGACGGATAATCAGTCGAATGCGAATGAGTAAAAATCGTGATGTACCAGCCCCCAAAATCTTATTTATTTGTTTCTGTCTTTTTAGGTTATTATACATTTTTAATGTAGTTCGTAACGAATTCGGAAATACTTCTCCTACCTCTTTTTATCAGCACACACAGTCGATTCTATATAGCTTTGTCAGTCTGTCTGTTTCTATGCAAATTAGTCAATCATTTCAGAACTATGTTGATGAAACTGATGAAATGATGAAATAAATCTGTTTTTTTTTTTTGTGCGGGCAGTAAGCCAGCCATTAAGTATTAGAGGATGTTCTTAGTAATCTACTTTCCAAGTCTGGTAATTTGGCTCCTAGAGGACGTGGTAAAACCATTTTTACACTATGTCTGACGCGGGCACAGACCTGTAAATGTTCCAAGTATCAAGTCTCTGTCTCGAAGGGTGTCAGACAGCATGACATTGCACAAAACTTATATACATTAAACATGATACATGTGGTATCAAGTATAAAAATATTAGTTCAACTAAAAGATTACTAAAAGATCTCGAAAGATATAGCCACCGATAGCCACTGTTCGCAGTCAATAAGCTTTTATACAGATTGACCCAATGCACTATGAATGTTGAATAATCATAAACTATATCAGTTATTATTTTCAGCACGAAGTATATAAATAAAATGTTGCTTCTTCGATTCATGTTTTGTTGTTTTGTACAATTTGATTAAAACCGAAAACAGGACCAAACTCATCAGCGTGTTATTGTGATCAACATCTGACTGCTCATTGCCTGAATCCATTCAAAATGGGTAACAAGGGTATGATGGTTTAGTGCATCTAAGAGTCATGCCTGCTTGTCCATCTGCCTGCCCTTTCATCCGATCCGCTAAAGGAGTTTGAGAGTTAAAACTTGGAATATAAGTTTTTGTCTACCAATCACAGATCAATAATATTTTTTGATCAATAATTCCCCCCGTTTCGCAAATATCGATTCATATACATAAAGGTTAAAGGTTGAACCTTTTCATTGGTATATGATATACATAAACATAAATTGCACATATTTTGTCAAGATCGAATAACATTTTTAAGGGACATTTTACAAATAAACCGGGAATATATTTAACAGCTGGCTCCTCTGGGTATCTAAATGTCGATCTCACTCGACTACAATATTCTTACTTCTTGGATAACATTTGATTTGAACCGGATATAAAATCTTTGTCGTGCACAAGTTGCTTTTGTTTTTTGTTCTCGTTCTTTTTTATTTCATTTGTTTGTCTTATAAATACATTAAGTTCGTTTCACTTTATTTGCCGTATCCGCCGTATCCGCCGCTGGATGACGAGGCTGATGCTGAGGCTGAGGCTGAAGCACTGCCACCACCGTAACCACCTTGACGTCCGAAGCCACCGTAACCACCTTGACGTCCGAAGCCACCGTAACCACCTCGACGTCCGAAGCCACCTCCGGGATAGCCACCGTAGCTACCTCCGGGGGAGCCACCGTAGCCACCTCCGGGGTAGCCACCGTAGCTACCTCCGGGGTAGCCACCGTAGCCGCCACCACCACCGCAGCAGAAGCCGCGTGCAGTACGACTACCAGCAACATCGTTGACTGGCTTGGCATCCACATCCTCCAAGGTGAGTTGCGGTTCCTGCTCCTCCAGCAGTGCAGGATGTCCGTAGACAAAGGCCAAGGCCATGCAGAGAGTTAGTGCGAGCACCGCAAATTGTTTCATCTTTAAGTTAACAATTGGTTCTATTTGCTGTCGATTAGAATACGAGATCTTTTATACTCCTCTGGGCATGTGGGGATGCCCCCCATTTGGGTACTAGGTGATTCTGATTGGTCCATCCTTCATCCCAAACCAAATCATTAGCTCAGGTATCTATCATTATTTTTTTGTGCTGATGATTTCAATTTTATAAAAAACACCTGGCAAACGGAATTACCAGACCCCTAAGGCGCTAGTTCAGAATATTTTAGATGCTGGAACACACTAAAACCCCCTCAAGCACGCCGCATAGAATAGCGAGTAGCATCCATAAACTGATTGTTAGCACATATTTATCGAGGTTTCTTTACAAAGGCAGACCGACATTGAGCATGAACGAAAAAAATTAAAAGCTTCTCACATGTTCTCCATAAGCCGCTTGGCGAACACTTTGGCATTTGCAATTTTGAGGGACTTACTTTTCTAATACCCTGTAATAAATATACAAACGAAAAGTTGCTTATGCGCGAAGTAGTTGTCTAAAATTAAGTTAAGCGAGAGAGAGAGAGGAGAGATGACTCAAGAATTACATCGAGAAAATAAAGATCATGAAAATATAGGAATTAGGATAGTTTACAGTAAGCAGGCTAAACTTCTTCATTCCATTTCATAAGGTAATTTTTGGCAAAGAACAGTCCCCTTCTTCGAACTTATTCTTATTGTTATAGCTTTAGTGCGTCAGCCATTTGAATATAGAGTCTCTCTTTTTTTGTTTTTTTTTTCTTTGTCTTTTAATTGCTACATCACAATTAAGACTTTTTGAAACTTGTTCAGACTTGTGATCACTGACCTTTCAAAATGGCAGCTGAACTGCGCAGTTGAAGATCGTATTCTACATGCATTCATTCTTATATCGCCAAAAATAATAACCAACGAGTTTTGGTTAATCAATAAATAAGTAGGATTCACATTTGATTAATTTGCTTCTCTTTTTTTTTGGTTCTATTAATTCAAAGTTCTTAATGATAACAAATAACACAAGCCTAGGTTGGTTATAATGTTACACGAATCTTATAGTTCCTTTTAGAGACTTGCTCAAAACATGATTTCGGAATTGGATAATAGTCATAATTATGCGTATGTAAGTATGTGTCTTAAATGATTCCATTGTAACACAAAAGTACTTAAATTAATTAAATATCAATAGTATTTATATAAAAAAAAATATGAATCTTTTTCATAGCAGATAGTAAGGCATGATTGAATATCATTGAATTACTTTCAACCGTAAGAAATTATACAATATATACAACTGGAAATAGGGCATCGTATATAATATATAATTACTTTATTAAAAATACAATTTAGTTCAAATACAAAAAAAACGGGTTAGTCAATTGTAACCAATCTTGAGACAATGTCTAACTTCAACGTTTGCTCACTGGCTGAGTACTCTTCTTTGTCGCAGTGTAATCGCAAGTGCACACTTTATATTAAAGTAACAAAAATTACATGAGCACAATTGTGACGTTTATTTGACGAAGCAATCGAATTGATGACTGTAAACAAATCATAAGTTATACTGATGAGACGAAAACCGGTTGATCAAATAGTCCACAAAAAATACGCATTGCATGAACTGAGTAAATATAAGCAATCATTGGTTGATCACATGATAACGATGTTGTGTCATTTGTATTCATTCAAGTACTTATTTTTCTACAGTTGTACGATCTATTCATACAAGTATTTTTACACATGTTGTCTATACAATAGTTAATAGGCCAATTTGCGAATTGATAGGCAGACATATTGAAAGACTTAATCAAATTAAATACAAAAATTCAAGATTTTAATTATGATTCAAATTCATAGTGGGTTGGAATAATTACTACGAAAATCTTTTACACCTGTACTAATCATAAACCTAACTGGGTTATTCTGGTATTAATCAAGTTTATTAGACAAGTGTATATTATTTTTCCAGCAGATGCCCATTGAAGGCAAATATATACATAAAACAACTAAAAACTAAAATGTCTAAAAAAAACTAAACAAGTTTCATAAAAATAATCAAGGGGCAAGAAAAACCCGCGGAAGTAAAAAAAAAATAATCGCGCTGAAATTAACGGTGTGAAACAGTTTTTTTTTTCTTTGATACTCTAACAGAGTGTTTTCATTTTATATGAAATGTGTAACGCCTCAGAGAAAACATATTAAACAAAATAAAGTTTGTATTCAAATTTTGTTGATCATATTTTCCACTATTTAGTAGTACATGATAAAATATAACCATTGAAAATATTTGTAATACATCATTTAATACAATTAAATCTACTTTTAGATTTATTTTTGTCAATATTTGTAATAATAATAATAATAATTTTATATTTAATTAAATCAAATGTACTATATATTAATATTAAATTGAAATTTCGGTGTGAAATTATTTGGAAAACGGTTTGCAAGGGTATGCAGTCGCCGGCGTGGCGAACTTAGTTTTCGTTATTGATATTACCAATTTAGTGAATATTTGCCGAAATGCTAGTTAGCAAGGTCAATGTCAGTTAAAGCAGCGTGAAAGCATGGAACCAGAACCAGTCCGTGACGTGACAACGCGACTTATTAGCGACTTGGTAGCGACTTGCTAGCGATTTGGTAGCGACTTTGTGTTGTGTCTGTTTGTTTGTTTTGTATTATTTTTGCGTGTGCGTTGAAGTTTCCGTTGAATGAGACATACATTCATGAGAAGACGAAGGTCTGCCAGTTGCCAAAACACACATCGTTCGTATTTGGAAATTTGTTCAAGAACAGTTTAGTTTGGGGCTGCTCAAGGCGTGGTGGCTCTTGAGCTTGCATATAAAACTAAATTTGAACATCTTCTGCAAATTTAGTTGCCAGCTGCTGCTTGTTGCGGCTTCAGTTGGTTTTGTGAACGGAATGTTTGTGCCGGCACGGTGGTGCCTGATGAGTCTGCTCTTTGGTCTGGCCACATGCCAGCGGAGCAGGACACGAGCGGATCGAACTCAAGGGCGCACTTTGGGCCTATTCGCACCGTTGCTATTTGGCAGTGGTGGTTCATTGTTTGATGTGCCAGTTGGTAGCCAGAGTGGCGGATCTGCTGCTGCTGCTGGCAGTGGTACTCAGTCGGATCCGTACTATGGAGGAGGAGGAGTAGGCGGTGGCTACAACAGCTACTATAGCTATCGGCCCAACTATGGCTATCGGCCCAACTATGGCTATGGCTTTGGCTATTCCGGCTTCGGTCTGGGCTTCCCAGGCCTGGCTCAGAGCTTTTTTGGCTACCCTGGCTATGGGTATTATAGACCCAGCTATAACTACAACAACTACGGCGGCTATCAGCGACCCGTGCAGTATCCCAGACCTAATTATAATAATTTTGGCAATTTTGCCAGCGCCGCAGCGGCCAGTCCTGCTTCCAGTGCTGGACCTTCACCTGGCATTCCTGGAGCTGGAGCTGGAGCTGGAGCTGGAGCGGGAGCGGGAGCGGGAGCGGGGGCGGGAGCTGGAGCTGGATCACAGTTGAGCATGGCACAGGCGGCACAACTGGCGGGACTCTTGGGGCAAGCGTTGGGCAGCAGTTTGCGTCCATTACTAGCCAATGGCGGTGGCGGTGCGCCAGGTGGTGCAGCAGCTGGTGCTGCCGGTGCCAATCCGCAAGCTCTGAGTAGTCTCTTGGGCTTGTTGGGCTAAGTGCAATTAAATCGATAAAAGTATTTTTAAATTAAGCGCTATTAAACTATTGTTATTAAGCTGTTTTATTGTTGATATTTAAAAAAGAAACGAAAATGTGAAGAAAAAAAATTCGGTCATAAAAATGTGATTATCAAATGCTATTCAGTTGCAACTGTGTTTCAGGTTATTTGCTTGTGTGTGAACATTTCTTTGTTTTCAACAATAATCTGCTAATTGATCAAGTTGTTTATTTTCGTTAATTTTTCTATAATTTTTGCGTTGATTTAATAGAAATGGCAAAAAATGATTGAGTTGAATGTACTAATAATTAAATTTTCAAACGTTGGCAATCAATCATTTTTCGCACAGAAGTATTTATCGCTTTTAATCTAAACTAATGATATATTATAAATGTTTTTTTTTTTTAATTAAGCTAGTTGCTATAAAGAATTTTTATAACAGAAATAATAACATAATTTTTATGTATTTTTTGTACTTAACTTTCTTAAAACTAAAACGATTTTTGGCATTAGAATACTTCAGCATACACTTTAATGATTATTTTCAGTTTTTCAATAATTGCAAACAATTTAATTGTTGACTATTTTTTAATATACAAATTTATAGTATCTACTCGATACATGCGAAACTTAAAAATTTATTGAGTTTGAGTTTGACTTTGGGTAGCCTAAAAGTATGTGCCTCTTTTAGTAACTTAACTCAAAGTTGCTAATTGGGTGATTATTGGGATACAAATATAATTAGAGAATAAAAACCTAAAGTTCTTACATTCTCATTTACATATCAAGCATTGTGTGAGAAGTAAACAGAATATGTTTGCATTGCACTCTGGAAAGACCCGCAAAATGAATGCCAAGTCATTGAATATACATATGTGTCTGTCCATCTGATTCAGCCAATAAGCCAATAGGTAAGCGTTAGTTGTGAAATACGGGGGTGGGTGCAAATATATCTAATTGGAAACACAAAGTGCAAGACTCACAAAGCCTATAAAAGTGGCAACTGGCTACCAGTTTGAAATTCAGTTCAGTTCAGTTCTCTTCTCGGTCAGAATGAATCTGTGCATTTTGCTTGTACTTGCCACAAGCCTCAGCTTGGCTTGGGGATGGCCTGTCAGCCAAATGGAACAGATGCAGAGTCAGCAGGATCAGGCGCCCGTTCAGCAGGATATGCCCAATACGGATTCGATGGTCAGCTTAACGGATGTCGCTGATATTGGCAGTCAGCACGACGGGGAAGGCGCACGCAAGACTCGCTTTTTGTTTGGCGGCTATTGGGGATACCCCTATTATGGATATTATCGCCCCTATTCCTATTACGGCTATGGCTACTATCGCCCTTGGGGCTATAGGTATTGGTGGTAAACTGCTTTCTCTAAATTGAAAATGATTGATTACATATAAATATAACTTAAATTGTACAACTACCATTTTTTTTATTTAATCTAAAATCTGTTCAAGTAAACAATAATAATAAAAAATAATGCATTCATTTGAAGCTATTAACATTTCAAACTAACTTAGAATTTGTCGCTATATTATCAAGAATTTAAGACAATGATTTAATGACTAATGTTGCTCATCTTGAACATTTATTCAACTACTTGACTTGTCGCGTATTCATGTTAATTACACTAGCGGGGCGAATCACGACTGAATTACTGTAGCGTTACCTAATTACGCTTCTGCTCCAGAGCCCCATACGCCCCAACTAAATAAGCCATAAATGTAAACAGGTTCACTTCAAGTAAATTAAAGACGCAGTAATAAAATTGCTAACAGTCCACTTTGGTCATTTGGTAATATTCTTGATAAACCTCCACAAATCACAAAACAACTCGTTTTAGCCGTCAAATGTCAAATAAACGGTAACAATATATGTATTTGTATGCAACCAAAATTAAATTTACATTTGTATAGGTCTAAGCTCTTCAATTTGTATCTAAACAAAATAAAACAAATAAGATTGCCGTAGACGAGTGAGTTCAACTACGACGTACCCAAAGGAGACAGCTTTTATATACATTAAAGTTTTTCATATTTTGCCCTATATAAAGTTTTCCCTCTCTCATTTTAATGTGCTCAGGGTATTCAAATATAAATAAAATAAAATATATAAAAATAAACATAATGACAATATAGTTCGAGGCTGGATTGACAAGTACACATTATAAATATCTTTTAATATTTTGTAAGTTTTTTAGAGCGACGCAGCTGTTTGCGCTCCTCAATCTGAAAGAGTTGCGCCCGTTTGGTGTCCAAAAGGATGTGTTTCGTTTCCGCATGGCGATATTCCTCGGAACTTTCACTGCAGAGAAATGAGGGAGTGAGAAGACAAGAGGGAAATGGTATTAAAGTCAAAAGATGTTGTGAAAATAAATCAAACTCAGACTCACATCTCCCGCTGCAGCTGCTTCAGCTTGATTAGATCGTGTTCTGCCTGCTCGCTATTCATGAGCGACATTTGAATCCATTCAATGCGTTCGTTCTGAACAGCATCCACTCTCGCTTGCAGCAGTTGTGCCATCTCCGCGTCCAGCATTCGCTCCTCGCTGTGCAATTGCTGCGCCAACTGGCAGCGACGCTGCTCCAAATCCTTGGCGTAATTGATGAGTCTTTGCTGCACCTTGCAATCTATTTGGTAATTTCTATTGCGACGATTGGTGCGATTTAGAAATTCAGTCACATGCATTTTGCAGCTTTGTTATTTGGTTGTCCGACCAAAGCCTTGGTAACAGAAAGCATAAAGAAAACACATTTTTAACATTACGAATGTGTTTTTTTAAACTCGAAATGGCTCTGTTAACGCACTGTTAACAAGTATGACAACTGCCAGCAATTTACACTCTTTAATCTCAATGATATCCATCGTTAAAAGTTTTAGTATTTGCAATAAACATTTTTCAGCAACAAAATGATGAAAAAATCTTTATTAATGTATACAAAGTAGTAAACAAAATAATACATTTTATCAATCAAATATTTAATATTTAGGATATATTGGATAATCATTGAATACTAGACAAGTCATGAGAGTGCAATTTGTTTACAACTAATTAATTGTCGAATGTGCACAGTCAAGTGACTAGTGTTACAGCGATACTAAAACAAAATAAAGTTCCCCTGAATTTTGAATAAAAGGCGCTGGCACTACAACAGATAGAATCAGTCACTAAATAAACCTTGGCCATAGTAGGAACACCCTGAAAGATGCGTTTGATTGTTGTGCTGCTTCTTGGTGCTCTGTGCATTGCATTGAGCTACGCGTTGCCGTTGGATGAGAATGTCCAGGATAATGCCCTAATGCCGCTGCTCAGTTTGGCCGATCAGGGCGAAGCACACGCCAACGAGGGAGGACGCGAGGAGCGCGCCTTTTGTTGTGGTGGTGGATATAGGCGACGTGGTGGCTACGGTTACGGTGGTGGTTACGGTTACGGCTACGGATACGGTGGTGGCTACGGTGGTGGCTACGGTGGTGGCTACGGCTACCGTCGTGGTGGCTATGGTCGCCGTAGATGGGGTTATGGTCGCTAAGCCAAAACCCACATTGCTGTTTTGTACTTAATGCAATTATAAACAAACAATAAAAAAAAAACAATGAAATTAAGTTTCACAAGAGCTACGTTTTTTTTTTATCCTAAATCAGATTTACTCATTTCTTCACACTCATACTCCTACATAGAGCAACTTTGTAGCCAGATGATTCACTATTGAGTCACTAGTTATCTCTGTATGTCTGTGTATCTTTAGCTACCGAATAATAATTTCACATAGGTCAAATGAAACACTTAACAAAGATTATCCACTTTGGACAGTTTAAATATGCAAGCTGTCAATCAGCGTTTAACCGAATATTAATAATGAAATGCTCGCCTCAGCTAAATCGATATCAGTCGAAAAACCAGTTTGAATAAATATGTTTTTGGGTATTGAAACTTTTTTGTTTGTTCACATATGCATTATATATGACATGCACAATTTGCATTCTACGTTTCAGGTAATTTATTTTCGATATTTGAACGTGTGAATGCGATTTTAAGATGTTAAGATGTATAATAAGGCATCAAAATGAGTGTCGCGAATTTGAGTAGTGTTTTTATTTGTTTTTTGTTTTGTTTTTATGACGAATGTTTACGTATTCAGTTGCCGTAGTATGCCTATACTTATCTTCTTCACAACATTGCTCGGACTTAACACAACTCGTATTCATACTAATAATTTATATGGGGAGCTAAGCAAATTTTATTTATTTGCAAATTAACATATTAATTAACTAGAACATTATCCACATTGTGTCTAAGCTCAGAGATTGGCAATCGTTTTTTTTTTAGCTGCAAACTGCCCGATGATGAAATTAGGCAACAACAAGAGCAACAAGAGAAATAAGATTCGCAGCAAAAAAGGGTGTAATAATCTTATGGCGATAAATAAATAATCAAATACATATCGTGAAAGTAACAATAACCGAATAAACAGACAAAAAAACCCCTATGTGGTTCTAAATACTGTGTACGAGTATGTGTTGATATGACAAGCACTAAAAATTAGGTGATGCGTTTGAGAACAGGAACGCCAACTCATCCGGTTGTTTCCAGACGTGGAAACCAAATAAAAGGCCCCTGCAATATCAGCGAACGCATCAGTAACAGAAACGCACCGCTCCAGACAGCACAATCCAATCAGCAATAACTCAAGATGCGTCTAACACTTCTGGCGCTTATCGGCGTTCTGTGCTTCGCCTACAGCTATGCCCTGGATACGGAGGAGAGCAACGACAATATCAATCAGATTGGCCTGCTGGACATAGCCGATCAAGGACAGTACCATGCCAACGAAGGCGATCGTGATGTCCGCCAATGGGGTGGTGGTGGCTGGGGAGGCAGAGGATGGGGTGGTGGCGGCTGGGGTGGTCGCGGTGGATGGGGTGGTCGCGGAGGATGGGGTGGTGGCGGCTGGGGTGGTCGCGGAGGATGGGGTGGCCGCCATGGCGGTTGGGGAGGCTATGGACGTTAATCCTGGCGAAACCAACAGTGCCTACTACTTACCATCCACCTGCCAACGCACCACAGCGTCATGACTCACTTGAATGTTTGTTCATTTTGTGTTTGTAAATAAAGAACATTGCAAAAAAATGATATTTGTGATTTGGATTATAATATTCCTGGGAATCCGCCACTCCTATTTTCATAATTCACACATTCACATACACACGTCATTCAGCCCTGAAACTTGAAAAATCTACGTACTTTTGGCACCAAGTGACTCTCAGTTTTTTTTTCAGATAGAATATTTCCAAAATGCATGTTTGATGGTCAAGTGCTTTTTTTGTTTAGTTTTAACGCAGATTTTTCTAAAATTAAGCAAAAACATTTGCCAAAATATCTCCTTCACTTGATTTTTATTATTTTAAACAGAAGTATTTCTCTATTCCATATGTACATACATATATATATATATATATATATATACATATATATACATATGTTGAATCGACCTTCCAAATTTCTTCTGATACATCAAAAGCATATTATCAGTAATTAACAACAAAATTTGTTACCCTCCAAGTTTGGTAAAATTTGTTCTAAAATTGTTGAAGATGCATTATACATTTCAAGGATCTAGCTTCAATTTAAATTTAAATTAAAGATATTTTTTCTTTTTTACTGAAATGAGCTGAATTGCATTTAGAAACAAAAAAATAACTTTATATTTTTAATTTTATGACTCTCTTATAAAAAGACATTCGCAATTAATTTTTATTAGATTTATACCTGTAAAAATTGCAAATTCACTCTTGAAAGTTCGCATGAAAAGAAGAATGATGCAAAGCTATTTAGCGTTATGTACTTTTTTAAGATGTATGTCCATTAAAGTTAAATTTATTTGTAGATTATTTTTGTATCCCCATGTTAATAGTAGCTATTCCGAATGTTAGTAGAATTGGCTCCGATGAACTTGTTTTACTGTTTAGCATGCTTCACATATGTTCGAGCCAGTTGCGTTTGTTTTATCTTCCACATTCAAGTTTATAGTTAAAATTCAATCATATTAATGTATCAAGCAATATAATTGATTGATTTGAAAAGTTAAAAGATTACCTATTCCATCATATTGAACACTTTAATTTCAAGTTAATATTTGCTAGCTTGCTAGAATTATAAAAGACTTCTAATCGTTGGTTGCAAACATTTTAACGTTTGAAAACATTGCATAGGCACAGGCATAATTGATTTTTCAAAAATCAGATTCAGATTTAGCAGTAGTAAGCTAAACGTCGTAATACAAAAAACACATTTTCGTTGTATAAAAGAACGAATTGAGAATTAAATATTACAATCAATTCAATATTAACACATATTTGTTAATATTTTCTGTGTTTGTCTGCTGCTTAAAGAAAAAGTTAATTTCCAGCTCACAGTAAAAAATGTATTATTAGTTTGATTGAAATATAAAACAGCTTATTTTTGAATATTCTCCAGATAGTTGTTTGCTACATACACTCGTCTCACTTTGGTTTATTTACTAAATTCACATTTAGCAGATTCATTCACACAAATACTTACTGAAACACTCTCTCACCGAGCAACCAGCTCGAATCCATTGACATTTAATATGATCCACTTAACCAACAGTTATGGACAGAATCTGAGAGCAGCAACTTTCAAGGTGACGGTGACAATAAAAAAAAGAGTCGCGACCAAATTGAGTGTAATGACCTAGTGGCGTATAATTAATAAATAAACAAATGCTACGTACAAAGAGAATAACAATTCCGAAAAACAAGACTTGAAATAAAACCCCCGATTTAATCTATATGCGTCTCAATGTGCACTTTGAATTAGGAGATCCATGCGAGAACAGGAACGACAATTCATCATTAGCCACATGATTTTTAAGAGGCATAGGCCGGCTAATAAAAGGCTTGTCTCTCAGGGGCAAAAGCATCAGTTATAAATCAACCTTCAGGCAGCAATCACAAAGTGAATGCAAGAGGAGCTCCTAGTTGAATATCAAAATGCGTCTAACATTTCTGGCGCTCATCGGTGTATTGTGTCTCGCCTACAGCCAGGCACAGCCACTGGAAGACATCAGCCAGATCGACACGAACAAAAACAGTGATCAGGTCAGCCTGCTGGACGTAGCCGATCAAGGAGAGAATCACGCCAATGACGGTAACCGCAATGCTCGTCAATGGGGCTGGGGCGGTTACGGCGGATATGGCGGATACGGCGGATATGGCGGTTACGGCGGTTACGGCGGCTGGGGTCGTCCGCGCTGGGGCGGTTGGGGAGGCGGTGGCTGGGGTCGTCGTGGCTGGGGCGGGTGGGGTCGTCGTGGCTGGGGCGGCTGGGGCTGGGGATAAGATCTACTACTGTCACCCTTAAAAGCCAACATAACTTATTGTTTTTTTTTGCCTGTGTAAATAAAGAACATTCCAAAAACAAAACAAATTTGTTACAAAACTTTAATTATGAATTCTATATAGAATATTGTATAATTGTATGAATATGATTCACCAATATTAATTTGTTTAGCTTAAATCCAGTTAAACAAATCCACACCACGATTTTAATTTTAGATTGCTTCGATTTGATTTAATCTCTGACCGCAGCAAGCTCTCCTTGCCCATTGTCTTTGGGACATAATGCATAATTATATATGGATATGCGTCAGGACTTTCGGCTATTTATTGATAAATTGCTGGAGTTTTTGTTATTGAGTTATGGAATTTCTGTCTTAATAGTTTTTGTATGTGTTTGTGTGAACAATTCAAGAATTTATTTCTGAGACTAATCATGTTATACTTGAGTCCAAATAGCTAAGGACTTTACCGAACTGCAGTTGGTACCAGATACATTCGAAAAAATCAGTCTAACAACACGAAATTACCGAGGAGAGAAAATAATCCTTTAAATTATAGCAGAAAAATGGAATTAATTAAATTTGACCAAAAATTAATTCAGTACATATTTAGAAAGAAGATTCATATTATACAAAAATATGATTTCTGAATTAATTAAACAGTCCTCGAATATTCATAATATCAGTTGAGTTTTGATGAACTCATGGGTAATCCGAATCAATCATAATCATTATAATTTCGAGCAATTTTCGTTTTATTGCATAGCTTGCGTTGTCGTACGACATTTAACAATCAAACTTACATTATGTACAAAACATATTTTACACAATTCGTTAGGCGCTAGTTTCTTAGATGTGAAAATTGGAGTGGAAAGGTGGAAAACGCGGCAAATGCATAAATACACACAGAATGTTGTGAGAGTGGATTAAGGTGAGTGTGTGGTGGGTACAGTATGGAAACGATAAGAGGTCTGTAAACTTGTTGCTGACGACCAATTGAGCTGCTGCTGCTTTCCTCAACTTCATCCTGGATGCTATCATACAAATTAAATCCAAACAAACACACTTGTCGACTGTCAATTCAATTATTTGAAGAATCGGCGGGGAGCGGCGGCGGCGGGGCTGACGGGCGGGGGTGTGGGAATATGGGCGCCCTCGGCACGGAAACCATTCTCATCAGCAATATAGGTAATGGTGTAGAGAATGCCATCGGGTCCGGTGTAGGAATACGAGCCTTGCATAACCTGGTAAATGAAATGAAATCACTTTTATGTCCGCTCCTAAAAGTATGCCACACAATCTCTCGCAGTTTTTGGAATGGCGCAGGAAATTGGGCATTGGGCAAACTCACCTGAGCCTCCAACTGTGAGCCGGGATTTTTGAGATAACCTGCCTCATCGGCGCGAATACCATTGCTCGTCTCGTAGCTGAAATATGAAAAGAATGACAAATATATATATAAATATAGTAAAACGATTGATTTTATAAAACAGTGCTTTTATAGAATAATAATTAATACAAATTCAATGTTATTTCTATTTATTTTTTATTTAAATATAATATTATTATTTGGTTCTGTAAAATTTATACCGATTTATATTAACAGATTCAATTAAAAAGATTAGTTTGCATTAGAGTTAAGATATTTTTTGTTAACGTTAGTAATACATTTATTATTATTTGATCAGTAAGTCAATATTATTCGAAGATAAAAAGCTTAGCTTTTATTAAATATGAATACGGATTGAAATATTTTATAAAAAATTTAGAAAAAATTAAAGAAATTAAAGAAATAACATATTTACTATAATAAATATAGAAGACTTAGATGACTTATGCAACATGAGCTTAAAAGTTGGAAATACAACACAGGGGACTTGAGAGCTAAACCACATACCAAATAATATCTTTAAATTGTTAAACATAAACTGACAAAATTTTCTGCAGTTGTAGTTATTATGTGTGATAGCAACAACTCACTTGTACTGATAGGAACCATCCGGGTTCAAATCAAAGTCCTGCTTCAGTATCACAGCATTCGCATCGAAGGTATTGCCTCGCGGCTGCGGTAGACCGCGCTGCGGCTGCGCTGTGACCACGCAGAGGGAGAAGATCGCTATGGCGGCGACAGCGTAGGAGTAGGTGAGCAGCTGCATGACCTTTTCGTTTCGGTTGGGCGCCGGCGCCAGCAGCAGGAGGGAGGGGGCAGAATGGAATGGGTTAGATTAACGAATATAAGATGATTGGCAAATTGCGACATAACAAGTTAATAATAAAGTGCCTGTAATCTGGGCATTTTTCGAAAGTACATTTTTAATATCAACAAGAAGGTCGCAAGCTTATGAGAATATCTGAACTTGTCAACATGTCAACGATGTTTGAGAATAGTAAATATTTGTTACACGTTATACTAACAGACTAAAGTTTATATATAAATATATATTCTTTAATATGTTTCATAGATTATTGTAGTTATTGTGTTGAAGAATTATTCTGATTGTAAACAAATACTAGCAACAACAACTTAAAATATTTCAAAGTTATGCTCCATAAAAATAATTTAATATAATTTTATATTTGTATGCATGTTGTGTCTTTGGTAAACAATATATGGTAGCCTCACCAAAGACTTGATGTTAAAATGATTAACATTTGCATACGTTTTGTAGAAATTGTTGTTCATTAATTTGATATAATTTTTAAATAGCTCTGACTAATATGGTCATCGGCTTTGACAATAACAAATATCCATACAATAGCCTGGGACTCGAGCTTGAATCCTGCTTAATTAGTTGACAAAGTCTATTGATTACTGCAGGTACGCAAGATGGTCTTAAAAGCAAACAAAAATTCTGATATATAGAATCGCTTATAGTTTGTTCATTTAAATGAACTTTCGAGTATTCTATCTTATTGCTTTTGTTTTGCTTTGATTGTCTGATTTGTAGTCCTTTATTGTTATTGCGGATCCTTTTGATCCTTTGCACAACACAGAACACAATGAAGAACTCACTTCAAACTTCTACGCGACTTGTTTGCGAATGGAGTGTTTTTTTTTTGTATTGTTTCTTGTACTCTGCGCTCGAAAGGCTCGTCAAAACTGTTTTGACTTGAATGCAGTCAGCGCCAACGTTTTTATACCAAAGTTGCATTCACTGAGCCGCAGCAGCAGCAGCAACAGCAGCAGCAGCAGAGGCAGCAGAAGTAACAGCAAACAGCATCCGCAATGAGAGCAGTACAGCAATAATCAGATTGCAGTGAAGAAGCAGAAATAGAAGCTGAAGATATGTCGGTATATCTGACAGCAGTGGCAGTGGCAACCGAATCGGAAGAGGCTTCCACTTGTTCCACGCGGTGGATGCGCAACGAGTTTTCCAAATGCAAATGGGCGTTGCGCATACGCCGTATATATTTAAATGAATAATACGAGTGTGAGTGAGTGTGTGTGTGTTGAGTGTACTATCAGTTAAGCCGACAGACTCATTCTATATATATATATATGTACATATATAAATGGGCGTGTGTGTGCTTGGCACGCCAGCTTGTCTAGGCATTAATTTATGGGAATTAGCAATACGAAGTTCATTTGATTAACCCACGCTGGCGTTAGTTTCTCTGTGTGCACGAGCCGATGCGCCGCACTATACTATAATTTGTTAATTCAAATATTAATTAAAAGATTAATACTGCAACAGCTGAATAGATGTTGCAATTGCCACAGTTGATGAATTGGCCATTTGATACTTTTTAATACCCAGTATTACTAGCATTTTATTGACATTTGCAATGCGAGTGCCGCGGGGCGGGGATTGCCATAATACTTGCAACAAATAAAATTTTTGCTCACTTGTTGGTGAACTACAATAGAAGAGAAGAATTGCAAGATGTTCAAGATGTGCCTCTATTTATTTTTTTTATGTGCCATTGTCTCATCTGTAGCAGCAGCTGTTGTTGCTGCTGTTCGCAAAAGACCAAATGCAATTTAGACATTTGAAACGTTTTGGCAGTTGGCTAATTTGTGCTGACCAAACAAATAGGTGGAGCCGCTCCCCATGCACCAATTCCCACTAAAGGTGAACCAAATGACATGCAAAATGGTGGCTGGGGTGGGAATGGAGACGGGGTATGCTTACGTGGCGGGGGGCGTTGGCGCCTAAGCCGGCCGGCGCATTCAAAATTGTAATTTTCGGCTTTAAACTTTAAACTTTTACAGACTCTCTGTCGCGTCTGTGGCAGCGTGTAGGAAATGTCAGTTGCAATTCATAAAAATTGCAGCAATAGCTATGTCCACAACAACAACTAAAACAGCAACTGAGTGCGCTCTGATCACGAACATGCCATGATGAACATCGCAAGAGATTAACGCGCCTCCAACAACAGCAGAAACAGAAACAGCAACAACATTAACAGCATCGAAGACGCCTTCCCCAGCTTCAACTACAGCATCAGCTAAAGCTGCAGCTTCAGCTTCAGCTCCACTTCTGACTTCACCTTCACCTGCCCCAGCTCTGGGTCCAGCTTTAGCTCAAGCTCTGACTCTTTAGCAATGCCACCCTTTTGTAGCTGTTCAGTTTTCATACCCTGAACCTATTAGAAATGGGTAAGAAGGTATAATGGTTTTGTGCAAAATTATGTAACAGGCAGAAACAAACTTCTCTGACACTATATATGATCCTGATCAAGATCAGTAGGCAACTCGAAATAGTGAGTGTGAACACTCGGATCTCAGAATCTATACGGGTTAGAGACTTCAAATTGTAAATATATGTTCTTGTATACCCAGAATTAGCTTATTAGATGCAGATTAAGCTTATTGAATCGATAACTGCCCCCGTTTAGCGTATAGCAATAAAAGCAACAACTTTAAGGAATTGATGAACTGGGATTTCCCGAATGCATAAATATGCGCGTATAAATTTGGCAATAAAACTTGATTATATTTATCTGCTAGGTCTAGGGTATGTAGTAGTCGAGCTCAACACTTTTTGTGTCGTTGCTCGCTGTGCGATTTTTCTTTAGATTTTGCTGTGTTACATGGGCCAGAAAAGTCGCGTTTGTGAATTGCCCGCGTTTTGCTGGCCTTCGTCTGCGACCGCATCTTTGTGCTGCCTAAGTGCATCTGCATACCCTGCCCGTTGTCAGTATGCACATTTTGTTGATTGATTTGTAACTCATGATGGCAAAGTTTTTTTTAACTGCTAGGAGATGAGTTCCATAATAGATATAAAGTGGGAGTATATATAAACCTAAACCAAAACTATAAATCAAATATGCAGTAATCTGACTTAAAGTGAATAAATAAATGCTGCACAGGTAAGCTTTCCGAAGTGGAAATATTCATATCATATAGCTGTCATATTATTATGATGAATGATGAAATGGAACAAATATTCAATAAAACTTGATTACTTTACAATTAACCTCTTATCCAAAAGGGTACTACAAATTCTGTTCAATGTTTAGTGACATTAATTCTAGTTCACATTTGGCATACAATATTTTTGACTGGTAGCTGTTCATACAGACTTTGGTATTTGCAATAATATTTCACACTCGTACTATTTCTAATTTATGGTTTTAACATCCAAGAAGAAAAATTCCCGTGTGCTCAGTGGATCAGTTGCTTAGTGGCTCAGTTTCCGTCAGTTTTCGCAGATTATTTACAATGATGAATGAATGAATCGCATGTGCTGTTTGCGATTGTTATTCACATTACTCGCCGATTCAAACAGTGCATCTTAAGTGCGCTTAAAATGTATCTTAATTTATGTAGCTTTGTTCGTAGCCATGTTTGCCATATGCTAATTGAGTGCAATTTCCAAGAGATTGCCTTTCGACTTCATCATACTGACAAATTGTTATTCGGCTTAGATTTTACTGTTTTGGGTATTTGAGTCAGACTTAAACGTGTTTATGACGTCGATGAATTGCTAGTAAGTATATTTCTGTTCCAATGGAGCAAAAAGACAACAGCTGATTTATTGAAGATCTAGACTCAAGTGTGACCAGCGAATTTGAATGAGTTTCTACTACTCTACAGACTAAAAACAATAACAATAACAGAAAAAAACTAAAGATAACAAGATATTTTGTAACCGCATGTTTTTCCACTCGCTCATCATTGAATAGTTATGCAAATGGCGCTGTGAGTGTTTTATTAAAATAAATTTCGGCATCATTTCTATAGAATTTCTTTGAGGGGTTTTTATGATTTTTTTGTTTCTCTTCTTTTAGAAATAACCTAATCGATGCTAATTTTTGGGAGCTGCGCCATATATAAAGGAACGCACTTTGGGACTTCTAGCCAAGTAAAGACTCGACACAAGACGCGATATGTTCAAGCTGGTAATTTGTTTGTTTGTGGTGGCCAGCGGTGTCAGTGGTGGGCCGATTGATCGAAAGGATGTAGCCACCGAAACCCGTGAAATTATCCCACTGCTGAGCTTCGAGTCGGAAAGGAACCCCGATGGTTCGTTTAAGTTCGCTTACGAAGGCGGCGACCAAACCTTTCGCCAGGAGTCAGGCGTAGTGGAAAATGTTGGTACTGAAGATGAAGCGCTCGAGGTATCCGGCTCCTATCGGTATATTGATGCCGAGGGTCAGTTGGTGGAGGTTCATTATACAGCGGGCAAGAATGGTTTTGTTCCCAGCGGCACCAATATTGCTGGCGAAATTACGCAAGTGGCCAAAAATGCAGCCAGTCTGCCCAACTACACCGAGGAGCAAGAACGGGAGAGTCGCTTGAGTCAGCGTCGTGCCCGCTCCCAGTCGGAGCCAGAGCCCGTGATAAAGACAGAGACAGAGGAGAAGAAGGAGTCGGCGCAATCGACAGCAGCAGAGCCTAAGCCAGCTGAATCCCAGACGAAGACGGTGACCGTGGCGAAGGCGGAGGAGAAGAAGTCGGAGGAGAAGACCGAGGAGAAGGCAGAGGAGAAGAAGCCGGAGGAGAAGAAGCCGGAGGAGAAGAAGCCGGAAGAGAAGAAGGCGGAAGAGAAGAAGGCGGAAGAAAAGCAGGAGGAGAAGCTATCCACAGCAGTAGAACCTAAGGCAGCTGTATCTGAAGTGGTGCCCGTACAGGTGGTGGTGGAGCAGAAGCCAGTCGCTGAGAAGCTGGAGAAGAGCGACAAAATTGAGTCAAAGACAGCATAAAAATTTCATCAATCGAAATTTAAGTGTTTAACTACTATTTTATAGATGTACTTATTGAGTAATATGCACATTCTAAATTAACTGGCTAGCAATAAATAAAAATTAAAAAAATACAATTTCTTAAACTATATTTTTACTTCGTGAACTTTCTCAAGACTTGACTAATCGAATCTATGTATAGTTCATGATATAGCCGCTGATACGAGTATATGCTAATTGCTAACTAATGATGTCATACACTTCATAAAATTTCAAAATATATCAGCTTAGACAAGAAAAAAATAAACACCTTAAGCAAAAGATATTTTATTGAATTTACACACATAATTGAAAGATTAAGAACTCGTGGATCTCATATTTGGTAGCCAAAACTTAAGTTGTTTTTGTGCCACAAATTTGCATGATTATCTTAACCATTTATCATTTTAATTATGTTCAATGAAAATGAGGCGGAAGACATTAATTGAAAAATGCAGGTAATAATTCATTATTGCTTATTGATTAATTTTTGCTCATTTTTTTCCAATTAACTTTTTTGTTCGCTCTGTTGTGAGTGGTATACTAAAAATATGAAGTACTCTTAACACCAAGCATTGAGTGATATCCGTATTGATTGGCTGGGATTATACTGCTGACGCGTACTGATTTCTTGCAAACATTTCTTGATTGATATTCGCATTCATTTGGGTTATTTTTGACATTCATTACTTTAATGTATCCAACAATGCTGAGTTTCACTATGCTCTGAGCAAAGAGGCTAAGCGATTTAATTAGTGGAGAAAGAGATAATTCTCGTCTGTGCCAAGCTATTTGTTTTTCAAGGTCTTCGCCGGGCGTGAATTTCTAAACGGACTTTCGAGCAATATGTGCGTGAAGTTAAAAGAGATTGAAAGACATTTGGCGCTCATCAGAGATATGCAAATTAGCAGCTGAATTTGTGAGGTAATTTTAGCTTATGCTAATAATAATATTTCTTTTGGATTTGCGATTTATTCTTATGCCTTTCTCTTATTCGTTTGTCGCCGCCACTTTAAGATTAAGTAAACATTTCAATTTCGCCATCTATTCCTCATTCTTGTCCGGTTTGGGCAGATCTTTGGCTGCCTCGGCGGCCGCTGTGATCTCAGGATTAATGATGGAACCCTTGGGCACAAAACCATCCACGCCAGCCGTATAGCTCACCTCAACCATTTCGCCATTCTCATCGATATACCTGTAGCTGCCTTGCACCTCCATCACCTCATCTTCGGTGCCGGCATTCTTAAGGACAGACATTTCCTGATGAGATGTGCCATCGCTATTCTCATGTCTGTACTGATAGGAGCCGTCCATATTCTTAATATGCTGCATATCTATAATGGACACAGTTGGGATATCCTCGGTAGTAGGCTCTGCAAGAACGCTGCTGCTGATGAGGACACCAAGGATTAGCAATGCCAGCTGCAAAAATTGCAATGCCAATTGTTAAATCCATTTCGGGTTTCTAATTTTTGTGATTGCATTCACTTACGATCTTGAACATTTTGTGGGATGAAAAAACTTAGACTGGAGCACCGAAAGCGAGAGTTTTTAATATGAGTCAGTTTTGTGTGTTGCGTCTTTTATATGCGACGCGAAAGCATTGCGCATTGCGATCAAGTGTTTCAATATGCCAAACATGATTTCCACCCAGTTTATGGCTACTGCTGCTGCGACGGGCCCAAATTTTAAATTACTCAATATAAAATGTCAGGGTCATTCCGACACATATCTGCAGCAGAAGTCAGGAACAGAAATGTGTCACTCAGTTATTCCAGAGCAGCAGCAACTTCCGCACACACTGTTTATACATACGAGTATATTTGTATCTGTGAATGTATCTTTCGGATTGATGGCATCAGTCAGCGCATCTATTAGCTGGCTCAATGCTAACTATTATCTTTCTAAGCAGTGAATTGTTTGCTGCTGCTTCACCCACTCAACGTGTTTATTTTTTCTGCAATTAATTGCCACTTGACAGTGTGTTTCTGTGGCATCCCAGCCGCCAAGCCCACAAATGTTTTCATTTAGCATGTAAAATGTCAGCGCTTTGTGTAATGCTTGTCGTAATTTATTAGTAAGTGTCTCCATCACAACGCGAATCGTGTAATATGCAAACCAGCGACACCTGAGCAGAGGAGTAGACCCAGTTCACCAAACAATAGCAAGAACAGCACCCACTTTTCTGATTCAGCCTAATTTTCAAGGTGTGCTAGCAATTTCAAGTTACAAAAAGTTATAGTTTTTGTGTTCATATTTGACTTTTGTGGTTAAATCAAGAATGTAAATACTTTTTTCTGGAATAGAATTTAAGAAAACTAATTATTCAAATATCTTAGAAATATAAATACAAATAAATACGAATTCGACAGTTAAAATTTCATCTCTCTTGCTCTTCACTCTCTATATTAATTCGTAAACAAAATAAATATTTTCCATTTAATATAATATTTTTAATTGATTGTGAATTAACTACATTTATTTTTTGTATTACTTATATTTATTTTTTAAATATTTTATTTTATTAACCGATCTGAAATATTGAAAATCGTCCTGAAAGCAAAACAGCTTGTTTGAGTTCTGTGTACAAGACGTATAAGAAAATCCCTGTAAATATAAAAATTATAATATGTGTCCATGAAGTAAGAAATGAAAATCCCTGGTTATTAGAAAGACACAGCCTTCCTTTTAAGAATTTTCTGCTTATTAAGGTGAGTTACCCTTGCCAAAAGTATGTCGATTTTCAAAAACCCTATATTTTTATTATTGTTACTTTTATACTAATTTTGACACATTGTAGTTCAAGTCACAAGTGCTAAATCAACGTTGTGTAGTTCCAAGGCAGTAGAGTATTTTGCAAGAAAGGCAAATAAATAATTCTCTTATGCAAATACAGTTAAGTACTTGAAAACGTTTTAATTAAAAATTGTAAAGATGTGCATAAATAATTTTCAATGGATTTTAGCACCTAACACCTATTCAATAATCAATTGATTAACTGAGTCGTGGATTTTATTAATTTTATAGATTTAGAAGTTAATTTCAAAACATTAATTAATGAGCAGGCAATCAAAATTAATTTAAAGTCACTCTTCTGGTGTCAACTCGGACGACATTTGGCAAAAGGGCAAAACTAAGGCACAGTTCCAGCTGCCTCGAGGCGCAAACTGAGCCCCCAAAATTACCATGTTGCAGAGCGCTGAAAATTGTGTTGCCAATAAAAATTGCAACAATTTATATTTCTGACAGCCAAAACGAAACTGGCGATGATCCAACTACGATGCCAACTAAAATATGTACACGATGATCATCTTTACGACTAGTGTTGGGAGGTGTTTGCAGCTGCCCAGTTGGCCAACACTCGATCCAACGGCGCTCCCCATTGGCATAGTTTGGCGCTGAGCTGGTGCTGGCTTCTACAGTTTTTGATTTGAATTCATTAGCCTGTCGATGTCTGGTATAGTTTATGAACCGTTTATTTCGATAATGCTTTGAATAACATTTACAATCACATCGCACACTTTATAACTGCTTGCCTGCTTGCACTTTCAGCGCCTGGACAACATTGTGTGCCGTCTCTGTTATCTCCTTGGCTATGTGTGTGCCCATTGGCACAAAGCCATTCTTGTCGGCCACATAGCTGACCTCCACATGCTGCCCATTGTCATCAATATAGCGATAAACGCCAGAGACTTCCAGCTCCACTTGGTCATCATCATCATCTTGATCATCAGCTCGGTCGTGTCTATGTACGTGATCATTTGAGCGTCGTTTCACGATGCCCACTTCCTCGCGGTAACTGCCATCGGCGCCTTCATAGGCAAAGAAATAGGAGCCATCGTTTTTCTGTTCAGCCACTGACTTAATAATCGCCACCTCCTCTTGCCCCTCAGCAGCGTTGCCGATCCAGCTGGCGCACCGGCACAGCACCCAAAACAAGCACTGCGAAAATGAAATCAAATTTAGTAGTAGGTAGTAACCGAATGAGTACTACACTAATCACATTGTTCAAACTGTTACAAAAAAAAAGAGTATTTCTGATTATAGGAGTAGTAAATACTGAAATGGTACAAAAGTTCACGACTGACAACTGAGATATATTAAATAAAATATAGCATTATCATTAAAATGCTTGATTGAAGAAAAATCGAAATTAAGAATTATCATCTAAAATTAAAATCTGCAGTCTGACAACAATGCATTCTCGAAAATTAAAATAAAAATGAGAATAGAAAAACAATAACAAACTGCGGTTGTTATTTCTGAGTGGAATTGTGGATACAAATCATTTACGAAGAATAGAAATTCTTAGACAAAGTCCACAGAAAATATGTTCTTTGTTAAAGATTTATATCCACTCTGCTCACCATATATTTTTTATTTTACTTTATTTCAATTCCTTATGTATTCAGATTTTGAGATCTTTAGTTTCTAGCAAACCGAAAGTACACAAACCAACATACCTTTTTCAGCATCTCTTAAACGGGGTATATAAAAAGAGCGGGCAGACAGCAAGGGGTAGATTTAAACAGAGATTTCAGTCATAGTTGTTGCTGTTTGCTTACCAATCGAAACATGTTTTATGCCTGGGTCCAAACTTATGCTAATACTGTTAACGCTTAAATAAGTTCTTAGCTTTTTATACAAATTTGTTAGAATTTCGCTGATTATGCTCCGTCAATAGAAAGTTGCGAGACGAGTCGAATATATTTGGAGAAGTCGCAGTTTGTTGAACTGTTTGCTGCAGATTTGCATTTTAAGCTGTTGCCGGCAAGAATGCCTGACTTGGCCATGTTATGTAACTGCTGCCAAAATTTGCCATTGACTAGATGTGTTAACTGTGACACATCAGTTAGATGCGTGCCTGTATATGCTGTGGGTGCCTGCAATCTTGTAGTTCGCTTGTATCTCGTATCTGATGGGTGCAGCAGCTAATAAAATTTGTCAAATTGTTTGTACAAGCATATTACATGTCGCTGGGCATGGCCCGCCCACCCAAAGCGAAAGGTGCTGAATACGTAACGGCTGAGTGGCTAAGAAAACAATTTGCAAGCAACTGCAAAACTTGCTTAAATGTTTTCCACTTGACTTCCATACAAATTCCTCTGTGTCTCACTCTCTGTCCCTGTCTCCCCTCTCTCTCTATCTCTCTCCCTCTCTCTCTGTGTTTTTTCTGCTTGCTCTGCGTACGATTTTGGCCACATTTGAATTTAGCACTTTTCCAGTTGAGTCGCCTCTATTTCTTGCTGTTACAGTGGGTGGGCACTGAGAAGCGACTAACATTTATGCCACAAAGAATTTAAAAATAATTTTAGCAATTTCGCAACCTTACAAGAGCTGCAACTGCTGTTTTGTGCTGCCTGCAATTGGCAGCATGTACACTCAACAACCCATTGCTAATACCCTCTATTTAATATTTTGGGCATATTAAAGTTGTTATATATATATCTGATTCTTCATAAAGTTACTTCATATTTACTTTATCTAAAACATAATTTAGTATTTCAACTAAATTCACTATTCCCAATAGAATTTTAGAAATTTTTTTATTTTTATTATTATCAACCTAGCCTAACCTATAATTATTAGCTAATGCTTACCATTTATTAAAAAGCTTCATATCTTTTGATGCGCCATTAAGAATGATCTTAAATTTGTAGTACACCGTAACAATCCAATACAATAATGAGCAAGGCTACAATAACCACAGCAGGGCATCTTATAGTCGTTGCGGCTTATCAAACTGCTCTCTGATTCAGTGTTCAGTGTTGGCATTTGCCTTGGCGTATTATGGGCGTTGCAATCAACACGCCCAGTTCCACAAAAAAAAAAAAACACCAAAAGACAGTCGGGCTTGGAGGCTGCGGCTTGAAGATATATTAATAAATTGATTCTAAGACGATTTCAAACTAGTCTGGCATTACACAGAATTGCCGATCGTTACAATTGCTGGAATGGAAACTCATTAATGTTGAGCCGCAATGCCAACGAGTGCATAATTCAGATGCGACACATTAACCTTTAGCAAACTGAAGCTGCAACTGAATCTGAATGTGCAGCTGATGCAGAGTGAAACCGGAACAGTAGTTGGCTATACGCACACATTGGAGAGACATCAGATATAAAGTATTGAATCAATTAACCGTAACTAACTTGGCCTGTTGCAATTACAACCAATGCAACTCAGGCGGCCAAATGTCAGAAGCCGTCCATTTCAAAGGCGATTAATAATAATAGAAGTCGCCGTCACAGCTGAGGAGGGAGGTGTGTCCATCTCCGGCTTGAATGTAGTTTATTTCCCAAGCGATTCACAATTTTTCATTGTTGTGTTTCTTTGCAAATGCATTTTTGCATTAATTTTACTGAATTGCACCACTTGAGGAACATCTCTATTATTCATAGAGATGCAAACACCATTTGCGATCTCATGCATGTGGCTGCATCATTTATTTGAATTCAACACAGATATTCCAAAACAAATACATTTCTCACAATCGTTAGGTATATATAAATAAAGATCTAAGAGATAATTTTGATCAAATAAATATATGTAGTTCTTAAATTAAATGAAATTTACATTTTTTGCTATCGAGTTATAATTTCAGTAAGAATGTTTATTATTTGGCATTAAACAAATTAACAGGTGAAATAAACAAGCAAACTTTTAACTTAATATTTAGAAATCAAAATTAATCAAATATTTATGAAGTAATTTCTATATTTTTATATTTTAAGCTTACCAATTTGTAAAAAAAAATCCATTTGAAAATCAATCAATAATCAATAATCAATTTGTAAAAATAGAATAATAATATTCTAAAAATATTAACATTTTCATAACAAAAGTAATACAAATTGAAGACTTTGTTTGATGTTATCTTTTCTTTAGCTTTCTGATGTCATCAGTTAAGGTTAATTGCCTTTTTTGCTTTGTTAGTCTTTTTAATCAAAAATTAAAATTAAATTTGCGTATGAACAACTTGAAAATATTGACAAAGACGCAAAAAATATTTAATTGTGATATACTTAAGCGTTACAAGTCTGAGGAGTTAGGTCAATGAAAGGAGAACAAAATACATCTTAAGAAATGTCAAATAAATTTAAAATTTGACTAATAAGCAGACTGCTGGATCGACTAGTGCTGCTGATCAAGAATATATGTACCAAATTTATAGGGTCGCAAATACCCCTTTCAATGCTTTGCAAACTTGGCAATAAAATTAAAATTCCCTTTACAAGTGTATATAAATACAAATGTATTGGGATATATTAATAATAAGTAATCTATATTATTTTACTAAATATATGTAGCTGTCAGATTTTAGGTGAAGATCATTTAAATGTAAAAGTAGCCCAGCAAATTCAATTAACATTTTCTACAGCCTAATTTCAGGCACCTCTCAAATTTCAATAAAGTTAAGGCATATTACGAGGCTGAAGCAGATAAAAAATTACCTAAAAATGCCTGCTTAGATAAAGAATAAGCCAGATTATGAAGGTCACTTGTAGATTAATGGCAACATTTTTGATTGTCTGACTTTACACCATTAAAAAATGGTGAGGAGTTTTTTGCTTTTAACCGTGCTCAAAAGTTCCGAATGAGAAGCCTCATAAAAATTAATATATTCAATTATGCAGCAAGCAGAACATAACATGAAAAAATATGTGTTAAAAAAATGAATAATTGCAAGCCGAGAAACGCATGACAAATGTGAAAATCACATTAACTTAGAGCAATTAAGGCTGGGCTGCAAGTTATGAGTGACTTATGGCAGTCGTAACTGAACAGATCAGTCCAAGCAACGCCTCAAAAAGCATGACGAATGCGAAATGATAAATGAGACTGGACAAACAATGGAACATTGGAATGGAATTCACAGGCTAACTGCAAGACTGCCTCCTTGATAAATTGCATTTAATAAATGATCGCAATGAATGATATCGTTAAGCCCACATAATTGTTTCTCTCAACTGAGCTCAACCTTGACCATTGGGGTAAAAGTTGCGTGTACAACCCCAAAACGCAAAGCTGAGATGAGATCGAGAGCAGTAAAAAGCCGTCAGCACATAACTCACATAAACACCTTAAGAACAAAAGATGCACCAACGCTGAAGCAAAAAGTGGCGGCATTTGCATACGGCAATGTATCTAGTGGGGCATACTACATTGAGAGCCATGTATGTATCTGATGGATGCAACATCATAAATATAAGAACACATCATGTTGCGGAAAAGCTCATGCATGGCAATGCCAGCTTAGCACTGGCTAACAAATTCGTTTGTCCTTCCGTCAATGGCCAATAAAAAACCAATAAAGCTGCCAGTTACGGTTGCTAGTGTTGCGGTAGCAATACCCTGTACCCCTCTATAAATGGGTAAGCTGGGTAAAATATGTATAATAAAGTTAAGGAAATCTGTGTAACTAACTCAAGGGAATATCTTTGCTCATATAACGTGTAGTAGTTTCTCACGAACAATCATAGAAGATTTAATATAATATGGTATGTTGATATTAATTTTTATTCTATTTATTTTATTGTCGATAACTCATCCACACAAAAATCGTTCTATTATTTTATCTTATTTATTTTGAAATTTTATCGATATGCTGAAGGTCTAGTCGATATTGATCTTTATGAATTGAAATATTATTTGTATAAACATGTATGATTTAAAATAAGTTAATAAATATATAAAATAGGATTGAATAATATCGATTTCAAAACACTACTTTTTGAGCATGTTTTGAAACATTGGGTTTCACTGAAAAATTATTCAAATATATTAATATACTTATCTAACTACCAATTTTGAATACATATTAGAGCTGATTACAGGGCAGCGGCGACATCGAGCACTCTCGACCAGAGCACTCTTATTTGTTGTTAACACGATTCGCATGCAGATAAATTACAGCTACCGTAGCATCAGCCGCTGTAATAGCAACAAGATCAAAATCAAGATCGCCAGCACTCGCCCAGATATGGCAGATATGCTTAGAGTTCGAAGCTGCCAAGTGGACAGGAAGCGCTGCCGCTGGGCACCCGGGCGATTTTCTTATGATCGAGCTGCGCTTTAGGGCCCAGCCCGGCTGGCTGACTGCTTGACTGCTTGACTGGTTGACTGGCTGCTTTGTGTAAGCTGTATAAATAGTTCTAGTTAGCGTTGCTGCTGTTGCAGTCGTTGCAACTAGTTCGGCTAGATCAGTACTCAGTACTCAGTACTCGATACCCGACACACACCCCCTCTTCCAAGTGAAACAACATCAGTTTTATCGAGCGTGTAATTTGTGAAACGTTTTTCCGCCAGATTTATGACATCGGCGACAGCCTAAATGCCTTCCAAGTTCAGAGTGCGCCATATGCGGGTAAAATTTACATCCCCATCGCCCAGCACAACCCAGCTAATTTCTATCTAAACATCTACAGGGAAATAATATTGTGATATTTATATACATATCTTGGTGTATAAATTTTCGTTTTCCATACTTAAAAGTGCAAAAAAAAAATTAATTTTTGATAAGCATTTCCTTTTTTTCATATTTAATATTCAAAGTGAAGTCGAAAGATATTTAGAATATAACAAAAATCACTTGCTTCCTTTTCATTTGCAGTGCTTGGTGTTTTGTGTGCTGTGGCTGGCACTAACTCAGGCTGGTAGCGCCCAGTTGCCAAGTGCACCCTTCCAGCAGTCGCCATTCCAGCAACGGCAGTCAATCGCACAGTTGCCACAGCAGTCGCCATTTCAGCGCCAGCGTCAGCAACAAACGGGGCAGGGTCTCTTTGCGGCTCAGGGCAATCCTTTGAATCAATTGAGTCCATTGAATCCTTTGGCAGCGCCCATTGCTCCACTTGGCCAGAATCCCTACGGTCGCTACAATCAGTACTCGCAGCAGCAGCAGAACTATGTGCCCATCACTGCCTACCAGAACGAACTCAATCTTGATGGCAGTTTCTCTTACGGCTATGCGTCTGCAGATGGCACCATGGCCCAGGCCCAGGGGTATGTCAAGAATCTCGGCTATGGAGAGGGCGTGGAGGCGCAGGTGAGTCTAGCAGTCACTTTTCATTGCATCATTTTATGTGGCTAACATAATTTGGTGTATTTTTTGGGGTCTACTTTAAGGCTGACTTTAATATTCTACAAGTATTTATTTAAATAGTAAAACATTATAAGCTATGAAAGAAGAAAAGCTAAATATTAAAAATTCAAATTTCTTAGCCGTTTCATTATTATAAGACTTAAATAGCGAGAGTAAAGTGAAAGTAAAAGTGAGACACAAAAATGCAAAAACAGAGCAATACAAAACTGATTTAAAAATCAAGAGCAAAAAGAGTTAGATTAAATATGCTTGAATTAAATAGTTAAGCTAATAACTTCCGAACACAATTAATAAGTCAACAACTCCTTTAAATAAATACAAAAATATAAATAGGATACATCCATTCGATATATTAATTCAGATATGATTCAAACGTTTAAAAAATAATTGCTGCGCACAAGTTTACTAGTTGATGAAAATATTATGGAAAATAAAGTTGTTTTTCAGCCAATATTTTCCATTTTATGAAGCGTTCACTGTTCGTGAATAAATGATAATACTCTCAGTATAGCAGTAGGTAAAATTGGCTCCATAGCATGGCAAGTTATGCTCCTATTTACAGCTGATTTATCACGCAGAGAAAGTATTGAATATCAATTGTATTCTGACCAGGTCATCCAGGGCTCGTATTCGTATACCTCGCCCGAGGGCACACCCATCACGGTGCGCTACATAGCCGATGAGAATGGCTTTCGGGCCGAAGGCACTGGCATTCCTGCGACTCCCCAATACTTTGTGGGCGCTCAGACGTATCAGCAGGGTGTCATCAATCCCAATTTAAATCCATATCAGACGCCCTTCCGACAACTGCCGCAATCGCCAACATCGCCATTTCGCACGGTGCCCGGACAGCAACTGACGCCACTGCAGCAGCAACAACAACAGCAGCAACAATTGCAACAGCAACAATTGCAACAGCAACAGCGCAATTTGGCCAACACTGGACAATATCAGCCAGAACAAGGACTTAACTCCTTGCTTTCGGGCAATTTGCCTGCCCAATATGCGGGGCAGTTTGGCAACAATTTAACACCACAGCAGCAGCAGCAGCAACAGAATCTCAACCAACAGCAGAATCTTAATCAGCAGCAGCAACAACAGCAACAGCAACAACAACAACAGCAGCAAAAGGATCAACGCAATGAACAACAACAACAGGCGTTGATAACACAACAATTGAGAGGTAGACCCAATCAGCTTGTGGACCCATCATATGCCTATAGCCAGTACAACAGACGCTTCAAGAAGTCCTCCAAGATTTGAGAAATCAATTGAACTTTTTTATATTGCTCAGTATTGTTCAGTATTCCGAAATTCATTGCGAATTAGTCGATTTAGTCGCATTCAAATGCGTGAAATACATGCGCCTTAAAAAAACCAATCTAAACATTTTGTTTTTATTTTTTTCTTTTTTTTTTTTTTGATTCAGTGATCCCTGGGAAATCTTAATTATTCGAATTTATTAGAAATATTTACTTTTATTTTGGTACTCGGCTGTTTTGCAGAAAGATTGGTAAATTGGAATCACTTGTCTGTCATACATTGTTTGGAAAGATAGAATCTCTGGAAATCAGACTTATTCAATTTCAAACACAAAATATTACTAACTCAGTTAGACTAGGTTGTTGTCAAAACTGCTTAACTGTTCTCCAATTTATTCTCTTCGAGATTATATTTTTCATAATTGAAAACACACTTTTTTAATTTCTTGCATTTGAATTGGTTTATTCTAAAAATCGTTTGCAACAATGAACAGTTATTAAACACTGGCAAGATTTTATTTGCCACACTTTGAAAAACACTCGAAAACTCTTTAATCTCTATTGTCATCTTAAACATAAGTCGCAATTTTGTTGGTTCACTTAACGACCAGGAAACTTAGATAAATATTTAAAATAATACCGTCGGATATCGGATAACTGTCTTATGACCTAAGAGCTACGAGTATTTTGCGGCAGAATGAATTGTATCGAGGCTTCATCCGTCGATCTTGGCCTGATCTAATAAATGTAGCCGCTCTGTGGATCGAACTCCCCGTTACCACGTCCGCCACCAGTAGAAGGAGGAATGTACTGCGAGCCAGGACCGCCAGCACCTCCTCGTCCTGCTCCACCAGCTCCTCCTGGTGCACCACCTCGACCGGCACCGCCTCCAAATCCTCCAGCTCCACCTGCTCCTCCCGCACCAGCACCACCTCCTCCTGGGGCACCACCGCGACCTCCGAATCCTCCGGCTCCACCTGCTCCTCCTGCTCCTCCGAAGCCGGGGGCACCGCCACGACCTCCGGCTCCAGCACCTCCTGCTGAGCCACCACCATAACCTCCAGCACCAGCTCCACCAGCTCCACCAGCACCTCCACCACCACCTCCTGGTGCGCCGCCACGACCGGCACCACCTCCGAATCCTCCGGCCCCTCCTGCGCCACCACCATAACCTCCAGCTCCAGCACCACCAGCGCCTCCAGCACCTCCTGGCGCACCACCACGACCAGCTCCACCTCCGGCTCCGGCACCTCCCCCGCCTCCACCTCCAGGACCTCCAGCGCCGCCACCATAACCTCCAGCACCACCTGCACCTCCACCACGACCGGCACCGCCACCGAATCCTCCGGCTCCGGCACCTCCGCCGCCTCCACCTCCAGGACCTCCAGCGCCGCCACCATAACCTCCAGCACCACCTGCACCTCCACCACGACCGGCACCGCCACCGAATCCTCCGGCTCCAGCACCGCCTGCGTCACCACCATAACCTCCAGCTCCAGCACCTCCCGCACCTCCACCACGACCGGCACCTCCTGCGCCACCTCCATAACCACCAGCTCCTGCACCACCAGCTCCTGCACCACCAGCGCCTCCAGCACCTCCGGCGCCACCTCCACCACGACCGGCACCTCCTGCGCCACCTCCATAACCTCCAGCTCCAACACCACCAGCGCCTCCAGCACGACCAGCACCTCCAGCGCCACCTCCATAGCCTCCAGCTCCTGCACCACCAGCACCTCCGGCGCCACCTCCATAACCTCCAGCTCCTGCACCACCAGCGCCTCCTACACCTCCGCGACCGGCACCACCTCCGTAACCTCCAGCTCCAGCACCACCACCGCCTCCTGCGCCACCTCCGCGACCGGCACCACCTCCGTAACCTCCGGCTCCAGCACCACCAGCGCCTCCTGCGCCACCACCAGCTCCAGCACCTGCCGCGCCTCCACCACGACCGGCACCTCCTGCGCCACCTCCATAACCTCCAGCTCCTGCACCACCAGCACCTCCGGCGCCACCTCCGTAACCTCCAGCTCCTGCACCACCAGCACCTCCGGCGCCACCTCCATAACCTCCAGCTCCTGCACCACCAGCGCCTCCGGCGCCACCTCCATAACCTCCAGCTCCTGCACCACCAGCGCCTCCTGCGCCACCTCCGCGACCGGCACCACCTCCGTAACCTCCCGCTCCAGCGCCTCCTGCGCCACCGCCACCTGCGCCTCCACCGAACCCACCGCCGCCTCCTGTAGCGCCACCACGTCCACCGCCTCCTCCATATCCTCCGGCTCCAGCGCCACCTGCGCCGCCGCCTCCTGCACCTCCAGCGCCAGCGCCAGCACCACCACCTCCTCCTCTACCACCATATCCACCTGCTCCCGCACCACCTCCGGCTCCGCCGTATGCTCCAGCACCACCGCCGCCACCTCGACCAACACCACCTCCATATCCCCCAGCTCCAGCTCCTGCTCCTGCTCCTGCTCCTGCGGCACCTAAAATAACAATAGTCAAAGTCACTCAAGAAGCAATAAATTTTGTAATTATCTCACCTGAACCACCGCTGAAGCCACCGCCAGGAAGTGGAGAAATGCCCTGAGCAGCCAGTGCCTTTGCTATGGCATCCGGAATGGGCGGCGGTGTCGGTAGAGCCGCACCGGAAGGCACAAAACCGTTCTCATCGGCCGTATAAGTAATCTCCACCAGCTCGCCCTCGGGATTAGTGTACGTGTAGGAGCCCATCACCGAGGGTATCTCGTTCGCGGAACCCTTATTCTTTATGGTGCCCTCCTCATCCGCCTTGATCCCGTTGCCCGTCTCATAGCTGAAGCGATAGTTGCCATCGCCATCGTTTTCGTTCACAAACGATAAAATGGGTATAACGGGTCCGCCAGCAGGTGGCGCTGGCGCAGATGGTACGCGTGGTGGCGAGGGCGCCGCTCCAATCGGACGGCCTCCCGAGAAACCACCAAGTCCATTATTAATGCCACCCAGTCCATTGTTGCCACCACCAAAGCCACCACCGCCGCCGCCACCCGGTCCTTGTAGACCCGCTCCCACACCACCACCCGCACTGGCCGCATTCGCCGGTGGTGGCAAATATTTATTATCCAGCCGAGCTGCCTGCGTCAGCGTCAACAGCGACGCCAGCAGAGCCTGCAAGAGATAAGATCAATTCACGCAACTCACGTTACTAAAGTATGCAAAAATAAAATGCAGTGGTGCATGTCAAAGATTCAGTGGGGCAACTAGACACCACTCTCAATATACACATTTGTATATGCCATCGTGATGCACGACTAGCAAGTTATGCAGATCAACGAATCACCATTTGGGGGCCAGTTATTCATTTCCACACAGTTCAGATGTCTGCTAAAGATCCAGACTCAGACTCTGACGTATATAGTACAGAGCCTATTTCCCATTGGGTTCTCTTATAAAGTATATTCAAATATGTTTACAATATGAATTTGTCTTGCGCCGGTCTAAATTCTGGATGCAGTGTGCTAATTTCAAGGTGATCAAAATTCAGTGGTGCATGTCAAAGATTGAGTGGGGCAACTAGACAACACTGTCAATAATAACAAAAAAATTGGATTTATGTTTGATTTATTTTAATTTATTCCTGTTGCTATAGCAAATAAAGTAACTTTTGTATTTTCCGGCATTATTAAACTTAATTGTGATTGTTAATAAATGCCGCATCGAACTAAAAATTGATTATTTTTGCAAGCCATACATTTCTATATTAAATGTCTAAACAATTATTGCGAATATATTGTAAGAAAATAATTAGAAACTCTTTTTTATTAATAATACGTTTATAATAATAGGCAACAATAATTACAGTAATAAATAACACTGTCTTCATAATTATTTATGTTTAGCCAAGGTCTACTCGTTGTTTTCGTCAAAAAATCAAAAAAATTAATAAATATATTTTAAATGCTTACAATTTATATTTATTATTTTTAAATTTGTTTTAATGAAGTTTTCAACTTCAAAAGGTTAAAAGCTGTCGAAACAAAACAAAGAAGAAGTCAAAGCGGCCCAATACAACTTAATATAATAAATAAGAAAAAGTCATCAGAAAAAAAAAACAAACATAAATATATATATAATAAAATATAATGCTTATAATATTTAATTCAAAATTGTGTCGTGCTTGCAGTCCTTTAAATTGTAATTTTACCCTCAAATCGAAGCCAAAAGGTTTACCATTGACTTTTGACGGCTGACATAAAGATCTTAAGTTTACCAAATAAGTTTTGTGACTTGCCATTTAATGGCACGAAACGGGCAGCCAAAATTAAACGAAAACCACATAAATCTTTAGAATGACATGCTCCATAGCACTACATATTCATTGGAGCAAGCATCATGAATCATAGAATCATGAATACGAGCAAACTGACAGCTGGCATGCAAAACATGGCAGATGACAGCATCAACAGGTAGCTGACAGTCAGGCAGTCAGGCAGTCAGGCTGGCAGACTGGCAGGCAGACGCTTTATGAATGAAATACTTAACGTTTGGGGGAACATTTTCAGAATCGAGCAAAATATGAAAAACGTTTGCCATATTTACAATGCGCTCACGTTTTGCATTGTTGTTAAAAGCAGCACTTATTGCTGCTGCTGTTGTTGTTGTTTTTAATGCTAAATACAAACTATTAAACTATCGGCAGCAGCATCAACTTTGTGGCAATAAAAGCGAAAAATAGAAGAAAAACCTTAAGACCGGGCGGAGGAGTTGGTGAAGGAGTCGAGGTCTATGGACTGACGACGAACTCTGATATTTGTGGATGCGCCTGGGAGTTGCAGTTGCAACTGTGGCTGCAGTTGTTGTTGCAATTGCAGCGTGTGAACTATTGAAGAGGCATTGATGCCACAGAAGGTTAAGTAAGCGTACGTTTCGTGGCTAGTCGCAAGTGGCAAGCTACCGATTTCTTGCCAGCCAAGTGTCAAGTTGAAGTTTAAAGCGTTTAGTTAATTGGCCATAAAATAGAACAGCTTGATAGACAGCCTCAGTCAAGAAGCAAATCGAATCTTCACTAGGTAACTCAAATGTTTGACATTTAAGTGGCAACAACTTTGAGTCATCTGTGCCTGCTTCTGTTGCATGTTGCATGTGTGACCAGTCTGGCTGGGATGGACCAGTTCGTGACCAAATCACTGTCTGGATTAATTGGGTTCCCCTTCATGTTGAAATACTACTCTCCTCAACTATTGTTGATTGTAAATATAATTGAAGTAATTTCAAATAGGCTGACAATTGGGTCGTCGCTGCATAAATCTTAACGATGTTGATCTTCTCTATTGGGGAGTGGGCGGGGGCATGCACGATGCCACAGTGTTGCACAGTTGGTCTTGGGCAACTTTGCGTGATTTTTCATCAATGAGACAGCAGACGCTTTTTGGTATTTTCGGATATTTTTAACGGTGTTTTAATTTATGCGTTCTACTGAAGCCTTTAGGCCATCTTGTAGCTGCCCTTGTTGTTGTTGCTGTCGTACCACACAACATGTTGCAGCAACTTTGCAGCTTTTGTCTTTCTGCGTTGCGTGTGCGGCAAAGAACGGAAACAATGATTTGGATTTGGAGCCCAATTGGCAAATAGTGAGAAGAATATTTCGATATCAGAAATTATGTAGAAATAACTGTGAGAATCGAACATTAATTTAGAAGCTGAACTTAATTAATGTGTGATATAATTCTTTAAGCATTCCACATCATATCTCACAATTAAATTAAAGAGTGAAGACAGTCAGATTACAATCATGGATAATACATATTTTCCAATATTGGATTATCCGCGAAGGAATATTGGAAAGAACTTAAATGACAAAGTTAAATTAACTAAAAACAAGTTTTGATCTGTCAATGCTCGTTAAACTGTAGGTCTCATTATTTTTGGGGCCTAATTAATTCTTCCGACTTTAAGAAAATTAAATAAAGTCATGACAAGCGTTATGCACATTCATTTAAAAATTAAGTCGATATATCTACACACATTGCAAAATTAGTAATTCTGAATTAGAAA
This sequence comes from Drosophila basisetae, assembly GCA_035041595.1. Taxonomy (NCBI): domain Eukaryota; kingdom Metazoa; phylum Arthropoda; class Insecta; order Diptera; family Drosophilidae; genus Drosophila; species Drosophila basisetae. The sequence continues at coordinate 17,261,491 of JAWNLB010000144.1, read as the reverse complement.
ACTAAACGAATTTTTTAAAGTATTTTTGTTCATTGGAACGAGTCTTCATCGTTTCCTTACGTATCTCAAAACTGAATTTTAAAAACGAACTTTCTAACATTTCGCCAACTTTATAAAAAAATATAGTCATCCCCAAGAAACAAAATCCAAGCATATTTTAATTGGACAAGTCAAAGTTGTTCATTAACTTTTGAATTTTACTTTGATATAGTCACAAAAACCAGTTTAAATTGTGTAACGAAGAACACCTGTGAAAATAAATTATGTTCGTTTATTTCCACATAATATCTGCCAAACACAATATGTCATTTTATTCACGTCTCATTGTCACTTTCTTAACTCACCAGTCTCAGATGCATTATTGTCTGCTGTCTGTTCAACAGTCTGCAAGGATTTCAAAGGAGTTCGCGAACACACGCACTTACACACACACACACTCGCACACACAAATCACAAAAACTGTTGTCTCATCTACGGGGAAGTCCTTTTTGTTGTTGCCGGGAATCTGTCGCGAGTTGTGGCCTCGTCTATTGTCACGGAACTTGTGTGCCGATTGGAGCGCAGGTTCGCCTGCTTATATACAAATGCACTACTACGGCCAGAGATCGCTTGGCGCCAAATGCAATCGAATGGAATGGAATGAACGAAAACACTGCCCAAGCAAAGGCTGAGGTTGAGCGGAGCTAGAGCGGCTGCTGAGATTTTGATACTTTATGGCATTTATTGCAAACTACTGTGGGAACAAATTCTAATTCTCTTGCAAAAAATTGAAGGGAGTTGAACTGACTCGTTTCAGAAACGGTTAGAAAGCAGTTTTGCAAGTATTACTAAATAGTTGTCGCTACACTTGATTAATTTACATTCTATCCAATTTTTGAATACCTATGCAGGGTAATTTGATCAAACTTTTTATTGTTTGCACATGTTTTCTTTTAAATTATTCTAATATCTGATAATAATCTTGATTAACTTTATTCAAATACTATAAAGACTCCGCAAATAAAAGTTGTTTCAAAAATAACACATTTTATACACAAAGCACATGCCATTTTTAAAGCTAAGCTCTGATAATTTTTGAAGAGTCAATTTTTTTGCATAAAGTCTGTATTTCTATCCCATAGTGAAAATGTGTGCAGCTGTGTTTGTGAGTGTGTTGTGCTGCAGCTGGCAAAAACAATTGCATGCCAAAAGGGAGACAGACACGACAGCTTCACCTAAGTCGTCGCCGTAGTCGTCGTCGTCGTCGTCGTCGTCGTCGTCATCGTAGTCGTCATCGTAGTCGTCTCTGGCTGTGTGGCCATTGTGTTGGCGTTTGCTCAATGCAGTTTTTGCTCTCAGCACTCACCGATCGCAGCACGCCGCTCTCCCTTGTTCACCATTCTTCGTTCTCCGGCGCATCTGCCAAATTAACAAGTTGCAAACTGGCAGTTGCCAAGCTTCCATTTGCCCAGTTGGCAGTTGTTAAGTTGAAATCCAATCGAAGTTGAACGTCGAATGCTCTGAATGCTGATCAACACTCTCATCTATACTCTGTATCCCATCCCGCCTTCCCATTTGATCGCACGCTTTGCCCAACAACAAAATTTGAATGCGCTATTGCAAATTGCCGGCAAAGCAAAGTATTTTAACAACTTAACAGCTTCATTTTGAAACGGATGTCAATAAATCACCAACTAGCCCTTTGAAGCGTGCACTGCATATTCTTTCACACACAGTTTGACAAAAAAAAACAACCAAAACCAAAACCAGTTGACCAATCGGAGTATTGCCCATAGTTTGACCTTTTACTTAGTGTTTTTGGTAGTGGTCATAAATACCATTAATATCGACAGCAACACCCAAGAGTCGCCTGCGGGCCGTAACAATAAATTGCCACAATATATATATATAAATAAATTGACCCCAACAACAATATAAGAAAAGGGCAGCCGTTTACGAATTTTGCCAAGTTTTTGGCAACAATTTTGTCATTTAACTTTTCTACTGCCAAGTGCAACAGCCACAAAAACAAATATACATGCAACAAAAAATAACTTACATTACGTGTATCGAAAACTAACCCTAACCAACATAGAGATTGCTCATTGACATTTGAAGAATTGTTATTTGTAATTTTTTTTATTTTTTTTTTTATAGTGATTTAGAAAGGCAGCGACAACAATTGAAGACGAGCATTTGCTGCATGTTGTCAACCGATTTTTATATACGTATTTTTTAATTTGTTTTTTGTGCTGCCGAAGCCAAAGTTGGCTTATGCCATTCTTAAAAGTTGGGTATATAATGAATAGTGAATATATTTATTTTGCAATATTTAAGCGTATGGCTGTTATAGTAAAAGTAAATATATATTATATAATAATACAGTTATTTTTCCAAAAAATAAATCGTAAAAATTATAGAATAAAATATTACTGCACATGCCGAAAAGATTGCAATTCTCTATCACTCTCTCACACACTGCATACACATAACAGGGCATCTCAAACAATACCCGCTAGTTGGTTCGTTACCACGATGTGTGCTCATTCACGCCCAAGCAATACATTTGACCAATTTATTTGTTCTGCCTGCAATCGCAATTATTGAGTCAAACAACTGTGAGATGCACACAAGAGCAACAGCAGAAAAGACAACGACTTGATTTTTTGTGTTCTGCTTTGCGGCCAACAGATGTCTTGCCAGCCTGGCTCAGAAGGCCAGCCAAGTGGCAAAAGGAATTTGTGCATGCCACGCAGTCTGGGGCAATGAAACGGTGCGTATGCATGATATATGCTGACTGCCGGGCTGGCCGTGCAGATATTAATCATACGCAGTGTTTGGCCTTGCCAAATTAACACAAATTAGCACATAAATGAACTGCACTCAAGCGCAATGCATACTTAGCTGCTGATCAATCGGATCTCAATCAGTTTTATCCACAATATAATTGATGCTTACGGACCTTAATTAACCCGTGACTCAACGTCAACAACTCTGATGCAATATGGCTGAGTGATGATGATGATGACGATGATGATGACGATGAGTGAGGCAAGGCAAGGCAAATGTTTGCCGCATGCCCAATGCGTTTCTCTTAGAAGTTTAGTTGTTGGTTTTTCCGTTAGCTCAAACAGTTCCTGTTTGAGAATTGATTATTTTTAGCGCAATTGTTATGGCTTTTAATTCCAACTGGCAGCTGTTTAACACTGCCTAAGCTCGAACATAAAACAGTCAGTCAAGCTGCATTATTCTTTAATTTATCAACACTCTGTTGGATAAACGAAAATATTATTTTATATATATGTACTTCAGATACAGTAATTAAATAAATTTGCTGTGCATCCCGCTCCCGGAAAGTCATTTTCCCTCACTTTTTAAATAATAATCAGCAAATTTGGACTGCAAATAAACTAAACTATTTAAATTTAAAAACTATCTAAAATATATTTGTACATGTGAAGTCTTAAAATACTAATTTTTAGATTATTACTAAATTACTAATTAATGATAAACATTTTTAAATAAATTAGACACATATTTCATTTAATTTTTGAAAAATGCACCCTAGAAAAGAAAATTACAATTCTGTGTTTTAGAAAAAGCCCAAATTGCATTTCAGAAATAAACTATCCGAATAATAAGGGAAGTTAAGCTTGGCGCCAAAAATAAGGCACAGGACAATATTTTTGCTGAGTTTATGCTGTGTCTCAAATTGCTGTCATATCCACAGTTTTAATTCCAGCCAAACTTTGCTTGTTAAATTGAAAAACAGCCAAGCGTAATCTGCTACAATATGAAAGTCATCATATTTGATTTAATGAATTGTCTTCATTTCTACTAATGAAAAAGGAGAAATGCAAACCAATCAATTGTTGCCACACCCACCTAATCAGCAACGTTCAGCGAGTATTGTTTTATTCTTACTTTATTTATTAAAGACTTGTGTTCATTTTGTAGAAATATGTGTGTAAGGTGGTGGTTAACTTCAAAGCTGTGGTTCTTACTCGCCCGTCATCATTTCCATGAATTCTGTAAGTGAAAGAAATATTATAGGTATCTACAATTGCGGGAAAATAGATACACAGAACAAGAAAGGCATCCAAAAATAGACGGAATACAAGGGCAGAATTGCGTTGTTCTGTACAAAGTAAGTGAACAGTGGGCATTTAGCCTGATTTATTTGCTGGACGAGCAAGGGGCGAGGCAAACAAATGGTGTCGCCATGGCCATCATTTGCATTGGCCTGTAGCCAAATGATATCAAATGAAAGGCAGGAGGGGAGTGTGGGGTATCTAACTAAATGGTCTAGTGCTTACCATCAAAGTCCACGGTGCCGGAGCCATCGGCATCGATTTCCTCAATCATAATGTCGAGTTCCTCGTTGGTCAGCTGGTCGTCCAATTCGCGCAGAATCTCGCGCAGGCAAGAAGTGGGAATGTAGCCATTGCCTTGCTTATCATACAAGCGGAACGCCTCACGCAGCTCCTTCTGCATGGCCTCATCATCCTCCTCCACAATGAATTTGGCAGCCAGTTGCACAAACTCCTCGAACTCCAAGCGGCCCGATTCTAAACAAAAAATCACCGGGAATTTCGATTAGTATTTAGCTGATATTGTAGTGGTTCGTTACTTACTGTCCTCATCGACCTCATCGATCAGCTCCTCAAGAATCTTCTTGTCGAAGGGCTGACCCATGAGACGGAGAATATCGGCCACCATTTCGGTGGGTATGCTGCCAGTCTTTTGGTGATCAAAACTGTTGAATGCCTTTTGGAGCACAGCAATTTGCTCGGGCGTCAGATCATCATCCTGTAAAGCAATTACCATAAGACATAAGTTTATCAAACAATCCTCATTCAACTCACGATGTCCATGTTTGAGTTTTCTTTTTTCTTTGCTGCTCTTTGTTGTTCACCAGAAAGATCACCGCTAACGACTGTGCGACCAACTGAATTAGTTGCTCATTTCTTCATATGCTCCAAATGCAAACAAACACACACACAGATATCTTTCACCCCCATACACTCACACACACTCACACACACATTCACGTCACTAAATGCTACATTCCAAAAGTAACAAGCTAATTTATGGTTTTCAACAGCATTTCTAAAATAAAAGCACACAACACAAACAACTATGACCATATACAAACTCACACACACAAACATTCACACACACACACACACAAACACTCACACAACAAACGCACACGTTGGGAAATTTTTGAAATTTTCGAAAAACACTGTAAAAGCATTGAGCACTTGGCTGTATTTACTTTGGTGCTGGCCACCAGCTAACCAGCAAGAGTAATATCAATTTTTGTAGTGGTTTGCTAAGCTTAACGTGGAACAGTAAAATTATATTTATACTACACAGCAAGAAACGATGCACTTCATTGAGCTACAAATATTTTTGGCTATGATTGGAAGTTTTAGCTTTTATAAAAACGCTAAAGACGCGATTTTGCGTTTTTTTTTTTTTTTCTAAAAAATACTTCGGGCGCGATTTTCTCGAAATTAAGCACGAAAGCACTACAGAAAATTAAATATAATTCGGAGATAAAATACTTCTGTGGCGAAGTAATCGTAAGATATATCATTTATAAAAAAGAGAAATTTAACCAAGAAAAATAAACGAACAGAATTAAAAATAGTAATTATTAAATTTTGAAAAATTGCTTTAAAATTGTGTAGACAATTCTCAGGGCTTTTGCTAAAATATTAGAGAATTAAACATTAGCCTTTTATTGTGCATTAATTATAATATATATATATATGTGTTTAAGTTAATGTGCATTGAAAAGATCAGCATGAAACTTTATTATAAGTGGGTGTAGTACTGAATATTATATACAACTTATCCCACGTTCCATCTTAAGAAAAGCTGACGCGAATTTCTTGCAGTGTATAATATAGCGGTACGCGATGTTAATTGATATAATACAATCACAATGGCCAATTCATACAAATAATTGGAGAGAATCAATCAGTGGGGAGACTCGGAACACACATTTTCACCAATTATCAAATTGCAGTTAAACCAATTAATTAAATGGTCTCACACGTTTCGCCACCCACATACCTAAAAATTTTCCGATTGAGCCACCCACACAAGATTTTCTTACTAGGCGTAGAAAATTTTATAAACGATTAAAAAAATCGTTTCATTTCCGTCGAGCTTTGCTGTTTAAAATAAAATTCTAAACGACAATAAGTTTTAATAACACAGGATGGATGCATAGGTTTAATTGATTTATAGTTGCCATTTAAGTGTATTATATGTTCCGAGTGGTATTTATATTAGTAAAACACACAGTGAGACAAGCTAATTGTGCTTATGCTATATATACTTATAGGTATATATAAACATATATTTGCAGATTTATGAAATTGACTAAGAAATGGAAAGGAAAAAACGACATCTTGTTTATGAATTATGATAACACACACAGAAAAGAGAGAACTGACAACAATTTTGACGTTACTTAGACATATTGGTCATTTGTTTTAGTTCCTTTAGCTAACATATTGCTCTAATAACTTAGTCTGCTACCAATTAGTTATGGCCAGCAGCTGCTTGATAGCTAACTAACTCATCTTCATCGACTATTGAGTTGTTCTTATGTTGGAACTTAACACATAATCTGCAGCCGACTATTTTCCATACCCGTTCCTACTGCAAGCTTAAGGTAATTACAATTTATACTGATTAATATACTAATGCTTTGTCCCTTTACTCAAACGCATTTGTTTTATAAGCATTCCTGGGTAATTTATTCACCATTTTTGGCTTTAGAGTAATGCACATTTACTCGAATATTTTAAAGCGTTTTTCGTATTCTCTAAATCTTAGGAACATACACCTTATTAAAATATCCTTCCTAGAATTATGAATCTTACACTTAAAGATTTAATAGCGTTCTGAAGCTCTCTTCACGTATTTCATAGTTGAGTGCATTCCCGTCAGTATTCTTATGGCCAGAACTTGCTCGCATGATGGACAGCGGCGACATCGGCGCTGGCATGTTGACGTCTTGGCGTTTTGGCATCTCGGCATCTCGGCATCGCCGCATGACGGTGAAAATTAGTTTTCGCTTACACACTGTCAATATTTTTATGTTCAGTTTCTGATACGATTAGCTGCTACGTGTTTCGGAAAACCAGAACAAGCCGTCTGCGGCCAAAGCAACAATCTCTCAATGCTGTTTGTTGTTTTGACATTTGACGGCAGCAAAAATCAGTTGCGAGATAAAATTACCTTGATCGTCGTTAAGATCACTTATACAGCTACAGCCTAAGCTCAGAGGTTGCTCTTCCTTGGCTGTGTAATTAATGTTGGCAACGGCGGCATTCACTTTGTCAAAGCCATTTGTGGCAATTACGGTGGCAAATGCTAAACGATCTATCTATCATCTATCTATTAAATATAATACTTATAGCCCAATACAATAGCCCTTTATAATGGGCTGTCACAATAACATTTAATCGCGTTGAGATCAATTAATATAACTGGAACGAATTTCGAAATATGAAAATAAAGAAATGTACGTAAATGCGAAATGTTCTGTGTTTAAAAATATTGCATACTTTTTAGCTGAATAGTAAAAAACAAACTTTGCGTTATTGAATCACTCAAGTTCTGATTATTTATTTCTAATTAAAGTAATAAGCTAATCAAATACAACACTTGTCATTATCATGGTCTTTAACAGTTACATTTGATAGCGTTGATAGCAATATACCTAAATGGAACTCATTTCGAAATATGAATACATAGAAATGTATGCAAGTGTGACATATTTTTCAAGCGTCCTAATATTTTATGATTTAAATAAAGAAGTCGCATACTTTTTAGCTGCACAGTTAAAGACAAACTTCGCGTTATTGAATCACTGAATTTCCTCTTGATTCTTGTTAATTAAATTAATTATTTAGAAATGAGCTCTCTAAATACTTACAGCGGATAAATGCGGCTTGTGGAAGTAAACAAATATATTATTTCTAAGTGTAATATAAAAGAATAGGTAAACACATGAAAAAATTGCCCATAATTTAAAAAAAAATCGCATCACTTTTGAAGCCAAGGGCAACTCACATTATTATTCAGAAAATATATTTGTACAATTAAAAGAGAGAGTAAAAAAGAGAGTATTTCTTTCCTTAATTTTAGGGCGAATTTTTCTAAAATTTATAATATACTTTCTTTTTTTCAATGCGTATTATATTCGCTTTTTTGTTACTCAAATAGTATGTAATTTCATATAATTTAGTTTAAAGAAAAATTATCATATAAATTTAAACTTAATGAAACTATTTCTAAAAAGAAAGTTAACTTTATAATTTTTCTGACAATTTTATAAAATTCTAGGCTTTTTTTCTTCGTGTATATTGTATGTAAATTCGAAACGAAATCAAAAGTGAGGCGGCATTTTCTACAGAACTAACAAATATATACCATAAATAGTTCACGGCCGCTGCTTACCGCTGAAACCGAATTTACTATTGTTTTAAATAGTAAACTATAATAAGTTATTGTCTTTCTATCTGGCCACCACCTATGGAATACATAAGAGTCGGATTTGAAACTAATTTATTTGCAAGGTGACAAAACTTGTTTTTTGTTTGGCACCGCCATAAACAAAGCAAAATCAATAACAAACGAATATAAATCTGTTTGCTAAGATTGATTTGGAAGTGTGATCATTATATATTTGCTGAGTACATCCCCAACATACCAGAACTAATGAATATTGCGTAAATATACAAATAATATAATTAACTGCTTCTGCATTAAATGTACACCTCGATCACTGAATAATCATTAATATGCCCTTTAAATTTGATGCCTCAAGTAATGTTCGCAATAATACTGAACAATGAAATGAATTCGGTATCAAAGTGTAAATAATGAATGCAATTCAATGAAATTCAAAACTCAAATTTTTTGACGACGTCTCTGTCCTAATTAATTACACAAATTATACAGACGTGCTCAGCGACAAAGCCACTGGCAGAGGGGCAGTACCCCGCCGCACCCTGCCCGATGTAACTTTACAGTAGCGTATCCGATTGATCGCAGAAGGGAAATATATAATGGTTATTACTTGATTATAATGTACCCCATTTTGGTTTAAAATAAAACAAAAATACAATTAATACTATACCCAAACAACACACACACTCTCTCCTTCTTGTTCGAAATGCTACTCATTTTATGTAATATACTATCCAAGGAAAAAAGATAAGGGAGTTTCCGGCTTTTTGCAGAATATATACATGTGAACATTTCCTCCCACAAAGTGTAAATGCACCTAAATCACCTTGAAAATCACAAACAATTCGAGTATTTTTCTTTTTTAATTCTTTGCATTCATTTATTGTTAACAGAACATTATTTATTGCTTGTTTTCTGGGGATGGGTGTTTCTCGATCCATTCAATACTCCTCAAGATGTAGTCTGGAATTGGTGGTGATGTTGGTAGGGGAGGATTGGCAGCCAGCACTTGGTAACCATTTTCATCGGCAATGTATTGAGTGGAAACTGCGACTCCCTCAGGAGAAGTATGACTGCTTTCACCACTAACCACCCATGTTTCGGGTTCCTTCAACATACCTTGTTGCTGGATCTTAACGCTGTTGTCCAACTCAAGAGCATACTTGAAACTATCCACGTTCACCTCGGCCTCGCTCCTCAGGACACCGGCATCTTCATTGGCAAAGGCCACTACCAACAGGCAGGAGAGGGCAATCTGATGGCAAAGTAAAAGATTTATTTGAGTGTTTGTGGATGTGCGTGCTTTCAGGATCACTTACAATCAGCTTCATGTTGTTCACTGAGAGACTTCGAAAGACAATCTGATAACCACCGTTTGCAGAGTCTATGCTTTTATACAGATTGTCCCGATGAGCCAGCAATGTTTAATTTTCATTAATTATGTAAATATATTATATTTTTTTTTTTGGCTCTCTGCTGAACACGCATTTTGTTCGATACCCGTTTGCTTTATAAACATAACAAGTTCGCAGTAGTAGTCCAACAAGCGGAAACTCATATACATATACGCCATACACCATCTGTCAACTAGAAAACATCCATGCACGTCATAACTATTATTATTTCGTTTCTATCGTATTCCAAATTTAAATTTAATTCATATATTTAAGTATTAATTTTTTCTTATCTATATTATAACAATGAGCTTTGCTCTTTACTTTTACGTATAATTGGACTCATACTAGCGAATCCTTCGCATACGTGCAATATGAGTTATTTTTTAAAAAATTTTAAAAAGGCTTTTTTAATAATACAATCTTCATCCTTCTCGAAAAGCCTCAGTATAAGAACTCAATTTTAAGCATCCTATCTCGTGAACCTAATTTATTCATACTAACTGTACTATATGGGAGTTTTTCTGGGATGTCCCCAATTCATGCTACAAATTTTAGAGCATTTTGCATATAAAAACCGCCAATAATCTTATAAATAATTTAATTCAATTTGTTACTTTTTATATATTTTCGGGTCAACTGACTTTAGTTGACATGAAATAAATAAATAAACATTTAAATTCAACATATATATATATATATATCAGCATCAAAAGCCGATTGGATATGGTCATGTCCGCCTATCTTGTTCTTGTCTCCCAAGTTTACAAATTATCTTGTGGATTTTCTAAATTTATAGAAATTACAGTGGCCACTGCAAGGGAATAATACAATTTAGATATCTGGTCCGCAAGGGTGGGTAATCTTTGGTGTCCGGGTGAGTGTTCTTTCTTGTTTTCATTTTCTTTAACAATGCATTTTCATTAAATTTAGGCGTTCCGTCACGTGGTTAACAGGTTTTGTATTGTGCAACATAATATTACTCTTCGAATTTTTGATTAGCAACAGTTTTAGATATGCATATTTCTATACATTTAAAAGCTATTTGACGCCCATGAATTTCATACTTCTGATCACATAATCTACATACTTCAAGATCATTACTTAAATATGAATATTTTTCAAATGTCCATGACTTTTGTACCGCATGAATATTTTAAAGCTATCAGCTTACTGACAATCGATTCTTAAATAAGCTCGGTGCTATCTGATCATTAATGAATACAACTTGTATCATGAATATATATTTGTTAACCGGCCTAAGCAGGAATATAAAAATTAATGAGTATTTTGATATTTGTATTTAATATATATTTATTTAACGTCGGCTAAAGTCAGTCGACACAAAAAAAAATACAATAATTTTTTACATTAAATTAAAAAAAAAAAGAATTAAATTTAAATTAAAAGAAAAAGAAAAGAGATAATTATAAAACATATGGAATTTGTTGCATGGACTGAGGAACTCAGAAACTCAATCAGACCAAAAAAAGTAGTCAGTAGGAATTACTTAAGCCCTATCAATAGAATATTAAATTCAAACGAAATGGCTTTAGTTTATTTGTGCAACATTAGAAGGAGAAGCATCAGAAGGATTTACAGGCAGTGGAATAGGAAGCAGAATACGTTTTTTACTTGAATTCTCCTTCGTAACTAAGTCTTTCGGAAAGAAATTAGCACAGCAAATGAAATTTATCTTTCATAATTAAATTTCAATTTTTTCAACAGCGATATTAGTAGATGACACTTTAGCCTGTATATAGGCTTTAATATCATCTGATGAGATGGTCAGGGGCAAGCCGCGATACAAATATCTGCTTTCTAGGTGTATCCGCTATAAGTGGCTTGTGAGCCCTGCTAGCAAGAGCTGGGAGAGTTGAATCGGACAACACGAAGTGGGATAAACTAGCGCCACCACTATTGATTACAGATGGTGCAGGAGTAATAAACTGCATCAACTTCTGAGTATTATCAATAGTAAGCGTCAGGGGAGTAGGGGGCAATAACAGAACAGCTTTTTAAATAGCACGCAGACATAATTAAGAATAATTAAGAACTATTTCAAAGACTTTTGGTTAAAAAATAAAAACAAGAATATAATTTTAATTCTATATTTCATGTAAATGTATACATATGTAGCTGTGTACATTGAAAACACTTTATATTAGTTAAATATTTCCGCTCATAAGTTTTTGGGCTGCTCGGTCAAATTTCCTGAAAATTAGTTGCGATTTAATTAAAGGATTAATATAAATAATTTATAACTTACTTTGAGGTCAATTGTTCACCAGGAATGTAGAATGGATTACAAACAGCATCCGTATAGAGCATGTGCAAATTTCGAAATATCTGTAATGGCATAAATAATTATAATCAATTATTATAGACGAAACACACCCCAAAATCATACACACTTACCACACGCACTTCGTTCTCACGCAAGGCGACGTTGCACGAATCTATGACGACAATGAATTTAATTCGGGAATTGGTCACAAATCCGTAGCTAAAATTAGAGGCAGCTTAATAATGGAATATGTAATACAATATGCCACTACACAGCTCTCACATTTTGTGATTTTCCGTGGAGAAAAGTAATCCCAAGTACAATTCCTTTGATTCGGGTGCACCCTTTCCGATTAGGCACTTTTCCTCCACAACGTCAAGTGCCGCATGTACATGGTATTGCAGATCCAATTCCCGCTCCAAGTCAGATGTGGCCAGATACAACGGTGCATTCTAGAAGTATGTGTATTTTTTTTTTGTTTTTGTTAAAATAAAATGTGTGTGTAAATGCAATAATACCGACGTCTTTGCCAATAACAGCAATGCAAAATGCCATTGTTGTTCCGAATGCAGCCAATTATTGTTTTACTCAATTGCCATATAACAGCTGTTAGCATACAATGCTGCCAACTCGTATTAAGAACTGAGTGACTGGCCTTGTCGCCGTAAATTGTGAACGACAAACATAGAAGAAGATAAACACTGAAACTCGTACACTTGTACTAAATTTAAAAACAAATTGTAAACTTAATTTTAATTAGTATACTATATGATAGACTAAATACTCGATATAAAATGGAGTTGCGGATTGCGCGCAACAATTACAATTGGAACGACCACCCAGCTGGACAGCCACAGGTGGAGGAAGAGGTCTACGTGCAGTTTGTCAACACAACAAATCATACCGTCAATTTGTTCTGGACTTCCGACATTAATGCGGAGTACATTCAATATACATTGAAACCAAAGCACAAAGTGCCCGTAAATACTTTCAATACACATATTTGGTTCTTTCGCGAATACTACACGGGCGAACACATGCATGTGCGAAGGAAGCGATTGTTTTACCCTGTGCGCATACGCATACCCCGAAATCCACAGCAACCAGAAGAATTGCGCGATGTACGAAGTGAAATATTAATACACCTTCCATTGCGCACACTCAAAGAGATGTGCCTGTGCTGGATTGCCAAGCGGCTAAATCGTAAGTTGGCGAAGGAGCCACGGCAATACATCGATGGCTATATGATACCCACAACGCTGAAGGAACAGTTGCTCGCCAAGCTGACAACCATAGAGGCTTACACGCAGGAGTTCAGGCGTCAGGGCGTCATGAATCAGCGCAGGAGAGATAGCGCCAACTCCCGGCCGTAGCTCATTGGCCATCATCACCAATTAGTTATAGCCACTCATTAATTGAAGGGAGAAAGAAAAAGAAGCCTGCCTGTCTTCACTTCAAAATAATTGAATAAGATTTTGATAGATTTTTGTAAGTTTAAGTTTTCTTTTTTACTTATGTACAAATTGGCTTGCATATATGCGTTCATATATATATTTTCTACAATTGCATTGTTTTTGTTTTTTTTTGTGTAATTTATCATATAACAGAATACTTACAATTAATGTATGTTTATTTGTATATGTTTATATGAATCTAAGTAAACAAGTGAATAACGCTGACGGATGACATACATACACATAAAATATATATATATATACATATATATATATATATATATATATATATATATATATATATATATATATATATATATATAATGCGTCGATCTCAAGCTGCTTCTTAAAACTGTTCACAGACGGTGTTTTTCTGTATTATGTGTGTGTGTGTATCAATATGTAAATGGTATGTATATAAGTGTGTGAATACAGTTATATATCAATGTTATATAAGGCGGCAAAGCCCCAATGTCGAACTGTTTACTATCCATAAACAATAAACAAAAACGATGCGCGTGCATTTCGATTAGGTGTGTGAAATAATAAAATTGGTACAGTTATCGCTCGAAAATAAGAATGTTGTATATTTCGATGCACTTCTTGTTTTGAGAACATTTATTTTCCAACAACCTTATGAAATTGGTCAATAGAATTTTTTCAACTTAAAGAATGTTGATGTACTTATTTGTAATGAAATTTAAATTACAACAACAGGAAAGAACAGTGTTTGAAATTTCTAACGAACAGAAATGATGAAATACACATGACAAAAGACGTATTTCTCAAACAAATAGTACATATTACTCCGACAAATAGTACATATTACTCAGACATACATACAGACAAATCAAACATAAATTTTTATCCCATCTTTGAATAACAAAAAAATCACATGCGTCTGTGGAAAGCAACGCCATAGGTAAAGCACAATACTCTGGTAGATTCGGATCAACTGCGCGCTTTCAATACTTGCGAGTGACGCGCTCCAAGCTATCACCGATCGAACCTAGATTGGGTGGATAAATACAACTAACAATTAGACTATAGATCAATTGGTAATTATCATAAATCTCTTAGTGTTTTGGTTGCGTGTGCGTGCGTGTGTAGATTGTGTATGTTGTATGTTGTATGTTGGCATTTTGTATTATTTACCATCAAAGTTAAAGTTCTGCTTTGTTTTATATTGAAATGTTAGATCAGTCGATTGCTTCCATATAAAATGACGCACTGTCCGCAGATCCATATTCGGATCAACCACCTACAGATAGATACAGATGATGTACATAGTATAATACTCCAGCAGGTAGACTTTAGTTCCACTTACCACATCGTTGCACCATAGCTCAATGCGCTCTTCCGCTGGAAGCTGAGATCCCTCCGAATTGGCATCGCTTTGACTATTTTGTAATGAGTTGTTTGCGTTGCCACCACTGGGAGTTGTTTCCGTATTGAGCACCTTTTCCAGCACATGCTCGCACACCTTGCGGCACTGTATAAACTCATTGGCCACCAGACGATCCTGACAAGACATTCATACATAAATTAAATGTGGCTAATGCGATTTCTTCGTCTGCGTTTGGTTGAGCCTACCTTTTTGGTGCGCTCCGGCTTGGTCATCTGTGGATGTGGTTGCAGGAAGAACGGTATTTTCAGGAATTTCGGTATATTCCTTTCGATGACAACGTCCGTCACCCACTGCGGCGCCGTCTCATGCAGCAGCGTACTCTCACTGTCACCGGCGGCATCGCGCACCAATAGCCGACACACTGTGCGTCCTCCGACCTCACTGTACATCAAAGGGGATTAGGATTGAGCGAATAGCATTACATTTGATTCACTCTCACCTGAATATGACTGGGGTGTGTTTGGGCACTTGAAAGTAACCATTGCCGCGCACATCGGGTTCCATTTCATTCGGCGGTATACTGTGCGGTGGCGTCCAGTACTCAAGTAGTGCCTCTAACAACAGTTTGCCATAATTTATCTGCGATACGTATTTAATATTGTAATTAAGTAAATCTCTCAATCTAGACACCAACCTTGATCTCTGTTGTCGGATCATCGCACTCGGGAAGGCCGGCTTCTATGGATACCCAGGCCGAGAAGCAATCAACCTCCTCTTGACCCAAAACTATCGTGGGCATCTGCACAAAACAAAATCAAACTTAATATCCTCAAGATATATATAAATATATTTAAATAAATTAACGTACGCCAGTTTTCAGGTCAACCGTAAACCAATTTGGAATGTAGACTTGTTTATTACGCTTCATAACTTCCTTTTCGTATTCGATGGGGCCGAGTTCTTCTTTTTTGATCACGCGCAGCACATCATAGACGACAACTTTATCCTGCGAGTCTTTTGTTATGATATATCGTTTGTCGTTCAGCACAGTGCATTCCTTAATGGCTGCACCACCTTTAATACAAGCCATTTCGGTACCACCCAGCGTCCACTGGGCATCCATGCCACCAGAGGTAAGGATGCATCTGTCATACATGGGCAGCTTCCAGCAACGGATGTCCGAGTTCCAGGTGGTTGCCCACACGCCTGTCTTGTCGATATTATAGCCGAGACTTAGCACTGGTGCCTTCTCCTCGCACACGAGCATCTTGTTGCTCGGATTGCGCATTTCCGTAACAATGATATTACGATCCCTGCTGCCCGATATAATATACTGGAAATTCTCGCTCATCAGCAGCGACCACACACCTTCCTTATGCACGTGTATCGTTTGTATGCAACGCTGCTGGCCCAAATTCCATACCTTGATGGTGCCATCCGAGCTGCCCGAGACCACTTGATTACCATCGGGCGAAACAACCAGGCAGCGCACATTCTCTGTGTGCCCGCGCAATTTCATGCTGCGCATGCAAGTCCGTGGATCCCATATGCGCAATATGTTCTCTGTCGAACCGCTGACAATGACGGTGCCGGAGGGATTCATGGCCAGGCTGTATATCGAGTCCTTCGAGCCTGTGAGACTAGAGGTTGTAACGGTGTTGTTGCTGGCAGTTAATGCTGTGAGCGTATTCACATCCCACAGAAATATTGCTTTATCCAGGCCGGCACTAGCAACCTGTTCCCGATCCTTGGCATATGCCAACGCCTGCACATAGTCCCGATGCGTGCGCAATGTGGACATGCAGAAACCCTTGTGGGCGTTCCACACTTTCACAGTGGTATCACAGCTGGCGCTGATCACTACGGAATCAAGTTAAAACTTAGCTAAAGTTAATCTTATAAGAACAGCAGAAAACAATTACATACAATTAAATTGCGAGATATCATTGATTAGGGAAACAGACAGACTGACCGATGGACTAGATAATATGGACTAAGTGCATATTGCAAATTTATCTCCAAATTATATCCTTCGAATGTGACTTACAATTCCTGCCGTTGCAGCAGAGGACAATATCGTTGACCCAATCATTGTGGTGTTCCATCGATTGTATGTATTTCTCGTTGGATTCCGTGCGCGTGTTCCACACACGTATAATGGCGTCACGACCCGCCGAATACAACTTGCCATTGTTGGGATCCAATTGCAGTGCGTTCACGCCGTTCCGATGCTGTTTCTCCTCCGCGTCTCGTATCACAAAGGAAACCTGCAAGTCAAATGATAAAAAAATATAATAAAAAATAATAACATGAAAAGCACATGAAACCTTTTAATTCAATTAACGGTTCAATACGATTAGGTGCATTTTTTGTGCTTAGTTGTCCGGAGGCGCACCATCATGCTATCATGCAGCCAAGCCACCAATCAAACCCGGTGTTTCTCATTGGGGCATCCGCATTAACTCACCTGCATTTTTTTTCGTGCCTGGCAAGTTTTGTGCGTCAACATGTCTTACACGGCCCGAGCTGAAGCTGTTGTTGTTGCGTGTATTTTGTGGTTTCTTCACGTCGTGATGATTGTGTCTTGCTGCACATTAATTACGCGCATTCATCAATTTCTTATCCTAGTTGCAAAAATTTAACACTTTATATGCTTTTCGGCCAATGCACCATATTTTGTCGGAGCGATAACGTGATATCGAAACTTCTGATACATAAATACATTACTATTGTTTTCGACCATGTGGCAACGCCTTGACTTTGAAATTGAGACATTTAAATCACCTGTGTAGAAGTAAAAAAAAAAATTGTATTAATTGAAATCGAAACCAACTTGTAAATTCAAATGCAATTTTTAAGCATGTCTTTCCAAATACGCACATATTCTTTTCAGCGGCACTTACCTCAATTGGTAGCAAGACATTGCCACCATGTTCATAGTGACGGCTCTCAGTGGTGGCATATAGCATTTTGCAGTGTTATTTGTGACACTTGAGTTGTTTATTTGGCCAGAGAATGTAGAAATTGTTAAAAGTAACTATACCTAAATGTTCAGATAAAATTCGTTGATTTAAGTTACAGGCGGCAGGTAGAGTCTGTAGGAAAACCGGCACAATTGTATTTTCATTTGTACGCTTAACAACACTGTTCTTTACATAACTAGAGAGAGTCGCCTTTTTGCATTTGTAGCAACCAAAAATTAAACAAAACAATGGCAAACACACAAAATAAGGACGCCTGCACCATTTGCGAGAAAGTCGGCCTGAAGCCCTTCACCAAAGACAACATTTTCAACTATTACATACCACTGCACGGTCTCGTCAGCTATGCGGCACTCAGCGTCAACGTTATGAATCCTCAGATTGTGCCGAAGCTGTTGCCCAAAAAGGATCTGACCAATGTCTTCCTCATTTCCGCCGTAGTGGGCAACGCCTGCTACATTTACGGCCGACCCCATTTAAAGGACATTAAGAACGAGAAGCGCGGAATGTATGCATTGCTTGGTGCCACTCTGTTCAGCATGGGCTCGGTGCTCGCCTGGGCGTTAATCAAATCTGCACTGCCAAAGGACAATTCACTCCTGGCCACTGTGGCTGGCTTGGGAACTGGCGCCGTAATCGTTAAGATTGGCACAGACTATATTCACGATTTGGACAAACTGAAGAACTAAATGGGCAATCCATGTGGAAATGGTAAAGGCGATTTATGTTGTACACTAGTTTTTCTAAACATAACAAAATCAATGTGCAAAACAAGATTTTTGCGTACACAGAATAAAAATGAATAAAAATTGATTTAGTGAAAATAATCAAATATGGAGTATTTCTTTTGAATAAGTTGATTGCCAAAATACCCAGAAAATCGGCAAACAAATTCAGAATATTAAAATTTGTTTTTATTTAAAATTAAATGTACCTTTAATTGCCATCTCTTAACTGCTAATAATGCTTAACAATTGAATTGTTATATATATATATATATATATGCATATATATATATATATATATGCGTGTGTGTGTTTGTATGTATTAATTTACGTGTAGGGGCGAAATCGTTTATTTCGTATGTTAGCCCGATTTCAATAAAGAAAGTGTATCTTAAACGCCAAATACTTATTTACAAACTTCATCTGGTTAAAAACGTTCTACAAATTGCCTCGGCGACATTGAATTGACGACTACGTTTATTATTAATCATTTTTTTGTATTGCAAAAAACATACAAATTACTTTGTAAACTTAATCTTAAATATGCATACATACTTTACAAACATACAGTGGTCATCAGTGGCTTAACTACGTACATTCTAATCAATATATATATATATATGTCAAAAAAAACAAAAATCATCTAATCATCACTGTATATAGTTTACGATTTTTTTCAACGTTCATAGTTATTGCGCCGAAAAATTTGAAACAACTAAATTATGAATACATATTGCATTTACAAAACACAAGGGTGCGGACCAAGAAACAATTATAAGCATGAATGGAAGATGCGAAGCGATTTCGATTTCGATTTCAACTATTGCATTATTGTGGTCGTGCAACAGCCACAACACTAAACTATGTAGTGAAGGATGCAACGTTTACCAATTCGATTCAAACTGCTGGTTTTTGTCAGATTTGAATTCAGTAGTAGTAGCTGCTACACACTGCACTGCATTGCACTGACTGCTGTCTCTATCTCTCTATATACTCTACTGCACTTTCATTTCCACGCCGAGCACATCGCGCAGTTCGCGCAGCTCCTGTGGTCCCTGCATAAGGCGCTTAACGCCGCGTGGCAAGCCGCGGCACGATGCTAGATTAATTGAGCTCATGTGCACACAATTCGTGAGTATTTCCTTGACTGCCTCCTCCGAAACTGATGAGCCGCACAGATTCAAGTGCCTGTGTAAAGCGAAATGTATATTTGACTTGAGCATTTAATCGTAAATAAATATTATTTAAGTGACTTACGCCAATGGACTCTCGCTGCCCTTCTCGGCAAGCGCACGCAAAGCATTATCAATGGGATGCTGGACATTTGCCCAGGCCAGGTCCAGTTCAATGAGACTGTGCGCCCACTTGGACGCAATGAGTTCGAGACCAGATCTACAAAAAATAATTCATAGCTAATTAATAATATGAACTAGCAACCAGCAATACTAGTTGCATACCCCATATCACGAGTGACCGAGCAGCCCGAAAGGAATAAATGCTTGATATCCCATGCTGGTAGCCGAATAAGACTCTCGTGCGTCAGACGTGTACAATTGCGCACATCCAGCAGCTTCAGCTTGGAGCTGCTTTTCAATATGCGCTGCAAATGATCGTCGCCTATGATGCGGGATTCATCGGTCAGAGCGGCCACGGATAGCTCCTCGAGATTGGGAAATCCGGGCGAGTCCATCTGAAAAAGTCACAGTCTTAGTAAGTAAACACAATCAACACTGAAACACATACAATCTCCTGCATGCTGGCCGTGCTTGGTGTTATATGTGAGTTGGTTACACGGAGCACCTTCAGCTTCTGGCAGCCATGCTGCAGCTTTTCGATGTACAGCACGCCGTGCGATGTTGCCTGTGTGGTCACGTTAGAGAGATCTAAGAGCTCCAAGTTTGGGCAGTGCGCCTGTAAGAACGAATAATTATATTATTAAAACATTTTGTTTGTCAATTAGTAGTCGCTTAGTAATAGTCAAATCATTCTTTTCCTATAAAAATTTGAGCTGATCGTGAATTAGAATCGAAACATTATTATATTGAAGCGACCGCTGTATACTAATTCTTGAGTTGAAACAATTAAATAATGTATTATATTCCGCACCGCAAGTACGCTGACAATATTGGGTATTCCCGCCAGACGGTTGTGTGCCAAGTAGAGATGGGTCAAGCGAGTGCCCATTGTCTGCAATGCACTGCAGAGAGAGTTAACGCCCACAGCGCTCTTGCTAGCATTCATTTCGACCTAGGATACACAGGATTATAAGTGAATTAACATCTACTACAACATTTACTGCAGCCACTTACATTGATGGAGCTCAAGTCTAAACGTTGTAATTTTTTCATATTGTCGACCAGAAATGACAAATGATCCGAAAAGAAACCTTTCCAACCAGATAACGTAATACCCGTTAGATTCGGACAGCCATTGGACAGTTTTGTTAGAAAGCAATTGATGTCTGATATCTTAAAATTTGCTGCAAAGAAAAGAAGAAAATAATAATCATCATAATAAGCAAATATTACAGCGTAGTCAAAGACACTTACAAACATTCAATTCGGTACAGGCACTACAGCGATTGTCCACAAACCACTTGAGTTTGAGTTCTGTACGATACTTTTCCTTTATCCAAGTGGTCAAGTCCATTGTACGCCACAGCACTGGCCTCAGCGAGACCTGTCGCCACAACGAGCACACGCGCCCCAGCTTAAATAGTGTGGGCAAACAGCCCTCCGTATCGATAACATGTTCAAAAATCTACAAAGCAAACGTAATTATAGATTAAGTCTATTAAATATGTGTTTGGATTTTGCATTGTTGGCTTACGCGAAAGAGTACTTCTTCAGGTAACTTTTCAGCCCACACACTCTGCTCGCCTGGCTCGTCATCGTCCTCTGCCTGAACAGAAGTGCTTGTCGATGACTTCTTTTGGCCATTATTGCTGCTTCCGCCGCCCGCTTTTTTCTTGCGCGGCTCGTACTCGCCCTCATCGCTATCCTGGGGCTTTTGTTTGCGAACGCGTTTACGTGCCGGCTTCGATGCAGCTGCTGTTCTTGAAGCTGGCGGCGCAGGGGATGCGACTGTCGATGCGCCCACTGCCAACTCGGCCGTAATCGCATCCGACTTTTTTATGCACAGCTTGATGCCCGTCTTGTTGTCACTGATCTCGCTTTCGTACATGGGCAAGGATTTTGGCTTGCGCGCACGCGACGCACGCGGTGATGTGGAGGCCGACTTGTTTAGTTTCTTATTAAGCGCCGTTACAAGCGGTTTGCCCGTCTTTGGTATGGTGCCGTTGACAGTTGTTTCCGCCTGATCTTGTGCAAGCTCCTGCTTTGGAGTTGTTTCCCTTTTTGTTGGTGTCTGCTGCTTCTGCTGCTGATGCTTCTGTTGCGGTTGCTCTGCTCCTGCATTCGGCGAGCACTGACCCTCGGAGGCTGGTGAGCACGACGTCGATGTGGCCGTATTCGTCTCATCTGTTTGTGTTTCCGACTTGGGCGGTGATAATATATTCTCGGGTATGGCTGCTGCTGCTGTTACTGCAACTACTGCTGCACCCGTGGTAGCAGCACTTGACGCTGTTGCTGTTTTTGTGGTTGTGCTTGTGCTGGTGGTCGTCGTCTCAGCCGCCAGCAGCTGTGGTGGCGTCTGTGATGGGGTCGACGGCGTCAATGTATTGATATCCTCGGTGCTCGCTGCGCAATTCAACTGCTTTACACACAAGCCATGATCTTGGTCTTGGGCGTGCACTTTATCCGTGTCCATGGGAGTTGTTGTTGCTTCTAGCTCGCTCTCTTTGGATGTCTTAACACTTGCCACATGCCGCTGATCCACAAGCTTGGCTACATCGTTTGGGTTTGGTTTTGTCGCCGTCGTTTCACTCATTTCCGCTTTTCTGCAATTGAAAATGGGTGAGAAAGGTAAATACGCGCATCATCATTTTAGCGACCGGGAAAATCGATGCCAGAAATCAACACAAAACAAACTCAGCCCATTTTGGCGGTTTTTCCCAGTTCTCTATGCGTTCTCATTCTTGGGTGCTCTCCCATAAACAACACAGCTCAACAACTCAACTTGCAATCGTAAATCTCACCAGCCACGACAAATTACACATGTATTTTTTTGTTTTTATTTTTATTCGTTTGTTCGCTTTTAATAAACAAGTTGCGGTTGGGTCACACCGACTTAACGATAACCTGCCAGTCACTTAGGCTTCGTATTCTCGCAGGTCATTCGGTTCAGGTAAAGCTCTAAACACACTCTTATCGCATGCTGATAAGGAATATCGTTAAATTATGTACAAATCGGTCGAGATACATGTTGATTTTTCACTGCCAACGAAGCGTTGCACTCATATGCCGCGCTCGACAATTGCGTGCAGGGTGCAATAATCGGCATTCAACTCACCACTTCAAGAGAGGTAGGTACACAAATATATGTTATCTGCGCACACGACTGCTTGGCTCGCTCGCACTCACTGCGGTTCTATATCAGCGTTTCGGTGTGAACGGTGCGGCACTATGTGTATGTTTGAATTGTTCGATTCGGAAGATTTTTTTTCGTTTGGCGTTCATGGAATTTTATACGCGTTTTGCTATCAAAACTGTAGCATTTACATTTTTGCCAAACAGTTGTGGCACTGGACACTGTTTGATCACGGCATTGACAATAATTCAAGCATATTTAACACCAAAATGCAGCGCAAACTTAATTTTAATCAACTGCAACGACGTAGAAACCAGAGCAGCGATATTGTTGTCGTATCGATACGCGACATCGATAGATGAGTTGTTTTTCAGACAGTGTGGCCAGCAATTTGCCATGGTAAAAATACTAAATCAAGCGCTCAAGCGCCTCAATTTAAGCACATGAAGCTTTTATTTATTTTTTCAAATTCCATCGGATATTTACTAATTATTTGCAGAGCCTATCTTAAAAGATTTAACACTAAGATAAGATTAAGGACATAAATTCGAAAATTCCTAAAACAGTTTCTTAGTATTCGTAAGCATAATTTGCAATCTCTGGCATAACCGTAAGATCCTTGTGGATATCAAGCCAGCGCTTAGAATCAATCGTCGTCTTCTCATATGTCCTGCCGAACTTGTACATATGTCCTGGCACATGACCCGCATAACTGGGATTCAGGCCATGTGTCTTGTGATAAATAATAAAGTGTCCAACGGGGGGACACTTAATAGCGGGCGTGGTCAAATCCTGGCCACAACACCACCTGTCCCGCTTCTTCTTGTACATATAATCCGAGAAGCTGCAGAGTGCGTTGTGCGTCAGCACCTTGGTCGACTCCCCAAAGCGTGTCACTGCCATTGGAATGTGAGCGGCGTAGCCATTGATAATGAACTTATCTTTATCATCATCGTCCAGGAAGTGGGGCGTGGTGAATTTGCTGTAGTAAAGTTTCTCTGTTGTCGGCGGACACTTTTCCTCCTTGATACCCTTGCAGCAACTGGTCACAGGTATTAAGGGTGCGCGATAATGCGATTGGGGCAGCTAAAGGCGAGAGAGGGAGAGAGAGAGATAGACTCAAGGATGCAGTTTAAAAATGGAAACTCACCAATCGCTCGTTCGACTGGTGTTCGAATAGACCTCGCCCGCTCTCGAGAAGATCACGATGGCGCAGCGAGCGCTTCTCACAGCGGTACAACTGCATCAGGGTCTCGTGCTGAGCGACGCCCGCAGCGGCGGCGGCTACATAACGTTTTCCCGTCTGCGTGAAAATGTTGGGCACAAAGCCCGCATAGCCCGGTATGATGGGATGTCGATAGACGGCGTCCACGAACTCATCCCGATCGTGCAGAATCTTTAGCTCACTCTGCGTGGGGTAATCTTTGAGATCGGGCTTGGCGTGTATAGGCGCAACAATTAGTTCCGGCGCGTGATTGCTGCACGGATCGATGAGCAGCTTGTGCGTCTGTTTGCCATACGTGCTGCCAACGCGATCACGATTCTCCGGACAATGGCCAGTATAGCTGCACTTAACGGGGCGAATCAGGCGATCAGGATACTAGTAAACCCATTAAGGCAGCGCTTACCCTGGCACTAAATGCGGCTCGGGAGTTATGGTTCGTTCCATTTTGCTTTTGAAATTAAAGTAACACTGACAATTTGGAAATGTAAACTTTATACATAGATTTAATTTAACTAAAACATTGAAGCCACTTTTCTTAATATTTACAATTACGATATTTACACAAAACTCGGAAAACTCTGTGAGCTATGAACAATTAAATTGATGCTGACTTGTTTCCAACAGTTACAATTTATCAGACGCCAGCAATGCGCAACATCTCCTGAATACTAACAATTTTCTCTCGAGGCTTGCCCTTGGCCTTGCCAGTCGCACACTCGTGTTGATCGATGCGACGCCAGCCGTTCCAGGTGACAACGGACTTGTTGGCCGGCTCAAAGCCCGGTTTTAATGTATCTGTGTCAAAGGATTTGGCCGCAATGTCATCGCAAATGGTTTTGGCAACGGCAAAAGCACCATTCATGGTGGTCAGTATAACGCCAGTTGGTCCAGTGCCCAGCCAGCCAGCCACATACAGGCCGGGCTCCACACTCTTCGATGACTTGTCCTTGAGCACGCGTCCTTGCAGATTGCACACATGGCCGCGTTGTGCATCAAAATTGATGGCAGCATCGGCACAGCTGGATTTGTAGCCAATGCTGCGCAGTATTAAATTTGCCGGCAAGCGTTCCGTTGCCTCTGTGGCCACTGCAGCATTGTTCTTCAGCTCGGTTATTGCAAATTCCATTTCATTCTGGTTAATCGTTTTGGGCGCACGCAGGAAGATGGGCAGAAACTGTTTCGCAATGCTAGGGGCACCCTTGCGATTGCCCTGCTCGCCCAGACTCTTTAGCATCAGTTCGGTTAGACGCTTCCGTGGCCGCTGCAGCTTATCCAACTGGTCGGCAATGCCTGTGGGTATTCAAGCTCGATTTACTAATCCATCGGTCATCATTTAAGGCATTACCCGTAAAGTCTTCTGGACGCCAACACGTGTTCACATTTGGCAGCTTGAGCATCTCGCGCAGCTCTTTGATGGTGAACGCAGCCTGTAGCGGACCCCTACGACCCACCAGATGAACCCGCTCAACTTTGCTACTGGCGAGTGCCTCCAGTGCATAGTCGGTTGTATCCGTCATCTGCAAACGGCAAATGGAAACGAATCAATTGTTGATTAAATAGATTTATCAATTCACTTACCTTCAGGCTGTCCAGAGAGCTGAGCAGCATGCGTGCAACATCAACGGCTACATTGCCCTGCCCCACAATCGTCACATCGCGTCCACTCAAATCCGGCTGCAGTTGCTCGGCGCCGGGTAGACCATTATACCAGGCCACAAACTTCCTGGCCGATATGACATGCGTCTGCTCCTCATTCGCGAGCTGCAGCTCGCGATCCTGATCCGCACCGTAGGTGAGCAGAACGGCATGGTAACGATCGCGCAACTCCTGCAGGGTCACATCCGTGCCCAGTGTTACGTTGCCAAAGAAACGTAGTCGCGGATTCTCCGCCGTCTTCGTAAACGTATTAATGACGTTCTTGACCTCCGGATGATCGGGCGCAACTCCAAAGCTGGAATGTCGAATGGAATTTGCATAATGGCACTAGTCATTAGTCGATAAGAGTTAAGCCACAAGCCACATTCCAGATATACATATATAAAGACCAACAATCATTTCCGCCCAAACTTAGTTTGCACTCAGCTAAACATGTGGACAACTGCTGTTCTGCTAGTGGTATGCCTCTGGCTGCTTTGCCAGCTATTGCTTGTTTCTGCGGCAACGCCATCGACAATCTGGAGCCTCAATCAAGTGGGCGGTGAGTAAAAGGAGCTCTTGGATTGCTTGGATTTCTTGCATTTGCCTCTTTTTTCCTCCTCATCGCACAGCTTACTTCAATGGCATATTTCGCTCGATTGTGGGACCGCTCTTTGGGTTTGGTGATGGTGCCAATAATAGCACAAGTAATTAGTCTGTTACCCATTTTGAATTTTTCTTCCTTCTTGCAACGCTTACCGCACCAATCCAAAAGGCACCGGCAACTTCTCCACAATGTCCACGGCACAATCGCTCAGCTGTTTGAGTAAATATTGAGCTGCATAGAAGCCGGCGGGGCCAGCGCCTACAATACAAATACGCTTTGTGGCACCTGTTGTCGCGTGTTGCACATTTTGTGTTTTAATTGCACTTGTACTAAAGTTATTGCTGTATAAGTTTAATAGTAATTTTCGTCTCGAATATATAAAATTGCGCGTTAAATGCATGTTTTGTCCACAAAGATAGCTTTGTAATCGTGAAATTGCACAAAATCAAAACACAATGGGCAGTGTGACCGTTTGCTGGGCATACAAGAGTGGCAGCACTGACAGCGAAATTGGCGCCTAATTTAAATTAGCTATTGGTGTATATATTTAATAGTAATTTTCGACCAGAATATTAAAATGGCATAAAATCAGGACACAATGGCCACAATTTGACAGTTTGCTTGGGATAGCAGCTGCGGCGCTTAATTTGAAATTGGAGGTTCAACTGTTTCTTACATTTTTGCAGCTACTTTATTGAAATTTATAACGAGTCAATTTGTGGTGCAATATTTGAAAGAGTGCTGAGTAGCGTTATTCGTGATGCAAGACCAACCAACGTTTGGCATCAACCGTGGACCGTCCAAATGTGTGTCCGACATTGTAAATCTCGCCAGGCACATGTCCGCCATAGCGGGGCAGCATGCCAATCACACGAGGATAGATGACGCCATTGGTGACCGCATGGGAGCGCCCAACGCCTGCACTGCGAACCGGAACCCACTCGACACTGCGGCGAAAGTGCATGTCGTCCTTGGCATTGCACCAGCCACCGGTGGGCAAATAAAAATCAAAGCCACCTAAGCAAAAATCGCTATAAAAACAATTCAGAAAACCCTATTTGAATAACTTACGATTCGAATACGACATTATATTAAACAGTAGATTTGGTGAGAGAGAGAGAGAGAGAGAGAGTGTTGACTATGATCTGTTGAGCGGAAACAAATTCGAGAAACTAAGCCTTGTCGAGTTTCTATTGACGGAAGTGGCTTCGACAAAACGATTTATTTATTTGCCATGGCAACCAGACATGGAGTGAGTCACAGCCATAGTTTTTAAAGGGCGCTGACAGGCCATAATTCATATCTGTTGGTTAAAATCTGGAGAGATTGCAAAAAGCAGCAACAAGTTCTCTGCCCCGTCACGAAATGTCATACTTAATGGGCATTCATAATGCTAATAATTGTAATAGCTTTTTTCATTTTCATTTTCGTTTTTTGTTTTTTGGAATAAACACGCAGTGCAGAATTCAATCTAGTACATATATATAACTTTTATATTAGATAATTTGCATATGCAGGTGATACACAATCTATTCATTTACAGGGAATTTATATTTTGCTGTTATTGTTGTTGTTGTTGTTCAAAATTTAATATAAATTTCAAGAATCGCTTGCAAGTATTAGATGCTTTATAGCCATTAATCAATTTTAATTGGACTTCTTTGTCTTCTTCTGCTGTTTGCTCTTAAGTTTCTCCTGCTTCTTCAGCTCCTTCTCCGTTAGCGATTTGTACAGCTTGAACCCGAAGAGAGCTAAAATAAAAGCCAAAGACGAAATGGTTAGCAAATGGTGACAATTAAACTTGGGCCAGCAATCATAATTAACCGAATATTGAGACGATGGTAAATATGACAGCAACCAATATTGAGGTGGAATAGGTATCGGCAAAATGTGTATGTTGCAGCAGGCGGCGCTCAATGCCAGCTAAGGCATCCTGAATGGAGCCCTTCATCTCGCTGAGGAACTGGTGACGATCGCTCTCCGTTAGCGATTCCAATTTTGCTTGCAGTTGGCCTATTTTCTGTATCAGATCTTCGGCAAATTTGCTATGTGGCCCCGTCTTTGCCACAATCAACTCGACGGAGCGTTTGAGCTGCTCAATTATGGATTCATCCGTGGAACTCATTGTACAATTTTGAAAGGAAATTTGGGGAAGAGACAAGCCGGCATGGATTTGTGGCCAGCTGGTCGACAATGTGCAAACTGCTATCGAGAAAAAGCTTTTGGATCGCTTCTCACAATTTTTGTGGTGGCTTTCTGCTTATCTTATCGTAAATCGAACACCAATAAACCAAATCGAGTATGTTAACAGAGCACACTACTCAAACAGACGTACTACGCGTATAACCACATAAAATAATAATATAACAAAAAACACAAATTACAGAGAGGTGCGACGGTATTTGGGACGATGGTCGACACTGGAATTGTGCTTACCAAAGACGATCAAGATGAGCGCAATCATCACAAAGAACACAATATACTCTCGGGAACTGTGACCCGGCTGTCCATATTGTTTCATGAAATCCTCCGGCGATGATGCTTGGGGATTGAATATGCTCTCGCGTAGCTCTTCACGCTCAGTATCCGAAATGCCCTCCATGGATTCGACCATTTTCCAGATGTCCTCGGCACTGGGCATTTTAAAATCGGGACTACCGGGACCAGCACTACCTGGTGGCGGCATTGCGAAACCCTGATCGCCGCCAGCTGCTGCCGCAGCGGCCACATCCTCGGCAAATGCCCGCTGATTAACTGGATCATCGGCCATATTTGCTATATTATGATCTTGTTTTGCTTCCAACTATTACGATTGCGACAAACACCGTTTTTGTTTAACGTTTAATTGTGTCTACATTTTTAGGACGGAAGTTATAATTATGATCAGAAACCTCGACAAGGCAAAATAGCTTACAAACTAGCTATCGGTTATGAATCGCCAATCAATTTTTAGCATGCTGCAGTTTTTTTTCTATTAACTTTACATATAAATTAAAAATATTTGGCACGTTTGTGTTTAGTAATAAAAAGAAAATCATGCAAATATAAATAAAAAAAAATAACATCGACGAAAATTTAAGTTATTCAATTCATGAATTCATGAAAAGCACGACGTGGCAACGCTGTTCGAGAGAGAGTGGCGCGCTCTCTTGGTGTCTTATGACACTTTAGACGAATGAAACTAACAGCAGTCGTGGCCGAGTGGTTAAGGCGTCTGACTCGAAATCAGATTCCCTCTGGGAGCGTAGGTTCGAATCCTACCGGCTGCGGAAGTTTGGCAACTTTTTCGTTATTTTTTGTTTCTTTCTAATTATTCTTTTAAACTTGTTTTCATGTATTTTTTCGAATTTGCAAAGACTAACTCACTTTGAATAAATTACGAGAATTTTTTTGCGGATAAGCGCTGCTAACGTGTTGCGGCTGCTACTGCTGCTTTGGTCAACTAAACACTAAAAAAAATAAAATCTAAAATATAAATTGACACTTATTTGTAATCAGTAAGCTTATATTTTATTATTTGTAAGATATTCTGTGCAATTGTTGTTATTTGATTTGCTGAGCTTCGAATTTTTTTTTTTTCATCAGCGTCAGCATATTTTAAAGGTAGACCGAATATAGAAAACCTCAACTACAGGTGCGATAAGAACACTTAAGAAGCGCGCTTATCAGTCGAAACTATATACAAATATGTGTGGCATATGGGGTCAGCACATACAGATATATATATAGATTCTAGTATATATTTATAGACATGCAGCTCAAGCTAAGGCATCAACTGGAAACTAAAGATCCAATTCCAAGTGCTAATTTGCTAATGCTCAAGACGTGTAAATATTTATGTATGAATATATTTTTAGTTATTTCAATTAATGAGTGGAGTGGATAATTGTGTTTGCTGGCTTCTATTTTATCGCACTAGCTTCTTATCACCAAAATTATTGCAGATAGCAGCAAGAATACGTACGCAAAAAAATGGAACAGGAAATACAAAAAAGAAGCGAATTTGATCAGAGATAATAGGACAATACACTAAATACACGTATGCCACACAGTGAAATTCAAAATCTCGTATGCTCTTCAAATCAAAATCAAATTTTTTATGCTCGTCTAATAAGAATGCAGATAACGGCACTGAAACCAGCTTAGCAGAGGCAGCGAATAAGAACATCAAGGGTGCGGGGGCTTTTTTTTTAAGGGGATCAGATACATTCTACTTTTTTGTGGTGAAAGTTGTTTTGTTTTGTTGACCCAATTGCAGTTAGGCTTACCAAGTGTGTATTGGCTTTATTTTTTATTGCATGCATGACGCAACATAACGAGACTGTAGGGGTAATGAACGGGGGTTAAATGCACCCGCAATGGACGCGAAAGTGTTAGAAACTCACCTGCTAAACCAAAAACAACGACAGCCGGCACATAGAAGGCTAGATTCGGTATTGACTGCTGGAACGGTGAGCCGGCATCGGTTAAATCAACCATTGTGTAGAAATTGTACAAATTAAACGAATGTCGTATTGGAAATAACTAAGGCAGCTTATTGGGCTGTTCTGTTGTCGTCGCACTTTCAAGTTTATCTCAGAAAATTTACGAAACTCGACTCAGATGAAAATAATTTTACAGGCCTTGCCACCCAATTGAAATTTTCAGTGCTGTTAACGCACAACGCTTAACATTTTTTCGTTGTTAAGCACTGGTTTGTGACAGCTGTTTATTGACGTGCAAGCGACTGCAAATTTGCAAGAAAAATACGAATTCCTCTGAAAGCTTGAGCAAAAATGAAGGTGATCTACAATACTCTGTTCAAGCGTACCTCCGCCTACGCAGTGGCCATCATGGCATCGGCATTCTTCTTTGAGCGCGCCCTCGATGTCAGCTCAAACACGATCTACGACACCATCAACAAAGGCGTAAGTTTTCCCGCTTATGTAAGACTAAATTGTGCATTTTGAGAAAGTCTCGTTTTTTTTTGTTCTTCTAGAAACTCTGGAAGGACATCAAGGGCAAATATGAATAGATGGACGCTACTTCAGCACTGCAGTTAGTTTTAAATAAAACAATGTTAAAGGGCTCTTAAAAAACAACGTTTATTGTAAACGGCACGAATCCCCAACAACATTATTTCTCTTTTATTTATTTGTCATTGATTCGGATTGTTCGGATACCTGCCATGGCTTCTCGTGCCTGTAGGCATCCCAGGGTTGGGTGTTTGGCAGTCTGCTTGGCTCCTCGAAGCTGACGCCGTTCGTCTGCACAGTTTGCAGTAACTTTTCCAGCTTGCTGCCAGCAACTGCTTCCACGTTGCAGGTCATTTCTGTGATGCCAGCCTGGAGACATCTTTGGGCCAGCACTCGTCCCAGATTGACAAATGCAGCGGTGTCGTTTGTTTTGTACAATTGCTGTTTGATTGCCCACTCCGAAGTGCTGGCACTAAGAATAGTGCCATTTTCGAAATGCTTCACATCTGCGCTCACATAGCGTCCACTGATGTTGATCTCCAGTGTATGCCAGTAGGAACGTCCAGGCTTCTCTAGGTGATAACCGCTGGGCTTGTAAGCGATACGTAATCTTTCCAGGTTGCGAGGATTGCGGTTGACTACACAGCTGGCATCCTCGCTGGCGGGCGTGGTCAGCGCTTTTATCTTGTGCAGCACTCGGGCGGAGGTGAGGGGACGGGCGCTACGCGACATGCTTTATTTATTCTTTTATTTTTAAGTCACTTTAATATGAAAATTAATCAATTTCTTGCTCGATATTTCTTTATGATTAAACAGCTGGCAGCACTGAGTGAATGCTGTGTGTGCAAACGTGACCTGTGAATGACAAATAGATGCACAGCTGTTTCGGCCTTTTTTACATCGAAAATTTCTTAATTATTTATATTTCGAGTATTCTTATTGCTTTAGTGGCAACTAAAATTCCCACAGACATGCGCGCTTCAGTCAAAGTGAGCGCTGGGCACCCAATTACCTTGCACGGGCCTCGATGCGCAAAAATTGCCCAGCTGAAATTGAAACTGCAAGTCGATAGTTGCAGCGCAAGTCCAAAATTGGCGAAGTGGCACGCGAAGGGAAAATAACGCTTATGTAAAACGTCGGTGACAAAAGCGCATATAGTTCAAATTCGGCAGGAGCCTATACAACTAAAAAATTGAGTGTTCATCATGCTGTTGGCGATTTGTATGAGTTTGCGGCGAATGCGGCACAATCACGTGAATTTAAATGCCACGCGATGCTTGTGGCGTTTCCATCGGCAACACCTGCCACACATCATTTATGGCCAGCATGCCACTTACACTTTGGGCGCAAGGGTAAGCGACTCAATATGCTAAGTCGAAAAATAATTTTAAGGTCAAATCTCAGCTATTTATTGCTCTGTTTCATTGATTTTCTTTTAATTGCAACGCATGCTTGTGCACAATCCACCACAGCTTGTGTGCGTAACTCACCACGGCAACCAGGGATACGCTGTCATTGGCGCGTCTATTTAAATGCGCAATGCATTTTCTCTCTCTCCCTCGCTCTCTCTGGACAAATAGCAGCAACGTGCTTTCACTGCAACTGATAAGTGTTGACTGATAGTGCTAATACTCGTCTGTTGTTCAACACTCTCCCGCTTCCTCTCTCTCTCATGAACGCCGCCCCTCTCTTGTCCTTGAACGCCACCTGAGCGTGCTCGCTACATTTGCACATTTGACCAAAAATTGTCAGTTAGATTTTCAAGTTGCTGTCGCACGGTTGTCGTTGTGTCCCCATCCGTTTGGATTCCGTCAAAAGAACAAAAATTTGACTCTAGTATACGAGATGAACAGAAAAACAGAAATACAGTGGCGCAAACGGCAATTATGAAATCTAATTGAGAAATTGCACAAGACGCACAAAATTTATTTTAAATTAATTGAAGGCGAGTCAATTTATAAATTGTTTCAATCTTTTCGCTTTCTGGACTTTGAGAGACGTTAAAATGTCACCTTTGAATTGAGAGTGATGCGCATTGGCTACCCGGAAATGAAAAACCAGCATCAGCAACTCATATTTTCATCTTAGGAAAAACGCTATGTAAAATGTTCTGTTTTAATTTATAAGTTTTATTCAGAGAAATTTCTTAAAAAATAATAGTCTAAGTTCTATTTAGCGGGAGACCTCTGTACTTGTTTTGTTTTTCTTATTGCGTATTTATGTCGCTTTGTGTGTGTTTTTGCTGCTGTTGCTGCACAAGAGAAAAACTTGCAACATATATGCATTTCCTCTCTCTCTCTCTCTCTCTCTTTTTCTCGCGATTGCTATCTCTCTCTTGCCCATCTCTCGCAGTGCGCATGTTAGTTACTCAATATTCCTGTGGGTGCAAACCAAAAAAAAAAACAAAAATAAAAGTAAACAATTTGACTTGTTGTCGATGACAAAGCAATTTATAACTTGGAATCGAAGCAAACTGAACTGAAAGCAAAGAAAAGTTGCCTTCGATATTTGATAAGTACGATTAGATTAGGGCCGCCACAATGGCTTGTTGGACATCATGTTTAACTCTGCTTCCTATAATTTGCAGCATTACGTTCAAGCCCCCGAGGCTCGCCCCGTGCCCGATGAGAGATCCTCGCCAGGACTGCAGCAACAGCAGCAGCAGCAGCAGGATAACTTGCAACTCAATCTATTCTCGAATAGCGTAAGGCCGCCAACAAGCAAGGAGACTCCAATTCGCAGCCAGAACAAGAGCAAGGACTTCACATCATCGAGCATGTCATCGGACGTGCAAATTCCCTATCCCATCGATTGGATATTCCCAAGGCTGCGCACTCCCTCCATGCTCTGGTACATTGCCAGTCAGTTTGTGATCACCGTCGTTGGCGTCTTTTCCAAAATTGTCCTAGGTAAGTGACAAACACACACAAATATATGTAGACATATATAAATACATATATATATACAACTTGCGGCCTGTTGCGCCCTGGCAAAAAAGCAAACGCAAATTAAATTTCATTCTCTTTCCTCAAAATCTTTATGCATTTATTCTGCTCTCTTTATATATATGTAAAATATTTTGTATAAGCATTTATGCAGCATATGTAATATGTAATAAATATTTATTTTTGCCGAGAGTCTGTGCATGACCGATCTTCATTCCATTGCATATGAATATTCATAGTGTATATTTGTATATATATGTGTATATATACATATATTTAAATGTACATTTCGTGAAATGTGTAAAGCATAGTTGCGGAAAATCTATATGGTATATAGACTCTTGTTCAGCATTCAAAATCGTGTTATTTACATTTACCGCTTTCGTTTCTGACTTACTATATATTATGAAGTTCCGAAAAGTATGCCATAAAAATAAAATGTTCATTTTATATATTTATGATTTTATAAATTTCATGACATGATCAGGCTCGATGTATTTCCTGCTTTCGCTTTTGATTAGTATATATTTGAAAGACCCGAAAGTATGCTATAAAATGGAATATTAATTTAATTAATCTCTAATTTAACTTCTGCTGCTCTCCCAGTATTTATGAACAAAACCCGAGTCCACAACAAGGAGCGGCTGATTAGGGCGGTAACTGCACGACCTAAGGGCATACCACTGGTGACTGTCTCGAATCATCATTCCTGCTTCGACGATCCTGGCCTATGGGGCACCATGCCCGCCCATGTTGTATGCAACACATATCGGATAAGATGGTCAATGGCGGCACATGATATCTGCTTTACCAGGAAGCTGCATTCGATGTTCTTCATGTTCGGTTAGTGAGTCCATTAAAAAAAGTGATTTATATTAATTTTAATTTTATTGTGGATCAGGTAAATGCATACCGGTTGTGCGTGGCAGTGGTGTCTATCAGGATGCAATTAATCTGTGCATAGAGAAGTGCGCCTTGGGCGACTGGGTGCATGTGTTTCCCGAGGGCAAGGTGAACATGACCAAGGAGGAGCTGCGTCTGAAATGGGGCGTCGGACGCATTATATACGAATCGCCACAGATACCCATCATACTGCCCATGTGGCACGAGGGCATGGACACCGTGCTGCCCAATGTGGAGCCATACAAGCTGCAGTGGGGCAAGAAGGTCACCGTTAACATTGGCAAGCCGCTAGATCTGAACGAGTTCGTGCAGGATCTGAAAGACACTCGAGTGCCTGAGCCTGTGGCGCGAAAGCTCATCACGGACAAAATACAAGATGCCTTCCGGGTAAGTTCCATACTTACTAATCTCCACGAGCATTTCATTAATATTCGGTTTAAATTTATTGCAGGACCTGCGGTCCGAAACCGAGCGATTACACGAGGAGCGCGCTTAGCTAGGAGAAACAAAATGCTGTAGATAATGCATATAGCTTACTTATTTTTAAAGTATTAAGCCTAAAACGAAGCCTCCATAAAATGTTCTCCGTATTAATTGTATTTACCACTATATATTTTTTGTACTTGTATATGGACCTACATGGATTTTTTAAACTAATTCAAAATTCAATTATTACGTGCAAGTTTACTTTAAGTGAAAAGATTATAAACGTATTAGTGTACATAAATATAAAAATATATAGCAAAGTCTGATACAATTTTGAAGCATTGTTTGAAGTATTTATTTTAATATGGTGGCAACGCTGCCAAACTCCAGCTGTCACTGCAAACAAGCACCGTTAGACGCTGCCTACGAAATGTGTGTAAATTAAAAATTAACAATTAACAATCATCAATTTCGAATGTACGAAACTAAAATTGTGTTATTTGTTTCACAGGTCTCTGTTGAAGTTTGCCAAAAAGGAGAATGTACTGGTGTTAACGACGCCAAAGCGCAATGAACTGCTCAAGGACGGTCCGTCCGAGATTAAACTCAACAGGTGTCAGATTTTAGGCCGGGGCGCCTTTGGCACAGTTTTCAAGGCCATCTATCGTGGTAGAAAGTACACAATTATTATAATATTGAATTTGCTAAATTTTGCATATTTTTAGACCAGCCAGTGGCATTGAAAATTATAAAAAGTAGCGCCATTGATACGCTGCACAATGAGGCGCACGTCTTAAACTGGCGGCACAAGAACATTGTGCGTCTCATCAAATTGGAATCCACACCAGAGTTTGGACTACTCATCATGGAACGTACGAATGGGTTGTGCCTGCAGCGTGTTCTCGACACGCTTGCGTTGCCCTTAGTGCATCGAGTGCTGTAAGAGTTTACTTCAGATATAGTGTTAGTAGTAATTGTAATCCCTGTAATTCCTCACAGCATTACGATGGATATTCTGACTGCATTGCGTTATTGTCATTGCCAAAACGTGTTGCATTTGGATGTGAAGCCACCGAATGTACTAGTTGCACTGGGCACCAAGCCAAGTGGCATTGGCAAATTTGGTCAATTGAAACGCAACTATTTATGCAAACTGTGCGACTTTGGTGGTTCCATTCGGCTGGGCGATGTCTGTGCTGACCAGAGCAGTGCAAGGGGCACACTTCGTTATATGTCGCCAGAAGCGTTGCGGTCGGCACCGTTGAGCAGTGCATCGGACATTTATTCGCTGGGCATTACGATGTGGCAGCTGCAGGCGCGTCGTCTGCCCTTTTATACGCTCACCTGCAATGAATCCATTGCCTATCAGGTGGTCAAGCATGATTTGCGGCCTGATAACTATGAACTGATTGAGGCACTCAAAATGGGCTCCTCCGAGCATGCACCTTTAATTGGCTGCTATTGTGCCGAAATAGGGGCCAACTCTGCGGATCTTATTTGCAGCTATGTGAATAGAGTTAATCCACAGTTAGATGTTGATTTGTACAAAAAACCAAATATGTTGGCTCGTCGCAATCTCAACTTTGAGGTCACAACACACGGCCGTGTGCAGAAGCGCCATAAGCAACGCAGGCAGCCGCGATTAGCCCACTACTTCGATGGTCTATCAACGGCTGTGGCCACGTGCCTGGAGAGTGCATATAGCGATCTGTATAGAAGCTGCTGGCTCAGTCAACCCGAATTACGCTTGAGCGTTCTTCAGCTACAGAAACGCCTAGAACTGATTCTGGCCAAGTGTCTAAATTAAGAATAGAAATTACTCGATTAGCCAGCAGTGTATTACACTGTTTTTAATATTTTATAGCGTATAAGTATTATGAATTTATGTTAATGTTTAAATTTGTGTAAATTGGTTTCATTCTTAAAAAAAAAAAATGTACTGTTTTTAGATGGATAGATAGATAAGTAAGAAACAATATAAATTGTAATTTATTTATTTATTACCTTTTAAATATCAACGAAATACGAATTACGATTTTTTTTTTGGTTGGTTTAATAATTTATTTTTCGTAACTTTTTATTTTGTACTTGCTACGCTAAGAAAATACATTTATAATGTTTATACGAGCTTAAATTTATAATTTCTCATTGCGTCGAGCGTAGTGCGTTTGCTATAGGGTTTATATATATATATATATATATATATACTTATACTTATATAAATCGTACTTAGGATGTGCTGCAAACCGAACCGAAGTCATCATCATATTGTTGTAGTTCGGTTCACACCGGTCGCTACTTAAAGAGACTAACTAGAGAGTAGAAGAAGAGGTTCGCCCAGTGACTTTCTCGGTTTGGGGTTTACTGTATATATATATATCTATTTACATGTTATTGTTATTGTTTGTTTTACATTCGCTTCGAAACCATATATCATTTATGTGTATATATATATATATCTGTACCTACTATCATGTGTAGTTTATATGCCTTTAAATTGCATTGTTTTGCTTTTGTTGTTTTTAGTATTTTCACCCAATTCATACAAATTTCCAACTCATCTCTGCAGTTTAACTATTAATGTGTGTGTGTTTATGTGTGCAATGCACTCTACGAACTGTTGATCTGTTATCTTACTGATAACCATACTCTAAATACACTCGTTTTTTATTTTTGTTTTTTGTGCGGAAGACTACAATTTTTGTTATATCCGTTTTAGATTAGTTGTTTCACGTTGTGTTTTCTATTCGATAGCTAATAGTTTCAAGTTTTTCTTTTCTTTTTTTCAATTGCTGGCTATTCCAAAGACGTTTATATATATATATGTGTGTGTGTATATATGTAAGTATATCTATATATATATATATATGTATTTTGAAGAGTTGGAAATGCAATTTTCGAACACATAATTATCTCATTACGTTGCTCTACAAAAGGGTATAGAGCAAGTTGAGCGATTTGTGAATGCTTTTGGGAACAATTGTAATAAACATTTTCAAAAACTCTATATATTTATATATATATATATATATATATCTATGTGTGTGTGTGTGTATACAATTTAAATATGAAGTATTCGTACAATTACTTTATGTTCTTACTGCCTTCTCTCTGTTTCCATCGCTCCTTTTAGTTTGAATATATCACAATTTAGTCTTTTTAAATGCTTAAATCTACTGCGGAGCTTATTGCTCCTCAACTAACTAA
The DNA here is from genome assembly GCA_035041595.1 of Drosophila basisetae. Taxonomy (NCBI): domain Eukaryota; kingdom Metazoa; phylum Arthropoda; class Insecta; order Diptera; family Drosophilidae; genus Drosophila; species Drosophila basisetae. The sequence goes on along the minus strand of JAWNLB010000144.1, from coordinate 17,222,496 downwards.
GGGTTTACGGTTCGTTTCTCGTTTTTTTGTTTTTTTTTTTGTATATTGAATTTTAGATGAGATTGATATGGGGGCGTGGCATCATCTCTTCTTAACTCGCATAGGAACGTCGCACGGGAACTGGCGGTGGAATTTTCGATTTGCGCTTTGGTTGCTGCTGCATTGGCAACTTTTGTGGCGTTTGTGGCGACGGCGACGATGGCGACGAGGATGTGGATGACGTTGATGACGATGATGCCGCCGAGGAGGATGTGTGTTTGCACGTTGGAATTCGGGTAGGCGGCGCCTTTTGTTGGCAGCTCTTTGGCAACTCCGTTGACTTTGTTTCCTGCCGAGAATTTGTGAATTAAAAAACTGATTTCAAATTGCAGTCGACAAACAGAAAATACCTTCTTTGGTGAAACAAGCGCTTTGGTGGCTTGCACCGGTGACGTCACACGCTTCCAGCCATTGCTGCGACGCCAGGAGTTGGCTGGCGATGGAGCATGCCGCTGCAGCAGTCGCTCCTTGAGCTTGGAAACAACCGCCGGTGGTGGCGCCGCTGGCACCGTCTCCTTGGCCACCATTTTGGCCATTAGGGCGCTACTGATGCTATCGCTGCGCACCACACTCGATTCGAGTTCGCGGCGCTGATTGTGCCGCAATATGCAGCTGGGCTCCTGCTCCTCCAGCACGGACTTCGACTTGACCAGCACTTGGCTCGGTCGTCGCAACTCCGTCTTGATTATCTGTGCTATGCACTGCTGTTCGCTGAGAGGCGCCACTGGCGCATCGCTCACCATCGGCACATCCTCGATTTCAATGTCGCTGACGCGCCGTCTGCATTCCTCAATAACAGCATAATCGTGCTCCTCCTCCTCCTCCACCTCCATTACCTTCTCGGGTAGGACAAGTGGTGAATGTTGTTGCGTCGGTTGGGGCACTGAGTGCTCATCGGTTTCGCTGGAGGAGCAGCTGGTCAGTTGAGCGCGTCCCGCCTCGCTGGGCGTTGGACTGACGCGCGCTTTTATCTGACTCTCGGACATGCTCGAGTCCTGCTCCTCTTCGTCCTCGTCCTCCTCGTCATCTTCATCCTCATCGTCTGTCTCCCCCTCGAGGTAGGAGAACAGACTCCGCGAGGAAGTCGAACGTATGTTGACCAGTTTGTAAAAGTCGTTGGTAAAGTCCGTGCAGGCAACTTCCTCATCCTCAGAGTAGACAATCTGAGCCAAGTGAAGATGGATTCAATTTAAAATAAATAGATGTGAAATAATGTCAGCAGTTCGACTCACCTTCTGCTGGAGCAGCTGAGCGATGCCGTCGGCAACGGAGTCCGTCTCCACGGTTGTCGAATTGATGAGGTCAACCGTTGATGGCCAGAGCCAGTCGTGCTCCCGCTTTCGTCGCTGCTCCCGCAGCTGCAGATGATGCTGATGATCGCGCTCATCGTCGAAGGCTATAACAGCCAGCTCCTCCTGCGACATGCTCCAGTCTTCCATTTCTGTTGAGCATGGCTCCGCTGGCAGCAGCCATTGCTCCGGCTCCTCGGGCAAGTCCTCCAGATGCCCATTCGATGGCTGCGGCTGTCCGCTACTCATCGTACAGTAGCCCTCGTCCCGCCCCTTCACCGGACTCGCCGACAGCGCCGCATTCTGCGCCTCCAGATCCCTAACACGACTCTTCAGCATGCTGACCTCCTCGCGCAGATTATCCTCGGCCACAATGGCATCCACCACCTTTCGCATCACATCGTCCAAACAGTGCTCATACTGCCGGATCCGGGTGAGCAGCGCACGATTCTCCTGCTGCATCGAGTGCAAAAGATTCTCCTGGCGTGCAAAGCGAGTCTGCAAGAGATTGGCATCGAGAGACTTATTATATGTAAATAATCCCCACATTTCAACTTGTGCAATTGTTGGCAACAGGAGGCGCAATAGATATATAGAACCCATTAAGTATACAGTTGCGAAACAAATAATAGCACCACACTCACAAAAACCAGTTATCGATGGTGTCTTAATTGCATTTGTGAGTCTACAAAATGAATGAATGCGTTTCGTGAAACGGAAGACTCTTAAAACAAGTAAGAAATGAAAAGACACAGGCCCAATTAATAGTTATAAAAAGCGAAGAAAACACGAAAGGTAGCAAATCGGCGGAATATTATGATTTCAATAAATAATGCAATTAGTTTTTCGCTACTTTTTCCATTAGAATTCGAAAATAAATATGAAATTGTCGTAGTCGACAAATTATTTTGTTTCGCCACTGAAAATATTCTGAATAGGTAAGACGAGATGAGTAAATATAGAAGGTCCATCTGAGGAGACTGCCTACAGTTATATTTGCCATGTAGGTATTATAGAAAAGATGGGGTAATTAGGCGTGCTCCAATTTATACAAAGCCTTCCTAGCCTAACACATTTTTTTGGTCGAAATGAGTTGTAATTCATATGTTTAGTTTGTACTATGTAATTATAAGAATATAAATATACATATATATATGTATGTATTTATAGATTGGAGTTGTTCAAAGTGACAGAGACAGGGTATGCTGTCGCCGGGTTCTCCTTTCATCTGCCATTCTTAAACACTTTTCAGTTTCAGAATCACTCGAAAATCGGATGAGATATAGGCAACATTCAATTAAAAATATAATCGTGTACTTAAAATTTACAGAAGTTGAAAATTTGTTGTATTTATTTGTATTAGTCCACTCAATCACTACGAAATTGGGGAGACCTTCTGGCGCTCAGAATGGAGGCGACCCAAGCCGACCCTGCCCCGCTCGTTGCAGTGACGAGGGTCGCCGCAGACTGGCTCAATTTATCAAACACTCCGAAGTGGCACAAAAGCATTTCGTATTGAAGTGCTAAATGAGTAGTTACATGCAGCTCTAGCCTCCCCCCAACGCACCCAATAAGAGCAACACACATTCAAAGTTGTTAACTGGCACGAAGGTCGAATGCAACTATTGAGAGATCGAGCGCTTTGAATGCTGTGGCCAACCTTCAGATTCATTAGAGTCGCTTTAACAACAATTGGTCTAACTTGGCTTAAAGCACAAAAGCAATACCAGTTAACAGCGAGCCACACACACAGACTCACAAACAGTTACCAGTTGCCACCCACAGCGGGTGAGTTGGGAAAAGTCAGAGGAGATTCTTGCGCCTGGTGGGTAATGAAAGATGCCGCTCAGTGAAGCGTCTCTAATGCAGACGCTCAATCAATTTCACAAAAAATAAGTAAAAGAATAAGTAAACAATTTCAAGACGAGTCTCACTCCCTCTCCCTCTCTCCCTCTCTCTCTCTCTCTCTCGCGCTCTCTCGTTATTTCTGTGTTTCAGTTTCAGTGAGGAGTTTTCAGTTTCGGCCCAGATAAGCGACAATTTGTATGCAGAGAATGCGAGCGAAGGGAAACATTGTTCTTAAAAATGAATTTATGCGTTTATTTATGACTTCGTTGAGACTTCTGCGTCTTCGACAGCAGCTACTAACCCCAGCCCCCAGCCCCCAGCCCCTTGTCCCATTTCCCCACTCACGGACTCCCCCAGTGCCGATTTTTGACTCCAACTCCAACAGAGAATTTCAACGCCAACTTTTGACTCGAATCCGACTGAGCAGGAAAACTGAAAACTCTTTGCCGCAGTGCAAATTGTTTTTTCTTTGTTTTCACATACTGCGAGGTGTGCTTAACAAGTTTGGCATAATGCTCGAAATTATTTACAATTTCTTGATTTTTGTATAGAATTTTAATTCATCATCCGCATAATCTATAAGCGCTGATACAAAAAAAGCCCAAAAATGTAGAAAACTGCCCTGAAAACTACAAAAAAAAAAAATAAAAGTAGAAATATTTGTTTTCTGTTGCTCAGAAATGTGTATATTGATAAAAGAAAATATTTCTAAAAATGTAGAAATGCAACTCTTGTTTTTTTTTTTATATAAACATATCAAAGTTATGGAAAAGTGTTCACTCGTATCAAGAATTAGGAGTTTAGAAAGACACAACTTTCGAGTGAAATCCAAATTGGAACTGCTAAAATTCCACTTTACTCTCGATTTAATAATAGTCTGATGATAATCTTTGCTTGTTTGCTTAGTTTAAGTGCCACCCTCGCAGCCCGTTAAGCAGCACATTATTACAAAATAGCAAATCCAAATTGTGAATAAATGTTGATATTGTAGGACATACCTGGAGTGCCTTGTGATCCCGGCAGGTTTGCAGTTGTTTGCGTTCTTTGGATTTCATAATGCGATTCATGCTGAGGACGAATGTGAAGAGTTTAAATAAAAAGAGTACAAACAAAATAAATCAAAAATAAATGCTGTGTTTGCAAACGATTGCTAAAGTGTGTGGTGTGTGGTGTGTGAAACAGCTGCGATTTGCAAAAGTGCGTGTGGCTTACCAAAAGTACTTTTGACCAGCGGAAACTGAACCACAAATGCCAAAAAAATAAACCCTAAGCGTGAATTTGAATTGGCGTAATTACGTTTGTTGGCCTGGACACAAACCACAGTCGACTGATTGATGGCTTCTCGCGCGGAGCATGCTTCTAATGGCCAATACTCGCTGTGGGCCCGGTCGACTGCAAATAAATACTTCCTGCCTCCCTGCCTGGCTGCCTGGTTGCTTGGCTGCCTGCTTAATGCTTCTCTTGCCTAGGCTGGCCTGCCGCGGCTTTCCAAGCCATTCGCTTTGGTCGGCTGGGCTGACGACGCTGCTCAGTAATTTGGAAAATTGCATTCAGTGCCGTTAACTTGGCTTTCTACAAAGAACATGGCCCAGGCAACATTTTTTTTTTTTGTGTTTTTTTTTTGAGTGCGTAATGGCGCTTGGACTATTTGGACTGGCTTCTGGGCAGGCAGTCTGCCTTGGCTGCAAGTTGAAGGCGTTCTCAGTCACGAGTTGCGAGTATGAAAAATTTATTCGCGTCCACTTTTCAGGCTAAAAGCAGCGCGAAAAACGAACTATTTTCCAAATTGCATAATTATGTGGCGCAAAGAATCCGAAAAGCGGAAAATCTACAAGCTATGTATATACATTTTCCTGAATTACAATTTACTTTAACTAATGGAATGCATAAAACATAAGTCGCTGGCCAAAAGCTCGTAAATATTTGAAACCAGTGCCAAGAAAACATATCATTTGCATTATTCTGCTCTGTGTGCATAAATACTCTTCTTACTGCCACAATCTGTGGCGTGGCATTGTTTATTATACCCTTTTTGTGGGTATTTTAATGTTGTTTTCAAATTGGCAAGGCACCGAAGGAGACGAGACGTCTTTGTACAAAACAATTTATTTAAAAAGATTTCCTAGATTCTGTGCGAGCGGATTAACTTTGATATTATAAAATACTTTCTGGTGTAATTCTGCCCGCTCAACAGTCTAAAATATGTATTTACTTTCTAACTCTATCAGCAGATATTGCAATGCTCCACTTTAGCTGGCATGAATTCAAGAGGTTTGCGATAAGAATATATAATAGAGAGATAAGAACTACACCTATAATTCCAGACGGAAAGCAACGATTATAAAATTACTTGAAGAGTAGTTCAAGCAAAAGTGCAACAGATATTCCCTAGTGTCTTGTAACTTAAATAAACTTACAAATTGGCACTCTAATTGGGTCGAAAAGTGGGGAGAGCTAAGTGTTGCCATATCTTTCATTAAGCCTGCATTTATTTTAAACATTTCAGTTTAAAAAAATTGCTAAAATAGTTCGTTTTTGCTGTCTAAAAAAACTAGCAATGGAAAATTAAAGAATTAGCTGAAATGACTTTGTTGTTTTAGATTATCTGATAAGTAAATGAAAATAAATGGGATGACGTGCAATAAGCAATGTATTTTGTCCACACACACACACACGCACACACGCACACTCGTGTACTTTTGATAAATAAATATAATTTGTCACTTACTTCTCAATTTGCTCGCGCAATTCCTTCTCGAACGTTGGCGACCCGCATTGGCTCTGAAAAAAGTGCATGAAAGCAAAGGAAAAGAATATAAAAAATGAAAAATTCGTGTGGGGAACGTATAAAAAAGAGATGAGTATTAAACGAAATGCGAAAGAAATTAAACACAATAAATTAGTGCACTTGGTCGATGATTAAGAACGACAATTTAATTGCCTGATATCACAGTGGCAATCAACGCCGCCGACAGCTGATGGAGGAGTGACAAAAAAACCGACTAAACAAGGGAAGTGGGGGGTGGCGGGGGAGTTGTGTTTTTGGTGAGGGTAGCTGGGTTAACTGAAATTGTTTTGAGGAGAGCGAGGTGTGCGACGAGAGTGAGAGATATGGCGAGTGCGAAGCTTTATACGGCATAGAAAAGCTTCAATTCGAGAATGCGGAACACTAAACTAAGCAGAGTAGTGTGGAAGTGGCATAGAGGCAGAGAGAGCAGAGTGTAGACTCTGTTGCATGCAACAATAAATCAGCAAAGTCAACAACCGACACGGTACACAACAGCAGCAGCAACGATTCCCGGCAACAACCCGACTCGACTCTCAAGTCCAGCTGCTGTTTTGGCGTGAAATGTAATCGATAAAAAGTTACATCACGACAATTTCATCTATGTAACGTGACGACAGCCAACACATACAAAACACACACACACACACACACACAGATACACAGCTAGACAGATACAACTAGAGATACTTTGATCCAAGTAGCAGACCCCAGGCAAGCACTTGTAATAAATCGTCTTGGTTTAGCGCAAACATAATGAATGACGAAAAAGCTTCAAGTGTAAATAAAACTGAGCACTTTATGCACGAGATCCAAACTGAGATTAGCTATTATATATATTTATGTACATTTATAATAATCACGACTTTATAAACAGCTTGACAATTACTGCTTCATCACTTTCCTGTGAGTCTCACAGCATTTTCAGACTTCAACTGCTTCTGTCTCAGAAAATATTTCGAAGCTGAAGTAAATAGAAATATTTGATAAATGCTCGTAAACGGAATTCTTGGGTATGGACAATGCTGCAAGACTTTCATTGTTATCTCGAGGGCTGAGAGTGCGTTGAATTTCAATAAAACTACAAAAGCAGCAGAAATATGCATAGAAACATTTCACAGAACGCTTTCATCTGCAGTCAGCGAATAAAAAGCAAACAGAATGTGAGGAATGCTTACGGAATTAACAATAAAAGGGCTTGATTTGACTGGACTTTAACATATTCTGTGCCCAGAATTCTATTCAATATTCTGACTTTAAAATTTGGAATATGTAAGTCAGGATTTATTAATGAACCATCTGTGATATATTGTAGAAAAACTAATTGAAGCTCAGACAAAAAAATCGACCCGAAGTTTGTAAATCACACTGAAAGCTTTTATATTTAGCTAGTTATTAGAAAAATTCTAAAAATACACAAATACTTTCTTCAAATGCTGTTCTATTTTTTTAAAATGTATTTCTAAATTATGGAAAATATTTCTAAAAGTAAGTTAAGTCTTTCTTTAATGAAGAAAACTTGTATATTGCATAGCTAAACTATGCAAAATGTTTGCTTTAATATTCTAGGGAAACACCGATCAAAGTAATAAAAAAACAATGGTCTCCTCCTATGTCCTTCAACAATACATCAAAAGTGAAAACGTTTTGCTTATGCAAACAGCTGCGGTAAAAATAATAGGAGTGCAAACCGGTTTTTTGAAAAATCTTCAATTTTACTTTAAGAATTTTGGAATTATTATGACAATGAAATTTAAAATGATACACAAAAACAATATAAAGTTTTCCAATATATACAAATTAAAACGTTCAAAATAATATTAGTGAAGCTTTCTTAGCTTGGCCTGGAGCTAAATAATATTTAAAAAGACTAAATATGGGAAGTAGCGATCTGAACATAAGTGAGGCTATTAGATTATTGAGAATTTGCATTTTACGGAGCAAGAGTTCTATTATTTTGACCGCAGCTGTACATGTGTGCTAAAATAAGAAACTGCACGATATACCCTATGATTCCAAAGACGCCTCGTCTAATGCTCATCAAGAATGCACAGATAAATTGTTCTTTGACATATGGCAAACTGTTTACACACAAGTGGAACACACACACACACACACAAACACACATACACATACGTATATATGTAAATATATATATATTATAAAATCATTGTATACCCTATGTTTTCAGCTGCTGCGCTCTAAACGATAATAAAAACGGAGCAGCACGCGCTAATTTAATGCCAGCAAGCAAACAACTGGCAGATCCCTCCTCCTCTCTCCCTCCCTCTGCACCGCCCTCCAGCCATCCCATCCACCCGCAATAAGGCTCTGGGAAGCTCCAACTGAATTACAAATGTATGCAATAATTTTTATTAATTCGCCCCAACATCAGGCAAGCATAATACAATATTAAAATGCCGCCGTCGACGTCAAAAAATAAATGTGGATAGCGAGGAGAGGGGGACGCAGACTGGCAGCGGGGAACAGCAGGCAGCAGACGTCGACGTCGTCGTCGTCGTCATCATCTTTGTCATGACGTTGAGAGCCAGCAGAGAAATCAGGCGCCAAATGAGTAAGGCCTGCTGTGGCAGACTGATTGCCGTCTCATGGCGGCAGACAAGTGCTGCGCGGGGTGGGAGGGGGGAGCGGGGGCAGGGGGTGAATAAGAGAGGGGAGTGTGAGTGGAATCTGGGCGCCACTTGTGCCACAGTGCCAGTGTGGCAGTGGCAGTGGCAGTGGCAGTGGCACAGAATGATGAACGTGTTAATAAAATTATAGGCCCAAACAAGGAGGATGGGGATGGGATTCCAAAATGGTACGAGCCCCCAACACCCGCCGTTCCTCCCCAAAAAAATGCTATTTTGGGCAAGTGGTGCGGCTGCCAGCAGCTGTTGGCTACTGACTGCACCCACAAACAGCAACAACAAAAAGAACAGCAACAAAAATCTTGTGCCAAACATTCACAAGCCAAACCCATAAGAGAGAAATAGTCGGGTGTGTTAGACTAGGTGATACTCTGCAGCCAGTTCTATAGTTAATAAATAGTTATTTCTATCCTAATTGCAAAAATATATTATAAAACAAATTCAATATTAATGCTTCTAAAAAATGTTATTTTTTTTAATTTATGCGCGTATTTGGGTGGGGTTTCTAAGAAATGCAATATTCATCGTCTGATAAAATTAAAATATAATGGTATGTAACTAGAAAATAAATTAAAACTTAAAATGAAAAAAAAACAACATAATAGAATATATGGCAACATATATAAATTAAACGAGGTTCCTTTCGCATTTATAATTGTAAAAATAAAAACCAAATTTTTTAATAAACATTTATCGATATTTTTGTAGCTTTGTAACCCACAATGAAAAAAATTGCAGTTTTACACAACTTCAAAATACCCTTCTTACCCATGTCTAATGTGTACAGGGTATAAGGAGGCACACATAAATATTCATTGTGAATTCTTGGTCATAAAAGGCGAGTCGAGAGCAGGCTGAGTAGAATGGATCGCCAGTGGGGCAAGCAGTTGGGGTAGCCAGTTTGGTAGCCAGGTTGGCCAAGCAGCACATTGATAAAGTTATAAAATCGAACTGGACTTTGTGCATATTAATTAGGGCCTAAACCCAAAAGCCAAACACAATGCTGGCCATATTCCCAAAAAATTTACATAAGTTTCAATTAGCTTGCGGCACGTTGCCAGGGGCACAAAAAAAAAAAATATATATATATATATATAAAAAAGAAAAGATGATTTAAGGGTGCAGAAATTAACAAAACAAATCCCAGCAACATGTTGCACTCGTGTCGTGCCAAAACAGTCAATGGGGTAGTGCGGAAGCACATAAAAAATGCGTTAGAGGGTTGCAGCACGAGTGGATCACAGACCCATTTGCACCCGCAACCGTGAGCTGTAACTGTAATCCCCTGGACAAGCCGAGCAACCCCAGCTCACCAGCAGCACCAGGGGGAGTTTATTAGAATGAGGAGTGGCAAGGGGGGTGTGTTGCCTTCTTGCTTGATTGGAGATCCATGGTGTCGTACATTTCAACTGATAGATTCCCATTTATTGAGTGTGGGATTCTTTACAGCAATTTTTGAGCATGCTTATTATTAATTAACATGCAGCTTGAGCAGCGGGTGGTAAAATTTGTAGACTGCATATAAAGGGGGACAAATTTCTTATACAAGTAATGCCTCCGTATAAGAGATGGGCAGAAACCGTCATTAGAATTCAACAAACATATAATCAGTAATATATTCTCTTCGTATCAGCTGGCTTTAAAATAACTTTAAATATAAATTATAAAATAATTTTGAAAATAAATGTGCATTAAAATTTAGTTGTGGAATATTGGTATACAATTACATTGATCCATAAATGTTTGTATCAAATTAAAATGAAAAAGGAACAGAGGACAAATTTCTTGTTGACTTTGAGAGAAGTATGAAATAAACACTATTTAATTGATTTAAAAATATTAAAATATTCAATTATTTTGGCCCTTCTATTTATCTCCAAATTTAATTTAACTATTTGTGACTCGTGCAATAAAATAAAATATATAAATACAGAATTAAAATTTAGGAAATCATTTGATTCTGAAGAAGCTTCAATTCATTTTGAATATTTTAAAGAGATTTGTGCTGGGTATTTTTTTGCAAAAACCTCGCCAAACATTAAAATAAATTGATTTCAGTTTGAAGCTGGCTAAAAGAATTTCAATGGACTTCTTCTCTTCTCAACCCCACGAAAATTCCGCACACAGCACGTAATTGTGTTCTGCTAAAAAGGATGCGAAAAACTTATTCAATTTATTAGGGAAATCTTACCATTTCAATAGTTCAATACGACAATATATCAATGAGCAGCTTAATGTTGTTTATCTGTGTGCTGTAATTTGTGCAAAGTTCTATGCTTTTTTGTTGTTTGCTTGCGGGAGAAGCACAAAAAACCCGTAAAAATAACAAGCGGTCAAAAGGCACAGCCACAAAACAGCAACAGCAACCGGTCGATGTGTGTGTGTGTGTGTATGTTTAATGTAAAGTTAGGGGGACAGACAACGGTACAAAGGCGATAACGCAATCGGAGCTGGGGGCCACAAACAGACGACCAAATAAGCCGGCGTTGCTTTTGCCTCGGGCGCTGTCCCCAAGCGTCATAATGTTTGCGGCACAACAAACACACACCACATAAAAAATGGAACCCCCAAAATAAAAAGCGTAACTTAAATTAGAGGTAGAAGTTATAATTTCTATGGGAAAAGTAGAAAAAATAAAAATAAGCGTAGCAGACGGCGCGACCGAAACAAACTGATGGCCAGACAGCCGGCGGAGCACTGAAAACGGGTAAGCGGGCAGCACAAAACAACCCTCGCCGTGAAAACGTCTGAGAGAGAGAGAGCTGAGAGCCAAACTGAGAGCAACAGTCGTCGAATTCGCCGCAAGCATGGCAAGCAGCGAGTGTTACGCAGCTGCTACTGCTGCACTGCTGCTCCCCTACCCCACCCACAAGCAGTCAGATCACCATCATCAGCTGAGAACGGCTTTAGTCTGCCAGGCAGGCGGTCGCTTTGCTGCCCAGCCCTGCTCTGCCCTGCCCAGCCCTACCCATCGATTGCAACGGTTGGTTTTTGATGTATTGCTTTGGCAACGAATTGGCTGTTTTTAATTTAATGAACCGCGACGGGCAGCAGAACATCAAAACGCTGAGAGCCGGCTACGGTGTGGGAAACGGAACTCAACTTGCAAGAGACTGAGTTGGAAGAGATAGCAACACCAACAACAACATAGTTCCGTCCGAAAAAAGCAAACATGTTGCAGATGTGCCGAGCAGGGTTGACAGCACAGTTTCTATCGGGGGGTGATCTACATACAATATAGACTGCCTCAAAGTTCTTGGCAAACACTAAACGTCACTTCAGTTGGACGGTATTACTCCCTTACAATTCGCGAAAAATTAATTGCATTGCACTTTTTTGTCAAGGGGTTTTTTATTTGCTTCCCTTCGAAATAATACATAGGTCTTATATATAGTATATATGTACACATATAGTGTGGTGGTAGTTTTCGCATTCATATTTCGGCTGGTTTGAGTGGGCGTATGAATCATCAGTCGTTAATAAAAAACAGCCAAGGTCTTGAGGGTCAAATGAAAGGTACGAGAACGTAGAAGAATAATACTCGTATATAGAAATCAGCATGCATGTATAATGCGGATATAGGGTGGATTTGGACGCTAATGCATGTGCAACAATATTATGAAAAGAGCTTCAACTTTAAGCTTGTTGGCAGCAGCTCCGACCTACCCTAAAACATATTGAGCATTATAAAGGTTTTTTTTTTTTGTTTCGATTTGGTTGATAGACTCACAAACTGTTTGTGAGTATTCATAGTAATCACCGAATTTATTTATCTGTTAATCCTATGTAAGCCACACATTTTTTAACTATGTGATGAAAGGGATGTGATTTTGCTTTACTTTTATTTAGATATTTTATTCTACGAGTTTTTTGTTTTGTTGTAAATAATGTTTCATTCGATTTATTTCGGACAAAATTGCTTGAAAATCATATTGTTATATTTTTAATTTGTAAAAACTATATTTTAATAGTTTAATCCTCCTGAATATTAAATAAATATAGATATCCATTTCTGTAACTTTTACAACACTAAACCGATTAAAACGCAAAAGACAATTTTGAACACTGTTTGATTTGTTATTTAAATTGATAAATTGCATGTCTTTAATATTTTTTCTTCTCTGCCTTTCTCTGATATTCGCATTCAATTAAGTTAATGTAGCAACAGTTGTTTTCAAAATTGAATTATACAATACATTTAGTCTTCAACTAATTGCCCGTTAAGTGCATTCTGTTAGGGTCTCTTGACACGCTCCGCCTCCCTCTTACCCACTTCTTCATGCAAGAACTAAGAATATTTAATTGGGCGAGGAGCGCGTTGTTAAAGTTGTTGTTGTCAATCACTCCATGGGACATCCGCTTTGGCCTTGAGCAGAAAGATTTTACTGGAGTTTAGATGCGATGTGGATGTGAATCTTCGCTGTGGGATGTAGATGTGAGTGTCGTCGTTCGCTGGCGGCGCTTTCATTTCCAAGTGAGTGAGCCATCAAAACGTTTGTGACAAAAAATTATTAGCAATTCCAAAGTAGCGACGATGGTGAATATGCTGTTGATGAACTTGCTCATAATGACGATGTTGTACTGGTAATAAGAAGTGCTCATGTAGCGGCTTCCTTTGCGCCTCCTCCCCACACGAAAGCTCCTCTTGCCGGCGACCAAGTGCCACTCGAGTCAACGTCGACAATCAGTTCTGGTTGGGGTGGGCTGGGGAGCGAACCCAAGTGAACCCAAGTGTGCCCGCCCAGCGACCCGGGTCTGTCGCTCAGTCTGTCATTCTGTCGCCTTGACACTGACATTTTGATATTCTTTTCAATTCTCCATCTCCACTCCAAGCTGAATGCAACTGAGCTTATTAAGGCGCAGAGTTTCAATGGGCACTGGCCAGCAGTAGGGGGGATTTGTGTGGTGTGGGGATTTGGGGCGTTTGCTGCATTGGAATTAAAAATTGAGCACGTGCTGGTGTCGAAACTTGGTTATGTTGCCAACTCACAATACTGTAAGTGAAGGCGTGGCTGCAACGCGTGCCACAGCATAAAATACAAGTCCAAGGCTGAAATCGCCAGCTTTAAGATGGCATCTAATAAATTGGCTGACCAATTTTGACTTAAGCGTTTTTTTTATTATATATTATATTGTCACGAAAAGTGAAGATATCGGCAAGATATGTGTAGATATTCTTGTTGGGGAAATTAAATAAAGTCAACAAACAGAAAGAATTTAAAAAGTTACCTTGATGAAACATAAAATATATACAGGTGCACCGATATATACACAGATACAAAAGATAGCTGGATAGATATATGATATGTGATATAAATATGCACTCTGGAAATTAAACATATTTTTTCTAAATTTGCGCATATTAGGTACCATGGAATTAGGAAAGCGAAAACCCGGGTATTTAAAGAAAAAAAGATTGCGTTTTATAAATATACTTGATGAATATTAAGATTAATTCCATTTGCTGCCAAAAGTATGACAATTTTCAAAGCTTCAGGCTTCTTTTTTCTGGGTGTTCTGAGTTGAAATGTATCTATGCTGTGTTTGTTGTGCCAAAGATTAATATTTCTTTTTTTTCAACATTTTTTATCCTTTAGTCGCCTTCATTAGCAAATGGCCAATATTTGGCACTGGGCTAAGAGGGGGGAAAAAGGGTCGTTTGCATTTTCCGCTTGCTCGGCTTGTTGATTTATCACTGATGAAAAGTAAACAGCAAACAAACAAACAAACATACAAATTCGAGTCGCTTTTTTTGACACTCATTTGGGTGTTGTTTGCTGCCTCTGTTGAATTTATATATATATATATATATTTCTTTGTGCCGTTGCAGCACTTCTGAATTCATAGCTAAATATTTGAGCGATTTCCATGTCGCTACTCATTCATGCCCATTGTACGGAAGGGATTAAATGTCACATGAAACACTTTGGCAACTTTGATGCACAGTTCTCCATGCCACGTCCCTGTCCCTGTCCCGGATCAGCTGCTGTAACAAAATAGCCAAATCCAACAGCAGCTGTCAGCAATTTGAGTAGGGTAAAGAGCCTGAGCTGCCTGCGCCACATCAAGTGGCCGACTCGACTCGAACTCAAAGACTGGAGTTGCAAACTTGCAAGTTGTCTATGGAAACGATACACCAAACTCAAGCTGAGCATCTCCTCCAGTAACAATGGAGATCACAATGCGTTTGATTTCAATGCAACAACAAAAACACAAGAAAGATGGGAGGAGAAAAAATCACTTGAAACTCAGCTGCGGGTCAAAGTTTGAGGTCAGCATAGAAGCAACGAGATATATTGACAGTTCTCCAATCAATACAATTACTTAAATCTGTATGTTGCGCAACTAAAACAAAAGATTTATGTGGAACTAAGCTCAGGGATTAGACATGTGAGCTTACTTTGCAATTCAAACTAAGTGGGAATACTCTGACACCAGTCGATAACAGGTGGCAAGGAACCTTTTTGTGGCTGTGGGTGAGGTGGCAGTGGCTGGGTGTGTCTCGAAAATAGATACAAGTTTCTAGGTTATTGGGAGCAGAGTGTGGAGCGAAGAAGAAGGTTCCTAGCTATCGGGAGATATAGGCTATGCCGATTTTTGGGGCTGGAGTGGATTTTCTCTGGTTTCTTCAGATTTTACTAGCAAGATGCCTTTCAAACTTGTATAAATTACGCTTATGTAATTACTAAAGCTATATTCATAATACTTTAATTATTGATTTTTAACATATCTTATTATCTTATTAAATGTTGTTATATCAATATCCGCTGAGATTGAATTTTTTCTTCTCGATTGATTTTTGTCGACATTAAATAAATAAATAATTTAAAATGCTCAACAAGGATAACAAATTATTATACAGATGACGCAAATAAATCAATTCTTTTTTATTGAGATAGTTTATATAATTTAATATCTTTAATTTCAGACCTAATTGAATAGTTCTTAAATGGCCAACAAGTTATGCAATCGATGAAAAATATCAATGTATAATTTGCAATACAATATGGCATTGTACAGCATACACAATATTAACAATCAATAAATCATTATTGTATCGAAACAAATTTGAGTTTGTGGCCAACGGTTTGTGGTTGGTGCAGTCAATTGATAATGTGCATTAGATATATATGCAGTAATATATATACAAACATTTATATACGTATGTATGCAGTCAACTAGCTGTAATCAGATGCGAATCAATTACATTTCATTTCGTATAGAAGTAATGCGAGTACTCGCACAAAGTGCCCCGAAATCCCTCCCTATATGAAAACTGTGCAACTTGCCCAAATTAGAAACAGATGACGATGATGATGATGATGACGATGGCTAGATGATGCTGATAAGGAGGCATGGCGAATCATAAGATGGATATTCATTGAATCGTGCCATTTATTGCATGCCACATGGCCATGCAGCCAAAGATGTCTTGGATTCGGTTTCGGTCTGGGTTTCGCTTACAGTGCCTCAACATTTTGCAACATTCACACTTTTGGGCTTACTTGTCATTGCTGCTACAAGCTACAACTCCTTCTCCACCTCCATCGCAAGATGTTATTGTTGTTGTTGTTGTCGAGCCAGTGATATGCCAATAACAATAAAGCACACACCCAGCGGGCGTGCCACAGTCGGAAAGCAGCACGCCAGAGGCAGGAGGCAGAAGCGTCTAAGTGAAACCAAAGGACAGTGCCACTGGTAAGTTAGGGGCAGGGGGGCGGGGGGTTTGCGCCGGAGTTTGGCAGCAAACATAGTTAATCGTTATTTACAGACAGATAAAGTGCAGAAATATTGTCGAGCAGCAGACGTCGAGGAAACGGTAGCTCATGTATCTCATGCGACCACCAAATGTCGAAGTCGAACCAAAAAAAAGGAGAAAAATAAGAAGAGATTTGTTTTTTTTTTGGGTGTCGAAGTTGAGATGCTCTAACAAACAACAGGTAAGCTATATTATACATTCATTATATTAGACGGTTGCTGAAAAGTTGCTGTCAATTTGTTAAAAATAAAAAAAAATGACAACTGCTGAGTTTGGTTAGTTTTTCTTTTGAACAGGAGCTGAATATTTGGGCGAATAAAGCTAGTAAATTTTAAATTATGTTGATTATTTTTGCAAGAGTTGAATTTTTGTGCGATTGATTCCTAGTCATAGGGTATATTTTCTTTTATGTATAATTTTGCACAATAGGTCTAATAATGGCCACTTTGGTTTATTCAAACCTTCAGCATTATTTGAAAAATTGCACATACATCTTAAATATTATTTTTCATCGATTGTAGCTACGACAAGTATATAAATATGTAAATCAATCTAAAATAAAGAAACGTTATATTAAACATGTAGTTTAATTAATATAGTTTTAAAGCTGGTCGGTCTGCCTGTTGATGCCAATCCAGAACATATTTGTATATAGTTTTCTCGGCTAAGAGATGTGTACTCAAATACTTGGCATTCTCATAATACCCACTGCAAGGGTATACAATAAGAAGAATGCGCATACGGCGAAAGTAATCGGATTCCCATGCATGAGCCCAAAAGTCGGAGGCGGGGGCTCGGGCAGAGGCAGAGGCTGAGAGCTTGGAGCAGCGATAACGAGCTGGGGCGAGAAGCAGACAAGCTGCAAGCCGCAAGGCATTCAGGGCAAAGCTGGCGGGGGGCGGGCCATTGCCAAGGCTCGTAAATTTGCGCTTTTGCGCCAGGCCAAAAAGCAGAGAATAGAACATTTAGCCAAGGCAGTAAGAGCCACGCCCCGCACCCGCCCCCTTCCTCGCCCTCGCCTTCGCATTGCTACTTGCCAGTTTTTGTCTCCGCCGCTTCCTGTGGCCGGGCGTCAGCAATTTCGTTGCGGAAATCCATTGGCCAGGAGCAGAAACAGCAGCAACAGCATCCGTAATGTTTTGAGCCCATTTTTTCCTTCTTTTTTTCTGTTTGGCTCACACGCTGCGCCTTTTCACACCATAAACTCAGCTGTGCGTTTAACTCGTTGCCCATTTATTTTGGCTACTACGTTGGGTAGCCAAATTCTTCGAGTCTGTTATCAAATTCAATTACCTAAAGCCGGAAATGCGTATGCCTAGGCCATAAAACTGGCAGCAGCAACTACAGCTACCCACCCGCCCCCTCACCAACCCAAGAAGATGCCTCAAGATGAGCCATTTAGATAGAGATTTTTTCTCGAGTTTCATGCTGCACAAAGGTGTTAAGCAAGTCGTTCTAGGCCCATAAAAAAAATCAGAGAAATTATCTAGATTACAAGACTTGAAGTTACCCTTTATCCTATAATATAAATAGCAAAAAACTGATTGAAAAAGAAAATACTTGATCTTTGATCTGTGATTTAAAAACGCGAACGCATTCAGATTCGTATAGTTTTCGATTAACAATTTACCCAAATAAATAGTAATCTTGGTTCCAGATTTTCCCTTGCTTTTTAAATTTTAACATTCAATTCATATTCTCTGAAAAATTCGAAAGTTTTTAAAGTTCAACACATAATTTTTATTTGATATTCACGCACAATAATTGAATACATTTGTTACTGCACATTTGCACAATTTCATCATAAATCTCAACAGATTTTCCACGCCTACAGGGTATACAATAAAAGCAAGGCTTAAATAAGCGGCAACTCAACTTGGCAGTGGTAATACCAAAAGATTAAGAGGCTGACCCAAATTCAGAGCCAGAAACTGTAGTTAAGAGTCAGTTGCCTTGTTTTGATAATTTAATTTTTGGCAGCATGTAATTAAAGATTGTAAGTTTTAATTACTGGCCCCAAACCGAATCGACCTTGCTGTTACCAGCAATTGTTGTTTGTTTGACTGTGTGGCATATGCAAAGCATGCCCCAGCCCACAGTTGACCACATAAACCACAGAGCTCAAACGAGCCCAAGCGAAATGCCAAAAATACGATTAATGACACCACATGGTCAAAACTTGAAAATAATGCTCCAATGCAGAATTGCCCCTTTCGACATCCCCAAAAATATAATGTCCAGTAACCGCACAGGAAATTAAAATTTTGTTCTCGTATATTGCTGACAATATCCGTTGTGTGAGGGCTGCTTGGCGGATGTGTTTGGGGGGTGTTGATTGTTCGGGGGTATGGTCTTTAGGACTATTCGTATTTTGGGAATACTCACTTTGTGGAACTGCTCCTGCAAACGCAGCAGAGTGCCTTCAACCTCAATCAAGCGCTTTTCCAACAATGCCTGCAAAAACAACAAAAAGAAAAGACGCAAACTGAAGAACAAATGCATTTGGCTAAAATAGCTAATAATGGCTAAAATGCTACGATAACTGAGCAGATCACTTCCCCTTCCGAAAACAGAAAACTATCTTTTATTTAGCGGTTGGTGCATACGTATGTAACTGAATGTGCTAAAGTGGGTGTATGAGTGTGTGTGTGTGTGTGTGTGTATTGATAAATGACCAGTGAAACCAAGGCGGCGTATGCGTAATAAGCAGATGTTAGCAATAACCAAAGATTATATTTGTTTGAAATATATCTACACAGAGTATAAGTTTTAAATACATGTCAAAATATTTGCAGTTTTAAAATCAAGCTAAAATATGTAAATATGTATCCAATATAAAGTGTTCATTTTTTCATAATTAATATTATTATAATAGTTAATATTTCCTTTTCTCTTTTAGGTCTCAAGAAATAATACAAATCCAGTTATTATATAAGCCAATATGCTATCAAAAATCTATACAAATTCTTAACTTTTAAATACTTTCTTAAATAATTTAATACATTTTCTTAATACAATTCTTAACTTTTGAATGCTAAATATACTTTATTAAATAATTTACTACATTTAATATGCCAAAACTGCGGCATAAAATATATGTTATACAATCTAGCTGCAATCTATTCAAATTATTTCATTAAAGACTTTTGTAGGATTAATACACAATGATTTGTATGGCATCATTGTGGCATAAAATATGTAATGAATTAGACTGTCAGCATCAAGAAATCTTTTCAATTCTATTCTTATGAGAAAAAGCAATAATATATATTCTTATGAGAAATGAACTTTTAAATATTTTATTAGATTTAATTAAGCTAAATGCCAAACTTTCAGCATAAGATATATATTGAAGTAAATATATATATTATCTAACAGCAACTGAAAATTAACTATGTAAATAACCATTTGCGGACTCGTCATTAAAATGCTGTTAACTTATCAGACATTAGCAGATTTCGACATTTCATTGACACCAGCTTGAGATAACGTACATTAATTTAACTACTACGTCAACTAACATTAGCTTTAATTGGAACATGAGAAAAAATAAATAGATATTTTGTAATATATCAAAACAGAAGAAAAAAATACCGCTGTTTTGACTTGAAAAAGGTGCCGACTGAAATGTAAAGCGATTTAAATTAATTTACGAGCTTGTGATTGCTCAAATGGCTTCAAGGTGCACAAATACCAAATCAGTGAGTTTATTTAAGCTGGTTTTGCTCTTTTGCTTTTCTGATTTGACCAAAATGCACAACAATAAAGTTGCTTAATCCGCACGCGATGCAAACGAGGAGCGAGCAGGAATAGAGAGAGAGAGAGAGGGACAGTGGGTGGGGCGAGGCCTAGCAGCAATTTGGTTGCAGGTGTGCACGACCAATAATTCACCCAAGAGTGGCATGCAACAAACTGTGGCACGAACAAAGAAATCACTTGCCGCACCAAGCACCACAAAAGTAAAAGAGCTTAAAAAAACAGATCTTTTGTGAGGCGGTCGATCTATGAATTTGGTGTTGGTAGCAACTAAAAAGCACAATGGATCCGCATATAAAAAAAATACTTGCATATATGGCTCGAAGCTGGCTCGTGGGCGTTGCGCGGTAAGCAGGAAGTGGGAATGACAGTTTCATAATTGGACTTGGAGTTAAAGATATGTACTGGGCATATATGCTTCTTACTTTAGTGACATAGGCAGCAGACTAACCCCAGTCTAGACTAAGGCGCTTGACAAAGTTGCTTCGACAAATTTAAATGGAATCGTAAAAACAAATGCTAAAAACAACGACAGAAAAAACAGTGAGAGAGAGAGAGAAAGAGAGGGGGAAAGAGAGGTGGGGAGAGACACCCGACAATCTGGCGGATCGTAAAAACATTTTTCTTTAACACTAAAAATTAGTTGGGGAAGTTGTAAAAATTATATGGTTATAGCCCGAAAAACAAAAAGAACAATAATGGAAAAATTAATATTTATATTTTTCATATAGAGACATATGTATATTTAGATTTTTTGCGCAATTGACAAAGTGGTTTTTGTTGGCCACTTTTGGTGTTAAACAAATTAATAAGTGCCATAAGTAAATGCAGCTGTGTGTGTGTAATGCTCTTAAGACTCACAAGGAGTCTGGCTATAAAGAATGAGCCATGATTTGTGGCAGGAAATTACACAGACGCCGAGTGGGTTAAGTGGAGTCCATTTTTTATTTACACCTCTTTATATATATATATGTATCTGAACCTATATATGTATATATATATACATGCATGAGCAATGAGTCCGCTTTGTTATAAATGTGCTGCTTGATAAATACTAATGCTGGTCTAACCTATTTAGAATCCGCAAACTGTGTATGCTAAGTAATAATCTGCTGAACAGAAAAGGTAGTTTGTTGGTAGTCGACTCACTTATACCCTAACCAAAATCAGATATTTTATTCGGTTCATTCTAAGTAAAATCTATAAATCACATATGCTACATCCTCCACCGTATTTTGAAAATATGTCAAAAAGAAAAGCCACAAAATGGAGTATATGGCTCGAAGATACCCAGGAAATTATCTGCAGCACTCTATATAAGTTGTTCCAGATCTCAATTGCATTTTATAGAATATTAAAAAACATGCTGGGAAATAAATCACAGCTTATATATTAATTAATTACGTAAAACTCGTGGAGATTTATCAAACAAAGCAATGTAAACGTAATATAAATAAATTAAAATGAAGACGAGCGGTTCATTGGATTTCTTATTAAATACATACAAATACGATGAAATATACGAGTACATCTACAATTTTAAGGCATCTGCGCTTAACTGCATAACATTTTTATACCCATTTTTTAAGATTTTAATGGCTACAGGGTATTAGAAAAATGCACACATATTTAACTCACTTTAGTGCTACGCACACACTCGCACACACACACATGCATATGGAAACATATACATGACAAAGACGAGAGCGACTCCTGTATGCTGCGCATGTGCAACTGCAACTACAACTGCAACAGCGTCAGCGACAGCTGAGTGCAAGCGAAACCGAAACCAAATACGAAGCGAACCCAACCGATGGGAAATAAATAAACAAACAAACACACACACAAAGGGGGAGGTGGAGTTGGGGATGGGGCTGGGAACGAAGTGCAAACGTTGCCACATAAATTGCACAACGTTCAATGAACTTTTTCAATCAGACGTCGCACAAAATGGAACTGCAACGGCAACTGCAACTGCAACCGCAGACGTAGAACGTGACTGGATTCTGACGATGACGAAACAACAGGGCGAGGATGCAGTGCAGCATCTGGAGGCAGTGGCAGTAGCAACTAGCAACCAGAAAGCAGCTGCTGCTGCTGCAGGTCTATTGTACATATGCGACGGCATAATCAAGATGCCATTTAGCGAATTTGCGAGCAGTCACCAGAGTTGTTGTGTGTGAGTGTGTGTGTGGATGTGTGTGTGTGTGTGTGTGTGTGTGTGTGATTGAGTGGGTGTCCCCCTCTTTCTTTTGGTCCGGGAAAAGTGATGCTTGGTAATCGATACACGCATTGTTGCCCTCATGTCGTGCGGTCTGCGCCTCAAAAGCCTGTCAGCCAAAACAGCTGCACACTTGGCTTGGAGAAGCTTCAATTAACCTCCAACTGCAACACAGACATAGACCGTGGGAGAGGGTTGGGGAGGGAAGCAGAGAATACTGCAGAGTTAGGCATTCAGAAGCTTATATACCCTTTAAGATAGGAGTCCAACTACTACATCTAAATTGCATTATATATTTAAGAGACTGACAGATTGTTCCCCTTTAATATACAGATCTGTTGTTGATGATTATTTCCAAAAAAAAAGTGTTAGAAATGTTAAAACCAGAAGTTACTGACTTTATTTCGGTTATCTTGGTAGTATTGATAATCCAGAATATCAACAATATCCCTATAGGAGGAGTTCATTCCTAGAAATTTACTAACACGGCTGCTGAACAGGAAACTTAAAAAATATAACTCAAAACATCACTTAACAAAAATGTTTTTTAGTTTTGGAGGCTTTCAAACAAAAATATTTAAAATGATTAACTGTGCAATTAAAGCGACATAAACAAAACAGCAGAATGTTTATGCAATTAAATAAAAATACAAAAATGTACGGAAGCCATATACAAAATTATAACAAATCTCAGACAACTAACACCAAAGTCATTGTTCAAGCTATAGTTTGATAATAGTGCTCTTTGTTTGGAAAAGTATTCTTCAATGCGTTACAAGCTTTACGACAAAAGTGCCAATATTCTTTACAAGTGTATGAAAAGAAAGAGACTGGTAGATTTTCTGGGAAACATTACAGCATCTCACTGCTAAACATTTACATAGATGATTCTTGCGCGCAGCTCGGATTCATTTGCAGCTGCTTATGGGCCGGGTCGAGCCGAGCCGAGCCGCGCCGGGCCTTGGCCATGTGGCTTTAGAATGGACGTGTCTTTGTGGCTGGCTGACTGGCTGCCCATAAATCAAGTGGACTCCACTGACTGCGCGCCTGCGCCATACTTAGCGCTATTAAAGCGTCACGGAAGTCGCAACGTGATCGGTGAACGGCAGCCAGCAGCGTGGTAACGACTATGACTATGACGACGACTACGGCCATGGAACGCTCGTCCAACTTATGGGTATGCTTAGCAGAAACCAAGCACAGTCCAAGCACCAGTTAGCATGGGAAGTGCAGAGTAGAGTTTAAGCTCAAAACAAAACTAGCTCGCAAACTTCAAGCCATAATAGCGATTGCGGGAATTGTTTTGAATGCAACGCATGTTGCGGTGCTGATTCTGAATGAAGACTTCGAGCGGGGGAAAAACAGATTTAAGTCATACAATATTATTATAAATTAATGGCAATTGCCCCTTAACCAGCCAGGAGTTTTATCTTATTTAAGAATTCTTTAATAAAATATGAAATATTTAATTATAAAAACGCTAAACAGGCAAATTAAAGCCACAATTCATAGAGCTCAAGGCCTTAGTTTGCTAATTTGAAGTTTCAGACCATAACAATAAAAAATAATAATTGGTTAGGATGTCGTCTTTAAAATGTTTGATTTACGATCTTGAATAATTGAGTAATAGTTCTCCAATATCGCCGGAGGAATACGTTTCATTTTGAAATTATGATATAAAGTTATTAAAATTTATTAAAGTTAGACATAGATGGAAGGCACCTAAAATGGTTTTAGTTACACTTAAGAACGTTTAGGACTAGGTTTAATATAAATATATATATATAAGATACCAAGCCAAGCCAGTGGTATATAAATCATCTTAAACATCCAAAGCACAGTTGGCTTATCAGCAAAACTCTCAGCGAAATCAATCATCAATCACATTATCAATCAGTTTTAGTTTCCAAAGATTCAGAAATGTTAATAACACAATTAGAAGATTAAAAATCAATTAAAATTTGGATTATAATTAATCTTTCAAAGACGAAGGAATAGCTAAAAATGATCGAAAAAGACGAAGAATGACAGCAATAAACCTTACCGTTAGTACCTAAAACTAATAAACCTACTCAAAAAATCCACATCATTTAAGTAATTGATTGCTTATGAATAAACTCAGTTATATTATCTTCAAATACAGAGATCACAGAACCCCACAGCTCTATTAGTAAAGGTTAAAATTGTTACAATATCATCAATGTAAAGATCAAGTCAAAAGGCATACACATACATAAGTTCAACCTTAACTTCTTACTCCATTCAGATGGATTATCTCAGAAGCATTCTCACAAGATTTATTAGCCAGACACATGAAAGAGAGATGCGCCGCAGATTAAAAACTTTCGCGAAAAAGATCGCGATTCAGGTTGCTAAATTAAGCAGTGGGTTGTAACTGCATGTGAAGAGTGCATTCATTGGTTTCATTTAATTTCAGGACGGGGAGTTCATCAATCTCTGGGCCGCTGGCGTGATGTGTTTTGAATGGCACTCGTTAACGAGTTCAAGTGGTTCTCCTCCGAAGCCTCGACTGTGTGGGGTTCAAGAGGTGTTTGCTTCACAGGCTTTTTGCATGCCAAGTTTTTCTCACACGACACGCGAAAAACCTGCGCGTTTTTGCATTTCCCTTCGGGTGCGGGAAAGTGGCTTAAAATTGGGTCAAGCTACAGCTGTGTGAGTTATAGTTTGAGGGGGCTTTATAAAAATGGCAATGATGTGGTGGGGTTTATGGGCTACTCTAATAAAATCTGTGTAATTGGATTGGGTCTGCTACCAAAGCACTATGTTTTTATCCAAGCAAGCGAAGGTGAACCAGCACCAAGAGGGGTTTTTGTTTTCTAGGGATAACGAAGAGTTTATCTACTGCTGTGCTCACCTTATCGCCGGCACGTTCCAAGGTCAGCGTTGGCTCGTTCTCCAGCGAGCGCGCCTGATGCACCAACTGTATTTTGCCCTGTGAGATTTGTATATAGTTTGCCGGCGGCATTATATCATGCACATCGTCCTTGTCATCCTCATCGCCATCCTTCTCGTTTTGTCTGCAACATAAAAAATGGAAAAGAAATTGTTACGTTTGATTAATGACAAACACCAGCAGCCTTCAACAAGCTTACACACATTTTATTTTTTGTCACAACCAAAAACTGCAGCCGCTGTGTCTGCAGTGAAAACTGGCTCGACAAGTTTCAAAAAAGCGTAGATCGTGTGGGCTGAAGATCGTATCAGCTATCGCGTAAAGCTACATTGCTGAAGTATTTCCCAATGCCCATAATCGGCACCGGACACCCCCAAGAAGTGTCAAAATTATTGTATTGCCTTAGCTGGCCCAGCTGGCCAAAGCGACAAAGCTTCGCTAATCTGGCGCGAAGTGTTGCAATACACACAAATCTCCAAGTGCCACAATTAAGGCACAACTTAATACACACACAGACACACACACACGCACACACAGTCAATAATACTATCAAAATGCGCTGCACACTGCTTCATAAGTGCATAAAAGTTGTGATGAAATTGAAAACTAACTGGTTGCAAATAGTTTAATCACCTAACTGGGTGAAAATAGTTTAATATGTATGTGCTAACACAAAGCTTAATCGTTGGGAATTTCAACGTTCCAAAGTGAGCGTACACTCTAAAAAAATCGTCTGAAATTGGAAAATCTAAAAACTAGAAGCAGTTCTTCTGTTTGAAATAATTTCTAAATATTCGAAAATAATTATCTTAAAATTAGAAAGGATATTTATTTACTTTTCAGACATTTATTTCTTAAGAATAGAAAATGTTTATAAAAAGTAGAAATGCAAATCGACATTTTGTATACTTTAGAGACTGTGGAAATCAGTGGGAAGTCACTCAAATAAATAAATTAAATTAATAAAACTATAATTTCGAAAATGAAAGAAATTGTACGTAGCTGAAGAATATTTTGAATATTCTTTGATATTATTACCCACAATTTCGTAAATTGCAACTATGAATAAAAGTTGAGTATGAATGCAGTCCGATATTAAGAAAACAACCAATAATAACAAGCAATTTAGAACTTAATACCAGTGTGCCTGTGTTTCAATAAGAATGTGAGGCTTGCCAACAAGATAACGATTATTGCACCTGCAAATAATCTGAATCTGAACTCGAGTGCGAGTTGTGAGTTGTGGTGTGAAATCAGAGACTACCACTGTGCCTTTGGCTCTGGCCCAATAAGAGTTGACAGCGTTGCCACCCTGCAGCAGAGTTGACGTGACCCAATATTGCCAACTATCTGACAAAGATATCGATTATGGCCAGGGCACCTGCGAAATGCCCTGACAGGCGCAAGGAATATGCGTGCAAAAGATAATACATATATCCTTAGTTTGCACTAGTTTAGTTTGCACGTCAGGCGAAAACTGTGGACAGTGGTTATAGCGTGCGCACATGTCGGCCATAACCCGATTGCTAACAACGGCAAACGGCAACAGCAACAACAATTTGCTCGTTATTTTCAAATTGAATTTGCGAGTTAAGTGCAAATAATTTGATAAAATTGGCACTTGAAGGCATTCGAGTGGGCAACAGCACACATCACACGGCACACACAAGCCACAGCTAACTCCAGCTTCAACGATTGTGGCCAAATTGTGCCTTCGAGTTGGCTGCGTGCACTCAAGCCAAGCCACATGTTACACCAACTGCAACTGCAACGGCAATCCAGTTTTTGGCCAACTCTAACGCTCAACTCTCCTTAGCGGCCACCGCTGCAAACTAGAGTCAAATAAATGGACAGTTGAAAAATCTTACAAGCAAATCGCACAAAATGCTTCGTTTCGTTTCGTGTCCGGCTGTCCGGATAGTTGCAGTTGCACTTGCTACACTAAGAAAAAAATAAATCACTGCAGTAAATAAGATTTTCTGATAAGAAGTTCTAAGAATTTCAAGAACGATTGTATACGATTTTTTTATTACAACTATGCAATTTTAAAAATAATTTTGAAATAATCGTGATAAATTTGACTTAGAAAATGAATTGCTATTCTATAAAATTTGGGCTTGGACAAATTGACTTAATTCATTCAATTATTTAAAACTGAGCCATAGATTATAAGGAGTGCTCCAATTTATGTAATCTTTTCCGTTTCGGCTTGTACCAAAAAATCAGACGGCCGCAAAAAAACTGAAACCTTTTTCGTTATCAAAAATTGGAACACGCATTTATATTTACTTTTATGTTTAGTTATATTGCTTTGCTTATTTCCTTTTTTTGCAGTGTAGCTACGCAGTGACCAAGTGGGCAGTGGTCAAAAACGTTGACTCGCGTCCAGTTTTTGTTTACTCACTTTGCTTGCAAATGCTGATGCTGCTGCCCACGTGCCTAGTGCAGATTTTCTATGCGCCTTTGATTTATGATCATCAAATAAAGCAATCAAAATCAATTTAACTGTTATCAAGCTAGCCAATTATCAACTGGACTTTGCTATCGTGACTCATCATGTGCTGCCTGCTGCGCCACACATTTGTGGCAAACTTAATTAGTGCGGCGGCATCAGTGCGGCCTCATCAATGCTAAAGTCAAAAAGGCCAACTAATGACATTTCAGTGCTTTAATTAAAAGCCAACTAAATTGAACGACACATTGCATATGCAACTTATACATCCCCATCCTACCCCCAACCCCCTGCCCATACCCGCTATCCACCCCTCTGTCGTTTAATCAATTGACAGTGAAATAGCGTACGTCTTGCTAGGTGCATAGTGCAGACATTGCACTGCGGGAATCTAATTTAGCAGCCGTGACTCACACTCAATCTCCGGGCACGGAGCAGTTCGTTTGGTTGTTCCTTTTAAGGTGCAGTCAGTCCCCGGCACTCCACTCCGCTCCTGGAGGCAGACAACAGCCAAAGCATTTGCATTCCCATCAACTTTGCTTCCGTCGGCACATAAACAATAATGAATGCACACACTATTATAATGTTGTGTGTGTGTTTGTGTGTGTGCACATACATATGTGTATCTGTATAATGCTGGAAGAGCATGATTGACTCTTGTACATCCGCACTTGGTTCTACTCATCAGCTAGTTTTGGGTTGATTAAAGTTAAAGTAAAGAATAAATAGTATTCTATTATAACAAATATTGCATTTCATATTGAAAAGACACAATTCAATTATGTTTTTGTTTTAATATTTATTAATCAACTTTCTTATTTATTAATCTTTTTCTGGAAATTACTATAGGTTGTTTGAATGGATTATGCTAAATTGGTGAAACATTAGCAGTCCGAGGTCTTTTAGAAAAAGTGGTGTATAAAGATAGCTAGTCTGGGCGAAATCGCTCAAGAAATGTATAGCAGTCGCTATCAAGCAAAATGTTTTTATTTAAAATATAAGTGGCTAATAAACATCACACCCCAAACAAAATTAATATGCCTTAAATTCGTAATTTGGTAAGGGTAGCATGCCACATACACTGACACACATAGGTATGCAAACAAGCACAAATAAATGGAATAAATATATGTAACTATATACTCGTATATTTCAGCTTGCTGCTGTTATCGTTGAATGTTGCACATTCGTCAAGCGCGCAATAATTTCAACTTCAAAAGTGGGTGGAGCAAAGGGTCAGGAGGAGGAGGAGGATGAGTAGCAGTCAGTGGTTCCTCTTTCCTCGGCTTGGTCATTCGGTTAATCCGGCACTCTTCTGTGGCACATTCGTTTACTGATTATGCGTTTTATGTGACTACCATAAATTTTCGCTGTTGGCGTCCCAGCCCCTCCCCACTTCCTTCCCTACACTCCACCAACGCCTTTCTGTGTCCGGCGCTTATCAATGGGCAGTGCAGTTGGCATAAAAATAAATATTGCACAGAGAGCGAAGAGAGAAAGAACGAAGCAAAATAATATTAAAAAAAAGTAGCT
Organism: Drosophila basisetae; assembly: GCA_035041595.1. Lineage (NCBI taxonomy): Eukaryota > Metazoa > Arthropoda > Insecta > Diptera > Drosophilidae > Drosophila > Drosophila basisetae. Next base: position 17,193,252 of record JAWNLB010000144.1, on the reverse strand, counting down.
GGAAGCACTTTCGGTTTGCATTTAATGGCAATTTCTTTTCTTTTTTTTTTAAATGACTACAAATAAGCCGCACAAGGCGTTTACTTCTCAACTGACCGATCTGAGGCTGAACTGCGACCCTTAACAGCGATTTATGGAAAGTAATTACGTTGTGGCTTCAGCAGTAATTGGGGGTTGTTCCATATATATATATATGTATATATAAATATATATGTATAAATACCAAGTGGCTTTTTAACTGTTTATGGCACTTGGCTAATATAACTCTCACGATAAGTTCAATTTAAAAAAACAAATGACACAAAAAGTTAATTGTCCAATTAAATTTTCCAATCAAAAGAACGGTTGTCCTTAGCCGAAGAATACATACCCTTCTAGACAGGAATTAATCTGCCCACTTTCACTTCTTTTCTGAGCTTCAAATATTTTTAACACGTCCTTTTGTTTATTATAATTATTTGTAAACAACATTTTCGATTTACACAAATATTTAAAAGATTCGTTTTATACAAATATGTTTGTAATAATTCCAGTTTGAGATTTAGTCTTGAAGTAAATATTCCACAGAAGTTCTGACATATGTCTGCGGCTATATCACACACATGCCACACTAAATTTAAATACACTTTACAGGGATATAAAAAGTCTATGGAAATGTTTAACGACGCATGATTTAATATGTAAATCTTAACTAGCTTAACCAGTCAATATATAAAAGTCTAGATTTAATGCTGCATTATTAAAGCATTTATATTTAAGACTTTATTACTGCTGTCAACTAATTAAAACTTGCATTAAAAGCTGTTGAAATGTGTATTTTTTTCGTTGTCTATGCGTAATTTATGTGTAGTCCCATCAATATACACACACACACACACACACACATACACTAATACATAATTACTGGCTATTTTGAAGTATTTACACCCAAACAAAATATAAAATTTACATAAAACGCGTTGAATTAATTCGACTGTCACGAAAAGCTGCCCAAAAACGCCCATACAGAGTGCACGTGAGTGTGTGTGTGTGTGTGTGTGTGTGTGTGTGTGTATTGTTTGTGTGTGTGTGCGAGAGTGTTTAAATATTTAAAGCGCTGACAATGAGGTCGACAGTGCAAATAATTTACAGTTCTGCAATAATTCTCGACTGCTATTCGAAAGCTGCCACATCCACCGCCCCCGCCACCGCCCCCGCCCCTGCCTCTGCCCCCGTGCCCGCCTCGTGTCATGCATATTGAAAATCGAAGCTTGAAAACGCCCAACGTTACTCCAACTGTCGTCCAACTAACCAAGTGTCCAACTGTCAGCCAATGCAGCCAGTCAGATAGGCAGCCAGACGGGATAGTATGCAGTTCTTATACCCTGTTAATATGCAGCCTCTGAAAGGTTCAGATTTAGACCAATATTTAATTGTACACTCTGGTCTAAAATGTGCTTTGTCCCAGACGTTTAGAAGAAAACACTTGGCAGACACTCATTCATTATTTTCTATTAATAAGAAACATATTTCTGGAAAATAGAAAAAATTCGTACTAATTTAAGCAATTCTTTTTCTTAAATTTAGAAATTATTTCTTTTTCATTTAAGGGGGCAGCTTAAGACACAGCTTACATTGACTGGGATATAGCTATAATCATGCAAAATAGGCAGTAATAGATGAATCCTTTTCTATAAGGGTATAAATCTGTATCAACAATAATATAACAAGCCCATGAGTACTTCGATTGTTAAATTATTTAAGTGCAGACGAAATGGAATCATAAAACAACAGCAGATATTTGATCTCTTTAGACTTGCGGACAGGGTGTTCACTTAGTCGAGCACTCTCAAACCGCTTACTCGTGGCTTGTTTGCTGTATGCTTGTGGGTGCCCCTTGCTCGAAAGAGGGCGTGGGCGCTCCAACGGCCACTGACCACACGCAGATGCATAGATGCATGGATGCATAGACTTAGAGACAGGCAGGCAGAGACATGAATGTAGATGTGGACACATAAGAGATTTAAAACCAACAGCATCCTGAGGCAAGCAAAAAAAAAACAAAACAGAAAAGCAGAAAACACAGTGTGTGGCATGTGACCCGGCAAAGCGTTCGCTACTGTGCCTAACCCGTTGGGGAATTGTTTTTGTAATTTGTGAATTGCATCATTTAAGCGGCTAAAGATCGATTAAATGGTGCACGAGTATTGGCCTTTTATGGTAATTGAACAATATAGCAAAGAGGCATACAGTCCGAGGCACATGTATGTGTATGCAAATTTGCCAGCAATTGTTAATTTATTCATGAGCGAACGGGCTTTGCTTCCGTTATAATAAATCCGCGCTGCAACGCGCCGTTGCACATTCTAAAGGGCCCCGTCAGTAACCCATTTTTGCAGACTTGAAACAAAACCCGACACAAAACAACAACAGCAACAACAACTGCAACTACAGCACATGCACAAGCATTTAATACTCGTGTTCTCATCCATGCAGCAACAACAGCAACAACAACTGCAAATTCAGCAGCATAACCCAAATAGGCGTGTCCAAGTCTGTTTACAATTCAAATGGGCTCTCCGTTTACTGCGTGCACAAAAGTGTGAAGCAAAGTTAAACAAGCCAAAAAGGATGCGGCTGCAGTTGGCAGTTGACTGTTGGCCTAAAAGCTCCAGCAGCTCCAGAAGCTACATCAGCAGCAGCGTCAAGGCCCTTTCATTAAATTGGCCTTTTCAGCTGCAGCCAAGTTTCTCATTATACTTTTGCTAAGAATAAATTAGCAAGGCTATTTAAGCTAGGACCTGAAATTTAGGTGTAGATGTGCCTTATATATAGTTTTTTTTTATCGATTACTAGAATAAAATCCTTTTCTGCTCCAGCTAGCCAAGTGTCCCATTATACTATTGCTAAGAATTTATTAGCAAGGGTACTTAAGCTGAGCCACTCTGAAGATTTGGACTGTATAATTACATATGTCAAATTTAGAACAAGTAAATTTTTTTTTTTTTATCGATATCTCAACTAGACCAAGCACTTTTTCAGCTGTCGTAAAATTCTTACAATAGTTATTTATTAATTAAAAGAAGAAAGCCTTTTTGATTAGCTAGGTATCTTGTAGTCGGGCAATTGCCAATAGAACACCATTATTGGTTTCTTGTTCTCATTGTATTCGGCCAACTGAAGCCCTGTGGGTGTGATTAATGTAATGAGAAATTTGAGTAGTTTGTTGTTGATTGCTATTTTGGGTTGCATCTCATTTTCAACACTCCTTTTGTCGCTGACAATGTGTTGACTTGATGCTCACATCGAAGCTATATCAATGACCCAAATCTGTATGGGGCATCTCTTTCGCTCTCTGCCTCCCACCTCCACTTCCACATCCACTCTCCTCTCTTGCCCATAACTGATTTTGAAGCCCACACTTGAAATTTGCATAATTTGACAACATGAGCGCTAACCAACAAAAAAAAAAAAAACGAATAATAAGACAGCGAAAGAAAAAAGAAAGATTTACTATGGGTAAACATTGTGTACATATGTACAAAAAGCGATCCGATAACAATCACATAATTGTGCTGCGGTTTGCGTCGATCGATGACGACGAACAGGAAATCCAGCAAGATAGGCTTTACAACATTCAGATTCATATAATTGAGTGCGACGTCGATGGTTGTTGGCTGGCTGATCGTAATGAGATCTCACCAGCAATTGCAATTGTAACGAGAAATTGTTACCCACTTGAATCTCATATCGTATATCGATATGTTCATGTGAACTTTATTGGCTGACTGACAATCGTGCAATCTGGCAATTGACATTCAAGTAGAGCCCAATGACACATTTGAAATGTTTGCCGTTGGCATTTTGTGTAAATATTTATGCAAATAGGAAAACAGCAACAAGGGAGTACTAGCCATGTAAATATCAAAATGCCTGAATTAAACCGCAGAAAAAACAAAAAAAAAGTAAATATAATGGCAATAGAAACTATTGCAAACATCGAACGCTGGAACGTCAGCCACATGCCACGTTTTGGAGTTGAGTCGAGTTGCGATTCCGGGGAATCGAGCAAAGGCGCACCACATCATATGAAGCAATCAGCAAAACGGAAGTCAAGTGGACACTTTGTGTTTACCTGGCCAAACACTTCAAAAACTCAACTGATTGACTACAACTCGCAGGCCAAGCCCACCTCATTCTCGTCGATTATATGCATACACTCAGAAAAAAAAACGAGTGCGAGAAACGTTGAGAGAACGTTAAATGTGCTAAGTCCTAAAGCAGAGATAAAAATTATATTTTCTTGGATAAAATTAGAGAAGATTGTTCTCATTCTAAAACAGTTCTTAACGCATCAGTTCTGATAACATCTCGTAATTTCAAAATAGTTAGCTTAATTTAAATAACGTTTGCCACTTAATTTAAACAAGAAAGTTGCTTGTTATTAGTATTTCGCAACTGTTTTAAAAAGCAGGCAAACGTAAATTTTACTTGAAATATTCAGCCCAATATCCGCTGTACTTCAACAATTTGCAACAGCATTTTTCTCCAAGTGTACATGTGTATTTATATATACATATGTCTGCATATATATACCAGTGTGTGTATGTATATGAAAGGAAGCCGTCAAGGTGCAGCCATCAGTTTAGAAAGTTATTTGCATGCCACATTCGCGCCGACGCGTCACAGACGTTGCATGCAGATTTGTTTGTTGTCGTCGCTTGGCATTGTGCCAAAGGCGACGCTTTGAAAGCGGAAAGGCAACATCAGTATCAGTTATCAGCCGCTATCAGTTAACAGTTGGATGCCTTCAAGGACACATTGGTATGCTAATTATTTGTTTTTTTAGCATAGCGAACATAGTAGGCACTGGGGACTCGGCTAACTCGGCCGGCACCCTGATGACCCATAAACACTGCCTCAATATGCCATTTCCGCACTCAAATAGATAACGTGCTCACAGTCTATTGTTGTACAAATTCGCCTTTTATATATGTATTTGTATAGGTGTGTGTTTGTGTGTGCTGTCCACCTGCCATAAACTCACACCCATATGAATTCAACTTATCAACAAACTGTTGGGGGAAAAAATACCATAATACAGTGCACACTCGAAAATTGTTCAGAATGCATAATTATCTATTTTATTTTTAATTGCTCTTCGCTGTTTTCGAACACTTGCAAATAGAGTTTTTGTTGGTCGAAAACATCAATTTTAAAATATGACATTTTAACAACATTTTAGTACACTTAAAATTTCTTCTATAATAAAATATATTTCCTAATACTAGAACTATTTGAGACTTATTAATTTTAAGAAAATCCAAACAATAATTTTAGCGCACGGCAATATCTAAACAGTAATTTTTATTCGTTATACAGAAGCTATATATTAGCTGGACTTATCTACAGAGTGCAATTTTCAAATAAAATTCGACTGTAGAAATTTTAAAATTTTAAAAAATTGCATAATATAAAAATACATTTTTACTGCATAACTTTTTCTAGTTAATTAGTGTCATCTGTGACACCAAAACGTTCTCAATTTTGAGGCACCACTGTAGAAGTTGCTGTTGCTGTTGGTTGTAAACCGCGTCAGTGCCGCAAAAAGTTTATTTTTTTGGGGTAGAGCCTCTTGACGGGTCGGTAACTGGGCGTGTTTTGGCCAAGAATAAGTTTGCGTTTAAGCCCAACGTTAAGGGCAAACTTTTAATTAGGAAACAAGTACGAAACTGCTGCAAAGCAAAAAAAAAAAAGCGACAATAATGAAAATTCTATACAGAGTGTGTGCACACACATATTGTATATGTAAATGTGTATATCGTTGGCATTTCAAAAACGCACTTTGCATGTCAGAGGGCAATAAAGCTAACAAAACTGAGCAACTATTTGGGTAGGTTAGGGTCATTCCGCGCGTCAAAGTTGAACAATTTACGATTGAAATACATATAAAAAATGTAATAATACCCTCGCTTAATTTGACCGCTTCAGCCCAGACTGAATGCCGACGATAATAAATTGCTTGGCTGGGTTGACATTCCAGCTACCCCTTCTCCTTTAATGTATTCACATACATATTCATATGTCAGCTGCTCATTAAAAAGGTATTCATCATTATGGCGTCGCGTCTGCAATTGTCACACCCAAATTGAATCCGTAGCCGTAGTGTTCGCATTGTATCTGCATCTCTCGAATGAGGCATTGCTTTTCTGAGTCTGCATCTGCAACTGCGTGCAGCGTGTTTGCTGTCAAAATGCTGAGAAGACAGACGTCTATTTGAAGCATTCATTGTGCTCACTTTGTATACACTAGCTTGGAGTTACTTTGAGTTTATCAAGACGCTGGCAGCATCCAGGCGAATAAGGAGAAACAATTAATTGTTGTCGGCTATCGATTCATTTTGCGCTGATCGATTATCTTTTGAAAGGTAAGAACTATGGAAAGAGGAACTGATTTTATTTTTACAAATTTACATCACTAGATTAATGAAAGGGGCTTGCTAAAATCTGTAAAAATAAGTAAGTTTATGATTTATTACCTAACGAGTGGCATTCAGATATTAATCCGTAGCAGTAAGAGCTATAGAAAGATTCATCTGCTCTCAAATCAATAGTTATATCTGTAGTACTAGCAACAGTAGAAAGAACGGGAGCAGAGCTTAGTGTAGCACCCGAACTGTACAGCTTTTGCCATTGTTAATGTTATTAAGACCCTGCTTGATTCGTGCAAAATTTTAACTAGTGTAACATCTGAATAACTACTAAAAAACATTGCTCTAACTTGTTTTTAACACAGTTCTATAATCGTTTTTTAACGACTTGCAAGCTTTGCGAAACAGCTGCTTTTGAAATTATGAGTGAACAAAAACAGCTGTTGCTGCTGCTGTTTTCACTTGGAAAGTGCAAATCTCAACGTCGATAAAAATAATGCATTATAAGATTTTATTTTGTGTGAATTGTGTGTGTGACAAATAAAGTGCACATTATTTTTATTAGGTAAATTTACATATATATTAGGACAACAAACCACTGTTGGTAAATATCAAAGATGTCAACTGTTGTTGAGTTGCCTTTTAATTTTTATGTGAAAAATGATTACACTTTAAATGCTTGCAATGCGCCATTTAATAGCCTGTTAGTGTATGTGGAATTCGATTAAATACTCTTGACGTGCTGGCATTTTTTTTTCATATTTATTTTCGTTTTGTTTTTTTGAGAAATTGTCAATAATTTTTCTCTTTTGATTTGGATTGTCGTTGTCGCCCCTTTTGTGTGTGAAAACGTTATGCGATATGTGCGCCACTTTGGTTCATGATGGAATTGACACTTCACTCACACACGGACAGACAGGCACAAGGATGGGGGGCGGGATGTGCCCGGGCACAAGCCACAGACAAAGATACAAAGATACAAACACAAACACAAGCGCATTCAGATACTTAGATGTGAGATAGTGCACAGACGGCGACGCACTTGAAATGCATAAAATGGCATTTCATTTCTTTGTGTGTGCGTTATGTGTGCAATGAATGCGACCAGGGGTAGAGGGGTGAGTTCAGAGATTTGTGGGTGGACGTGGTGGGTGCGTTGTCTAAGTGAAGTTTGAAAATACGTTGTTAGCTCTAATGGCGCATTTATGACAGCCAAGTGGAAAAGGGAGCCAAACTTACAAAGCAATTGCAAGAGGCAGCTCCTGAGTAAAGAGCTCGCTCATTGTGTCTACTAGTACAGTAATAACACAATAATGAGCACACTTCACACATTATTCTAGCTGATGAAGACTCCTAACTTAAGTTTATGTGAAAAGTAAAAGATTTTGACTTTGAATAAAGTTTGCCAGAATGATTCTAACATCGATTATTTATTGAATTTAATTTGCATGTTCAAAAAGTACGATTTAATTCATAGTCTTTTTTTATGAAACTCAATTATAATACTTTTCATGAGTAATATTAAGTGTATTTATTAAAAAGTTGAAAAGTTATTTTTAAATTCGAAGCACTTATAAAATATAAAAAGTTCTCTATCCCAGTGAACACTGTAGTAAATGATGGAGTGTGCTGTATCTTGATATCGATCAGACAGCCATCGTAAGCCTCTTTTGGAAGCGTTAACAAACGATGTGCTTGTCTTGGGCTTACTGAGGGGAAACGAACTTTGAACTAAAGAGGCAGCCTTAAAATTGTTGTTGTTTACACCATGCCAGGCAAATATGACACAATAATGGGTCAATGCTACCCTCAAGCCTATCAAATGTCGTACGCTCGAAATGCCGCACAGCAATTAGGCAAAAGTCCCAAAAAACTTTACGATAGGGCATAAAATACAAATATGTATGTGGTATGTAGTATGTTGCATGTGATATGTATTTTGTATGTGGTATGCGGTATGTATTATGTACGCTGTGTAGTTTATCAAGAACTGCGCATATCCGGTAATTGCAACAGGCAGCCCCAGTTTTCTGTCTTCTGTTGTTGTTGTTGTTGTTGCAATCTTAGCTTGAAATTAGCGCGAGGCTATCAAACGCTGTAGATACAGATACGCAAACATGTACATACATGTCTATTGCACACATTCAGTAGCTGTTACTGCTAGTTCCCATCGCCGCACGCTTTGTTGCATCACATTTCCTTTTAACCCGTAAGCCCAGCCATGTAAGTGGCACAGTGTGCAGCCTCAGAAGTTGTCAGTTGTTGAAAAAGATACATTTGATAAGTCGCTTTACACACACACACGCACAACAGCCACACGCAGAACAATGAGAGCAAGGCGAAATGGGCACAAAATGGAAAACGCCGCTTGAGGCATACACAACTACAACTTGCTACAACTAAAAACAATGGCGCCAAATCCAACAACTCTTGTTGTTGTGGATGTTGTTCTCATATCCGTAGCCATGGGGTATTTGGGGAAGGTATGCAAACTGTTGGCTGAAGTTTCAGTCTAAAACTAAAATATCTTGAAGATTTGCACAACTCAGTTGGAGAAAATTTAACATAGTTCGAAAATTGCACTAAACTGAAAATCCACCTGAAAATTATACAATTTTTATGGTTTTTATATATGTTTTTGACTGAATAAAGAAATATTCCTTCAAAGATATGAGTAATAATGAAACATTCTGTTCAATCATTGAATTCTTTCCCTCCCTTATGTTTTTCGAAGTCACGAAAACCAAAAATGTGAAGAAGAAATATGCTTTGCATTTATACAATTAAGATATTATCTGAAGCGTGGGTAAAATATATTTATACTATGTCTCGGGTATATCTTTAGTCGAAAGCAACACATTTTGTGCTCTCCCGTATCAATCATAATTAGGCATGCAATAAATGTTAGTTTTCAAGTAACTTGGATGCGTGTAATTATACGTTGTGGATAGATACACTCCACAGACTCGACTCTTCGAGCAGGGCAACAATTGCAGCGTGACTTGAGCTTCAGTTTTCTTCTTTAGTGCTAATTTTCTATATGCGTGAGAAGACATCAGCTTTCCCAAGAGGGGTGGGGGCTAGGAGGTTAATGTTGTTGCAGCCTCCAACGGTGTGGCTGCACTTTAGCTGCTTGCCCACATAACTTTGTCTAATGTTTAATGTTTGAATAAAGTGTGTTATGTCTTTTTGTGTAATTATTATCATGTTTTTTCTTCTTTTTTAACTTTAGTCACGCTTGCCACATGTGCTGCGCCGCGCCCCCATTGCGAGCCATCGCAGGCGTTGCAGTATCTAAGCGTTTAATTCCAATGAAATTTGTGTGTGGGCCCCCCAAAAAAAAACCTAAGTCAAAATCCATATATATATGTGTGTGTGTGTCTGACTGTCTATTTACACATAGAGACTATGCAGAGTGCCACCTACAAAAGTGGTAAGTTCCAAGAGTATAGGCCTCTGCCTTGGCTTGAAGTCGAGTTTCGGTTTCTGTTTGCACAGGTGTTTTTAGCACCTGGGCCCCAAAGTGTCTTGTTGCTCTTGTTGTTCGATGGCATTTGTCAAGGTAAGGTGAGGTTAAGGGGAGTGGGTCCAGTCAACGTTAAGTGCTAAAAGGCATTTGGCTGCACTTTTCTGTAATAATTAGCACATCATGACAAGCATTCAGCCGCAGCTACCAAAAAAATGGTCATTGTCATCCATGCCACACGAACCCTGGACTTTCAACATTTTTAGAGTGGGTGTGAATTACGTAGGTAAAGTAGATAATACTGGAGCATGTGATAAACTTTTGTGTGTACCTTATGCGAAACTCTAAAGTGAAGCATAATTGGGGGAACAAACATAAATAAATAAAATACTTGTTACAAGTTGAAATACGCTTTCAAATAATTATGATTGCTATGCAAAAATTGTGAAAGTAAAGTTTATGATATGATTTATTAGGAGATTTGAAAAATTTTATATTTAAAACATTTTCAAGCTTTCAATTATACAAAAACTTTTCTTATTTCTAGACAATTTTAAATTGTTATAATAAGAGAGCTAAAAGTAGAATTAGTCAAATCGCGTTGCTATACAAAAATTATAAAAGTAAGGTTTATACAATTTCTTTTTCAAAGGAGATTAGTAAATGTTGTACTTAAAAGGTTATCAGGAATCAAATTAAATAAATTTCTTATTTCTGGACAATTTTAAATTGTGCAATTAATGGGACTTATAGAAACATTCAAGAGGTAAGAGAAACCCTGAAGAAATTGAAACTACTTGCAGCTCAGAAAGCCGATTATCATTGATTACAAACAAATAAATAAATAATTTCTCGGAATAAGAAATTCATGATTCCGCTTATCAATATAATTCTCTTCAAGAGACTTCAAGAGTTCGAAATAATTCTGTAATAACATAAGACGTTTCAAGAGTTCTATGTTCGTCTCAAATTTGACTTGATCAGTGATCTTTTGGTCACCACAATTGCACCCACACTTCAAACAATTAAGCGTCTATTCTTTCGCTTGGAACTTTCTAAAGCTTTCATTCGGTTTTGGTTCACAACTTCACGAAAATACGTTTCCCACGAAAATGTTTATGATGCCACTCCAGAGTGCGGATAGGCCTCGCCAATGAATGGGATAGGAGGATGATGTTTTGACGCCGAACAGTTAATTTTGGCAGGCGAAAGAGGATGGAAATTACTTGCAAAAATTATAAAAAAAATATGAGCCGCAAGGCAGTTAACCATCAATTTGTGGCATAATTCAATTTTGCTTATGGATAAACTCCAAAACCGGTTCGTGGCCACCAATCAGCTAATAATAAAGATTTTAAGCTAATTGGCTCATTTACAAAATCAAAAATAAGAAAAAAGCAAAACCACTCGAAAAATAATAGTAAAAAAATCATTATAATAATGATGATGCCGAATGATGAATGATTATCATTGTTGTTGTCGAAACGTGCAACATTTGCACAAATCAGCAAATTTCATGAGCTTCAATGTCAAAGTCAGTGAATTCTGCTGACTGCCATGAATGAAGCGGTCTGGAGAGGGAAAGGGGCGAGGGGGTCGTTGTAGGTGTCCCCCATTTCAAGCGTCTCAAGTGCTGCGCAAATAAGTTTCAATTCCAGTCTCAAGCTGGGCAACAAAATTAATTAGACAAATAGTATACAAGATATTCTGTTAAAGAGCATTTTGTTCTTTTCCTTTTTCCTGTTATTTTTTGTGTCCGATTTGGCGCTTTTTGCAAATTGAAAAGCGCCCAAGCAACGCGACCCGCGCCCCCGCGGACATTTATCGCGAAAGTCATTAACGGCGGAATTGGGCCATGAAACTGAAGGGACAACATTGATAAAAATCGGAGTGCCAGCTTTTTCTAAGAAGGTCGAAGTTCTTATGCCCTACAAATAAACATTTTAGGCTATTTCCAAGTGTAGAATACTTAAATATTTTAATAGAATGCTTACTGAAATTAATATTAGTTGAAAATCTGTCAATACATATAAAAAGGAATTACTCAATATTTTAATTAAATTATTTTTCCCAGATTTATGCTTTAACAAAACTTGCTCTAAATATTGTTAAATGAATGCTTAGTAAAATGATATTCACTCAATTTTTCCAGAGGATTTTCAGACTTGTGGAATTTTTTTAGAAAATCTCTTAAAAGTGTCATATTAACAAAAACAATGTTAAGATAACAACGAACAAGACAATTCATATTCCAAACATTATTGAAAGGGTATATAGAAAGGGACGCGCTGTGATAAAATAAAAGCCGTTCAAATGTTTGACAAACGAGTGGCGTAACGTAATCTTAAGTAGTGTGGGGAATTAGGTAGAGGGTTTTACTCACTTGCGTGCCAGTCTTCTTTTGATGCCCGCGAACATTTTGGCTGCTTTTTCTTTCGGCTACTTTTTTTTATGGGTTTTTGCTCCACTTGGGCTCCTTCGAAAGCGTCTTATTGTAAATTAAATTGCTGATTTCCGGCTGGACACACATACACAGACAGTACGCACGCACACTCACGCCTGACAAAAAGGGCAAACAACAATACTTTAAATTAATTAAAAAACGCGCGCGCAAAAAAACGCGCCCGAAACGCGCACGCAATTGTCGCACAGTTTTTGTTGTATTGTTGTTGTTTCGTTAAGCTGTTGTTTTTGTTGTTGTTACTGTTATTGTGATTATTGTTGTTGGCTTTGGAACGCCTCATTGCATTGGCATTGCAGGCGGCAGCAACAGAAATCAATTAACCAAAGTAGCCGCAACGGCAGCTGCAACTGTTTTTTTATTTTCGTGTTTTTCCTTTTTATTTTTTAACACGTTTTCGAGTCTTATGCAATCACTAGATTATTTTTTTTTTTAGCTGTGTGCGTGTGTGCAATACTAGTATAAACATTTGTAGAAATCAATAATCTGCCGACTTGGCCTTATTCCACTTTAATTCCTCAAAAAAAAGTTAGCTGCTCATTTCTTTTCTCACGCACACATATATTTTGATTGAGGGGCAGCGGGCAGCGGGTAGCGGGTAGCGAGTGCTGAATGCATTCACTTGGCCATTGACAATTTGTCTTTCTTTATATGGTTGTTGTTGGGCGTCCAGTTTATTGTTGTTGTAGCTGAAACGAGCCAAGAGAAATTCACACATTATTTTCAAATTTATTTTGTGAGCATTTCAGCCAAGGGAATGCAAGAAAAACGACTGAACAAAATATTTGGCTTTCGTAAATAGTGTTAAATACACTTTTGTTGAGGGTATTATAAGTGGGGCAAGCTGTTTGCTATTGTGCTGTGTCGTACAAAAGCCACATATATATTTATCTATATTTTGTAAAGCTATTAAATGTGTATTACTAAATACAGTATATTGGAGCTTTTAGGCTTGAGCTTGAGCTGAAAATGGTTATCAAAAATAAACTCTCTAATATTTAGCTTAACTATAAATATGGAATTCCCTGATTAAAATTACAACAATGTTTATTTTAATATTATTGTTTCATTATAAAATCACTTCAATCTAGATTGTGAGAAAAAAGCAGTTATGAATTATTTTGGAGATTATTTTGTGCATATTTAAAAAATCCACACATTAATTAATATTATTCCATCTTTTTTTAAATTTTAAATTAAAACTATTACATATTATGGACTTCGTTAGTTCACATTGAATAAAGTAAAATACAAAAATAAAAAAAAAGAACACTTAACCATTTCTTCATTTTATTGTAGTGCATTTATAGTTAAGTAAAGATAGTGTAGTGCGGATTCATTATGCCAAAATTGAGCTGCTTCTGCTTCAGCCCTTATTTATGCTTGGGAATGTTGCGAACCAAGCAGCATACTTCAAGCATATACAAGCGATTTATATAATTGACGTGTCGAGCGACAAATTAAAATTGGGTCGGAATCGGGCTGCATTCGTTTGTGGTATATATAAACTCAAATACATAGTACGTATATATAGTATGTATGCGTCAAGATTTATGAGCTTTCAATTTGATGCAAGTGCACAGGCGAAATTTTGTGAGTGCAGCTGTTGCTTGGCATTCCCAAAGCAAGTGGCTGCAAGAATCTGGTAAAAAAATAATTACGAAATACGCTCAAAAGCATGATAAAGCCAGCGGAATTGGGAACTATAGAATCCCAGAGCAAACATCAATCATAGCGCGTGTAATTAGAGTTACCAAAAAAAAAGAAATATGAAAAGAAACGAGGGGCGCAGTTCACGGATACACCGATACACAGATACAGATACAGATGCATTCACAGATGTAATTATGCACGGTTGCGCCCTAATGGCGCATTTCGTTAACAGCCAATGGAATAGGGGCCAAAAGGGCGCAGGGGCCATACACTTGGCTCTGATTCAGTTACAATGGCTACAAATGTCCATTGAAAAACAAGCAAGTGCCCAGAACAAGAGACACAAACTGAGAGATACCCAGTGTCCAACAAATAGACAGAATTATTCTTCTTCTCAGATAACAACAGATAAGAAAATGTATTCTTATTAAGCTCTGTGTAATTTGGCTGATCGTCATTAAATTTAAAAATATAAAAAATATAAATTGACAAGTATTGATTTATTTATTCATTTTAACTATAATGCATATATATACAAATAATACCACAATTAATTAAATATAAAAATATATATGCTGAAATTCAAGTCAGCTAATGCTTCAAAATTGTTATATGTTTAAGACATTTAATATATATTAATAGTAATAACCGACGAATCACAAATTATCTACAATTGCAAAGGAAATAGTGAAGATTGGATAAATAAAATATTATAATATTTTCACTTGTAAAATAAAGTTGAAATCAAACTTCTGCTCGCCACATTCACAGGGTATACAAAAAAGAGGCAGCTATGCCACAAACCAAGCATGACAAAGAACATGTTTTAACAACAACGAGAGGAACAGAGAGACAGAGAGAGAGAGATAGAGAGAGAGAGAGAGAGAGAGAGAGAGAGAGAGAGAGTGAGAGAAAGAGGGAGAATCGAGTTGGCATCTGAATCGGAGTTTGTGGCCGGTGCAGCGAGCGTGAAAGAAGAACAAACGCACAAAACTCACGCACGCTGGCAATTCTATCTGTACACTCAGAAAAAATAAATAATTTGAAATTTAGAAAATCTCTTTAAAGTAAAAATCGCCCAGAAATAATTTCTAAATATAGAATACAAAAATTAAAAAATAAAATTGTTTTTCAATTTTCCAGAAAAACATTTCCCATATTTTAGAAAATATTCCGTAAGTACAAGTGTAAAACCTAATTTTAACATAAATAAACCCTTCCGAATTTAGAAAATTATAATGAAATATACATTCGGAATAATAATGGCGATTTACTAAAATTGATGGCGATTTTTCTGAGTGCATCCAGCTGTAGTTGTTGTAGATATAGCTGTATCTGTTGCTTGTATCTATTAGAGATTGCAACACGTACTTTTCGTGCAATACAACAAAAGCTGTCGCGGCCAATATTGATGGGAGGCCCCAACCCCTTTTGTTGTTAATGGTTCTTGTTGTTGTTGTTGTTGTTGCAATCGCGGCTCATGTTCCGCATTTGGTTGCGCCGCTATTTTAGGTCGTTTCTCCCAGTTGCTGGCAGCAGCCAAACGGAAACCTGCAACATACGATATGCTTCAGCGCCCGTGCAATTACCACCGCAAAACAACGTAGAGCACAGTGAATACTCAGATGCGGGGCCAAGGTGTAGGTGTGGAAGGGGCAACTTGGGTTTGCCTAAGTGAAATTGAAGTGGACCCAAAAAAAAAACAAACAAAAAAATATCAAGTTGAATATTAAGCATAGCAGTACACTAGAATAGAACAATAAGTTGGCCCAAGCGACTCAAGCAAATGCTGTTCTTGACGTAACTCGCGGAGATTACTTTCATTTTGATCATACCCCACCCACTTCCTTCGCCCTCCATCCTCACCCACACCCATTCTTTGGGATTGAATAACAAAGCGCTGTGGTTCCAATTGTACTGTTGTCCAGTGTGATCAGTTGCCTAACTCAAGATTGGAGCACAAGTCACTTAAATGACATGGAATTTGCATCAGTTGCTGTTGCTCTATTCAAAAAGTGGACAAGTGAATTTTGTTGATGACTTGTGTCGCATTATGACAGAGTCTAACTTATTTCCACACAATGCAGTGTAAATTGAAAGGGGACGACGAAGGGATTACTACTTGATTAAACCATTTCACCCAGTTTGCATGTCTAATTCAAAGCAAACATATATTTTTATTTAGCTTACCAGGGAAAAGAGCGTCAAAATGACTCATTTCTAGATTGACGCAGTAATTTTTGCAATCCAAAAATGCAGTCTAGAAGCCAATGCTGTGGCTTTGGATAACCAAAATCAATGTGAGATGTAAATTTTAAAATGTATTTTCATTAATATTATTAAAGTTTTCCACAAACCAAAGACAAAACTTTCTTGGTTTGCTTTACTTGTTTTCTTTACTTTGAATAGTTGTCAAACGAAAGTTTCTGGATTCATTTGTATATTGAGTTTATTCCAATTTTGTAGAGCTTAGAACAAGTTTTTTGGCTACACATCTTAAGAACTTCAAATAGTTTGTCAAGTTTTGTGTTTTGGGTGCGCTAATTGCAGGATTAAACTTGAGTTTTACAGTCGTCACTCTGTTCCTTAAGAGCGTGGGACTTGGGTGGTAGACAAACCCATTTAGTCTGCCAATAATTTACTTACAAGTAAATCCCAAAAGTAAACGAGCGACTTTTAGTTTGCATTCAGTTATAGACAGACAAGAAAACAAAACAAAAAAAAAAGAAGGAAAAACGTGGCAAGAAAATGCGATGCGCAAATGTGCGAAATACAAAATTCATAACGTGAAATTAGCGCACATAACTCGAATGCAAATGCAATTTGGGCACGTCGAAAACTTGGGCAAGAACCAAACTGATGGATGTGGATTATACGAGGATGCTCATAAATGAAGCAGCTGCTGTTTTCTTGGTTGTGGCATTTTGAACTCAGACGTGCAATTCTCATACACTCGTATTCATATTTACATGCATACAGTTGAGAAAAAAATCGATCAAAAATTATAAAATCGCCTTAAAATTAAAATCGAGCTGAATACAATAAATTTTGTTATTTTAGAAATAATTTTTAAAAGGGAGCAATAAATTCTTATAATTGGAAAGTCTTTTGTTTATATTTTTCAGAAATATATTTCTTAATAGTAGAAAATATTTCTAAATAAAATTCAGAAAATACTAATGAAATCTCTTGACTTCTATTTGAGACTTTCGAGTTCGAATTGCCGTAAAATCGAAAGCTTTTCGAAACCTTCTCTCTTAGATCCGAGCTTTGTGAATAATAAGCTGAGCTGCTCTTTGGGCCAAATGTATGAAAATTTTCTAAATTTCAGAGCGAATTTTGTCTGAGTGTATGCACTGCTTCTCGTATCTGGGGATCTTTCTTTAATAGCGCCCGCTTGTCTCAGACGTCGAGTTGAGTCTGCTGCTGCTGCGGCTGCTGTGGCTGCTGTTTTATAATTAAACATAAACGCAGCACTCACGCACATTTATGAGTTTTTGCCAATAATAAACTACAACAAGAAGCAACAACAAATCGCCAGTTTTTAGTTATTAAAAATGTTTTCCTCGCCAGCTGCCAATGCAGCAGTTTTATTTTGCTGCTGACAGCGAATTTTTAAATGCAAATCAGCGCAGTTGTGTTTGGTCTTCACAAGGAGTAGTTTGCACATATATACATCTGTATATATATGCGAGATATATATCCACTCTCAGCTGCCTGCTGAATGCAAATGTCGCCAAAGACGCGCGCCGACAGTAAACAAAATGCTGCCTCGCATGCCTCAAGATTTGCGCCGCGTGACTAAAAGTCAACAAGTTAGAAAGTGGTGTTGCAAATGCACCTCGACTTTGATATACCCGCACCCAGCATTTACGAGTCTATAAATGTATTCATTGCTGTTTTATTATTATTACTGAATACTCACCTTGACATTGATGAAAGACTAATAGCTGATTTATCACAAGTTTACTTATTTCCCAGTACTTTCCGCGAAACTTTCTTGAGAGAATATAAGTATAAATGCATTCATTATTCTATTATTGTATTATTATGACTGACCTCGAACTTCATGTATACGAATATAGTCCATCTGAACCCTCTAAATCGCATTAGGATTAATTTTTTCTAGTTGCTGTTAACTCTTTACACTTTTATTTTAATTATGAATAGTTTTTTTAATAGCATCTGTTGTTGTTATTAACATCTTTTATTCTATTTCAATATTATTAGAGACCAAACACTGTTTAATCTTTAACTCTTTTTTTAAATGTTAAATTTAAAGCAAAATCTTAAGGCAAAAATCCTCATCTTAATATTTAGCATAATCTTTCTTGCGAAAGTTTTAACCTTAATTGGAATAGCTATTATTTTTCAAGTCGTTTTTAACAAATTTTTAATATTAATCTTAATCTTTATAATATTAATCTCCTTCTCTACACAACCTGCACTTTTAAGATACTCTATTATTTTAATAACTGAAATGGCCTTTGTTTTCTATTGCTGTCGGGTATTTGTAACGATCGCGGCGAATATCGAAAATGAGAACGCAGAATAAACAAATCATAAATCTGGGAAACGACCACCCAAAAGATGTGTTTTGTTTTTGTTCGCCTCTCGCACTCATCATTAGTGTGTGTGGTGTGTGAATTTGTGTGTGTGTGTGTCTGTGTGTGTTAGTCAGTTATTGTGTGTTCATCAAAAAAGCCGCAAAATTGTCAGCGCATTGGCAGGAGTGTCTTATGGGTTAATTTTGTTGTGTGAAGATTCGGCTTAATTGCAGATTTAATGATCGCTGTTTATGGTGTATCCAATTAGAGAGGATCTTTTGCATCAGCAACTGCAGGTGTGTCGCACTCACATGTACTCATACAAACACACACACACACACACACACATACATACACTCATTATTCACTTGTTTTTTTTTTGTTTGTTTCACAACTTGCCACTTAATCGATTTGTCAACTTGATATTTCCATATGCAAAAACAAAAGTTTTATGCAATCAAAAAACAAGCAAAACTTTTTGCATTAAAACGAAAAAACGTTGATGGAAGGTGGACAATACTTTTACTAACAAGGCTAACTACGACCTGGCCATAAACCCTCCACATAAACTGTCAATAAAATAGCACGCAAAACTTCTAAATAAAACTCGGGCAAACAAATGATCAAATTTCACATTTTTTTGTACAAGTTTTTATCGCTGAAAGTTTAGCAATCAATTCTAAATTCCCCAGATCATAACACCGTAATTCAAAGTTGCTTATAATTATAAAACTATTCGCATCCTACATGAGAAAATAGTCATTGTTAAAACGAATACATTTTTTTAAACTAATATATTTGAATATTGTTGTATTAAATTTATTTAACTCTGAGTTGTTTGTTGTTTACACAAGCTTAGTTCGTGCCTGGCCATCCCAATAGCCATGTAAATTTGTATAATATAAAAACAAATAAGAGACACACTTACAAAGACCACGCCCACTCGCACCTCTCCCCGCATCTCATATAGCATTAACCAGTATTGCCATCGTTATAAATCAGTCGAGTCTTATCTAGAGTAAATGGTTTTTTACTTTGGCCGATAAAGTGCGCCCGTCAGCATATCTATGCCAAGGAAGCCACCGCACCGCCGAAACCACCGAACCCCAACCACCCAAAATGTAGCATTATTGTGTATCCAAAAACATATCTACAAAAGCTGCGCATCGAGATTGTTCCGATAAAATAAGGAGTAGCCAGGGGGCGCACCAGCTGCTTTCTTTCTTTCTCTCTCTCCCTCTCCGTCTCTCTCTTTCTCTTTGTTGGCCAACATTGAAATTCGTTTTTCGACTTTATTTGCTAGTCGTAAAATTTCGGCTGCTGCTGTTGATGCCACGCATAAGCTGTGGCAAGTAGCTGTAGCTGATGCTCTAGCTGTGATAGCAGATATAGCTCGCTTTGCTCCGCAGTTTGTTCAAGTAATTAGCGTAAATACTAAACCCATAAACTGGCTCAACTTCAAACTCGGAAAATATGCGGCTCAGCCACTTTAAGCGACTCAGTTGTCTTTGAGTTGCTCGTATTAAATCGTACACTCAGCAAAACGAAATCGAACCGAATTTTGGAAAGTCGCCAAGGCTAACTACGATTGTTAATCATAGAAAATATTTCAAAAACTAAAGGTTGTATTTTTCTTGTGATTTCGTTTCTTATTTCTAGGGAACTCTTTCTAAAATTAAAATAAAAATATATGTTTAATTCACATTCTATGTTTTTTTTATACAAAACAGTAACTTCATTTTTTTTTGCTATTAGCATTGTACATATTCAAAGATTTTACATACATATTTTTAATAATTCATATTACTTTATTTAATTAAAAGTGACCCATTAAAATGTAAGAATTCTTTTGTATGTTCTGAAATTATTTCTAAAAAAAAATAAAATCTAGCTTGTGAACTGATTGTTCAAATTCAATCCAATTTTTTCTAAGTGTAGCCGAGCAGCTATGTAGAAGTAGTAGAAGATGACTGATACAATTATGAGCACGCATTAAGCATTAAATATTATTGAGAATAAGCATTATTATATTGCATAGCTTTCATGTTAAAGGCGTTTTAATGAAGAATTACACGAAGCCGATTGTAAAAGTATGCTGCGTTTATTTATTTATAAATACATACATAGCTAATAAAAAATGATGAATATCGGACAATTTTTTTGCAATAATCGGTCGGCAATTTGATTTCGATCTAGAAGGGTATATAATCTTCGGTGTGCCTCTTTCTGGTTTTGAATACCTTCGATAGCTGAGGTTTTGATTTTTGGTACACACTTGTTGTATTTTAACAAGTCATCTTAGCTTAACCCCCAATTTCATAATAATTGGTTAACAAGCACAAAATATAATATGGTAAGTTGCATATTCTTATACCTACAATTCCAAAGTTCCCAATAGTTTCTAACACATTCAGTTGTCTTGTAAAACATCTGCAAGTCCATTAACAAATTTCCCTAATGGTGTTTTAGACTTTCACTAATGTAGTTTGGATACCTCTATGAGCACTATTAATATGATTATTATGCCTAATGGACATGTTGATGCCGCGAAGCCTGAAAAGCTAATTACGAGTACGTTAATTAAATAGCACACTTTATGCTAAAATGACAAGTCATAGAAAAAGATACGAGACATGCTGTCAGCTCTTGGATACATTGCGATACGTCCAAGTTGGTAAGCTTTTATGAGTGCCAAGTTGATCCCAGGCGATTCAAACTTACGATTCGATTCGCACACGGAAGTGGCTGTCCATAAAGAGACTGAAGTGCTCAGCTGACAACAAAAATGGCAAATATAAATAGCAAAAATAACAAAGCAAGTCTTAACACACATATCATCGACTAAATCAGTTAGATGGCTAACCAGTTGGACAGCTTTAAGGAAAAAAAAAACAAACTCAAAACTGATGGCGACAAATATTCTCGGCGAAAAAATCAAAAACTTTGTCGATTATCACAGACGTCGATGGTGACGCTGCTTATGCGAAAACCAGTTGAACAAGTTGCTTAAATTACGCACTACCAACACCTACACAAAGATACTAAATATATATAGATATAAAATTGTATAGTTCGACTACAAATATGAAAAAATAAGTGTTGATTTCAATTGTGGCATAAAATAGAAGACAAATTACGCGGCTCTGTGACACCGAGAAATAGGTGTCAAAAGCCAACCTTGCGCTTGTCTTTAAAATTTAAATGCTCAGAAATTACCATAAAATGCGAAACGTGCCCCGCGACGACAACAACAATAACAACAAAATGTTGGCCAACTAACAAAAAGCTTGCACACTTGACTTCCATGGTTTTGAATATCAAAATTAGTGCGTGTCTACAAAATGGGTTTGCGGGTCCCCAAAAAAAACAACAGACAAACAACAACAACATACCATATCAAAAGACAGAAATAGAGGGGGGGGGGGGGGGGGCGTGGTGGAGAGAGACAGTGCTAGAGAGGTACGTTTAATGGGTTTTGTGGCGGGGAAGTCTCCACAAATTTACGAGCAGCCCTATGAGATATGGTTATGGCTGATGTGCTTATATTGTCAACTCAAACTGAAACTGAAACTGAAACTCTAACTTCGCACAGACAGCAGGAGTAGCGTTTTCCCAGGCAGGCAGTTAGATATTCATATGACTGCGATAATCATGAATGAGTACACTAAAAAAAAAAAAACAAACAAAGACAGTTGAATTGCTAAATAACAAAGAATATTCTTCATCTTAATACAAACAAATTGACACATATTTTAAGGATATGCTTTTTATATTAACTTCATTCTTGAATAAGGAACTTAATATCAATATCTGTTTTCTTCGTACTTTGAAGTTGCAAGCTTATTTTTTTGAATGTTTTCCATCATTTGAGATTGTTGTTATTAACTTTTGCATTCAAGAATGAAACTTTCGTGAGCCCAGATTGGCGACAATGTTTTTTGAATGAATTTCTTTTTATGTGTGCTTGTTTATTATGTGCTTTATATAAATATTTCATACGCAATTTAAGTATTATCACTTCTGCTTCTTACTTTGCATTTTCAAGCACGTTTTTGGTAAACATATTCTTAATTTGAGATTGTTGAAAACAAGTTTTCCATTCAAGAATTTTATTTGTTTCTTAAATTTATTTAAATTACTTGGAATTAGCGTAATAATTTATATGCGTTTACACTTAATTTCTTTCAGTGTTCTTTCAGTGTTCTGTTCCACGTTGGCCGCCTATGCAAATAGTAGCAAATAGTCACATAAATAGACATGGCCCATAGACATACGAGCTGTTTCTATGAGTTGAGGCAATTGGCATTCATAAGCCTGGGCCTAGCTGTGACTTTATTTATTATTTGCCAGCAGCACGAGACAACTTTTGTGCCCTGATTACGCAGTCCTTTGCCGACAACCCTAACCCTCAATCCCTACCTCTCTTTCCGTTGTGCCCAAATTCATATGAGCTTAGTTCTGTCATATTTAGTTTCTCAGTTGTTTGCAATTTCAGTTGCAGATTTTCCGTTCAGATTAGTCAGTTTTGTGCTGCTGCAGACTTTTGACGGTGTGTGTGTGCAAGAAAGAGAGAGAGAGACTTCTCACTAATTGGCTTAAAAGTTGTCACAATGTCCGGCGTTTAATTTGATTTTGGGTGCTTTTCATTGTGTTTTCTATCTGCCGTCAAAATGTCTTCATTTATTATGCTAATTCAAAAACATCAACCTATATGTGCACATGCATTATATATATATATATATATATAGATTTATTTACATATACACAAAATACAATAGTAACATGTGTAGCAACATTTTCATGTCTACATTGCCTCGCACGCACGCTGCCAACGTTGAAGCCAAGTTAGGCGCACCTTTCTTCCGGTCCCGCTCCAGGGGTCACTTTTCGTTTTGTCAATTGCTTTGACTCGTTTTGCTGTTTTTTTAAACAACTTTTTATACCCGTGCCCAACTTATAAGTCAGCTTTTACGACTGGTAAATAATAGTATAAAAGCAGCTGTGAAAATGAGTTTTAAATGAGATAATTCGTATAGCAAGATCTACTCAAGAGTTCTGTTTTTTGTTATAAGACGGAAAATGATGCGATTGATTATTCATTTTTAATACTGAGAAAATGCTGACTAAAATTTACATTCATAGATACATAGCTACAAAAAATATTTATATTCGTAAACTTTTTCATTGAGTTTGCCTTTTCTTTCACAATCGAATAACCATTTTAAAGAGTGTTTGTGTTTTTATGAATACCTCTAAATCATTATCATTGATTATTATCTTAACATTTGGAGTGCATTCATAAGTATGTCAACTAAAAACCATTCTCTTCGTAACTCTTTACAACTTTGGGAGTAGAAATGTCTGCTAACTACATAAATTTCAATCCAACAATTGTTTCAAATAACAATTGTAAATTTGGGAATAACTACTATGGACTAACAACTAAATATTTGGAGTGCAAGTATTTCAAAGTCGTGTCAATTTTGGCATTCAGCTTTTGAGCAATTTGTTTACATTCGTATGCCAGTCGCATTTGGCATTTTCAGTGCTAATGCTCGTATTTTCCAGCCGGGTCGCAGCACGTGCGTGAAAAACTGCCCTCAGGAGAGGTTGGTGGGCGTTAGGCCCTGCCCATTATGATTGTTGTGGCAACCATAATTAAACGCCAAAAATGCTAGATATTATTGCTGTCGTATGTCGTTCTATGTTTGTTTGTTGCCGTGAATCGTGCGTTGGCGTCGAGTTTTGTTTTTGTTTGTTGTTTTTTTTCTTTATTTTTTTATTTCACTTGTTGTAGAAATTGAGGCGAGCATTGCATAATTACGTATACGACACAGCGACACTCGATAGCCGTGACATTTTCATTTTGGCCTGGCTTTAATGATGGAAAGTGTAAGTAAGCCAAACGGAAAGCAACAGCAACAGCGAATAAAGCGCATAACAAACACAGAAATTGTTAACGCTTGTCGCTTAGACAAATGAAATTCTTGAAGTAGCAAGTTCCAGCAAATAAATACCTATATATATATTTGTATAATTATATATAGTTTCCGTGAAAGTTGACGAATATTTAATGGACTTTTGATGTGCGATAAGTCATCCATGAGAGACGGTAACATTCTTCATGTTTACGCTGAATTCATTAATAATTTCCACGGAATCTAATGGACGCTTAATCTTATCAAGAACTCTGTATTCTTTGGACCCGAGAGGCCCATTACAATTACCATTACTCATGACGCTGGTAAACGTTGCGAAATTCCGAAATGGGCAAATGAAAGCGCTGGGCCAAAAGAGCCATTGCACTGTTATTAATTGAATCAATGACAAAATGAAATTCAATACACACACACACAATCATCGAGTGCCCATAAGGCAGGCGAAACCTATTCCAAATTCGAGTTATCAGCGTGGCGCCATGTGGCGTATGCGCAATATTATTACACATACGACTGTTACGACCCAGAAGAGAAAATTGGGCAAGCAAACGAACAAATTGAAGTATTTTCGCAATGCACAACAGCATTAAAAATCACCCCAAAAGAATTATTAATAGCAACAAAACAATAAATGTCTGAATACACGTAAAGAAACAAATGACGTTAAGTGGGAATCCGTAGAGAAATTAATTAAATTAGAGTATATATATATAAATATGTAAATATTTAAAATATAATTACATATTGAAGAATGTTTGTTTGCTACAAAATTAAAAATAATTCATGGCTATAATCTGAATATATAATTTGTTTATGACGTTGTCATTTTAAAATTAACAATAATTCATGGCTTTTGTACACAATTTATTATAAAACTGTTATTTTAAATATTATATAATTATAGTTTCAGTAGATTAATTTTTGAGTTTTAATTTCATGTGTTTAATCTGTGAGTTTTGCAATTTAAACCTCGCAGAATCTGCTCATTTTAGCAGTCTTATCAATTATTTTGTTTATACGAGTATATAGTTTAAAATTTCCGGTATTTATACCTTAATTATGAGTGTTAACAATTTGTATACATTTATACAATTTATGTGTACATTTTCAGCGTATTTCATTATTATTATTATATATATATTTTTTTTTTGAGTGTATCAATATTTGTCCGGTAAATAAATATGCCCCTTTATTGTATGCCATTGCAAAGCTTTCGCATCGCTTTGTAGTATGTGCAACAATATACAAAACGAATGCCAGAAGCAACATTCACCAGGTCGGGGCATGATAAGAGAGGGGTGCTATCTATTGCCGTTGCCGGGTCACTATCAGCAATTGATATCGGAAGCGACTACGTCGACAAAAAACCTGATAACGATGACGAAGACGACGCCACAAGCACTTCAATTGCTCGTGTTGCACACAGGCGCCGCAGGCCAATATATGCAACAATATTGACAACAATCATGAAATTATACACATTAACGAGGCACCACGGCCATTACATACCCTGTATATCATTTTTGAGTGCAATATGTGTGCGGTTAATCAAACATAATATGATTCATAAAATCATTTGTTTATTATTGAATAGAAAAGAAATCGCTGTGTAAGCCGAATTTAAATACGCTAAACTTAATAAAAATAAAGCTGCATAGAACAGTTATCTATAAACCTTATATTTTAGCAATATCAGAGCAAAATATCAGATAACTGATAAAGATTTATTTGCTTCTGAAATAGAAATGAACTTGCAGTGAAATCCAAATTTAAATGTGCTGAATGTTAGAATACCTGACTCAAATTCTTAAGAGCTTTATGTAAATAATTGAGCTATGTATAAACTCTGAACTTTGTATTTGTTGCATATATTTTGTTTAATTTATGAATTTTGTATGCCAACAGTTTTGTCTTTCAACAAATTTTAATATTTTTAACTTGGGTTATGACCTAAGAATGAAAAAACAAGTTTATTCACAAAATGTTTTGCGCCGATCTTAAAAATTAATATGGCAAAAATGTGCAAGCTACAAATTTCAACGCAAATTATAATTGCATATATATATATATATATATATATATATATATATATATATATATATATATATATATATAGAGTTTTTAGCTCAATATTTGATTTATTTGCCCGTAACCATTTCTAATTAAAAATATTAAGCGAATAAGGATATTTGTTATTGAATTAAGCAATTTAGTTTTTCATAAAACAAAAAAACAATTCCTTATGTGTTTATTGCAGTTTAGTTTATAACTTTTAATTCCCTATACAACTTTTCCATACATATTATATATACACATATATATAGAATATTGAGTTCAATATTTGATTAGTTTGCCTTTAACATTGCAATTTAATATAATTTGCAATTTTACACATTCAATATTGAATTAAGCGCATTCAAGTTTTTCGTAGGAGAATTTTAAGCACATTTCTTTAAGTCCAATTACTTTATAAATTTGACTTGTCCTATATTCTTCGCCATTTTAGATTTTCAGAAAACAATTTTGAAATTTCTTTGTATTCTATTTACTTTCTAAACTCTACATGCCCTACACAATATACGCCCTTGTTAACTGCTTAACAGGGTATTAAGAGTAACAATAAGAGAGAAATGAGCAGTCGACAACAATCATTGAGCAATTGACAAGTTCATTTGGGAACTGCGACACTTTCTTAAACTACTCAATGCCAGACGCGCCCTTAACCAAATTTAAATTTCAATACAAAAACACACAAACACACACACACATACACACACACACACACAATATGTGTACGTATGTGTAGCAGCTGGTGCTGACTGATAATGTTGTCAAATTAACATATTAGCATTCAAAGCGACCAGATAATTATATGTTAATGGCCAAATGTCGCCTGGCTGTGTTATCAACTATCAGCTCCCACAAACAACAAAAAAACAACACAACCCATTATTAGAAAACTCACTTCACACACACACAGACACACAGTCATTGAACTTGGATAATCTTCAATTTAAGTGCACTCTCAACTTACATTTAGCGGTCACTTCTTTGAGTGAGTTTTTCGTTGTTTCGTTTTTCGCTTCTTGGTGACAGCAAAATAGTTGAGCATACAATTTTAGACACTCGCGAATAACCGGCGAAAAAAAGAGGCAGACGAGAATGCACAACTGATGGCAGCAGGTGTGTTTCTCTTTGTGTTTGTTGTTTGTTTATTTATTTGTCGCTTGCAGCGTTCGCAGCCAAAGACAAAAGAGATGCCAAAGTTGGACGGCAGCTGTCAACACAGCAATAACAGTGACGCGACTGCTGCAGTTTTGAGAGCGGCGCAGCTAAATTATCGCATGATTGTAATGCAGTCGCAGCAGAAGCAATTGCAGTAAATTTCTCGGCTGCAAAATATCAACTAACACGCACACACAGACACTAACACTTGCACACGCACATACACGCTTATCGGCTTGATCAGGAATCAACGCTAGCGAAATGCACCGCCAACTTCGTACCGCACGCGGCGAACACTCAATAGTAACTGAGTTGGCTGTAGTCGAAAATGTTCAAATTATGCTTCAACTTAACAGTGGCTCTTATACGAGCGACAGTCGTACAAACTGTTAACAGCGGCAGCAGCATTGCTCAATTCGCCGTAGATAAACAGCTGTTCTTGCTGTTATTGCCGGCTTTTTGTGTTGCGGCTGCTGCTGCTGCTACTACTGCATGCTTGGTGGTGGCTCGTATAAGAGTCATTGACGCGCGTATAAGACGGCAGCCGTCACGCTTAGCTGTTGTTGTTATTGGGTTTATTGGTATTAGATGTGTTTATATGTGTTTTGAATTTAAATGCATTAAAGTTAAAGTCATTACAGTGGTCGCTCGCTGAATTGAACGGTGAATAACTTTAATTTTTGAAATGTTATATTTTTCACAAAAATGTGTTAAATAAAATATTATTAGTTTAAAGTAATGATTAACCAGCATGAAAAGCCTAGTTCGGTTTTTACGAAATATAGGAATATAATAATAGGAATATAATAATTTAAGTAATAATAATTTTAGTATTTTTTTCTATTTTTATAAAATTTTAGTAGGTACTTGGAGATTTCGTATACTTCTTCCCTTAAGTCTGTATCTGTAAATGTATTTTCATATTTATTGGAAGTCCGGTAATAGTAATTTTGTAAAACAATCTTAATCTAATTTTCATCCAGAATATCAAATTACATTGATAATAGCTTTTTACGAAGATCTCGTATACGTATTTCTTTAATTCGATTATCCTTGCTTAATAAATATCATTCAACAATGAATATGTTTCGTAATTTGCTTTTCATATCCCATTAGGAGCTAATTTCGCTTTTTGGGCTCCCTTTCGTTTAGCCCCAATCAATTCATTTAGCCAAAAACTTATTCAAAATTCATGCAAACCCAAAAAAAAAAGAAAGAGAAGGATACACTCGAGTGGGCTGCAGCCAGGTCCAAGTCTGGGCCGCCGCATTTGAACCTTTGCATTGTTGTAAACAATCCATCATTATCGCATAGACATCCGGCACAGGGAACGCAACAGCAGGAACAACAACTACGATTGGGGGAGTCCCAACATTGCATTACAATTTTCGGCCACTCTGCTGTTGCTTTCTCTCTCTCTCTCTCTACCTCTCTCTCTCTCTCTCTCACACATATACAAATTACTGCGTTGTGCACGTGTCTAACAGCGTTTGCTGCGGATTACGGAACAGGCCCGGCCCAAAAATCTGCATGTAGTCAAAAACAGCGAAACCGAAAGTGAGTCGCGTAGCAGTGTGCAAGGATGTACATACATATATACATATATATATATATGTATATATATATATATATATGTGTGTGTGTACGTATTTCCTCTGGGCTCAAATACGGGCAGACAGCACAACACAGAAATGGCCAGAACGGCAGAGGACTGGCCGCCAGGCTGACTGGCAGCCTGAAAGGCTAAAAGGACTGGCAGCCAGCAAGACACTCAGTCAGTTGGTCGTCGTCTTCAATATCCGGCACTCTGTGTGCCAAACAGGGTATGCTAAAAATCCCTCTAAAAACTGGAAATATTTGCAGGTCTTAAGAAAAATATTATACGAGAAATTTGTTTAATTTAGAACGATTGTGTTCTATTTTTCAGAACAATTTTGTGAAAATTGTGTCAGCAGACTGATAAACGGGAAGATTAAAATATTATAATACTTAAAAGTTAAGAATTGTGTTAAAATAATTAAAACATTCTGTAAACAATTCAATTGATGAATACAAAAGTTTGAGCAAAGAAATTACATTTAACACTTTAAAGTATTATATAATATTTTCTTAGCTTGTGAGCTTTGTTCATAATACGATTATAATTATTAATTATTATTGTTATAATTAAAATTAGCAGGAATTCAGTTTTGTAATCGAAATAATTCATATTTTGTTACATTAATAACTATTCAAACCACTACAATTATTTATAAATCACTTATTTTCCGTTCACTCCCTAGAATTGGGTGCGGGTATTTTCGTAGTCGGTTTGAGTGTTAATGTTTTATGATTCCCCCTTTAGCCTATTCGAAAATTGCATTTGCCGGCAATTTTCCATCTCTTTTTATGGTATATTTTTTCACTGTTTGGTTGAAAGGGATGGGGAAAAGTCCGCTTAACTTTTTAGCCACGGCGGTTGTTGCGGTTTATGCAAATTAGCAAAGTTAACATTTACCAAATTGTTGATGCTACCCAAATTTAATTTTGGGGCCGAAATCTTCTCTTTAGTGGTATGAAAGAGGGAAGTTTACACACCACCACCCCACACCACCCACACGCCACACGGAAGTGCAATTTGCTGGCTATGGCAAAATATGGCAAAATCAAAGGCGGTTGCCAGCTTTTGATCAGCAATGTGTTAAAAGACGCCCCCCTTCAAGGGCCTAAAACTGCACTACAAAAAAAAAAACAATCAATTAATACAGAAATATTCTTAAGTCGAATAATAAATATAAAAAATGGCTTATCATTTAAGTACTTAAATTGATTATAAGACACAGTTTCATTTAAAAATTGATTAAAAAACTTGAATACTTAAACAAAAGCTAAATTAATAATCAAGTTTTTAATTCCTTAAAGCTAACTTATAAATCAAATTTTACAATCAAAATCTTTGCTTACTTCTCAATTTCATTCTCATTTTGAAATACACGTCACAAATGCAGTCTTGGTCTTGAAATTCTTAACTAAAGATAGAATTCAAAATTCTTGAATCCAGTTTCTCTGCCTTTTCTCGATTTATCAGCTTTATTTTGGCCAGTGTATTTCGCTGCTATTTTTGTGTGTCGACTGCTTTATTAAGCGGATTCGTCGAGTTCTGCGTTGACAGCCGGGCCAAGTGACGGAATGCAGCTGCAAGATGATGCCACTGGGCGACTCTATTCCACACCACTCCAGGTCGGTGGCTATCTATCATAATTAGAATTAGGATTCAGTGCTGAAAATGTGAAATGCGTGGAATAATAATAATAAATGCGTGCCACATAAATTAAGCGCACAACTGCCGCACAGCAAATAGAGCTTCTAATAGGATTTCATTTAATTTCCGCCCTGCCAACTAATGAGTTTTTTAACCTGAAACCCCACCCCAGCCCGCCCCCCTTCCCACACTCTCCCATTCCCAACCCCCAACCCCAAACTACATTGCCAGTCTTCAGTTGAAGGCATCGTCTAATCGCGCCCAAGTGAGCTGTTTGGAATGGAGCGACAATTTCAAAGTGCAAAATGGAAAATGGAAAATGGAATAACTGAATAGACTGAATGGAAGATGCATAATAAAGTAGCCAAATAACTGACTAACTGACTAACTGCCAGACTGACTAACGGACTGCCTACAGGTGGGAGGGATGGAGAGCATAAATAACAACAACAGCAACAACTACATTCTAACACCAAGGATGCCCTGGCTGCCAGTCACATCCCAGTGCATTTCAAGCCAGGCAGAGAGGGGCAGGCTGGGAGGGTGGCTGAGCGAGAGTTTATGTTAAGCAGATGAACGGCTACAAATGCTTTATCCTTGTTGCGTGTGCGTCTGCGTCTGTGTGTGTGTGTGTGTGTGTGTGTGTGTGTGTGTGTAAGCATACTCTGTAAATACACAATAGTAGGGTAAGCAAATATGAGTCTAGATGCGGCATTCTATTAGCACTCCACTTGTCCAGAAACTTCCTTTTATTCCAATTGGAAATCAACGAATGAATCAATAAGTAATCAATAAAAAATTTGTTCTCTGTTCTGATATTCTTAAAACAATTTAAAAACTATGTATAGGGAAAGTAACAGACTTTATTAAATTATTTGAATTATGGAATTCTTATTTGTATTTGGTTAATGGTTATTTTTAGCTACTGCATTGTATAATCTATTAATATTGTATACATTCAGAAATCGCGGAATTATTACTGAATTACAGACAGAAATTTTTCTAAATATAAGAATTTGCATCTCTATTTTTTACAAATTATTTTCATTATTAATAAAGTTATTTTAATGCGATCTCCTATTGCATTTTATAACATATAAGTTTATAGCTAAATCAATAATTTTTGATCGACTAATAAACAATAAAAGAGATATTCTTTTATCTACTATATATATCTATTTGTGTAATACATTTTTGCTTGCTTCTGCTTACAAATATTTTTTCCTTGATTTTGGCTTACGATTCTCTTAAAATGTTTCACTTATATTTAACAATATTTGCCCCATGATTTCATATTTGTGGCACATCTTGTGGATACTGGATTAAATGTGTATATTAACTGTTTTTTCTAATTTGAGTTTCCTGGGTTTTCCCACATCCATGAAACAAATGTTGATCTAATTTTGCAATTAAATACGCCAAGAAATGAAATAAATTTATTCTAATTTTTTTAATTTCAAGCTAAGCATAAATACTAAATTGTATTTTATATTTAACTAAATTTCACAATTCTCATATTTTTATTACCATTTGATATTGAATTAATATATACAAAATAAGCATTTAATGAGATTTTCATCGTGGAGTGCAGCATATCCTTCAGCTGAGCTTGTTCCACTTACTGCTACTGTTGTTACTGTTGTTTATTTGTTTGGCCAACAACTTGGCTTAGTTTTTTTTGGAGTTTAGCGAACTCGAAATTCAGTCGGAGTTGGTGTTGGAGTCATCAGAGTTGAAGACCCAGACGAGGTTTCTTTGTGTCTGCTGCCCCGTTTGGCTAGACAACAAAAGGAGAAGAGAACAACGCTTGAATCCTGCCAGCGTGCTCTCTGTCTCTCCCTCTCCCTCTCCCTCTCTCTCTGTCTCTCTTTAAGCACGCATCCAAGAGGCGAATGAACGCTGAAATGTGCACATTAAACATTAGATTGCGAATTACACATTAAACATAAATAAAAGCATTTCGAATGAGTTATGAATGTGCCGCAGCGCATTGCAATTAGCTGAGTGAATGAAATTCCCATAAAGTGAAATTTACTCGTATAATTGGCATGGACAGTGTTATGTCAAAATTTGCATAAATTAACATACAATGTGCACCAGCTGATATTAACTGTAATTAAATCTATCTTCTGCCTGGCCGAGAAGAGCTCATTAAGTGCAGAAGGGCCGCATTGCAAAGTGCAGCTGAACCTGCTGCCAAAACAAAACTCCCATGCACAACTTGTCTAACTAATAGCTGCACACATTAATTAGACATCAACACACACACACACACACACTCACACACACACATAGCAACTAACACGCGGTGTTGGCCAGAAAGCTGATTCCAGGTGGCTTCCGACCACAAAGTGAACTTTGCCATTGCTTCACAATTGATTGCAGTAGAAGACAATTAGTTGATATACCCTCACTTATAGAGTAATTGTGGGGTATTGGAGGCTTATGGCAAATCCTCTAATTGATATACATATTTTGTAGAGCAGTTTACTCAAACCGAAGAATGGCGAATGCTTCGTAACTTTTTATTAAGTAGAATTTAACATAAACTTAATTGGCTGTCGAAATCCAAGAATATATTTATACGAATAATAAATAAAAGATTTAAAAAAATAGTTTAATTTATTTAATCTTTTTCATCAGTCATTAAACATTAGCTTATACAAATATTACCACTTCATTTTCAGCTTTCGATTTTGTTGTAGACTTTATCTGTCTTCCATTAAGAATCATAGAAAATCGCTATAAATGTTTGCAATTCTACTTTTTAAAAAAATTATTTTTCATATATTTAAAATACCGAAATATTGTCTGGTTATCAGCGAGTTGGCTTTCTGAGTTAATTATTATGTTCATGCCTATAATTCTTCTACCAATCTGGAACAAAATAATAGTTGTATTATTCGATAAGCCGACATTAAAGTCACTCAGGTTAAGGTATACCAAAGTTGGGCAACCGCTATGCATCAAAGGTTTTCTCACTTGTTGGATGCGATTGTGAATGTAAATTGTGGCAACGTGAGAGAAAGTCGCAGCAGGCAACAAATTGCAGCTCATGTGGCAAACATATTTCTGCAGCCTGAGAACAACACAGCGATGCAGAGTTTCAGTCAAACATTCACTCGATTCATTTATATTCAAGAGAAACTGCGCACTTCCAGCCCCATACTCCATACTCAAAATTCCTAAGCCACAACTCCAAAACCCCCAATTTTCGGCTGAGACGCAAATCAGCGACGTGGCACTCAACTAAATTAAATCCTTTCACGGTTTAGATTTGAATATTTGTTGTGCGACATTCCATTTCGATTATGATTATTCATTTATAATCATTTAGTTTGAGTTATGTACATTGAAACACACTCAGGCACAAATCCCATAATGAGCATATTCTATTAGGCGAAAGCTACCCTTAGACGAGTAACCCTTAGAAGCGCGCTTGATTTGCATCGGGGGTTGGAAAATTAACAAAAGCAAATCCTGGACACATGTTGCATTCAGTTTTGCCTGTCAGTTGTCAGATGCGCTGAGGTTGGGGTTAATGCTATGTTTTGACAAACCCCAAATCAGCAGAAACTGATGATGAGATATTCTTTTGAAGATGACAACCATTTGCACCCGCAACCACCAAGCCACCAAGCCACCGAGCCACCAAAACCAACACCACTAGCGGCGACAACATTTACTTTTCACAAGGACTCTTTCTCCGACTGCATTTACCTAAACAAGCTAGCCTCCCCTCCCCTCCGCTCATCCTCACCCCACCGCTCTGCTAAACCCCCAAAGAGTTGTCAGGAAGTTGTTAACGGACGAGCACAACCCCAAAAAATCTCGTGCAGTTTTCGTTTGGTTTGGGTTAGCTGATAAATGACAAGCAGTTAGGGTATTTGTGGGGTCGTCCTGTTTATTTAGCATAATGGAATTTGCTGCATTTTGTATCTGCGGTTTCACATCGCATTGAAAATCGAATCAAATCGCGTGAAATTTAATCAACTTAAGCACACTCAGCGTCTGCATCGAGGCTGGCCTTAACAGGAAATGAAGAATTAGCCCAAATCCATGTAATAAAATTCCAATTACAGTGCGCACTCGCAAAACTTGAACAGTCTCAAAAATAATCCTGTTACTGATAATATTTATTCTTGACTAGTTGCTGATTTTAGGCTTAACTGTGTTGAGAATTTTTCAAATATAAATAATATATAAAAAGTTACATTTTATCCTAATTTGAGTACTCTAAATTGTAAATATTAGCTTTCACTTATTAGTATATCTCTGGTCATCTACATTGAAAATTGGCAATTGGCAGCTTGGACAGAAATAAGGAATTTTCATGCAATTGAGAAATCAAAGATACTCTAGACTGGGGCTCAAAAAGTAGAGGATCCAATGGCAATCACTTTTAGGGAGGAGAAAAATAAACCTGGAGCCTTAAAAAATGTATTAAAGTCGCATTTCCAAGCGGTTTTCTTCAAATTTGTAATGGAATAAATTACTTTTTATAATTGCTATTTTAATTCAATTTGTATTTAATTTAACTAGTTAATGTGAAGCAAAACAGAAAATTGTATTTTCAATTTTTATTGAATTTTGCAGAGTGCGTATTAAACTCGATTATTTGAGGCATTCTAATTATTCTCTAATGAAGCAGTGCACAGCTGCAGCAATTCCCTTTTTGTGGGCGAGCACTGTAATAAACTCCAACTATTTGCAATGAATTGAGTTACTAATGGGATGGAGTTGGGCTACTTACTGAGGCACAAACAGGAAGACAAAGCAGAAACGGCACTAAGCCAAACTCTCGATGATGCGTCGCTCCAATGCCGATGAGCTTCAGTCCCCAGTTCCCAGTACTGGATGCCCCGTCCAGCTACTATGCCCTTCCCACACCCACAACTCCCTTGGCCATTAGTTGCGCATTTGCGTGTTTGGTCAGGCCAGTAAATACGAACCCGGGGCGGATGTGTAATGTCCGCTGACCAAATAGACAAGCGAAACGACAAAGCCAGGAAATTAAGCCCTGTAAGCGGATTTAGTCACATGTGCCCAGATGGCAGCTACTTATTTACTGGAGTTATGTGCTGCACATTTATTTGATATACAACACAATTTCAATTCACCCAAACCACTACTTGCTGGTGCGTTTGCGAGCATTCCCAAAGATTCGCAGGTGTGCGCTCCGTGAGAGCTCCCGTGCCTCGAGCTTGCTCAGCTCAAAGAGTTCTGCCTCCAGCTGACGTATGTGGCAGTTCATCTCTGCCGGCGTCAGCTTAGACAGCTCTGGAATGGGCAACAGAATGTGGGTGTAGCAAACCGAGCTTATACTTTGCCACCTTCTCAACTCACCCAATCGCCTTTTGTCGTCCTCCTTTTGGTTGGATACGTTGGTCAACTCCTGCACATATTTGACGGTCACTTCGTCGATTATGGAGCTAAAAGTTTTGCGTTTACGTGGACTCTCCTCCACTTCATCCGCATCCACAGTCGCATTGGCATCCTCGTCGCTGTCCTCATTGGAGGAGGCCGATGCCGTCGCTTCGGTCTCATTAATTGTCTTGGTTTTTTTCTTATTTTGCTTCACCATCTTGTTTGATTCGCATCTATTTAATGCAAAACTGATTTGATTTTTATTTTGTTCAACATTTACAGTGCTGCCCAACGATTTAGTTGGCAGGCTGTCAGTGTTGCCTAAGCATTGTAGATCTAAGCAACACTGAGTTCTCAAAAACGCAAATAAAATTTAAAAAGAACAAAATATTAAAGTCGAATGAAACTATACATTTATTTATTTATTTATTTACTTGTTTTATGTTGACCGAAATCCCCTGACTCAGAAAGTAAAAAATAATTAAATCGAATTTTATAATAAAATCTTATATTTAACCCTAAGTTAATAAAACAAAAGTAATTAATAAGTTTAATAAGAAATTAATTAAATTGTTCCAGCAGACTTTAAATTCAAACATCTTCAAATAAATATTTTTATTTATTTCTATTTTTTAAACCGGTTATATTGCCAAATGTAGAATACTTTTCAGAGGATATCAAAGTGAATCTTGTTGCGTCAACGTACAGTTTGAGATGTAAGGGAGGAGGGTGGCAGCTGTTCCCCCATCCCGTTAGCTGTTGCGCTGATTATATATTCGCTGTTCTTAATACGTATTTAGTGGCATATAGGCACAGCTCAAGGCGCCCACCTATTGTGACTGAATAGCAAACACAATTTTGAAATATTTGCGTAGTTAAATAAATGGTATCTTGGCCCGAAGCATTAACCCGTAAACCAGTAAACCCGTAAACAGACTTTGTCCGACGCGCACATTAGCTATCTAGCGAGGCCATTAACTTTTATAGAGGCAGTCAGGCAGCCAGCAGCCAGGCAACCCAAAACTCAACCTTCAACCCAAACCGTTAACTTCAATTTGTTGCCGCATAAAGCCAAAAATGGAAATTTTCAACAACGTATTTTGAAGCAACACAAAGGAAACCCCACGCTAAAAATTTGTGCTTAATGAGCTGCACAAAATTAATTGTCGCAATGAAATCACGTACCCCAAAGGGAACCCCAACCCATTGGCAAAACCACAGCTAGAGTAGCTAGAGTATCCTGGCAACGGAACGCTGCTGAAATGTTGGCGGAAATTGTCAGATTCGAACTGAAAGTGGAAGCGTATGTGGTGTGAGCTATGGCGTAGTTACGTAGAATATACACAGTTGCTTATGCTAATTTTTAGCTGCAGGGGTTGCACAACCTAAAGACCAAGAAGCCCCTCAGCAAAACACGCGAAAGGACACTCTGTGGCTATTAGAAAACGTTTCGAAAGGAACTTGAATTTCTTGTAAGCAATCCATCATTAGCACATGCAAGCACCATGCCACACTGTTACCCCACTCAAGCGCTTACTACACTCAGGAAAAAAACCATCCATAAAAATGAAGTCATCCATAAATGAAAAGAAATCTTGATAAACGAAACACTGTGTTGAAATTGCAGAGGCTTTTTTCTAATTTTTAGAAATATGTTCTTTAATAATGAATACTATTTGTTAAAAGTAGATTAAATTAAAAAATTAAAAATAAAGAACTATCGAAAATATGTGTATATTTGAAATCTTAACATACTAAGAATTAGCAACAATATTAGTAACAACATATAAAAACACTCTAGAAATTGGAACTATTGTCTCCAAAATGTGTTTTTGTATACCTTTTACAAATACACAAATTCTGCAGAATTGGGTGAGTAACACTTTCGCTTTTGTAAAATGCAGTATAGCGTTTCTTTTTTCTGAGTGTAGCCTTCCCTTCCACGTGCGGGTGTTGCACGTGTCTGTTTGCATTGCTGCCAGCTTAGACGACAGCCAGACAGCAACAACAGAAACAGCAACAGCAACAGGAACAACAGAAACAGCTGCAACAACATTTGCTGAATGTGTGTCGTGCACAGGACAAAGGACGCGTGCTTATTATTCCTGCATATTCCCATTGTGGTTGGTGCTTCTCCCTTTACCCTGTCGGCTGTTGTTTGTTGCTGGTTTGTTGCTGGTTTGTTGCTGCTGCTTTGTGGCTCAAAAAGTTGGGACAAAAGTATCGGTTTTTACTTTTACTTTGCGGCCCATGCAAATTGCACAAGTTAAATTTTGGTAAATGTCTAACCACCCATCCAAACTCCGACCCCGCCCTCCTCCCCCGCCCATTCTATACACGTTTGTAACCCCCGTGACCCACCCCCCTCCGCTCTTTCGCTCAGCTACTAAATGATGGCTCATGTTATGCGCCTAACTGCTGTCCGAAATCGCTCCCCTGGGGAGCTGAAGCTACACTGCTGTGTGCTTAACGAGTGTATGTGCACTGAGAGATAATTCTGGGTCAATCAATCAATATGAGAATGTGAAATATACAACGAATAACAATTTGAACACAAATTGTAGTTTTAATATATTAATTGATGCAGTAAAGAATTGACAAATCTGTCATTTTGGATTCATTCAAAATATTATAAAAATTACCAACTGCATGTTTTGTTGATCTTGTATTGTATAAAGATATTTAATAATTGATTTCTTTTACAGTCTGCTCAAACATTCCCTTAAATACTCCACTTAGAAAGTTTTTGTTTGATTTTTACTCGAGTGTAGATTTCTCTAAAAGTTTTGGAATAAGATATCCAATTTCCAAAGTACTCTAAATTTCAGAAAATACCTTATTTTATAATAATAATTTCCATTGTACCTTTTAGAAATAAATTTGATTATGAAAAATGTTTATGATATATAGAAAAATAGCATATCTATTTTTTTTTTGAGTGTGGCAGCGCATGTAGAATTTTCGCATTACACTGCAGTTTATTTGCACGGATTTGCGTGCTATCATCCGGCGGCACGTGTCCGCCACTGGAGCTGCTGTTGGCTGTGATTTGGCACTGTGTGCGCTAGAGAGAAGTGGCTGTTAAACACTGGCAACTGCTGATGGGCAAAACAATGCAACAAACAAGAGACGGAGACGGAGCCGGAGATGGAGACGAAGACGGTGACTACACTCACCAACAACATATCGTCGTAGGCAGTTGGCACTGTAGCCAAAACGCTCAGCGGGTTGAACAACCTAAACAACATTGCAAGCAAACAAGCAAATAAACAAACAAATAAATAAACAAGGAAACAGCAAAAACTAACAGCAAACTGTTGGCCAAAAGTCGCAGCGAGGACGTTGTCCCAAATATGAAGCTGCATAAATGAACGGCACTTGTGCGTGGGGCAAGCAGCAACAGTTGCCACAGCTGAAATGCGCCTTTATAATGGTACAGTGAAGCTACAGTTTGTAATTGCCAATTACCAATACCCCATTACAATGTTCTTTCCATTTTATACCAACTGTTTGCTTATTATTTTAAATTATTGTTAATTGCAGTCAGCGCTTCCAATTTTAATTAATAACCATTTTTTACTGCTGCTGTTTGCACATGCAAATTGCGCATTTAATTGGATTAACGCACATTTCCGATGGCGACACCCCGCGCAGCCCCTCGCAGCCCCTCGGCCAGTCCCTGGCCCTATTCCTGGCCAATTCATCATGGCTTGTGTTTATTTATGCTGCATTTTAATTATGTCGCATTGGCCAACGCAGCCAACTGAGCCACGTTGGAAGTGTGCCATGTCTGCGTAGGGGCTCGAAGGGGGCTGGTGGCATCCAGATTGAGGAGACTGCTGCGGATGTGCGGCTCGTTGCAGCTGCAGTTGCCAAGCAGGCCACAGCAACTAATTTACAAAACAACATAAAATACGCACTGGAAAAAATGCACATTGATTTATACCTTTCCATTTTGTTTCCCCTTTTTGTGCAAATCCCGCTGCATGGCAATTGATACCCTTTCCCAAAAGTGTTGTATATCCAATATCTGATTGCATTGCATTGTGGTTCACTAATTTTCAGTTGCAGCAAGTCAATTGGCCGATTGCTGTTGGCCCGACAACAATGGTGAAAGTCGGCTCGCTTCCAGCAGCAGTAATGGCAGCAGCAGCAACAGCTGCAACAACAACAATCATTGTATGCCCCTGAGTAGGCGCAAGAATGAGATGCCACAGATGCAAAAATAAATGACAACGTCATAATGCATAATCTTCACTGTTGACATCAATATGCCAATCAAACAGGCATTTGGATTATGGGCCATGCACCTTGGTGGCATTACAAAAGAGTTCCCTGTGCGTAATGAATATTGATACGAAATGCAGTTCGATTTCTTTTCATTAAAATTCCTCAAAGTTTACGTATTTTCATTAAAAATAATCTCGAAAGAACTCGGTAAATGAGGAGTATAATTTTAATATACATTTCGAACAAGATTCAACTTTAAGTGTAGAATTCACTAAAAGGTCAAAGCATAATCAAAAATAATGATTTTGCAAATCGGATCACTTTTGGTAAAGTTCTGTCTGTTCAAAACTGTTTTGGGAATATAGTTGTGCGTCGAACCCTAAGAAGACAGATCGAGTTTATATAATGTAATCAATAACCATCGATAACCGTCGCTATCCGTGAAATATGCCTACTTTTATATTGAACAAACTACTCAGGTGTAATTAGTGGCCGGGTGCAGAGTATCTTCTAGTCGAGCTGTCTCGACTCGAGCATTTTAAGTAGTTTAAACATAAATTCGAATTGTTCAACATTCAGTGTATGCCAAAAATGTGCTGTTTACAAAAGGAAGCTCAATGCAAACTTCTGCACGGACAAATCTCGATTGTTTTCCCCCCCTTTTATGCTCGAAGTGCCTGGGGAATTGGGTTATTTGTGTGCTGACGCATTCTAAATGCAACTAAAATGTGGGTTAACTCCCTGAGTCTGACATGCTGCTGGTATTGTGTATGTAAAGCAGCAAGAGACAATAAACAAGAATCTATCAAAACTTATGATTGTACAATTTGAATGTTTCTTGCTATTTTTTGTATATTTTTTTATTATATCAAATAAATAATATCATTGCAAACGTTCCATAAAAGTTATAAACCCTAAACAAAATGAAAGTTAATTATATATTGTCCTGCAAGTCTTTAGCGGAACCTATTTAAAATTGGGACGCACTTCGAGAGTTGCTGAAGCGTTGCATGTAGGAGGGGCAGGTGAGGTGGGAGCAGGTCACATGTCAGGCGACATTTAATTCCTGTGCTCGCCGTTGACAATTCATAATACATGCTTATAATTATCCTGCACCCTTTGCAGCCAGTTTTGCACCACCAGCCGCTTTGTGTCAGCTCGGGAGATTTACGGTCACCTTTTTGTGTTATTAATTGCCCGAGCGCACGAACCTGAAGCGTCCTCGGCAGGTCCTTCCCTACTCACTCGCCTTGCTTGTCCTTGGTGGCTTTTATGCTTGTCGTCGCCAAATGCAAATCATAGCAGTTGGACAAAAGTTGAGAGCGCGACCAAAATATACCCGCACTAATTCCTAATTAGTCAATTAATTATTAAGCGCAATCTAATATGAGTCGAGACAGAAAAATACCAAAAATAAATTAAAATTACATCAAATGTAATAATTATGAATTTTAAATTAAAGTTTAAATAAAATAAATAAACAAAAATGTTATGCCCGAGATACGAAGTCTAAAATTGAGTTGTAAGTGAAATAAAGGACGCTGAACAGAGAACAATTATTAATAATTACAGAAAACGTGCTTAGAATAATTAGTATTGCAACGGTTATGAGAAGAGTGGGCTTAGAATAAATAAATGTGGCTCATCAGCGGAGATGAATCAATTTCGCCATTTGGTAATTTAACTGCAATCATAACACGTGGCAAGATGATTATTTATAGATCTCCAGTCCAATCTGATTTTGTTAATATTGTGGAGACCATACACAAAATAGGATCTACCAGAGAAGACTAAAAGGTCATCAAATTTAAAATTAAACAATAAACCAGAAACTTAATTATCTAAAGTGCGACATGCGATTATCTGTTGAACTTTGCTTTTAAAAACTGTGAGTGATAATTACTTGTACATTTTACAACTTTTTTAT
This sequence comes from Drosophila basisetae, assembly GCA_035041595.1. Lineage (NCBI taxonomy): Eukaryota > Metazoa > Arthropoda > Insecta > Diptera > Drosophilidae > Drosophila > Drosophila basisetae. The sequence continues at coordinate 17,150,787 of JAWNLB010000144.1, read as the reverse complement.
ATTTTCATAGCAATCAGCATATACTTAGCGTATAGTATATATCTTATAAGATATATAGATATTTCGAAACTCTGTAAATATGAGAAACTTCTACGTTTCTTATATCAATTAGTGCACACAGACAGTGGATACCCCATAGTCATGCTACGGTAAGGGTATCTGTAAAACATAAATATTAAAAGCCTAATTAATTTAAGCCGGCATTCCAGTTTATTGTATTTATTACCATTTCGTTACCAATAATAATTGTAGCGCAGGCGCAGCAGGTGTGAAATATTCACTCGATTTTCAGCTCCTACTTTCAGCTGCTTACAGCCAGGATACGCAGCAAGCAGCACGTTGTTAATTGCAAGTGGCGTTTTTGTCATTTTTCGTGCAAGAAAGTTGTTAAATAATTAAAGTAAATTGTACGTGGATTTTGCTGGTACTGCCAATAGGACCAGTTTCCAGTGAGCCAAACAGCTGCCTGTTTGCCATGTTTGCCAACTATTTAATCAACTAAATGCCTCAGGTCATGGCAGGACAACTACTTTTAGACAGCTGCAATTAGCACGACTGCATTTTAAATTGCTCAACAAAAAATTCGATTCTTTTTCAGAGAAGTTTATCTGGACAACTTCTAAATGATTGACGATGGCAATGTTTAAGTTCATTTTTGCTCATGCGTTTTCTATAATTGATTCGAAGAATTACGCTTCATTTTTTATGAGAGCTCTAAACAAATATTTAATCATTTTCATGTCGAAGCAAGTCTGTTTTTTGATTTGAGATTGTCTTCTATTTTCTCTGTGCAGCAAGCACAAATTACTTTTCCCCCACTTGCAACCAAAATGAAGCACATGTGCTAAGCCCCATTGTTAAAAACTAAGTGTAAGTAAAAGTAGTTAGCCCAGTTCGTAAACAATGTATGGCTGTTGCCTCCTGGCTGCAATCGATGCATTAGTTATAGCCATATCAATATCAATATCGCCACTTTTAGTTTCATGAGTTGCAGGTGCTCAGCGAGTCTCGCCATGTGTAAGATCCAGCCAACTTACTGGCCATTCACTCAGCCACACTTTAGTTTTTCAGCAGGGCATGTTAGCTGGCTCTTTAGGTATGCAGTTTACAGAAAATAATTGAAATCGGAATATTTTCTGGTTCTTAGAGAAAATTTCTTAATTATAGAAAGTATTTGTGAAATCCTTTCTAAAATCCAGATAATAGAAATAAAATTTACTCTTTCGACTGCTGTTTGAGTCTCGGAGCACGGATTCAAATCGGTGTAAAATTGTAAGTTCCTTTTGAATAAAGTTATATGAATTTATAAGCCATATAAAAAATGTGTTTATGTGAAATCTTAAATAGCTTGATTTTAATAACAATCTAAGTAATAAAAAAATAATATAAGCGCTCTGTGTACACATATTATAAAGGTCATCCTCGAAATTAAACGTATATATTTTTCTAAATTTTAGTAAAAGATACACTGTAATGAAGTAAAGAGAACCATTGATTTTTAGAAAGACACAAAATGCCTTTTATGTATATGTATTTCGTGGTTAATAACGTGATTTACCCTCAGCGAAAGTAGTTTGAATGATTGCGAATTGCTGATTGATTGTTTTCTACAGCTGTTTCAACAGACACATTATAATTAATTAAAATAGTTTTTGTTAGTGTATCTTCGCTTCGGTATACTGCTGTAAATTCCCTACCTTTTTGTGACTCTTCAATTGGCGTTGCTGTTAAAGCTGATGTTGGCCGCTGCTCACATGGTTAACGATATTGATGGATAACAAGTTTACAAGTTAGTTGGAAAGTAGGTGAGTTGGCCAGCAAACGAATGGAATGAATCAAACGAATCCAATTGAAAGGTTCGCTGCTCTCGGCACACTGCTAACAATTGTGAATGCACTGACTGAATGAATAGTAATGAGGAAATCGATTTAATTTACTGTTCAAATGCATTTGCCTCTGGAGAGAAATTAATGTGGAAAACAAATGCCTTGTTTGGAATTTATTATCAATCGAATCACAGCTATTTTATATGGCAAATTGATAGAACTTGTATTGTGCGCTGCATTAAACAGCAGATTTATTTCGAATTTCATTTTAAAAGAGCTACACTTATTTTTCGTATTTATAGTTATCAATCAAAGCAAAGATTTCATGCTCTTATTTATATTTTGTATGACTTTGCAATAATAACAAGAGAAATAAGAATTTTAGCTTGTTTTCTGTGCTGCATTAAAAATTAGATTTATCTAGAATCTCACTAGAAAACTGCTCTAGTTATTTGTCTTATTTTTAGTTATTAATCATTGCAAAGATTATCATTGCTCGCTATAAACATGGAAGAACAAGTAATTTATCTTCCTTTTCTCTGCATTAAACAGCAGATTTATCGAGAGTCTTACAAGAAAACTACTAAATAGTATTTGTAATATACTTAAAGTTTCAATTTGATCACAAATTATGCCCGATACCAGCCAAAGCATTAACTTAACCGCTAAAAATATCGTTCAATTTCCAGCTACTTAATTTGATGAGTTTTTTTTAAATAGAATATTGTTAACGAGAAATTCCAATTATTTTAGCAAATTGTAGGTTGAAATTGAATCAGTTATTTAAGCCTTTGATCTACAGCAGCAGCAATTGAGACAGCGACGGGTGACTGATCTATATAAGAAGCTGTCAGACAGCAGATCCTTTAAATCTGTCGACTGCATCCGCATTGGCCAAGAGCGTTGGGCCACCCTCTTTGCCACTTTGCCAAAGCCATTAAGCGAACCGAAGCGTCGGCACTTTGAAGTTTTTTGCACAAATGAAGTTGTCTTTTAACGGGGAGCATATTATATATATATATATATCATATATAGCACATAATTTGCTCAGGTTCTAAATATAGTCGGGCAGAGATCATTAGTGCACAGGATGCAGGAGCGAGACCATTTGCAACTAGCACATTCAGTCCGCTTTCTTTGAGAGGGTTTGGTGAGCACACGCAAAGTCAGATAAAAGTTGTAAAAATTGATGTGACAAATTGTTTTCGGCTGCCGCGCGACTTTTGACCCACATGCAGCAAACGCAACTCGGCGACTTGGCGACTTGGCGACTTCCTTGCCACTTTATGTGTTTGCTTTTAATGTTTTCTTTTCTTTTTGTTTTTCTTTCTCTCTTACCTCAGCAATCACAACAGCAGCAGCTGCAGAACTTTTCGCAGTCATCAATGGAAGACGCGTGTTTGTGTTTGTGTGTGCTGATAGTGAGTCGGTCTGCAGATGACTGTGCACTATGGAAAAAATGGCAGTTGAAGTTAAAGGAAAATATTCGCGACTAGTCGACCCGCCAAAGGTCCCACATGACATGTTTTGACACAAATAATTTATACACATATAATTTGTTCTCCAAATAATCAAAAGCTTAATCAAAAACAAATACTGCTTTTTATTTATTTATATTAATTATCCACTTAATGTGTATCCCTCTTCACGGGGAAATTTACAGCGTCCATTTTTGCTTTTTAAGTTATTTTTTTGCAAATTGTGAGCCGTTTTTGGTCCAAATTAAATAAAAGAAAAGGTTTGCCATATTAATAAAAACTTAACAGAACACAAAAAAATAAAAATAAAATTGTAAATAACTTCTATAAATATTAAGTAAAAGCCACTTTTATTTAGTCTAAATCAAAAATTATTGGAACAGTTTTATTCCTTCCAATAATATCTTTATGGCTTTTTGCTTTGGTTTTTGTTATATAAAATTCGATGTTCATCAACACAACATGAAATCTGAATCGAATCAATGTGAAGAGCAACTTGAATCTAAACCCATAAATTAATTTCATAATTTACTCAATTTATTCCAGCATTTATCAAGTTCATAATTAGTAAATAAAAAAAGCGTATTCTTCTTATAGCTATGTGCTACAAATCCAATTAAAAGAGTATATTTAGTTTTATCCAAGAAGGTGACTTATTACTCCATAGTGATATACGACCAACTCCACCACCAACACCACCACCACCACCACCACCAGCAACACTAGCAGCATCACTAAGACGGCATCTTTTGACTCGCGAGTCGCCGTTGAGTCTGACCCAGTTTTGGCTGATGGCAGACAAATTGTCTGCGCCCCACAAATTGTTTATGATGCTTTTGAACTTTGCTTTAAAGCCCGCCAAAGAAGTCGCAAAAACTACGAAAATCGCAACCATCGCAGTTGGCAAAAACTGAGACGCAAAAAGTAGAATGTGTAAAAAGCATTAACTGGCCAAATTGGCGCCTGTTGCAAATTGAAGGTGGCATATTGCATGTGTGCCATGTAAATTCAATTATTTACCACTAGGTCGTAACCCTTGACTATGAGAAAGCCAAGTTAACACTTCCGAACTCTTGCCCGCAAATTAGGTTTCCACAAATTTAACCAGATTTGCTTCGCCTAAATGGGTTTTTTTTTTATTTTTTTATTGACTCTGCCACAAATCTATAAACTAAAAATGCCAACTCTCACTGAAATGGCAAAAGTCAGTTTTGGGGTATTTAGTGTCAGCAGCTATGTGAGTTTTATTACTGCCTCAAACATGCATAACTAGTTTGCCCCCCTTCCTCCTCGTAATGATGACAGAGTTCAGTTTTATGTGCGTATGTCCAAGACGAACTCAAAATTCAACATTCGACATCGTTCGCAATGCAGTGAAATGTCAAAAAATGCAACTGAAGTGACCACCGACACAGTGGTGCAGCGGTGCAGAGCAGGGCAGAGAAATAAGTGGCGGACAGCAGCCACGTTGCTCATGTCAACCAGCCAGGGGAGCCGCAGAACGGAGAGTGGCTGCAAGTTGCAATGGCAACAGCAACAGCAACAGCAAGAGCAACGGCACGAGTCCTCCACACAACATAACCGCAAGACACCGAGCAGCCGCAGCTCCACACATAAAACTGTCAAAATTGTGTGCGAATGCGAAGGCATAGTGCCTGCTAAAAATAACCATACTTACAGTGGCTGCGGGAAAATAATAGCTCACTGCAATTAGAGCTGCCCGAAAATTGTAATTACTTTTGAGTATAATTTTGAGCTATGAAAATAATGAATTCTCAATAGTAAAATAAATATAATTTTTTACTCTAAGTTATAAAATACAAATATAAATTTGCTTGAGAAATTATTAATTTTAAGTGCGGTTGTTGAAAAATTACAGCAGTTATAAAAATTTAAGTATTTGCTTATCGCTTTTTTGTTAAACACTTTTGGGTATAGTTTTGAACCAAGAAAATAATTTATTTCCAAAAGTAAAATATATTTTATTATTAAGTTTTTAAACGATCAAATAAAAATATACATATATATATATTTAATTAAGAAATTATTATTTTTAAGTATCTAATAAATTTACCATATATATATATATTTAATATTCCATATAATGTGACACACTAAATTTTAAAAAATTTATATATATATAATTTAAATATTTAATACAAACACTACATAATAGATTCGATTTCAATGAAGCGCAAGGAACGCCTTTTATCTGCGGTAGAAATTGATAATATAATATAAATATTTCGTATAAAAACTTAAACTTTAAAAATGAATCTAATTACTTTCAAACCAAAAATCACATTTAAAATAAAATCAAATATATTCGAAGTACGCCTCAACTTCAATTGTTTGTTGTGGGTACATTTAATGCTTGCTCACACTGTGCAGGCAAACACAACACAATAGTTGCTCCTGGTGGAGACTTTTGACACCCACACGTCAACAGCAACTAGCAAACTAGCAAGTTGCACAAATCAAGTCAACAATAGAGGAATTGCATTTATGAGATTCTAGAAGCAGAACTCCAAAACCGATAGACATCTCTCACTGTGCACATGCAGATTTTGCCTGAGTCTGTGTGTGTGTGTGTGTGCCATTGACTTTGCAACTTTGTTGGGGAGACGAGTGATGAGGGAGAGGCGCTGACAGTTCTGTCAGCCAGTCAGTCCGTCAGTTTGTTGTCGATGGTGGCAAACAAAGAAGTTTGTCATCATACATATTTACACTTTAGCATAAGTAACGAGACAGTTCGTGTATGTGTTTTAGTGCTACTGCCACTTGTACATATTGGCATCGCCACCGGAAGTGCAACTCAAACAGCAGTCCAGTGGCATGTCTACTGGCTGGAACACACACAAAGGCAAAAAACTTTTTCAGTTTGCTGCTGCCGCTGCTGCTGCCACTCAAATTTTGTGGCAAGAGCAGATCATTCTCCTGAAGGCACTCCAACTCTAGCTGCTGCTGTTGCTATCACTGTTCGTCCATCACTTTGACAGTATTTGCATTCGGCAATCATATTTTCTTATTGTCTAGAAAGTTTTTCGCTCTTATGGAAAAAACCCTTATTGCATTAACAAACTGGGGAGTGTTCGCTCCTTAAAGAGAGTAAAAATGTAGACAATTAGAAAATGCACAAATTTAATAAGTAGCTCAGTCAATTTATTTAAATAAGAGTGCAAACAAATTTATTTATATTTTTAATTTAGTAACACAAAAAAAAAAACAACGACAACATTTGCAAATTTGTTGAATAAAGGCAAAACATTTAATTTTAATTTAACTGAATGCATGAAGAATAAATTTGAAAAATAAGTAAAAACATATCAAATCAAAAAATTATAATAACATTTTTACACAAATTATTGCACCATTTTCGTTAAATCACAAAACTGCTTCTCAATGCTGACAGTTCCTTAAAATTTCAACCAGCATTTTAAAGACCATCGCTGCAGCAGCTTCCCCCAGCCGTCATATAATTTTGGCCTTTATGCTTCCATGGCACACGCTCATTTACAATATTATATCTCTTCCTCTTCTTATTTCTTCTTTTTTTTTTGTTCGTGTACGCTGGCTGATTGCAGAACTAGATAAAATGGCGCAGACGCTATAATTATGGCTGGCTAGCAGCGCGAACGCTCTTTTATTTCATTTTCACTCAATGAAGCGCAATAATTGCTGCGATTAATGCAAATTCTTCTAACGCTTCAAAGGCATAAAATTTGACTGCACAAAAACGCGGCACATGACCGAAGTACGCCCATGTCTCGTCCACACATATTTATATATATATATATATATTTATGTATATATACACTGTCAACCCCTTGCGAGTCTCTTGTCCCCCTTTTGTCGCATACCCTTTCAGTTAATACTGGCAATGTGTATGCAAATGAGTTTCCAATGACTTGGTCCGAAAACAAAACACCGCACAACGCCCAAAGGATGATGTCTGCTGCACTTGAACTTGACTCCTCCCCGGACACTCCGACAGCGTCAAAACTTGCCATTAGCCTGTGCGTGCAAGTTTGTGTGTGTCTGTGTGTGATTGAAGAAAGCGTTGCTTGTGCTATAAAAGCATTTTGTGCAGAGTTTGCACTTTTACTGCGACCAGTCTGTGTGGCATGTCCCTTGTGCCTTGTCGAACTTTAAACGCTTAACGCAATGAGATAAGAGCATGCAGCAATTTAATGCATGTGTCCCTTGTAAACATTACGGGCGCTTATCGCATCTTAAGAGCCACTTTTCGTTGACACTAAAAGCCTCCAGTGGTCGATATACCTTTTAAGCCGATATTCAAGTAAGTTTCACTTGAGTTTTACGACCCAAAGCTAAACTGTTAATGTTTTTACTATTTAAGTGTGAATAATTTACATATTTGGCGCTCAACTTTTCAAACTGAACGTCGGTGCTGAAAAGCACTCCAAGTATTTCTCACGGTCTGGCAGCAGTAATATGTAGAGTTGCCATACAGTAAAACTTGTTGCATTGCCACAAGTTGGCAGGGCAGCTGTTTATGTAAACAAGAAGAAGACAAAACGCTTATAAAACATTTGACTTTGCCAAAAATACAAACAAATCGTGCGAATGTCCAAGCACACATTAATAGGTAGGTTTAGTAAAGACCCAATATAAAGCACATATAAAGCAGACACCTATTGGCAGGTGGCGGGACTGGTTTCATTGGCCAACATCTCGCCAAACATCTCACCCAGAAGGGTCATGAAATCACCGTTATTTCCCGGATGCCCGGCCCAAAGCGGATCACCTGGCACCAGCTGGAGAAACAGGGCATACCCAGCAGTGTGAATGGAGTAGTGAATGCCACCGGTCAGAATGTACTCGATCCGTCCAGACGCTGGACTCCGGGCTTTAAGCAGAACGTTTGGAACTCTCGCATCAATTCTGCCAAAATGCTGAGTAGTGCAATCGAATCAGCACCCCAAGTCAAATCCTTTGTGAATGTGTGTGGTGTGAGTCTCTTTCGTCCCTCGGCCACAAAGACCTACACAGAGGCTGATCAGGGCGAGAGCTATGACTACATGTCCCGCTTATGCCTGGCCTGGGAGGAGGCCGCCTGCTCCGCAGACAGCACGGATCAGGGCTGCAAGTGTGTAAGTTTCTGCGATATAAAGTTGAATTTCAATTACCTTTCACTGACACTCTTTAGACCATAGTGCGCAGTGGAGTCGTTGTGGGACGGGATGGCGGCATGATCAAGTCCATATGGTTACCCTTTAAACTTGGATTGGGTGGTCCCATGGGCAGCGGGGATCAGATCATGCCTTGGATACACATGCACGATCTGTGTGCGCTCATACATCACTTGATGGAGAAGTGTGAAACGGGTGCCTTCAATGCCGTCGCTCCAGAGATAGCCACCAACAAGAGCTTCTCGCAGGTGAGGATTTCGATTTTATTACTGCCCCAAATTAACTGCTAATCCTTGTACTCTATTTCCATAGGAATTTGCCAAGGCGTTAAATCGTCCCTGCCTGTTCAACGTGCCCGAATTCATGGTGCACGCCATCTTTGGCAAAGAGCGTGCGGCGCTTCTGTTGAGCGGCGCCAGAATACAGCCCCAGCGGGCAATATCATCGGGCTACCAGTTCAAATACCCCACTGCCAAGTCTGCTGTGGCCGAGGTTGTTGGCAAATAAGGCTACATGTGAATTTCAAATGCTTTACATTGGCAAAAATGATTATTTATTGTTATTTAATTTTTTGTATATATTATCGAAATTAAAATTAGAGCATACACGAGTTGAACATTTGTTGAATCATACGAGTTGAAAATACGAGCTGAAAATTGTGAAATTTAATTTGCATAATTGTCGAATTTAATTTGTTTACCCATTTGTGTGGACCATTTAACGCTTCTCTTTATAATTATGTTATTTATATAATGTTCCACGCTTTATGGTTGAAATAATTCATAAATAGGAACAGCCGAGTTTAAGTGAGAGTACAAAAAAAAAAAACGAAAACCAAAGTGAACTTGTTTTTTACTAATTCTAATTATTGTGGTACATCCCAATTAGTCTACAAGCATTTCTGTTTTATCTATTTTATTTGTACTTCACCGCATTAATTACAAACCTACTATGCTTTTTTTTAATACAAATCACAATTTACAATCAAACAACAAAAAATCAATTCAAATCTATTCGAGTTGCCATCAATATTTGTCTCTAATATTCGAAAGATAATCTTGCAAAAAAATCTTCAAATAAATAGCGTATGTCAATTGAATTAATTAGGCAAACAGAATAATAGCATCACAAAAAAATTATTTTGTAGTCTGCAAAAAACAAAATGTATACACACGTGTGTACATCTGCATTTGGGTTATAGCAATAGAACAGAAACAGGTATAAAATGGTAAATCATTTCGCAGAAACATCAGTAGCTCCATTGGAACCGGACTAGAAACGCAAAGGGAACATGATATCGAAATCTCAGCAATTGTTGCTCGTTGTTGGGCTCTGTTTGGTATGTTTTTGTGTGTGTGTTGTTTTAAAGAGCAACTGGATGTAAAACACGCTAAGTCGTAATTAAATATGTAATCCATATTAATTAATTAGAGTGTGGCCAGCAGCGCCGATGTGGATTGCACTGAACGACCCAAATTTGTGAATCCAGCGAAATGCTGCCCCATACATGAATTCATCAGTGTCGAAGTGAGGGAGAAATGTCAGCAGTATAATGTGACACCATCAGAACAGCCGCCAATGTCGGACGAGCAGAGCGGCGAGGGCAGGCATCGTCATCATCATCATCATCATCATCCCAGGATCTTCCAACAACAAGTAAGTACAAAGAAATAACCAACAGATCTTAGCTAATGATTCGATTTATTTTAAAGTGCTTGGTTTCGTGTATCTTCAATGAGACCGGTTTCTACGAGGACAACAAACTGGATGAGAACAAGCTAGCTGACTACCTAAAGCTTACCATTCCGGAGGATGTTCAGCTACAGACCGTGACTAAAGAAGGCTTCATCTCGTGTGCGGCCAAGGCTAAGGAGTTCAAGGACAAATTCGGCAATCGTCCACGCCCCTCTCCACCACCAAGACAATCCATGTGTCCACGCAGTCCCGCCTTCTTGACTGGTTGCGTGTACTTTAACTTACTGCAGAACTGTCCGGCCACCATTTGGAACAATTCCCAGGAGTGCCGCGAGAATCGCGAATTCTTCAAGAATTGCAAATCCCCAAAACGTCCTCCCTCAAGCGAAGATAAGTCAGCAGCCTAAATATAAATATGCAAACAGCCAACTACCCCAGTAATCATAACAAAATTTAAAGTACTTAATATTTGCATACATTTGTTTGAGCATATTTCAACTTAACCATTCCTAAATATGAATAAAATCTGAAAAGAATAATTACAGTTTGTGGACCAATTATTCCCATGAAAGCAATGTGAATTAGTAGTCCGGTGCAGATAATATCTTGTTAACAAGAGTTTATTGAGGATAACTTGGTAAGCAAAAAGGATTTCATACAAGAGCTCAAAGTGCGACACATCGTTCCCATGGCAGCCATGTGATATAGTGATCCGATCTCTAAAACTAAGGGACTAGTTTCAATAGAAATATATAAATGGAAATGTCTATATCTACTCGTCTATTGACGCTGATCAAAAATACACTCTACAAAATCTTGCAAGGCAAAAGAAAATCATCAAATTATGTTTAATAAAATTGTATTTTTTAATACTATTTTTATTTTGAACGAAAAACTAAATAACTTATTCGAAAGGTTGATTTAATTATAACTATCATGTCAATATAATAAGAGGCAAAGATTTTTAATAAAACAAAATATCATTTACAGTACAAATATGGAAAAATGATAATATTGTTTGGCAATAATGTTAAATATTAAGTGGCATATTTATAGACTGCAATGGAGTATTTTTCTCAACTGCTTCTTAAACACTCGACGAACTTGTGTTAAATACTTTTCAACTGATTCGCTGGACGACAAACATCTTCTTGAATGATTTGTTCGAGAGTTCTGTGCAGATACTTTCTTAAACTTTAACTAACTCCAGCGCAACTTGTATTAATTCTGTTCTGCACATCCTTTGTGGTCCTTATCTTTGTGTTGCACGTCTGGGCGTTCAATGAAATAGAAAATTCGATTTGCCACATTGAAATTGGTAATCGGGCGCATGTGCCACTCAGGCGAACGGAAAGACAGTTAGTGTCCCGCTTGTGCTTCAGTCGCATCCTGGCAGGCAAGCTACAAGGACATGGCAGCTGTTGAGCGCGAGTTGGAGCAGTTCCTGGAGCAGTGCCGACGACAGCAGTTCAATGAGCAGGAAATGCGCAACATATGCCAACCACTTGTCTGGCATGTGCGATTGAAGCAACTGCGTCGCTGGACGCAGTGGCTCCTGCTGCCCGCTTTGCTGGCCTATCTGATGTGGAGCTACTGCGACACTTGTGCTTGGACAGCCAGCGCTGTGGGTCGCCTGCTGTTGATACAGCTGCTGCCCTATTGGAACTGGACGCCCTACTACAATGCCCAGTGTCTGATTGACCGTGGGGCAGAGGAGCAGCCGTCAAAGCCAAGTCTGGGCAGGCACGAGACGCTCTGGGAGAACTGTGTGCTGTGCGAGTCATTGGGTAAGCAAGTTTTAAGATTTATGAACAATTTAAAGCAGTATTAAATAATACATTTATAATCCTATACTGTTGTCAAATATTTCATAATATTTATTAAAATCGCTTCAATACAACATTTTTTCATAAATACTAAGATTTCATCGAAATTGTTACCAAGAAATATATAATGGAAAATCTCTACAAATAATTAGAAGATCTTACAGAAGGTATTAATTTTCAATCAAATGAATTAATTTCATTAAATTAATTAACATAAAAGCAAAATTAACTTACAAACATAAAAACATTTTTTCTACAATAAATAAAATAATTTATTTTAAAATGTTTAAATTATAAAAACTACAGCAGTTTCAGAGATTTTCCTATATTTTCTCTCTGACTCATTGTACCGATCTTTATTTATGCCTCCCTAAAGATTTACACCTTATTACAAAACTACCAACGTTTAAAATTGTTGATCTTGTTGGGTTTTTTGGAGTTCCCCAATCATCCCAATAAGTTATTAAATCATTTATTTTATTTTTTTCTTCATTTTTAATTTAAATTTTATTAGTTCAGAATATATTTAATATAATTTATAACTTAAATTTTAGTTTTTAATTAAATTTATAATTTTTTAAAAAGATTTTTAAAATCGTGATCTTTCCATTGTCCCCGTGATACAAAATATAATAAAAATAAATATTGATAAAATGGATATCTTTGGATGCACTTGCACCACCCGCACAGAGAGCATACCCACTGCCTCGAATGTCAGCTACTCCATGTTGGAGACACAGTATTTGGAACGTGGTCTGCCCGTCATCATCACTGATTGCCAGCTGCGAGTGGATTTGGATAGTTTGCTGGCGCGCATCCTGGACAAGGCACCCGATCTGCTTGCTAGTGAACCCTGCGATGTGTCCAGCAATCTGCTATTGAGGCAACTTTTCAACTTGGATGCTGCACTGCAGAAGATTCCCACAACAGCTGCTTGGCATCTGCAGTTCCGCAACTGCGAGTCCAAAGCCGTGAAAGCATCGCGTCTCTATTCGGACCGACCCTACTATTATCCCAGACATCTGGAGCCCTACTACTCCAGCTGGCTGCTGATGGCGCACAATGTGGCGCGCCACCAGACGGAGATCTTTGTGCGTGGCCTCGTCTTCGTGCAGCAGCTGAGCGGCCACTTTGAGTGGCGTCTCCAACCTAAGCAGCCCTGCGACGAGGCCAGCTGTCCCAATCTCAGCCTGCGCCTCAATGAAGGCGAGTGTTTGGTCTACTCCACAGATCTGTGGCGCCTCAGCTATGGCCTGCAGCAGCTGCAAGCGCGGCACGCTTCGATTGCCACTTTACTGGAGGTCAACTGGCAGCTGTAACGAGTCCATTAGAATAAAAGAAATAAATAATAACCAAGAATATCAAAAAAATATATATAATTTCCAAAGTACAAATAATAGCGAACTGGAATTTAAAGTCTTGATAAATATAATAGAAAAGGTTTATACAGTTCAACAATTTAAAATATACCCGTTTAAGAAATTAAGTTTAAGTAATACACAAAAAATACATTGAGAAATATAATAAGATTAATTTAATAATATAAGAAAATTTCAGAGAAGAAAAATATAAAATAAATTCTTATGTACGAAACATATAAAATATTATAAATTGCTCCAAGGAGATAACCTTCATATTAAAGAATATTGAGAGATCGAATAAAAAATAGTATATACCGTTAAATAATATAAAAAATGCTCGGAATTAGGTTGAAAGTAATATAAATATTAAATATGTCACATTGAGAAATATACTAAGATTAATTTAAGATTATACAAGAATTTCAGAAAACAAAATAAATATAAACATGTAAGCCACATAAAAATATAAAAATACTTTAAAAACGCTTTCAGCGAAGTTTAAACAAAATTAATCAAATACGAACATTTATGTATACTTCATCATGAAGACTATTGTGAAATGAATATAACCACATATAAGATACAAATGTTAATAAAATCAAATTAAATTGAAAATACATATTTTGCTATAGTTCAAAGTGATAGGCACAACAACAATCCCAGATAATTGAAGATACTTAAAACTGATTTATTATTTGGTCGAAAACGAATAGGTTCCGCTAGTCAAGTAGTTGGCCAAATTGTATTTACAGAGAGTTATACGAGATTATACACATCGAATGCACATCGGATATGCATGGAACTTAAATAATACTGAAGGATAAATGCTTCGCTGTGATCACCTTGGATTAGGCGCGCCGGCACTTGGCCTCGACGAGTTTCTGCAGTGTGGCCGTCAGACTGTTGATGGCATCGATTTTCATGCGCTCGATGCGCTCCTGTTGCACCATTGACATTTTCTGGATTTGCGTCTGTTCGCGCTGCAAACTGCGCTGCAGCTCCATCTTTTCACGCTCCATATCCAGCTTGCGCTCAAAGTAATCCTTCCACCAGGCATCATCCGCCAGCTGTGAGTGCTGCTCGTATAGCTTGCTGGTGGGCGCCATAACCATTTCGTTGCTATCGTTTTGATCCGGCGGAGTGCTGGTCGTCTGATCCGCATCGTACTCTAGTTTGGGCTGACGCACCTCCGACAAACTGTTGCTATCCTCATCGAACTCATCATTCGACTTGGTGTCTAGCTGCACCTGCGGCTGCAGTAGCACCTGATCCACGGGCGTTATATACGGCTGTGCCTCCTGACACCCGGACAGCTGTTGTGCTTGTTGCGTCAGCAGCACTGGGGTGGCTGAATTCTGATATGAAATCGGTTTCAGCGGTGGTGGTTGCTGTTGCTGTTGTTGTTGCTGCTGCTGCGACTGCGACTGTGGCGCCTGTTGTTGTTGCTGTTGCTGTTTTTGCTTCGCCGCCGCCGCCGGCTGCAGCTGCATATCGAAATCGGCCTTCTTGCCCTGCAAGTATTTGAACATCTCCTCAAAGAACTCCCAGTGCACATAGCCCGATACATATTTCTTGTTCAGATTCTTGTTGTACGTGATAAGGATGTTGTGCCACTTCTTCTGCACCTTGGCGGCGCTGTACCGAAATCCCAGCCGTTGCAGCTGACGGGTGCAGTGCAGCCACAGCGCTGTCCGCTTCTGTCTGCCCTCGGTGAAGCTGCCTTCCATCGGACCCCGAATGTGGATGAGTGCACGTGTCGCCTCCGTTGTCCATGCGCGTTCGTATGGACCACGTCCAATGCTATTGATGCCTCCTGTCTCCGCCTCCTCCAGCAGGCAGTCGTCGTCGAAGTCATCCAAATCATCGTCGCTGATTTGAAAGGCTGTAAAAAGTGCAAAAAGGGAAATTTCCTAAAAATTACACTTGTTGCATTCTTGCAGTGTGGCAACGCTGACAAATCTCTCATTTGCACACTCTCTCTAACAGTTTAGTTGCTCTCTCGCACTCTCCCTCTCCCTTTCTCTATCTCTCTCTCTCTCACTGTGTGTGTGTGGCTTTGGCGCTCTCTCAGTTTTTGGCTTACCACCCACCACCAGGCCACCGCATCCTAGTTACCGTCCGCAGCTGCAAGGATGCTAGCGCTGCTGCTGCGGCTGCTGACGCACAATCATACGTACATAGGTAGCTGCAGCCGCAGCCGCAGCCTCAAGCAGATACACACATTTTCTCATACTTCAGGTTCAGAATCAGAATCAAATCAAAGCTAATCACACTATGATTTCAAATTACAACACACAAATGCACGCAGATAAATACAATTAAATGTATTAACTTACGTTCATTTTCATCGACGCTGTCATTGTTATTAGTTGCAGCATTGGCCTCATTGATTATAATTTGTGCCATTTTACTTTTATGATTTAACTAGATTTATATATATATATATATTTTTTTTTTTTTGATTTGCCAGCCTCTAAACTAGACCTGCGTGCTCTCAATAGTTTTCTATTACTAACGAGGACATTTTGCTTGCTGCAGCTTCCAAGCAGACTGAGACAATTCGCGTGCGCCATCGCTCTCATAGCTCTCTCGTCTTTGTGGGCTGTCTCTCTGGACTCAGATCTGCGGCAGCTGTGTCCTATGAGTGACTTGCAAGGCGGCTAGTCCATAGTATAGTGAATTATCTAGAACAAACACTTTATTCAACCTGCAACTGCTTGTTTTAATGGTGGAATGAGTTATTCAGCATCTGCGCACTATTCATAAATATTTCAAAGCATAAAAAAATCTAGAGCTTAATAGGTAAACTAGACACTGCCACGTTACACATATATTAATAATTACAAGCACATGTTCTCAAAACCAGTGCATTTTTATTTTGATTTTAATTGTCCACAATATATTGTGTATTTTTGTTTCTTTTGTATCCTTTGTTATTGCCCAAGTCTTCAGATAGTCTGTTAATTATGTTAAATTTATTTTATTTGACTTGCACATTCTATTAAATTGAAATCACTTACGTTCGAAAACACTGTCAGAAATTTTCAAAACGACTTGAATTATTGGACGCATTCGCCGCTTGCATGATTAGTTGTTATAACGGCTGCCGGTCCATTTTAGCGAGCTGCCAGCGCAAGATACACTTGAAAAATGGTTGTCATTTATTCTAGTTAGATTTATAAAAATGTACTCACCCAGGACTAATCCTTATCATTCGGTTTGTCGTCCTTTCTATTTATAAACCTACTAATTGTGGACACTCATTAATACAATCTATATATTACACCATTATAACATAACCCACTGCAGAAGGACTCGCATACTTGATTTTATAACGTACAAGAAGTATTTAAGTTTTCTAGCCATTTGAAATGTCAGGCAACGCTGTTCCCGAACAGCTGATGCATTCGTGCATGGCGTTGCCACTTGACCTAACTATTGCCGGCAAATATCGACATTTTGCCAGCACTAAAGCATCAAAATTGCGCGTGTTTCTTTTTTTGTTGTTAAAAATTGTGAATTTTGTTGTCAAACAATACAAGCTATATAATAAATCTATCTAATCATATTGTAGTGTAGTTATTAAGTAATAATATATAGAAATGCCTGCCGTCGAAAAGTGTGTCATGTGAGTAGCAGTAATAGAGTATTCAACGATTGCAAAATGATTGTTCCACCTAACAGCTACGATTGGAAGCGACTGTGGCAAATGGTGTCTGGCATACACTATGAGACGCCAAGGGGAACAGTGCGCGAGGAGCTGCTCAACGTTTGCTCCGAGCTGCAAGCCGGCGTGCTGCAGTTCAAGCCAAAAAGTGCCTCCAATGTGCAGCTGGCCGCACTGCTAAAGGAGAAGAAACAGGAGAAACTGTTGCCATTTACGGTGCGACTGCAGGAGCTGCTCAACCTGGAGTCGGCTCAATGCTGGGAGATCTTATGCTATTATCTGACCAAGGAGTATCGCGGCTCTGCCAGCCTCCTAACTCAGCTCATCTCAAACGAGACGAACATGATGAAACTGCTCGAGGACATCAGGCACTATTATTCGCTGGAGCGCATGATTGTCCTGAAGATACTAAAAAATGTGCTCGTTTTCCACAAAGTGCCCAATCATCCATACCACAATGAGTACAGAGAGGTTGTTGACAAGCTGACGCTGCCCCGCCTTGTCGACTCATATCTCAATCAATTGGATAGTCTGATTAATGAGCTGCCGCCGCGAAAGCTGCTGGCAGGTGAAAGCTTTCACTGCACCGCAATTTTGACCAACTGGTCGGAGCGCAATGCGCGCGAGACGAACGAAGTGCTACACATTCTTCTGCTGCTCAGCGAGCATAAGCCTATGGATCTGGGACATATCAAGCGACTGTTTGCCATTATAAAGCAGCACTCGTTTGGACACCTGCAGAATCATCTGAACAAGGACAACCTCTATCACAAAGAGCTGATCGAAAATATAACGTATTCGGAGCTGGTGTTGCTATTAAAGTGTTTGGACTTTGAGCAGCCGGGCGATAATGCCAAGCTAATCGAACAGCTCATCAAAGATCTGCACGGCGAAATAACGAACATGCATCATCGTCCCGAACATGGCCCATTGCTGCTGACATGGATGATGCTACGGCTGCGTGGCACCAACGATGCCGACGATGCGTCCAGTCTGCTGCGCTGCCGCCAACTAGGCAAACGAGCCGTCGAACTCAAGTGCTTTGTGCAACTCCACGCGATTGTCACGCATGCGATGTTTGCTGATGACAGCCTGTTGTCGCGCATTGTTCGCAAAACCATTTACAATCAGCTGAGCTACTTGTGCGAACTCTTCGACGGCGATGGCAGCTGTGCCCGCTACGAGGGCATCTATGAGCTGCTTTGTGAGCTGCTCTCCTGGCCACAATTGGCAAAGGATTTTTGCACTCGCGAAGGTTTGTTGTTGTTATTCACCCCCTACATGCACCCATTGAAAATCCACAATTTCCAGAGGATGGCGTACGTTCACTGTACAATTCGTTGCTGGAGAACTTTCCATTGCAGTTCACTAACTTGGCCAAGATAGCTCAGGCGCTCAGCAAAGCAGGCCAAGGCAATTATGTAAGCTAACATCGCTTCTAAAAACCACTCTCAGACTCAAATGTTCTAATTTCTGTTCAAAAGATCAAAAGCCAGTTGGAGTCGCTACCAATGCTCGCATTGCTCTATGACGAGCATGAGCACAAGGTGAAGGAGCTGGACGCGAATGAATACGAGTTGACCAACGTAATGCAGCCTTTTCCGCGCATCGATTATACTCTGCCTGCCGGCACCAGCTGCACCGCTGTGCGGCATACAAACGGCTTCTATATGCATTTCCGCTGCAACGTCAACTTTTTCAATGCGTTGCATCACGAGATCAACTGTTTGCTGCGCGAGAAGGCGCAGCTCCATGGTGACTTTGAATCCAATGAGCGCATAAAGCGCGTCGAGGCGGGTCTTAAGTATCTGGAATTGGCTGTGCAGCGCACCAAGTCCGTGGAGGGCATCAGTGCTGAGATGGTGCATCCCACAGAGATGTGCATAGATCTGTTGAGCAAATTTAAGAGCGTGCAATGCCCACCAGTTGGACTGCTCTCCAATTGCCTGAATGTCTGCACGGCGCTGCTGCCCCTCGTCGACGAGGAGATCTTCATGCGCATCACCAATCTGGACATGTTGCCCACGACCAGCAATCAGTCGCTGCACGACTACAAGCTCTTTGCCAGCGCTGCCTACTTCGAGTCGCGATTCCTTGGCTCGGTAATCGACCATGTGGAGAAGAAGAAGGAACGCTACGATTTTCTCTTGGCCTACTTGAGTTTTCTGCGCACCTACACAAAGCTAAAGCGCAAGCGATATCTCCAAGTGGAAATACCAGGATTGGTCTTTCTACTGCGCGATGTCTTTCCCCATCTGCACACGTGGCACTTCAAGTCGCATCTGGACAAGAACAAGATCTACTTTGAGGTGCTCAGCCTAATCTGCGATCTCTTTGATATCATCGGCAGCAGCAGCGATGCCAAATGCGAACAGCGCCAGCTGCTGCTCAATGTGTGCGTCTATTCTCTGCTCAATTTGGACAATGGATTAATTTTATTGAGGTATATTTATATATATATACGAGTATATGAAGCAGCAGCTGGAAATCCTTATTAATCGAGTGCTTCTCTTCAGATTTGTTGGCGTTGGCAATGCGTATGCGCAGCACACCATGGAGCTGGAGACAAACTGGATGCAGCAGCAGCCACATGGACTCATGATGCTCGTGCGCCTCTCCATGCGAATACTCATGCAGGTGCTGTGCCTCAAGAGTCACGTGTATGCCGCCGACACACTCTCGCCACTGGAGGCTCTGATCTACACGCAGCCCAAGCAGCGGGACACGTTGCGCATAATACCCACTGTGTGCAGCTATATAAGCAACATATTTGATCGCTGGTTGCCCATTGTTTCGTGTCGACTGCTCAAGCGCATTGCGTTGGAATTCAACATGTCGCTGCTGGCCTGCTTGGACATGGAGGCGGATCAAATACGTTTGACATTCATACAGAAACTGCCCGATGAGCTGGAGAGCGATTCGATTAAGATAGCCATATTGGAGCTGGTGGAGGCGTGCATTGCCAAGCAGCCGGGCGTCACGGAGGCCTTCTTCAAGGTGAACTATGCGCACGGGAAGCGCTCCTTCTTCGGCAAGGAGTGCACGCCCAGCATTGGCGATAGCATCGTGACCTACATGAAAGAGTTTCTCGATGCGCTGGAGACGGAACCGCTCACCGTACAGCAGGCACTGCCCTGCAAAATCATGAACATCTTTCACTCGCTGTGGAAGCACAATCTGCAAATGCTGGTCGATGAGCTGCTCAAGCAGCCAAAATTCTGGACAAAGCTCTGCTCATCGCTGTTTGCCAAATCAACGGCCGAGCCACAGGTGCGCGTCTACACGCAGCTCATCAACATTGTGTCCATTGAGATCTATAGCACGGGCATGAGCCAAAAGGATGAGCTGCGTCAAGTGTTGACCAAGTTCTTTGAGCGCGACTCTTTCCAGCAGTGGCTGAACTATGTCTTCGATATGCCCAAAGTGCCAGCGGAGCAGAGCGCCAGCGATGAGCTACCCGACTGGATTTGTTGCCTGCAATCGTTTAAAGATCTGATTATCATACTGCTCAAGAAGCAGCCGAAGTTCCTCAGCATACCCGATGCACAGTTTAAGCTGCTTGCCAAAAAGTGCCTGACGGTGCTGGTGGATCGTGCCAACTACTTGGAGGATATGCGTCCCTTTATCATGCTGGCGGAGCTCTACATATTTATACTGCTGCAATTCAAGCAAGCGTACACGAGCGGCAGCGAGGAGGAGCAGGAGCTGATGGATCAGCTGCAGCAGCTTATGACCCGCATCTGCGCCTGCTACGAGGACCTACATGTGCGTGCCAAGGAGGCGTGCCTGGCCATTATCACCAAGTGTGCGCATCTCTATTCAAATCTCCTAATCCGGGACTCTTCCATTGCGCTGCGCTTCCTCAACTCTGTGGTCAGCATTATCTGTACGGAGCTGCAAAGTATGGAGAAATCAGTGAATATAGAACCGCAGTCGCCACTGCTGCCGGTGGAAACCACTAGCAAGCTAGCCACCACCTCGAATTCGCTGATCTTGTGCCTCAATCTTCTCAAGGCGGTCGCGACCATTTTCAACAATGAGGGACCTGTCAACTGGGATTTGCCATTTGTGTCTGTGCGCCTGTTCCAGCGTCTGCTGCACTGCGTCTCCTACACACTACCAATGCACAGCAAACAGGTGCTCAGCGTCCAGCTGCTGGACGTGCTGATTGTGTTCGCCAAGAGCAATTGTTCCAGCGAATTTCTGCACTGCGATGTCGGCGAGTATCTGTGGCTCAAACTATTGCCGCCGCGGGAGCTACTCCAATCCCGATACGAGTTCAATAAAGCCAGCAGCGATGTGTGGACCATCGAGCAGTGGTGGCCCATCTACTCGCGCGGCATTGAGCTGGTCAACATTATCTATGACAAGCACAAAAAGTGCTTCTTGCCGCAGGCCCTGCAATTTGTGGGCATACATGAGGTGTATCTAGTGGATTCGCTGCTGCTGGGCAAGCAATCGTTGGAGCCAGAAGCCATGCAGCTAATCAAGGCGGCCATCTCACTGATCGCCAGCTTGACGGAGCATCACAAGGAGTGGGCGGAGGATCACAGCTCCTCGCTCTTCAACATTATGGTGAGTCAATCTCTGTACACACATAAGCTGAACAAACTAATTCTCCAAATGTGAATTTCAGAATGCGGTGCAGAACCTAATGGGCCATGCCACGTCCATGTTCCATCAGCAGCGCAACTTGAAGTGCCTGCTCGCTGGACGACGCTCCCAGTTGAAAATACTGTGCAACACGGATCCCATTGCCATCGATAATGACATTATCAATGCCTGCAACGAGTGAGTCTTGGCATTCTTCATAAATACAACGAAATTTTAAATAATGCTCCTTTCTCTCACAGTCTCACAGACATCATTATCTACTGTGTGAAGGCGCTGCAAAAGTTTACGCCAGATCTGTTGGATTTGTTGAGCTGTGGCTACTATGAGCCTCACAAATGGCATCCCATACTGGACGCCAAGTTCAGTGCGCCCAAGCTGAATGAGAGCAGCTTGACGCTCACCTTTGGCATGGTCCTGAACATGGTTACCATCTATGTCAAGGCGCTCAACATGGTAATGTGATATTCAGGCTTTGATTGTGTTGCCTAACAGCAGCTTAAATATTGTTTTCGAACTGACGAACTTTATCAGGTGTTAATTGACTGCCAGGTGACAAGTCGAGTGATAATTGATGATACCGCGTTGTTCATAGGAAATCCAAATTTATAATACAAACCTTTTTTTTTGCTACGAAGAAGATTAGTCACTTCCTTTTAAGTGGGTTTGTATTCCAGTTGTTGTGGTTAAAAAAGTTTTGGGTGGCGTTTAAGTACTACGTCGTAAACCTTTCATAATATTCCTAATTAAAGCTGTTAAATGGGCAAATCTGTAAGCGTATAATTAAAGCATTTTATTACATTTAATTTGAAGCTAGATATTCCACACCGAAAGAAATCTTCAGTTTATTTGGAAAAAAAATCAATTTTTTTTGTTTTAAATATTTTGAATATTAATTTTTGTTATTAACAAATAATAACTTTTGCTTTACAGCAAAACCATGAATTTAATGGTGCACCGCTCAATGTTCTGCCCAACGTGGAGTTTGGCGCGGAGGTGTCGAGCAGCGATAAAACCGGAAGCACGAGTCGAGGGCAGCGCAGCTTTACGCAATCCATATCGACAGCAACGTGTCCGTCGAACGAGCTGCTCTCGAATATGGATGGCCAGCTGTGCCTGGTGGCGCTGGAGCATCTGCTGATGTTGGTTGCCTCGCAGAGCATTTTTATGATACGCTCGCCGGATCTGGAGCCGCGCTGGAAGCAGATTGTGCGACGCGACATCAGCAGTGAGCTGCTCAGCTTTCATGAGTTTGTGCGGCGCAAGGTGATTGTGGATCATCGGGACTCGCGTTGTCCGTGGGTGCGACGCAAGCATGGACTGCTCAAGTTCCAGCAAACGGATGCGACGCGTCATGGGCCCGGCCAGCAGCGGAGCAGCAGCAGCACAGAGGTAGTGCGTCGTAGCAGCACCACCAACAACGAGCTGCGGGTGAATGTTGTGCGGCGACTGCATCTACAACAGCATCAGTATCAACCGAGTCCGAGTGGAGTAACCAATCCCATGGCTGCCTCTACGCCACGTGGCATGTCCACCGACGTGTCAGAAATACCATGTGCCGAGAGCAGAAAACGTTTGTATCCGGATGTCCCATCGGCCAACGAGCTACAACATTTCCCCCCCTCGAAGGAGACCGGCTACTGTGAGCTATCGCAGGTGCAACTGGTCGAGGAGGATTTTCTGCAGCTGATGTATGCGCTGTTTGGCGTCATATCGCAGACTGAGTAAGCTCTTTTCGGCTGTTATCTTGATTCTTAGTCGAATCAATTTATTGAATAAAATTTAATTTTTAACATAAGCATGTGCGCGCTGTGACATCACTGGGGGGCTCGTCAAGTGACGGGATGGAGAGACAGAGTGAGATTGAGAGTGCAAACCACCCACGCTAAACATTATTCTCTCTCCCGCTAACGCTCTCTCTCTCTCTCTCTCTCTCTTTGCTCCGCTTCGTGACTTGCTTAAGTTACGCATATCCGATGCGAGGTCGAGCTGCTTACTCACACGTCAAACATTGCCACGCACAAAAATGTGAAAGAAGTCAAAAAACTTGCTGTTACTACTGCAGCTGCTCGTGCTGACGTCGTCAACGCTGCCGGCGTGCTGAAACTGATTATGAGTTTAGCATTCAGTACCTTGTGAGTAGTCAAAGAGAGCGAACGCATGTGCAGAGCCGTGGAACACGCAGCCAAACACGAGATACACCATTAGCCGACAATCAGTTTACAGTTTTAATTCGAGAAAGTCAAACACAAACTATTACAACTACCACCACATACACAACACACATACATTTTGGTGTCCAATAGTTGCGTTTATTGTGAGAATGTTTAAGGGTGTTCCAACGCTTGCGAATCTGAATCTGCGATTGCTAAGCAGCAACGGAAAGTGTCGCCTGGTGTCGCCAGTCAGTGGCTTAGTGCGGGTGCAACGCACAAAGGCAACATCGGCAACATCTCTCGACGTGGAGGATGCGAGTGGCAATCGCAGCAAGATCGATGTGGATGTCTACAGTGAGCAGGATCTGTTGAAACGTGCCAAATTCAGGCATACGGGCCTCGAGGTCAAGCACAAAATCGCAATAGAGGTGAGTTCATCAGCAAATCCACCACCAAAAAACACAACTGATTTGTGGGTGTTATTCCCTCCCGCCCACACACAGCAACAATAGGCTTCATTTTATATTACTGCATCACATAAGTATTGATTTTTACACAGCTACTTCCTCATATAATTATTCCCATGTTTTGATTTAACGCGCAAAACAATTACGCGAAATTCTAGCTGTGTAACGGCAGCGAAAAATGGATTTCCAAAAATGGTGTAAAGCTTACCCCATGTATATTTAAATAACACTGTATTCAGATAGTCATGCGGTTCTTATCTAAGTGTTCCATTAGATAACCATTAAATTAAATTTCGTGCTCCCCCAAAAATAAAAAAATAATAAAAGTCTATTTCATGGACTTTACTTGTTGTTATCTTATCAGTACTCATCTGCTTAGTCAAGCCATGACTTCTGGAAAATTTTTACTGGAAAATGAATGATTACGTTGCAACTACGAGTATTTTTATAAATTGCTTGACGTCCTGAATTTTATTTTTATTTTATCTGATTTGTCATTTCTTTAATCTTTACGATGCGTGTCAATCCAAAGGCACATTCTTAAAGCTACCATAAATATGGATCGAAAAGTTGACCGAGACATTGAATGTGATTTGTGAATGGATTGTGATTAATTGTTGTTGATATGTACATGTGAATATACACGAAATATACGCATGAATCAGATGTGTTAACATACAGCATCAAAAAATGCCAAAGTCACGAGAAAATGTCACAAAAAGAAATCACAGCCAACTCAAATACATCCCATATGTATATATATACATATATATAAATATGTATATATATATATACATAGACATATACACACATACTCACATACATGTGCACATGCTCTAGCCTACGAAGATATAAACATGTGGATTATTTTTGCTCTCTTAGCGAATTATTAGCGAATTTTATTAGGGCTGGAAGCAATCGTCTAAGCGAAGAGAGGCAGAGCAGAGAATTATAAATAGAGATCACACATTTAGTCCAGAAAACTACAAATATCTCTTTGCATTGGTTTTTTCTTGTTACCAATGCGAAAAATGCTTTAAGTGTATCTGTTTTTAAATACTGAAAGCAGAAAACCTAAGAAAATGAGACAAATAAACTTTAAACGAGTATTTTTTTAAGTTCAATAATTTTTCAAAATATTTTAGTTTAAATCTTTTTACAGACGTTTATATTTTATATATTCTTAAAATAATGAAATAATTAATTTTTCAATATATTTCAAGTACACGTCAAAGATGTCAATTTATATGTTCATTTGTATCTTTGACGTTTGTAGTTAGTATATTTATAAAATAAAAAAAATAGGAATACAAAAAAAAAACTTTTAAAGATAATTTTGACGTATTTAGTTTGAACATCATTAACCAGACATAGATACAAATTTCGAATAAAAATGCAATTAAATAAAGCCCAGTAATCTATTCAGTATTCCCAAGTGTACCATCGCTCGCTTTTACCACCTGGCAGTGAAACATTTGTGCGGCGCCACGTTCGCTTCGTTGCCATGGAAAAAATAATATTCTTAGGTAAAAAAAGCAAAGCTAAATACATACATACATACATACAAACATATATATATATATATACATATATATATACATATATACATAAACAGCTATACGCTTTGTCTGTGAAATGTATGCTAATTATTGTGGGCCGGCAAAAAACGGGCCCCTCACACGCAGCACACCACATGGCTGATGTTGTTATTTGATAATGTGGGTATTTCAGACAGTCGAGCATCAAATAAACAGATGCAACTCATATATACACAAAGAGATATTTGCTATAGGTATTTGTTTTCTTGTTGTTTCTGGATATTTATTTATAAGCTTCAATTGTGTTTGCGCTTCGTGCGTCAAAAATTTTTGCGGATACTTTTCATTTCATTTGTGAAAGCTGTTATGCAAATTGAAAAAACAACGAGTACTTTTTTAGGAAGCTGACAAAAAAAAGCTGGTGCAGTTTAAGTCTTATTGTTAATACATACCTATTTGCACAGTTAATACCGCAATAACCACAGTTTTTGTTATCTGCTATTCACATGACTCTGCTGGCCGAGCTCCCCTCTAGCCGCACAAGTCGTGGCGCGTATACAAATAGCACTTCCACTAAAAATTCGTCTGGGAATCCGCTTGATTTAGAATCTTCTTATCAATTGTTTGGCGAATCAATTAGCATTTTCGGTGTCCCGCTGTCGTCAAGCAATCAAGCTGAACACTGCGAAGAGCATCTGCCTCGTTGGCCGGCTGATGTCATGTGGTCAGTCCATGGGTGTAATCGAATAGCTGATGCCGGGGGCAGGTGTTCACTTACTCGTAATGGTTATTGATTTATGAATTCGGTTAAAGAACTTATTCTGTACTGTCACGAACGGCTTAATCTCTTAGCGTATTTTATTTGATAACGGAAATAGAGAGTTCCATCCAATTGTTTATAGAGTTCAAAGTAC
The DNA here is from genome assembly GCA_035041595.1 of Drosophila basisetae. NCBI lineage: Eukaryota > Metazoa > Arthropoda > Insecta > Diptera > Drosophilidae > Drosophila > Drosophila basisetae. The sequence continues at coordinate 17,124,095 of JAWNLB010000144.1, read as the reverse complement.
TTTGTAAGTTTATTTAATTAAGCCGCAAACACTTCTAAGCAATTACAATTTTGTTGAATAATAAAAACACTTATTTAGTTTTGGAAAAAAATAACCAATCCTCCTAACCAATCATTATAAAAAAAAGTTAATAATAATAAAAATGATTGCTCCAAAGAAGGGTGAATATATTTTACATAATTATTAAAATTATTTTAGTTCAATTTAAGATTACATAATTTTTGATGGTTAAACTCTGTAATCCTCTGGTAATGTGTACGAAATAATAATTTATTATAATAATCAATTAATAACAATATATAAAGCTAGTTTTTAGTTTGGTGAGCACTTTTTTGCAATTGACTCCAGGTTTTTGAATGCGAAATATATTTGAGTAATATTTCAAAACACTTGAGCTGGAGCCAGCAATAAACATATTTAAAATATATATTTATAGTTTTAATTATAGTAAAATTATTAATAATAGTTATAAATATTGTTGTTCGAAAGAAGTATGTTTATATAAACAATTCTAAAACTCACTTTAAAAATATAAATGGGCTATGATAAACATCAACATGATTAGTTGATTTTTCAGAGCTCAACAAAGCGGTAAATTCATTAAAGACTATAATGTATTAGTTTCTAGTTGATTGATAATAACCTTCAGACAATTTGTGTATCCGCATCGGTAGTTCAAATCATTGTCTCAATAAATATTTATTAGGTTGCGCTGAACGACGGTCTTTTCTTAATACTTTTAAAAGTACTCAGCCTTCAGTTTATTTTTGAATCATAGCAAACCTGGCATAAATAATATATTTAGTGTGTCAGACACAAAATTTGTGAGTTGAAGAACGCTTGCGTTTTTGTTTATAGTGAATTATGATTTTACGTATTGCAGTTACTCGGTTAATACAGGTAAAGACCAGTTTAGGATTTTATAGCAGCATTTTAGGGGCATTCAATAAATATGCCATTCGTGCATCAAAGTAATGTATATGCATATGTGAGCATGGGTATATATATATATATATATATATTTATATATGTATTTATTTATATTTATATATAAATATATATGTGTGTCTTTATCCGTTTTGTTTAGTCAGTAAATATTGATAGACGAGGCAGTTGATAATGTCACAATGTATTAAAATAATTGTACGTGTGCCAGTCCCAAGAGAGCGGGCAAAATATTTAACGAGACGTGCTCAATAAAGTAACAAATAACTTATAATTGTGTATTTATTATAGAAAAAACTACGAACACCGCCGTTGTTGGAACTGGTATTCGCCAATCGCAAATTATCCTTTTACGATCCCAGCTCCGGGCCCACGCAACGGGATGAAAATGCTAAACGGTAAGTAGAGTGACTTATCGATCTGTAAACATGAGTATATACACACATATGCATTGCACAGTTTCACACTAACACCAACGCACTCGCAGCAACAATTAACCATTTATTTACAAAATATTTGAGATTTACATTTGGCCCCTACAAGTTGTGGCGTTTGCTTTCCATTTGCATTGCGATTTGCAACGCGACACGGCTTAAACGGGTAATACCAATAACTAGTTGCAGCAAGTGTGCAGTTAATTAACAGTTTCGTTCCTTTTTATAGAAATTGTACAATTAACTTTTCTATTTATAAAATGCCATTTTACAAACATTGACTTGCACAATTAGCGAATGTACATTGTGAGCGATTTTCAAAACATTTCGGATTATTATCCAAAACATATTTTCACAAAAATATTTACCTTGCACATTTGCATGCCTTATTGTTGTGAGCAAATTTTGCTTTTGGGATGCATGCCAAATAAAATTAGATCTGTTTCTGTAGTTTGCTCGAAATCAACTAGGCGAGAATGCAAGGACTCTCTCTCTAGGTCCGCCAAGGCGACGGACTAGAATACACCCAGCTTCTAGTTGTGCATTTAGAATAATAGAGAAAAATGATTGCGCAATTGATGGAAATAAAGATCAACTTATGATCAATATTGTGTGACGCTTAAAAATCGATTTAATATGGATAAACCAAAAAAATATCTATTCCACAAAATGAAGTTCAATTAGAAATCTGTGCTCAGTTTCATCATAATACGCTTGAATATTAGGCTCAACTAGAGCTCACGTATTCTACACATGTTGAACATTTATATTTACATCCTCCAAGTTATGTTATAAGTCAGCTCTCCATTTGCCCAGCAATTGTCTGGAGGTCGGATAAAATGTGTTATTCTGCACGCGCATACGCGCTAATTGACAGCAATCTGGGGGCATAAAAATAAATTAACATACGTTTATTAAATGAAGATAAGATCGAAATACGCTCAATTCTTCGGCCCCTGTACACAAAACATACAGCACCAGCACCACATATATGGATGACCGTATGCGATGCCAACTATAAAGCTGTTGCCCCATCAATGTTCCGTTCATTTCGGCATCGACGCGACTCGGGCCACAAGTGTTTAGAGCTGTGCAAATGAAAATAAGCGAAATTTTATTGAAACTTTAACTAAAAATATGGGTGAACGCAGTCTGAGCTTGTTGCATTATGCAACGGAACAGGCACCACTGCCACTAGATGGCTATACGTCCGAGGAGGCAACAGAATATAAGGATAGCATTCGCCAAAAGATACTCGACGACCTCAAGTCGATGAGTGGCGAGGAGCTCATTCAGCTCGTCAAGCAGAATGCAGCCAAAGTGGTCGAGGATGAGCAGCAACAGCAGCAGGCGGGCACCAGTGCCGATCGACTCCAGGATGATGCCGATTTGATCGATGCGAATATCATTGGCGAAATGGTTGCCGGCATTTGCACCAAGCATCAAAAGGCCACTTTCATCAAAGTGATAACCAAGTATATCAGGTAAAAGTGGCCCAAGTGCAAAAGTGATTCAGTCAAAAGACAAGTTCAGCTGATAACGACACGAATCATGCCCGGTCATGAGGCAGTGACCATAGCATATACAGTGGGAACTGCCATGAGTTAACTGTTTTCTTATCAGCTTAAAAAAGAAGCCCATGAAACAGCAATAATAGATATATTTTTGTTTGGTTTCGAAATATTAAATATTATTCGTATATTTGTTGAGCATTTGCCAAATTAGTAAATATTTCTAAATATGTTAAGGGCACATAATATACACATAATATTTACAAATCGCAGAAATATTTATGCAGCCAAGTGATTGAAATTCTCTTGTTTTAATCTTCGTAAAAGAAATTTTTATAATATAATATTTTTAAAGAAAGTCTTTAAATGTGCATCCAATTTACTTGCCTCAATATGCTCATTTTAAGTTAGTTTTGCCTACATTCAATATTTAAAAACACCAGCAAATTTACGTCACATCATAATATATTTTAAAAAAATATTTTCCGATGTGCACCAAATTCTTTTCTCGCAGTATTTAAATCTTCAGTAATTGTAAAATAATTTTTTATTAACCGTTGCAAGTTTTTGACCATTTTTAGCGCACTCCATAATATAATATTTTTCAGAAATATTTTTTAGTGCGCAATAATTTCGTTCGCCTCAATATGTAAAATTCAAATTTGTTATTTTCAATTTTATGCCTTGGGCAAATTTAATGCAATTTTAATGTGTTCACAGTTTGTTGCAAATTTTAAGTTAGTGGAAGAATCAGATTCAATTAGCCTACTGAATCTCTTGGTAGCTAATTATACCACTATCACTGATATCCATATTGTCATCTTTAGTAGATATTATTAGATGAACTTGTGCGCTGGTGGCCCATTTATCGCCCTAGTGGTATTCTACTTACAAAGCGATTTGCCGCTTTATGTGTTTACACGCTGGCGTTCGCGTTGAAAGGGGAGTTAATTAGTTTATTTTATTGGCATGATTTAGAAATTAGCGCCTCTTCTCTGCTTCTTCTTTCTCTCTTTTGCTGAGTGCCCATCTGTTAGCCAGCCCCCCTCCAGCCAGCGTAATAAAAATCACACATTTGGCTAATGTATAAAATGCTGGTGGAGTTGAGCGTTGTTTTCATTACACCTGCAACGTTCGAGCGCTAGAGTCCTATATATATTGTATTACGCATACGCCACGATGTTAACTGAGGAAATTGAGGCACTGAAGCGCCAGAGCGAAGATGCGGAGGCCAAGCAGCGCGAGGAGAACTATAAGCGAGACAAAGAGCAAAACTGTTCGGAGACGGCCGCCATGATCGAGGAGATCATTGAAGGCATCTCGCTGCAGAATCGTCGCGGCACAATCGTGCGCACTATTTCCGCGATTATCAGGTAAAATTAGGCACCAACGAGTGAGCCTTCGGATATATATATGTATGTAGATCGAGGGTGTTGCACATTTGTGGCACTGCTGCGTTGGGGCCATCATAAAAATAAACACAAAACACAGACAGAAACAGAAACAAAGACACACCTCCCATACTCCAATTATGATCATGATGATTTTCAATTTGATATTGATTTGTGTGCTTGTTGCACAACGTATGGCAATGTTTAATTATCCATTATGGTCTATATAATATACTTGATATATATGTATATTATATATATATTTTATTCCCTTAGAATTCAGCGACGCTACTATTCGATAAGGCCGTGAGTAAATTGAATTGAATTGTTTTATAGCTGTGTTTAATGCTTTTTGATATATATTTTATATATATGCATTTGTATCTGTTCTATCCACACATAAACCACACTTTTTGCTTATAGTTGATTTATATATTGTAGCTCCACACCCACTTATATACTATATATGTCGTGACTCAATTGACTGGAATCGCCTTTAAATTGAAATTAATTGAAATCTCACAAATATTTTGATAATTGAGATTTTTTCCGAATAAAACCTCGTATTTTAATCAATTTGACACGGTCAAATCTGGCAACTCCAAAAGCAAAAACAATAAACGTGCTCAACTATTTTTAGACACACTGGATTCCATGACAGACTTTTGGGCCAAGTCTCAACGTCTCATTGCCAATTAGCACCTCCCCCGAAACCAGTCTTTAGTTGTATTTTTTTGGTATTAAATATTGGTATTTTGTTTTCTTTGTGCTTTTTCCACATACGCATGCTAAATATTCGTATTCGAAATGAAACCGCAAAAAAATCCCCTGCCTTCGCTTGGGCCCCAAAAAATGTGTGATAAATATTTGAAATACTGCAATCTTTTTTTATTTATTGACACACAGCCATCGGGAGCAGGAGCAGCGCAATGCTGAGGATGTACTCTTCGACATGTTCGCCAGCGAGGAGACCGGCCTCATATCCATGGGCAAATTCCTGGCCGGACTGAAGACAACGGGCATCCGACGCAATGATCCGCGCGTGCGTGAGCTCATGGACAACCTGAAGAAGGTGCACAAGCTGAACAACTATGAGACGGGCTCCTCCGCCGAGACGCAGCATCTCAATCGGGAGACATTCAAGGCGTAAGTACCAAATAGCATATCTATAGAAAATGATCAAAGACTTGCTTTGCACAAATATTTTATGGAATATTTTGTAATATGAAATTGCTAATTAAAATATATACAAAACAGCGTCTTCTAATTGTAATTATAGTGAAGAATCTAACCAATCTATCCAATTATTTTGCAGCGTGGTCTCACCGAATATTGTGCTGATTGCCAAAGCATTCCGTCAACAGTTTGTCATACCCGATTTCTCGAGCTTCGTCAAGGACATTGAGGATATTTATCATCGCTGCAAGAGCAATACACTGGGAAAATTGGCCGATTACATTCCGCAACTGGCTCGTCATAGTCCCAACTCGTGGGGCGTCAGCATCTGCACCGTGGACGGCCAACGCTACTCCATTGGCGACGTGGAGGTACCCTTCACACTGCAGAGTTGCAGCAAGCCTCTGACCTATGCCATTGCACTGGAGAAGCTCGGTCCGAAGGTGGTGCACTCCTTTGTTGGCCAGGAGCCCAGTGGACGCAATTTTAATGAGCTGGTGCTGGATCAGAACAGTGAGTTGAGCTCGCATTGATGCCATCTGAATTATTTATGACCAATTCCCCAATTCAAATTCTTTCACAGAGAAACCGCACAATCCAATGATCAATGCTGGAGCCATTCTCACTTGCTCGTTGATGAACGCCTTGGTGAAGCCGGACATGACCTCTGCGGAGATCTTTGATTATACGATGAGCTGGTTTAAGCGTCTCTCCGGCGGCGAGCATATTAGTTTCAATAACGCCGTGTTCCTTTCGGAGCGGGAGGCAGCGGATCGCAATTACGCACTGGGCTTCTATATGCGTGAGAACAAGTGCTTCCCGAAGCACACGAATCTTAAGGAGGTGATGGACTACTATTTCCAGTGCTGCTCCATGGAGGCCAACTGCGAGTCCATGTCTGTGATAGCCGCCAGTCTGGCCAATGGCGGAATTTGTCCCACAACCGAGGAGAAGGTCATGCGACCGGAGGTCATTCGGGATGTGCTCTCCATTATGCACTCCTGCGGCACCTACGACTATTCCGGCCAGTTTGCCTTTAAGGTGGGCCTGCCCGCCAAGTCAGGTGTTAGCGGTGGTATGATGCTGGTAATCCCGAATGTGATGGGCATCTTTGCCTGGTCGCCGCCGTTGGATCATCTCGGCAATACGGTCCGTGGTCTGCAGTTCTGCGAGGAGCTGGTCAACATGTTCAATTTCCATCGGTACGACAATCTGAAACATCTGTCCAACAAGAAGGATCCGCGCAAGCATCGATATGAGACCAAGGGCCTCTCCATAGTCAACTTGCTCTTTTCCGCGGCCAGTGGTGATGTGACCGCACTGCGTCGTCATCGTTTGTCTGGCATGGACATCACCTTGGCGGATTATGATGGTCGCACCGCCCTCCACTTGGCCGCCTCGGAGGGGCATCTGGAGTGTGTGAAGTTTCTGTTGGAACAGTGCCATGTGCCACACAATCCCAAGGATCGCTGGGGCAATCTGCCCGTCGATGAGGCCGAGAACTTTAATCACACCTGTGTTGTGGACTACCTCAAGACATGGGCCGAGAATGCTCAGGATGCGCCCCAGGAGTGCATCACTGAGGCGGTAACCACCAAAACCGCAGCCGATGAGGTGAGTTCAAAATGAAGGCCTTATATTTAAACAACTAACGTTTGATTTTCGTTCTAGGAGCTACCCGGCAACACAATCACAGAGAGTGCCATCACTGACGCCATCAGTCCCATGCCCATGCCCGAGGATGTGGAGCAGAGAAGCGACAGTCCCGTATCCTCGGAGGCGGGCAGCACAGGTAGCCATGTCAGCGTGGACAAAACCAAGCCGGGTCTCTAGACTATACGTTCCAGTTCCTAAACAGCGGCGCATCGACAAAAAAAAAATATATATATATATATATAAATATATATATATATATAAATACCTGTAGAATCTCGCTTAAATTATTTGCTTAATCATTTAGTTAATACACAGTTCTAGTTAGCTCTCCAATATACATACCATATATCATATGTACTTTTTACTCTATATACAAAAATATTACTTATATATTATAAATATGCTGCTTTGGTCAAAAAGTGAAAAAGTAAAGGCGGCATTTGTACTTGTAGGATTTTAGATAAGCATTCTAAGATCTGTGCTGGAATACAGATAGTACACTCAAACAACCAATGACAATAAATTGTATTTAAATACCATTGTGAATCCAATAACAGAGCTATGACATATAATAATAATACATGTGTTTCTAACTGTGACTTGTAATTTTATATGTACGTATTACACAATTGACAATTGAAAGTGGTTTAGTTTCCTAATTGAGTTTCATTGTCTATATGCATAAACCAAATAAAACTTATGAAAACTTTAACGGCAGTATCTTCAATCAGTTGAGAAATCGAAGAGATTTTCCTTCAATTTCCAATACAACACCAATTCCAGGTGGATGTTTTATTTTATTCATTTCAGTTACTATGCGTTAAATGAACCTATACTTGAAAGGAATGTCCCATACAATCACATATTTATTAAATATATTCAATTATGTAAATTGGACAAACTTTCGATTATGTACTTATCTGCTGACAGACTAAATTTTAATTTATTTGAAATGTGAACGGAGGACATATTCATAATTGTTATATCATAGGGAAACATCTCAAAAATACAATTCGAATAAATGAATTCAATATTTAATGTTTTTTAAAGTTAGAAAGTAAAAGATTACTAACAAACTAATTTGAATTGTAAAAAGAATGTAACTCCTTAAAGTCGACATTGTAAAGAAGATTTTCTAAATGGATTTGTGACTAGTTTTTTATATCTAAGACAAATTCTTATAATTTCGGTACACTATAAATGTTCTACCTGTCAGCAGACGTTCGGTGAGCAGTCATTTTTCATTGCTATAGTCCCACTGTTCAGCGACGGCACGACTCACGAAGTTGGCTCTACCGAAACGCCGAACGACTGTTCGGACAACAACAAACATTTTTCGATGTGGCCGGTTCGGCGCTTGCTGCCGGCAACAAATTTAGTTCGTTGGCAGCGTTCGTGGCGAGCAGGCGTTGCGGGATTTTGAGTTTTTCGATTGCGTTTCAGGGCTTTATGTCGCATCGTGCGATTGCATATTTAGCTTAAATGATTAAATAAATCAGAGCTCGGAAGTGAAACGCAACTGTCGAAGCATAAAATCAGTGAAGATTTGATGCATTTATTGAAACATAATTCGTATAATTAGTAAGACATCAACATCAATTGGATTGGTCTTTCGCTTTTGTGCGCACTGTAGAAAAACTTGGGGTAGGTTATAGCAAGACGAATGATTATTTGTATTGTTTGGCAACTGCAGCAGCAGCAGCATCAGCATCAGCAACAACAACAACACCAGCAATTGCCTGGACCGTTGATAGCGTTCCAAAGGACCAAAGCTCTTTGTATCTGCATGTGTGTGTGCGCTCAAAAAAAAAATAATAATAATCTGCTGATAGCACAGGATTAACAAAGTGGAAAAAAGTATTTAATCGGATTACTCAGTTCTGTTTTCATTCCGAATATATAGTCAACCAAACCGCAGACTAATTCCATGGCTTAAAATATTGAAGCTCCTTAATATCATTGTGGAGCCAATAAATTATTGAATAATGTACAGTTATATATTGAAATTAATGCAACTTAAATGCGCATCCGGCAAACATTTCCAAACATCATTTTCGGCTGTATGTTTCTGTCATAATTGGTTATATTGTATTCAGATACGGATACGGAAACAGTTACGCTGCATTGCATAATGTACAGTTTCCTACACTGAAATGGGGTCTCCTCTGATATAAGGTTTGTGCTTTGTGCGCTCATGTGGGCAATGTGAACAATTAGGGCATCAGGCAATAAGCTTCAGCTGCTATATCTTCAAATTCTCGCACGCAACGAAATAATTATCAATTGCAACAGAGAATTTGTGGGGGCTTCCTCTGGAAAGATGCGGATCTAAAGATGAATATCTTGGACACTTTTGCTGGTTTTATAGAGAAGCGGAAATTGAAATGCCCCCTGAATCGAATATGGTCAAACAGTGTTAGTAGTCAATAATAAATATAATACTATTTCCAAGATATTTAAAAAGGCTTCCAAATGAAAAATTTGATGGCATACAGATTATTGGGTTACTCCAGCTATACATTATCTAAAACCTGATAAGGTATTTTCCAATTTTTTATGAATTTAAATGGATTAAATAAAACAAAAATACTTGATGGGTTAGATGTAGGATAATCGGTAAATATTAAAAAAATATTTGTGAAGTGTCAAGTTAGCTTATGACATTAAATAATTATTTAAAAACTATCATATCTAAAGAGGAACATGCCAGACCCATTCCTTGGATAGAGTTAAAGTTGATTATTGTCAAAATAGAGCGATATACACAAATAGTGTCCCTTGTGCCACAATTTTCTGTTTTGTATAAAAATAATAACGAAATGTATAATTATCAACAATTTGTAAGTTGGTAAAGCCTTGCGACACAAATAGAACAATGGAATGGCTATGTTAACAATGGAAATGTCTATTCGAAAAGGACACTCGAGGTTAGCTGTGTTACTTGTCCATTGTCCAAGTAGGGCGTGAGAAATGGACACATGTCCATTATGCAAATCGAAGGCATGAATTGAAGGCAAGTTGGGTAGACTATCAATACATTGAAGTGTCCATCAAAATGTCTCCTGGTCGAGTTCAATGAACTCGCCAATAAATAGAACATATCTGTACTTAGGTATAATTATTGGATTTACACTTGTGTGTAAACATGTGTGTGTGTGTGTGTGTGTGTGTGAATGGGGGAGTGCTGGGAGATGCGGGCTACAGGAAGAGCGTCTCACTCAATCCGCGCCACACAAGCGACATCGCTGTCGGAAATTGGCATTCTCCTCGACTCGAGTCGACTCGATTCGATTTGATTCTGCAGAACGCAGTCGGACGTATGATAGTCAATTTTACACGTCGACTACGTCTGCCACAGCGCACAATAACAAGCAAAAGTAAATAACACACACCGACACATGTATGCCCTGCACGAACTGTTGACTAAAGTAAACTATATTAAAGTATATATAAAATTCCGTATTCCGTATTAACACGCAGGAAAAAAAATTACACAGTTTTTCTTATGTGTAGAAAAGATTATTAAAATTAAAAGTACAGCTGGGAATTAGACATTTATTTATAGAAATATACTTTCTGAAATTCTATGCCAATTTTGCCTATTTTTGCCGCTTTTTCCTAGACTTAGAAATCTGGGCAACATCGATTCAGTTCAGTTCATCAGATTAACCTAGCTATACTATAGATGCTTTAAAAGTTAGCTATTAGTTAATCTTTTTCAACATAATAGTACCCAGAGAAAAATACCTTTAAATCAGTAATATATTCTTGCTACCTTCGACTGAATTTCTACATTTCAGAATCAAAAGCTTCAAATCAAGTTATATGAATCTTACTTCCCATTATCATTGCGAGTTTCCCATTGTCTAATAAAACAAATCTTTAATCAACATTATCATTCAAAAGAAAAGTCAGTTGAACTCACTAAGTATAAGCATAAACTTTAACATTACGAAAGCCGCCGTTTTCCCAAGTGTTGCAAGCTTAATCACAAAGTAATGATACCCTGACTTGTGTTCGTCTGACTGCAGCTCAAGTGCAATGCACTCTGGCAAATATGTTGATGCAGCACTTTTACCTTCAGCTCACATATGACGAGCATTTCTTTTTATTTCTATTTTTGTTTTTTTTTTGTCTTTCTTTCTTTCTTTTTTGTGCACATCCGAAAATAAAACTCAATTTCCATTTGAAGCATAAAAATATTGCGCTTGGCCAGATGAGCATAAATACGACGTATACATTTAAAGAGAGACAAAAAGCGGATCAGTTATCGGCATATTCATCTGCGTGCGTAGAGCGCATTGCAACCTATTCAAAACAATCTGCCACAGATTGCAGTCGCCATTCAGAACTAATGCATATGCATAAATTTGTGTGTGTGTGTGTGTGTGTGTGTGTCTGTGTGTACTTATTTATGTGGCAGGCACGTAATGAAAAGTGTGGCACATAACGGCGCCGCTATTCATCACCAGCAAACAGCCGTCCGACCACAGTCAGGCCGAGATTTTCGCCCCCACACAGCATCCAAGTCAGCTCCACTGTCAGTTCCACCCTGACTTCCTCCATCAGTTCCTCTCTGAGTTCCTCCGTCAGTTGCTGTCGTCCGTCGTGTCTGTCAGCAACAGTTCGCCACTTCAGACTCCGATTTTAGCTGCTACTAAATATTATGGAAAACATTTTTATGAGCTTCAAATGAAAGCAAAAAAAAGAGCAAATTATGCTCTCGCGCACAGACTCGTAGTTTAATGTTGCTGCTGCTGTTCGCTTGAAGTTTTGCATCTGATTTTGATACACCCACACACTGGCACTAACTCTCTTCTTTTGACAGTCAGCGAGAGCTAAACTATTAAAATTGATTGCTTGCACATGGATAGCAATTCGGTGAGTCCCCTGCCCCCCTTGGCCATCATGGAGAACGAGAAAACACCGCCCGGCACGCCCAATGGCATTGAAATGCCACCGCCCCCCGATGAGAAGTGAGTGAAAATTTGTTAATCCCTAAATATCTTGAAGTATCTGAGCTTATTTTCATCATCAATCAATCAATCATAATAATACTGCGTGTGCTACTCAAAATAATTTCGAAAATAACTTTTGTTGAATATTTTAAAAAGAAACTCTCCAATAACTTTGCATTTTAACTAGATTATTTCCTATTTAAGACATTTATCTTAACTAAATGCTTCTGCTATTCTTATTTAGACTTTGAAAATTGTTGGGTTTATTATAACTTTGTTATAGCGTTTTCTGTATACAAAAACCGCAATATAGACAAATTCAAAACTTAAACTAACACTTAAAATGAAAGCTTGTAAAATTAAATCGTCTCCTTTATTGTACTGAACAGCTTTATCATCTTGGTAAAATAAAATTAATTACAAAAATTCAAGAATTAGTTTTTATACGAAGAAATAACCAATAAATGAAATAAGTGTATTGATTTGTTTATATTATAAATATTATGGTATAGATTGGGGAATTCGCCTATGGATGGTGCACTTTGGGAATTTCTGAAAATCGCCATGAATTAAAGTCTACTAGAAAAATTATCTGGGTTTTAGAAATAATTTCTAAAAATACGAAAACCAATCTGTTAATATAAGAAAGGAATTTTTTCTACTTTTTAGAAATTAAATAGAAAATATGTATAAAAAGTAAAAATGCAAACACTTATTTTTAGAAAAAATACTTTAGAAATTCAGAAAATTGTAATAAAATTTGCTCTCTCTTCTGTTATTGTTAGTGTTTAGCAGATGTCTGCTTTAGAGAATTTACAAGCTATATTAAATGTTAACAATTGTTATATCTTAAAATACTTATAATAATAATAAAAGTAAGAAAAAACGAATGTAGGCATTTTATGTACACATGTATGAGCAGCCAAAAGGAAAGCCATTTTCTGAAATTCAGGGCGAATTTTTTTCTTTGAGTGTATAATAAGCTAATCTCCCTCAATAAATCTATTCATCCAGCTACGGGGTAAATGCCACAACATGTGTATTTCCGATGTTTTGCGCATTTGTCTTTGGAGATCTACATAAGTGTTTGTGGCTTCTGCTGATGAAGCTGCCACATGCTCTTCTGCTGTTGCTCTGTTTCAGTCTCGCTTTGCCCCATCATCTAATCAAGGCAATTTCAACGAATTCCCAGCACATTTGTGCCGAAAAAAAAAAAGCGAAATATTTAAATAAATTGTGTCACACGCCGAATTCTAAAACACATGACAGAAAGAGAGAGAAGGGGATATGGTGTGTGAGAGAGAGAGAGAGAGAGAGAGAGAGAGGAAGAGAGAGTTGCAGCAATTTGCGTTTGTCTAGCCAGCAATTGGCATACCAAGCTATTCCGTCCACAATTCCACAGAGTTTAACTGGGTAGCTGAGTAAAAACTGTGCCTTGACCTCGCCAGCGAGGAGGAGCTGTCATCAAAAAAATAGTCGCTCGTTAAAACTTTACTATTACGCATTAATCGTTGCTAATGGCCCAAGTGTAACATTTACATTTCAATAGCTAGCCCCAAATGTTACGTATACGCAGCGTAATTAATGCACAGCATTTTCAGCCACGCCCTACTGGGTCCGTACTCCTTTCGTTTGTTGGCCAATTTCCTAATCCGTGTACCCAACGGGTCGTAAATTCTATTTTAATATGACTGTGTCCGCAAATCACACACACAATGTGGCCACACAGAAACACACACATACACACACACACAAGACACGCACACACATTCAACAGTTGATCGCGTGCGTGACATCCTTATTCCCTATTTGTATCCTCTTTTTTGTTGCCTCAACACACTCTCGTGTAATTACCCACATATTTTGTGGCTTTAACTTTGAACCACATTTTCGATTTGAAGTGTAATTTCTGGGCGCGCTCTCAGCCAAAAAAAAAAAAAAAACCCACACACACACACACACAACAACAACAAGAAGGAGGACAACTATTTATGCCGAGAATCCCTTTCATTTTCAAGGAGTTGCCGTCTCGTGATTCTCTCGCCTCTGTGGGTAATGACCACCTATTAGCAGGGTGTGTTTTTGTTTCTATTTGTCGACGGTTGTCAGTCTGTCTATCTCTCTCTCTCTCTCTCGCTCTCTCTTTCTCTCTCTCCTTCTCTCTCTCTATCTCTTCCAGTATACTCGCAGTAATTACCGACCTACTCCCATTGTCCTCGTTTCGTTTACCATTTACAAACTTCGTTTATTATTCATGCGTTTGATTACAAGTTCCCAGCTGTTGTTCTGATTGATGTTCATGTGCACAATTATTAACCGAAGCATTCACACATTTATTTATGAACGTGTAAAAAAGGAAATTGCTATTAATAAAGCATGATGTTAACATGGAGTTATCAGCATGTACTGCATTGCCATTGTTCTGTTAATCATTTTATAAATCATATTTGATATCAGTGCTCTCAAGTTATTATCAAGTTGTCGCATTAAAATAATTTACACTATTTGAATAATTTTAGCAATCTCTTGTCTAAAGTCTCAAAATATGCTCACATGGTCTCCATCAAGGTCATTAGCGTTATTTAAATGCACTTCACGTTTAATATTATTATCTGGTGTATGTGATAAAAGCACGGGGAAAAATGTTAACCAAGTTCATAGCCACTTAGAAATGCTTTAGAATCAATTATTTTAACCATCTATTGAGTGAAACATTTGCTTAAGTTATCCGAATTTCTAGAATTCTTTACCAAATTTGTATTATATTTATTTTACTTATAAACATAATTCAACAAACCCCATCGTTTTCGCCGTTTTCTGGAATTTTTTAAATAAACTAAAGCTTGTTGCTGGTTTGTGTCTTCACTCGATCGCACAAGTAAAGACACTTAACATGCTCGTCTCGAGCTTAACAGTGCCATTTTGAGCATAACACAATTTAAACATTACCGACTTCTTACGTTGATTTTAAATATGCTGAATTAATTGTTAAATATTTGTTAATTAAAACAAATAGAAGGCTTGTTCAAAAATGTTTTATCAACTTTTATGTATATATTATACTTAATGACTGCAAGCTTATCGTCACTCAAAAAACCGTAAAAGCTCAAGCAAATTTCCATTTCTCTGGACGGTTGATCCCAACAGAAATTCCCGCATCATTTTTCAGTTGATGTTTGCTGTTCATTCGTTGTGGATCGTTTGTGGTTGCCGGCCGTTATTTGAATATCGTGTGTAGAAGCAAATAATAACAAATGTGTGTGTGTTGATTTAAGTGTTGTGTGTTTCGCTACAGAACAAAAGGCAACGCAATATAAACAACAACCTTGCGCTGTTATATAGAAAGTGTTTTTGTCGGCTTATAATAGATACCTGAACACATACCCGAACATATCAATGAGATGCTCGTTACACCATTCTAGCCATTATTTATCAATTAAGAAATCGAAAGTTTCTGCTTGTATAAATGGAAACGAAGAAGAATCGCATTTACATACAGATACCCATCAATCACACAAATTAAATACTCTCTGATAGATAACAATCTTTTGCAAATATACATTTGTTATTTGGAAATCTTTTGCATCCTCTTAATGCTCAGTGTTTTTATAGAATTCTGTTTTTCTTTTTGTTCTTGACAAATAAACGCGCTGATTAGCAAGGCGATTCTCTTGCTATCTGATTGATTATAGTATATATAAATTATACTGTAACGAATCTCCACGTATCTATCTAATTTCTATTATGTTTTTTACATTCAATTCTCTAGAGAACCAAACCCAGAAACTGTTTGTAAATTCTTTTGTGGGAAAATCCGAAAGCTCTCTTCGCACATAAACTAAACGCTCGATCTTTACAGAAAATTAGCTCAGTGACGTATCCGTTGCGTATACGCCGTGCTCGAAAGTGTTCAAAGTAAAAACAAAAACCAAAAACCAAAAAACGAAACAAATTTAAATAATCCAAATAAATTCGCCTAAATGCGTGATCGTCATTTGGGCAAAATGCCGCGTGGTGGAACAACAACAGCGTAAGTCCAACACGCCGAGGGTTGTGCATTAAATAATCCCCTATGTTTAATCAAATAATTAATTACAATTAATAAAGCCATATATGTATTTTTAGAATGTTTATGTGCTCTTCAAGGCTTACTGCTAATTGTGTCACATTTTCACACATTCTGCGTCGTCCAAAGATAAATTCACAGCCCAGATTAGATGCTAACTTATATCATGCTTTTTGATGGGGGGGGAACTATGTATTAATAAAAGCTGTATTATTTTAGCTAGACTTCAATAGACCAACTCTCACTCAAATGTACGCAGTCGCACAGCATCAGAAACCACATGCTCAACTACTATATACAGATGTATGTATGAAAGTTCATTTAAATTGATAATTTATGCTCGACTTGAGGGTAGGTACAACACATGAGTACAAATGCCGCCTGAGATACATTCAGCAAAAAATCGGCCTGAGTTTTAGACAATCGCCATAGGGCCAAAGGTGACTTACCTTATTATTCAGAAAGTTTATTTCAAAAACGTAAGATTGTATTTCTGAAACCCAGTGTTGTCTCTATTTTGAAGTTCAGGTTAAGTTTTTTATGATATAGAAGTCGAGTATTATTTATAAATATATTTTTGACAAATAGAAGAGCATTTCCAATTTTAGTGTATTTCTTTGATAATTTAGAAATTATTTCCAAAGGCAAGAAAAATGTGTAGTTTTCGGACTAATTTCTCAAATGGAGCATATATTTTTCTGAGTGTGGGATACGCTGAGCCAGCCAGGCCTGTCTCTTAATTCCATAAAAAAGCACGAAAAAAATGCGAAAAATATTTATAAATATGTAGAAATAAATACAATAATTCAATGAATAAATTGCAGGCCAACTGGCTGGCATACACTGTGGCTGCGTGTCGAGTTTAAGTACTGCGAATTTGATTGTATCTTTAAGATACAATTACACAGACAAACACACACAAACACACACGCACACACATGCAGGCGAAACATAAGACTGTCTCTTTAAACAAAACGGTGCACTGAAAATGTTTCAATTGAAACTCCCCGAGACATCGTCAGTAAACAATTGTCGCCCATTGTAAAGCAGAACTAACTCACGCAGATACCCTCACTTCTGTGTCTGTGTGTCTGTGTGTGTGTGTGTGTGTGTGTGTATGGCTAGGCTTCGTTGAGCGCACTTCATCATAATTAACCCGCAGGATATACACTGTTTTTCTTCATTCTCTTTGAGGCTGAGTTTTTGTCGTTATGCATGCGTTGAATTGTGGTTACAATTTAGTTGCATGCAACATACACTCATACTTGCATACTTGCTGAAGTTTTTAATTGTGTTACTTGTGTAATTTGTAACATCCCACATAACAAGCTGGTGGCTTGATTGAATTGTGAATTGTGTGTTTCGTGCATGTCAATCGCCTACTTAATAAAACTGGCACTGCCAGATACAAATGCATCTGCTTAGATGCAGCCGACTCGATTGATGCGCACACCTCGATTCTTGGCTAAGATGAGTCGCGCCCCACTTTTGTCCATAATTAGCCCGTTTTCATTAGCTGCGAGATACATGCCTAAAGACTAGTTATAACTGGGCTCTAATTATGGCATTAATGCTTGCAACTACACATCAAGATACAATTGTACCTCTTGTGTCCATCACATGATCTTATCGTATCGTATGCTCATAGATAAAATACCAAGATTATGACTGGTAAATACCATGTCCGATATACAGTGTTAACTCGCCAATTTAAACTTGCTGAAATGACAATTGCCCAAATATTAATGGGTAGTACGGACTTATGCAGAACTATGTAACAGGCATAGCAAAGCAACTCCGAGCAACTCCCATAAGCCACATATATATTCTTGATGAGTATCAACAGCCGACTCGATCTAGCCAAGTCAGTCTGTCTGTAGCTAGATATAAGATTTCGTATACCACGCGCAGATCAACTTCATTTGATCCTGTGGAGAACCTGTGTCTTAATCGGCTTAATGTTTATAACTACTGGGTTCGGTATATCCCCTAGTCGACCTCTCGATTCTTACTTGTTCATACTAAATTTTAATTCTTGTTGGGTTTGTCATCATATTGAATTTGAATATCAATTACTTAATTTCATTAAATAATATTTTTATGCATCTATAAATAGAAAAAGTTAGAAAATAAAGTCTCAGTTATTTTTGTTATTTTATTTTATATTTATATTCTTATTTTTCTTAAATTTTATTTTTTTAATTTAATCTCTGGTGAATATAAATTTCTTTAATGCCCTCTGAAATTTGACAATTATTATAAATTTGTATATGCTTCTAACTAAAGAGAATAAATTCGAAAATAAATGTAATGTGTCAATAATAATTTCATAAAATGCAAATGCTACTGTAGAATCGACAGACAAAGTAATATCCTAATAAATGTATTTATTTTTATATGTATTTGTGGGTAATTAATTGCCGCTGAAAAGCTGAAGCTGCTTTCGCCGCCTCTATGAAAATGTTGATGCTGCTGCTGTTAAAGAACTGCCAGCTTTGGATTGTCGTTTTGCTTCATTAGCCAGGCCAAGTCTGTAGTCATGTCAGCATCTGTTGCATTAATTGTTGTAGTCGTTGTTGTTGTTGCTTTTGTTGTTGTGGGCGCAGTGTCAACAGCCTCAAAATGTTGTTGCTGACCCATTAGCAGCAAGTGGCATTAAATCAACAAATAGCAATTTATATGTACATATATGACTATGGTTGCAACAGCTATTGCGAGGTTCAGGTTCAGGTTTAGTCGGCAAAACATGCCATATGTCGCTGCCTCTATGTAAAACGAGTTGAGACAAGCCGAAGCCGCAGCCCAAGAAGCAGCAATAGCAAAAGCAAAAGCTGGCAGCGAAATTTTCCCATGGCGCAGCAGCCAGTTAAAAAGTGAAAGAGTTACACAGATGCAGATGCAGATACAAATACAGCGATGCACAGATGCACGGACACACAGATACACAGCTGCATGCAGCATGCCCACACCACTTCCCTCCCCCATCCCACATTTGCTCTCCTCCTCCCTTTACTTGTGATCGCTATGCGTTTTGGTTGCACTTGGGCCAAAGCTGGCAAGTGAAATGTGTGTTAAAAGCAAATGGCTACTTCAGCTAGATGCCCCACACTGCCCCACCTCTGCCCAGGCAACCCGCTGCGGTCTGTGCAATGCGTTGAAAGCTAAATGCCTCAGCTTGCAGTAACAGCAGCTCACACACACATACATATATATACATGTATATATATATATATATATATATATATGTGAATATATATAAATTGTTTGTTTTGTTGCAACTTGCAACGCTCCACGTTCATTGACATCGCGGCCTGCGGTCTGCCTCGGCGTCTGCCCGCGCTTAATGAAATTGTCAGGCTAGCAACTGCAACAGCAACAATGACATCTCAGTGGGGCATAGTCGGTCGATCGGTCAGAGACTCACAAAGACACACGCCCATTCGGGATGCCTTGGCGCATGTTAATTAAAGCGCTTATTACAAAATGGTGCAAGTGATACAATACAGTCTCCAATCTTAGTATCCCCTGCCACTCGGTTGCCGAGAAAGTGCGTGCTTAATGATGGTGCTTATAAGTTATTGTTTTAATACCCTGTACACACTTGAATTGTTTGAAGAGGGTGACATGATGTACATATTCATATGAAATATAACATTGTTTTCTATCAGTATCAGCTGTAATAATAATAATTCTGAATTAGCAAAAAGAAATATGTTAACAAAGATAACAAAAGATAAAAAGTTGTGAAGAGTCACACAACTGTTATTTTAACTTAAAACAATTCATAAAAATAACCAAATAGTAATTGCTGCTTGGGTATCACCTCCAATAGCATCTACTCGCAGAAAAAGAGTAAATCGAATATATGATGAGAAGTTGCACAAGATCTATAATTCAGCTATTGTGCTCTCGCTCCGCTCTTATTCTTTCTGCTATTGCTACAACCACAGAAAGCACAGTGGAAATGCTGTTGTTCTTGACGGAGCAGAGCAAAGCAAAAGAGCATTTATTTCAGTTTTTTGCTATTTGATCTGCTATTGCTCTGTGATAGCTGAGCAATATTTATGTTGCTCGTGTTGCTAAGCAATTTATATTTAGGTGTATTGAAACAGTTAGGCAACAAGGACTGGGTACAGGGTAAATGCTAGTCGTGCAATTTCGACTCTCGACTTGAATGTTACATGGCGTTTTTATTGCTAGTGACTGGTGCTTTCATTATCAGCTCAGTAAGCATTTTCTTAGCTGTGCGCACTATTAATTTAAATAATCATTTTGTTTTGGCTTTCGTTTCGAATTGTTTTCTGTCATTTCAAGTGCAGCGAAATCCGTTCAAAAGTGCGGCACTTGGAAATGATTAAGCGGCTCGCTGGCCGACAGCAATGCGCCTAATTACCACAGCAACAGCGAGCCGTTGCCCCACATCCAACTCACCACTCCCCAAACCACCATAACACCATAACACCAACCCATCATTATACAGCCACTGCTTTGGGTGTTTCGGTTTGTCTGTGTTTACTTTTGACAGCTGCTCTTCGAGTTGAGTTTGCATTGTGGCTGCAGTGCACCACTGTGAGAACCAACACAGCCACTGGACGGCAACCACAGCTGCTCACAAGTGGTATGATGATGCATGTTTCTTTCGGCACTGAGATCATCGCTTTATAGCCATCAAATGTCATTTGGCATTTGTCATTTGTTATATGAGCAGTTCACGCAATGTATGATGAAAATAATATGATATTGAGGCATATTTAATTGGCATCGTGTTACAGATGTGCCATATTTTAATTGAGAGCATCATGTATATATATATGAGAAATCTAATGCATTTTGAACTGTATTGATCCCTACAAACTTATTCAGTTGTAGCTGTCAATCAATCATTACACATATTACAAATTTATGCTGTTAAAGTGAAGCCTTTATCTAAAGACTAAAACATTTTATGAACTATTTAAAATCTTCAACAGTTTTCTAAGTCAACAATCTAAACAAATGTAAGGAATCGATAATAGTGTTTTTTTTAAGTTTAAAATCTCTGCTCATTCCATAAAAACAATCTATCATTTCAATTTAATGTATTTTTTCAATGCAGAAGTAGGCTATACTTTGAATAATTTTACAACTGTGAAGTTAATTTATTTTAAAATTGATAATCTAACAATTTCAAATTTAATAAAAAAATTAATTAAAATTTAATAAAAATGTTGGAAGTTCAACCTTTACAAAGTGACTTGAATTAAACTCTCGCAGAATATAAGAATCCATCTAGTAGAAGAAATTGGCTTCTAGACATAATCTTCCTGAAACTGAAAATATTGAAATATTCAAGCGAACTCTTTCAGTATCAGATTTCCATCACATTGGAAATACCGAGCTCTATGAAACCAATCTCTCAGAACTCAATATATGTATATATTAATATATATAACTGACTGGTATTTAGTGAAAACTCGAATACGTTTTCTAAGCACGTGAATCAGTCGTCATTTTAGTCACCTTTCACTCTTGTAAGACCAAAATAAAGCCAAGTCAAGCTTTATCAGTTTTTCCTTACCTGTCAAACTATGTAGAAAACTAACAACAAAAATGTATTTAATTTTTAACTATTTGAGTCTTTTTTAATGGGCAATATTACATATTAAAAACCAAAGAAAGACGAAAGAAAACTGCAAAGAGGTTAAGCAATCCCCAACAAAAGCATAGCTTCAGAATTCGGTGCTGCTTCAATGAGTTTGTAAAATACGTAAGCAGCCTCAGTGGACTGTGTGGTAAAAATAGAGATATAAAGACGAAGATAGAGTTTGGGTCTGGTAATTACATTTGGCCGGGGTAAATTAGATAATTGCGGGCTTTCTTAATCTCGCAGAGTGATTTCAATTTGTGACGCTGTAAATATTTGCTTTATAAATCAATTAAGCCGATTAGCAGCGCATTCAACCCACAATTAGTTCAAGAGAAATTTACCTAATTATGACAGACAGACAGACAGAGAGACAGAAAGAGAGACAGAAAGACAGTTAGGCAGACGGACAGAGTTACGACTCAGAAAGTCAGTATGATAAATTGCTAGACTCGAGCTGCAATTATGTAATAAAGACTAACACTTAATTGAATTAGCACTGAATTTGTTAACCTTAGCTCTGGCTTGAATAAAACACAAGCCTCAAGATGGATGTGATTGATGCAAGCTTTATACATAAAATGAATCGTATGCTGTTTCGCAATAATAAATCAAAGTAATCGAATATAAGAATTCTTATAATTTTCTATTATTATCTATTTTTTAACATCACAATTTCGATTGGCAGACGCTATGAGGAGGATCCGGATAATGCCTGGAACTGCTGTTCCTGGTGTGAATACTTGCTGATTGTCATACTGTCGACCATACTCCTGGTGGGTGTCCTAATACTCACTCTATTCTGGGTAATGTTCTACCGTGGCGGCTTTGCCTGGTCGGAGCGACCCCTGCAACAGTTCAATTTGCATCCCATCTTGATGGTTGCCGGCTTCGTAACGCTCTCTGGATTTTGTAAGAGTCATATTATATTAGTTTTGACATTTGCCCTAACAACATAATAATCTCGATTGCAGCTATCTTAATTTATCGGCTGTGCCGTTGCGTGAAACACATCTATGTGAAACTGATTCACATGTTCTTTCATGCCGTTGCGATACCCTGCATCGCCCTCGGCTTCCTCTCAGTCTTTGACTCGCACAATGCATTGCAAAAGATAAATTTCTACAGTCTGCACTCGTGGCTGGGTTTCGTGACAATGGGCATGTTTGTGCTGCAATTTGTAATTGGATTCTTCAGGTGAGCTCTTTTTATTATCATGATTATTCAATGTTGTGTTAATACGGTTCCTCATTAGCTTTCTGGTTATGCTCTGCTGTGAAAATAAGACATATAGCTGTCGCTCAGCCATGGTGCCCATTCACGCCAGCATGGGTTTGGCCAACTTCTGGCTGGCTATTGCCACATCCGTCACCGGCATTATTGAGAAGGAACGCGAAACTGCCAAGGATCCCAGCTTGAGGTAAGTTTAGAGAACCACTGTGTTTGCCGAGCTGAAAGTTGTAAATCATTTAAATCAATAGTAAAAGAGTATAAAATATTTGCAAATGCAAACCAATCAATTGCCTTAAAAGTAAATGTCTTTTTTTTTTAGTTATTATCTCCCGCTAAAGCAACACTCTCTGGGCATACCTTATCAAACAATATAGAAACTCTAATTTCAACATTTTTTCTACTGCTTACAGCGAGGAAAATCGACTCATTGAGCATTATATAACGAGCGCGATGGGGCTGACCCTGATCGTGATTGGCATTATCGTTACCTTTGCGGTGAGGAGGACCAATGCGCCCGCATCCGCCAAAGTCTACGTCACCGAACGCATTTAGATGACAGCCATGACCAAGACCATGTCCATGCCCATGCCAGCGCCCGTGGCACAGCCAATGTTATAATCCAAGGCATATGTTTTCTACATCACTCGGTGCATCTATACTATATATATAGTATATAGTATATAATATATAGCTGTGCAATCTATAAATTGGATACATCAAATCTCTGTTGTCTGTAGCACGAAAACGATAAACACGCTTTAGCATTCTCTTCATAAATACATATATATATATACACTACATACTATACAGTTATGCCAAATCAAAATCTCTTTATCAACCAAATCAAAATTAGATCTTTTCTCTATTCAACTTTTCCGCTAAGTAGATTTTTAGGGTTAGCTATCTCATTCTAACATTCTAACAAACTCACACAACACAAATTTTTGTACTCCACCAAGCAGACAGGATCACAAGGTGGATGTAGACAGACCTAAATTGATAGGGTAGCAACTATAGGACCGCCCAGCCACACAGACCAAGTGTATGAAACTACAAAGTGAATCAAAATAAAATGTATAACAAAAACAATACACAGCTGAATTCTTAGCCAGTTTTTTGGTAGTTTTCTAGACATTTTTACCCAAAATAAGAAAAACGAAATGAAACTATTCAATATACTACCACTTATACAAAACTAATGCATAACCTTTAAACAAAACTATACAAACGTAGATATTGTCGCATTTGATGTTTCTTTTTGTAATTGTGCAAATAATTGTATTTCATAAAAAAAGCTAAGCAATATAAGTTGTAAACCAATTTTACAAATACATCTATAATAAATGATTTTTTTATTTATTACATTTACAAACTAATGCGTTAATTTTCCAAATGAAACTGCAAAAATGTAGAAACCTAGACAAAGACTTGCTGCTAACTACATGCGTACCCTTTGATGCGGGGTAATCGCAATACTCGTTTTCTTATCGTCAGGACATTTCGGTTGTCCTGTCCTTTTATCAAAATTGTGCCATTGCTCGAGCTGATGGAGTAAACACTGACATTCTGCGGTTCCAGATTGCTGGCTGGCATCTCGAAATTTCTTACACGCGGCTTCGTCTTTGGGTTCGCCTGAATGTTTTCTATATCCAACTTAAATGGTGAGACGAAATTTCGTATCCAGGGCTTGGGCAGCAGCAGCTCACGATTCAGGTGCACTGTAGGCGCCGCCGTCTTACTCATGTAAGACAAATCGGGCTCAAATGCTGGAACTTCCCCCTGCAAAATGAAGCGTGCTTTAGTGTATTATACATATAACAAATAATGCTCTCTTACCATACAAACATGCAGTTTCTGTGCCTTGGTATTATCGGCAATTAAAAGTCCGCATTTGCATTCGACATATCCATGTAGTCGATAGATGGGTCCGATCTTCTTAATGCTAAAGCAGCGCTTAACGTGCGCAGTTATATTTTTCTTAAACTTATCAGTGGTACTGCCACAGCTGGGGCATATGGCCGCGTTCTTAATTTCACCAACTGTATACCAATATGTTTTCCTATCTTGCAACGCGCTGGATTTCGCTTTTGTAACCTGAGAAATGTTGAAGGCAAAATGCTACTTTGAGATTGACTTGCAATTTGTGATAGTAATAAAATCTTACCGTTGCTTTCTCTTTGTTGGACATTGTAGGGCATATAGATTTCGATCGGTAAGCACTGGTCGTATTTAAATATTTACTTTCTGTCCATCGACTTCAATCAATCAATCAACCTTCATTTTGTTAATTCCAACAATCCTTTATTGCAGAGGAGAGTCGAGTCACATTGTTGAAGGTCGCTACAATTCACCCGCAATGCAAGATGTACAATTTATAAATAGTAAATTGGCATCGTTTATGCGATGGCAACGCTCCAGCTTTATAATAACTCACACTTCGCTAGCTATTTTTTATTTTTATGCATAAATATTAATTGTTTATATTCAATATGGCTTTATGTTATCGATGCCATTGTCGATGCTGATTAATTTTCCATTGTGAACCAATTTGTTGAATATGCCATTTCGCAACACTACACTTATCGGTCGACTATCGGTTGGCCACCACAAGTTGCCTCAGCAAGAAAACATAAAATTGCTAATTATTTAAAAGAAACAATTCTATAACAATCATATTCAGCGAAGGTATTTAAGGACTAGACGCTTCAGCTCTGGCGTTAAGATTGATGATTAATTTAATCATATTTCAAGCCGCCTATCTTTGTGATTTTTATAAATGAGATTCTACATGCATACCTATTAAGTAGTTAAGCATGGGTAAGACAACAAAATACAAATAAAGAAAATTGTATATGTACTGATACTCTGTTCCAACTAGATGTACCAGTGCCTGAGGCATGCGTGCTGTGCCTGGAGGAGAATGCCCTCACCCTGAAAGGCTATTTGGACATCTACTCGACGGAGGGCGCACAACTGAATGTGGTGCAGATAATCAACAAGCATTTTCCCATGCAGCTTGATGCAAGCAGGGGAGGTGCGCGAAAGATATGTTCACACTGCTGGGGCACTGTGTCCGCATTCAATGCGCTGCACGAGTTTGTCAGCGCCACACGGAGTTCGCTGCAGAACGCGAAGGTGCTGCCCATGGAGGATGATCCCTTGACGCAGGGCAATTTCAGCGAGCCACCCAAACAGAATCGGGAGCAAGTCGAACAGAACGGTCGCAATTTCTTCTATCCCGAGGTTAAGATTGAGGAGCATGAGCTGGAGCAGCTGCCAAAAATAGAGGTGCTCGAAAGCACTACCAGACCGCAAACGGTGGATGTTGATGCGTCTCCGGTGAGACGATTGCGCAAGCGCGTCAAGGCCGAAGCTGAAACACCAAGTGTGGAGGCGTGTGAAGATAGCAATCAGGATTCAGCCATACCCACTGAGACGCCGAAAAAGCGTCGCGGGCGACCGCGCAAAATAGACTTAATCCTCAAGGACTCGCCAAATGTCACGCAAGCTGAACCAACTGTTGACTTAGATGCAGATTTAAAAGCAGAACCACTTGCCGATCCTAGCGACGATGATCAGGATCAGGATTTCTCCAGCCAACTCGATGATGGTGTCGCCCGCAGCGAGGATAGCAGCGATGAGGAGAGTTCAGAGAGCGATGACGATTCCGACTTTACGGCGGACAAGCCCAGCGAAAGCGATTTCGCTGTCATACCGAAGCGGACGACAGTGCGGCCCAAGAAATACAAGAAGCGTACGAAGCCGGCGGAGCCGAAAGTCCGCAAATCTCGCGAGCAGCAGGAACAGCGCAAGAAGCAACAAGAGGAATTCGATAACATCATTGCCAAGTTCTTTAACGATGTGTTGCCCTGCTCCATTTGCAATCTGTTGGTCCATAATTTTACGGAAATGCAACGACATCATCGTCTCACACATCAGGTAGATCCGGGCTATGTGATTTGCTGCGGCCGGAAGTTCACGCAGCGCAAGGTGCTAGCCGAGCACGTGCTGGTGCACTGGAATCCGGAACACTTCAAGTGCAGAACCTGCGAGAAATCATTCCAAAACTCACGACATCTGGAGTCGCATCAGCAGATACACATGGCCAAGCTCTCCTTCCAATGCGAAATATGCTCAAAGATCTTCACCAGCAAAACGGCCATCGAGTACCATAAGCTGAACAAACATGTGCCCAAATCCGAGTTCAAATTCACGTGCACAGAGTGCAATAAAAAGTATGAAACATCCCCGCTTGCATAGAATGCAAAATTATATTGATTCGCTAATTATTCGCTTACAGATTCCTGACCGAACGCAAGCTGAAGAATCACATGAACTCCATGCACGATCCAGAACGGATAATCATATGCGACAAGTGCGGCAAACAGATGCGTACCAAGATCATTTTGAAAAAGCATCAGGAGCTCATGCATTCGGACACGCCGCGACCGGAGCCAGAGTTGAAGCAGTGCCAGATCTGTGGTGCCTGGCTAAAAGGCATGACCGGTCTGAAGCAGCACATGAAGAGCATTCACGTGGAAAGCGCCGGCGAGCATCGTTGTCATGTGTGCAGCAAGGTTTCACCGAATGCCCGCGCTCTGCGTCGCCATATTTATCACAAGTAATGCATAAACATTTTCCCATATCCATAATATCCATTGTAAAATCCTTTTCTTTTCCCCTACACAGTCACGAATGCGAGCGCAAGTTCAAGTGTACCATGTGCCATAAGGCATTTAAGCGACCCCAAGAACTAAAGGTAATCATCCAATTGAAGATTCACATATTCAAATCAACCCACAACTAATAAAGTAATCCCCCACCCGATTTGACAGGAGCACACATCCACGCACACCGGCGAGGTTCTATATACGTGTCCAAACTGTCCGATGACGTTCTTCTGCAGCGCCAACATGTATAAGCATCGGCAGCGTTTGCATCGGGCACAGTACGAGGCGGACAAGAATCAGCCAAAGCCACCCAATATTCTGCAGCAGGCGGTGGGTGCCACAGCCGCCATGAAGATGCAACGCATTCAGCACACGACTATGGCCAGCATAGAATCGGACTTGAAGCATTTTTAGACCATAGAATTCATATGTATTAAGTCCTTTAGTTTACTTATTTTTTTAAATTATAGTCAGAGTTTAACTTAGCATTTTGTAATGTAATGTGTAATGTAATGAAATAAATTAAAGAAATGTCGATGTCGACACACTTTGATACATGCTAAGCTATTTCCATTTTATATTTAGAGTTTCCCAGTTTTTGGAGCAGCTGTGCTGAGAAGTGAAAACAAACAAGGTTGGAATGTCTTTCTTTCTTTATAATTATTTACAAGGATGGCTCAACGGCACCTTATATAACGCATTGACATTTACATATTTGTATAATGCATAAATTTAAAATATATATGTTTATAAGATACTGCATTTGTCTCATTTGTATAATAATTTTGGGGTTTTTCTCTTCTTTTTGTTTTTCTTACTTTGTTAAACATTTAGATTTGTTGTAGCTGTAGCAAATATTGAAAATACATTAAACTTTACATAAAAATATTATTGTTCTTTTCTCATTAGATTAGTGCATTAAGTTCTCCTTTAAATTGAACGAAAAAAATGTCGAACAAGTTGGGTACACGTATGTATAGATTATGTATGTGTATATATATTTATTTATATTGTGGCTTCTTCAGCTTGGTTCAGCCACATTTCGAAGTAGACCTTTATCTTTCTGATTACTTTCATGTAATAGTTTAAAACATTTCTCAGCATTATCATAGCGTTTGCATTATTTTCCTTATGCGAAACATGCACGTTAATAAACTCTCGATATTTGGGCAACATTTATAAATAGAATACTTTCGTTTTGGGTTTTTGTGCTTCCAAAGGAATTTTTCATTGCATCGGTGTTTTTAGTGGGCCTTTTTGTGTTGTGCATCAAACTATTTGCGACACTTAAGTTATAGGCTTAGTTTTTGTTTAAGTTTGCTTAACAGTTGGTTTAGTTGGTTAGTCACAGTTACCGGAGAAATAAAAGCACAGGCACATAAAACAAGACAGTATTTAACACATTATCAATTATTTATTGTATTAATAAAAAATCAAATTAAAGTTTCGGCGCATTTAGTGACAATGTAAATATAAATTTTAGCTACGTGTTAAAACTTTTCTATATCATTCATTCTACTAAATCTGTATTTATCGTAATGGACAAAGCACAATTATTGTTTCTAAACAAACAGGAGTGAACAAAAATAGAGAACAACAAAATACTGTTTAAAACTGAAGCAGAACAAAACATTGTAAATAAAAATTAAAAAAAAATGTTATACAGTTTTATATATATTTCGCATAAGTTGAAATTGGCTTTTGTTTTTGGTTTTTTTTTTTTGTGAAATTTTGTTTTGCTTCTCTTACGCGCTGGAGGAGGAGGGGGTTTCTTAACATTTTTGTCGAAAGTAAGTTGAACTTGGAAACGGAATTCTGTGAACGCGTAACATAAATAACAACAATAATTATATAACAATGACTAAAATTATTTATAGTAAACTATTAATTGTTTGCGTGTTATTATTTGCGTGGCAACTGTTGCTTATTCTTGTTTTGTTGTTGTATTTGATTCTAACTATATGCTTTACTAGTTATGAGCAGGATAGACTTGTTGTTGGGTTTTTTGTTTTTTGTTTTTTTGCTTAATTTTCAGTTTGGCCAGCGCCCCATTTTGGGTGCTGTGCCGAATACAATTTGCATATTGAATTGGTTGCTTTTTTTTTGTTTTTGGATTATTTATATTTAATTTTGTTTGTGGGTGTGTGTGGTGGTGTGTGTGTGTGTGTGTGTGCGATGCAGAGGCATGAGATAAGCCCCTTAAAGCTTTGTTTGCTCAACCATATCGATGTTCACCTTGTAGAACACATAGGGAAAGTATTCCGATTGACCAAAGCCCAAGCCGGGTATGTCCACATTCTGAGTAAATGAAATTAAATACAATTATAAATGTCGGCGAAACAGGGAAAGAATAATGGTATTTAGCTTACATCAGCAGCACTGCTGACATGTCCGCCAGCGGATGCACCATCCAAATGGCCATACAACTGGTTGAGCACATCGCGCAAACGCTTCACGCTCTTCTTGTTGGGCTCAATCAATATGGCCTGGAAGTTAACGGGCAGCCCGTATCTGCAATAACCAAAAAGAGATGATTCATTGGTGATCAATACGCATTGGGATGATGAGGACGCACCTCAGCACGGATTCCACAAACACGCGCAACGCTTTCACGTGTATCAAGGCGCAGAAGGCCTCGCTGAAGTTCACCTTCAGCCAGCGCACAAGTGGACCCTGTTGGAGAAGTTAATACATATGCAAATTACATACGAAATTATATAAACTAAAATTATTGCTGTGGTACATACAAACTGCTTCTTCTTGTCGGTCATCAGTTTGGTCATCTCGTTCTTGCCCGCCGCCAGCTCCTCCTCGTTGTAGACAAAGTCGCGCACAATGAACTTGCGCTCGCGAGCATGCAGCTTGAACTCCTCGGTGACCTTCTTGAAGAGGGTCACATTGAAGAGGCAATAGTCGGGATCCTCCTTGATGAGCTGCGATGAACGTGGCACAATCATATCGGTGATTTTCTCATAATTGGCTAACCAATCGTTGGCACTGGCTCTAAAGGAGTGTACACAAATGACATAAGCTAATGGTCTCTCTGTCCCATCCCCAACCCCATCCCCATCTCTCTCTCTCTCTCTGTTCTACTTACTTTGGCACAATGACCAGCACCGTGGTCAAGTACTCGGAGTCGAGTATGAAGTGCTCCTTCTTGACCAAGTCCGCGAGGTTGCGTGTCAGCAGGCTGCCACTGTTTGGGTTGGAGTTTGAGTGAGTGGTATGCGTGAGTCGAGTCGCTTTAATTCGGATTAACTTTAATGATTACGCTGCTTACGTTTTCTTCTTCTCCAAATTCTGGAGATTGCCCTTCAGGTTGTTGTAGGCCTGCGATTTCGTCTTCAAATCGCCATCAATTTGACCGATTTGTTTGGAAATGATATCGGCAATATTGCGCAGCGACTGCTTGATCGGATACTTGGCCATATCCCATTGGAAACGCGTCAAATACTGAGGCAGATCGGCTGTTTATCGAGTACAAAGAACATATCCATTAGTTTACACTCGAACATTGAGAAACTCTTTCTCTGACTAGCAAAACTAGTCCATTATCGAATTTAGAAAATATAAATTATAAAATTTACTGTAATTTATCTAAAACTTTAAAAGTTTAATCATTTCCATTTATTGTTTTTAGTACAAAACAAACCGAGTTAGTTTATAAATGAATAAAAAATAAACAACAAAGTTATGTGAGTAGTAAATATTGCTTTTAAGTATCAGATAAGATAAATATATAAATATACAAACATGTACATAATAGACACACATACGCACACACACACACACACACACACACACACACACAAACACGCATCCACTCACACATATAGAAGCAAATACAGACAAAAGCAGCAAAGTTCAAAATCCATTTCACATTTAGCTTTAGATTTACAAACATGATTCAACAAATAAACTATTTGAAATGTACAAAAAGGCTTTAAGAAATGCAATTGGCCTTCGCAAAATTATTCAGTTAAATGTAAATAATTTAAATTAGCCGCAATTCAGTGCAAGGCCAGGATTTGATCAATTTCTTGGCAACATCTTTCAAATCTGTATAAACTCCATAAATCATCCATTGAAACACAGCATTTTACTGCTGTGATTTCTTATATTAGTTATCAGTTGATTGATTATTTGTTTACTTAAGGATACTTTCACAATTCTTTGGAATATTAAAATTAGTCATATAAATATAAGTATATATCGAAATTGAATAGATGATTAAGTTTTACTCCATTTTTTTAAAATATTGTTATATTTAGTCATTTCCGTAATATGAATTTATTTTTTTTCGGAAAAGGAATTGCGATTCTTGCGTTAAAGTTTCTGGAAATCTTGCAAACTTTTTATTTTAGCACATAATAATATATGATAGATAACGATTAAAGATGCTTCAACAATCTTAACATATAATTGTCACTGAATTGCTCTCAAATGCTATGGATAATAATAAATAATATACAACAAGCAATGAGATACAAAACACAACTGGATGCATTACGAATTCTAGAAAGCTGAAAAGGTGCAAAGTATACATTGGTGAGGATCTACAAAAGGTGTTTTGGTTTCACAACAACAATTGGTATACTGGTAGATTATGTAAATATAATAATTATAAGGGAATAACGAGTACCTTTCGTCAAACATTTTTGAACGGCACAAAATGTTAGCTGATTTGAGTGGCTTTGTGTATTTGGTATTTGGTATTTATTTGTAAGTTAATTGAGTAAGCTTAAGTTTAGACACGTAATGGCAAACAATACAAATTATATATACTATTACAATAGATAATGTAAATTAAAATAATCTCGTGTATTTTGTCATTTTCATTTTGTAAATAAACACGCTTTGTGTGCGTGTGTGCGTGTGTGCGTGTGTGCGTGTGTGTGTGTGTGTGTGTGTGTGTGTGTGTGTATTATTTAGCTTAATGTATATCGGCGTTAATCGTGGCTGTGATAATTGCGCAGCAGAACAACATTTTTGGTGAGCAGTACACTGAAAAAACAACATATTCGCTTTTACACTGTTACAAATAATTTGGTGTGTTTATAAATCGAGAAGAGAAATCAATAAATAAGGGAGCACATTTATACATCAATTATAAATGCCCGTCAACTAAAAAGAAAACCGCAAAAATATATATATATTTATAAGTATATATAAGAGAGAAGAGAGATACAGTTGAGAAGTGAGAGAGAAAGAGATAGAGAAGTGAACACAAAAAGACGTTGGACTTTGTTGTTATTGGTGGTACGGTGTTCAACTGTAGTCGTATGTATAACACATATGTATACCGTATAACAGTTATAACCAATCCAAACGCTTCAATCACAAAACGAAAGCAAAAACAATATTCAGATTTTGCTGGGGGAGGAGGGTGGGGGGTTTGGTGAGGTTCAGAAATATATAGTAGTGTTGGAAAATACATAATTAAATAGTGGGTAAATAGTGGGTACATCAAGTAATAGTGATTCCTGCAAAAACGATAAGACTTAGGTATGGAAAATGAGAAGGAAAATCAACGGAAAAGCGGAAAGAAAACGAAAAAGAAAGAAAGCAACGTCCAAGGGCCATAATACCAATACATATATACATATTATATATATATATATATATATATATATATACAATATATATATGTATAGTGTATATATAGCCAGGCATGCTAACCTGGACTCAGCGGAAATTCGGGCGGCTCGGCAAGATCCGTGTCTGGACTGGAACGCCCCTGGCTACTACTGCCACAACAACTACTCACTGGAGACGATCTATGAGTTGGTGTTAAATTAAATCCATTGTTTATATTTAATTGACTCGGTGTAGAACGTTTGCTATAAATTTGATCGGCAAGAGAATTGAAGAAAGAGCGATAACTAGAGCGCGGTGTGGGCGATGTCTGATGCCAAAATGTCATTGCTTTTGGATTTGTAAGTGTTTCGGGTTGTGTCTGTGTTTGTGATTGTAATTGTGCGCTGCCGTGTGTAGTTCAGTGTAATTGTTGTGTGGTGTTTAGTGTTCATTTTAGGTGCATTTGGTGTTTTTTTATTTTATTTTTTTGACGATGAGTGGAATGTGAGTTGATGCCGTGAATGATTTAAAAAAAGAAAATACATTATTATTGCATTTTGAATGGTTCATCCTTTTAATTAATGAAATCAAACATTTATGCATGAGAGAGGGAGAGTAGGAAAGAGAGAGAGAGAGAGAGCAAAGCAGGTGCATATATGTCACATCGTTTTTGTTTTTTACAGTGTATTCAGTGTGGGTGTGTGTATGTGTACTGTGTATGACTGCAAACTTTTGGAGTGATTGGATGACTGGCATTTGGCAAGAGTTTTCAGGTGGTGCTGTTTTTTTTTTTTGGTATTTTTTGGTATTTTTTAGTATTTTTTTTTTTGTTTGGCAACTGTTCTACAGAGATAAGTGAATGCGATGATAAAAGATACCTGCACTTCTTAGAGTTACGCTTCGGCTTATTGAACCACCAGTCGAACGTTTCGGATAATGAGGAGGCGCTTTGCGGACTCTTTGGATCGTCCAGCTCCACATCCTCATCCGTATCGCAATAGGATTTGTCTGTGGGCGACAGCAGCGGCGGCGATTGCTGCTGCTGCTGCTGTTGCTGCAGCTGCAACTGTTGCAGATGCTGCTTGGGTGATTGTTGTTGGGGCAGCTGCTGCTGTGGCAATTGACTGATGTGACTGCTGCTGCTACGAAAGCTCAGCTTGTTATTGTTTATGCTGCATGTGTTGTTATTCAGCTTTTTGCTATTAGAGCGCGACATGCTGTGCGAGGAGCTAGCCGTGCTTGCTGTTGGCGCCGACGTTGAGAAATAAGCCGACGAGCAAAGAGTCGATGAAGATGCTCCATCTGTTTTTATGCCCGCTACTGCTGCTGTTGTTGCTGATGTGGTTGGTGTTGTTGCTGCTGCGCCTGCTGCACTTGCAGTTGCAGCTGTTGCAGCTGTGCCCATGCTGCTGCCAGTGGCAATGGCTGTCACCGTATTGATGGCACAACGCGTCGCATTCAGCATGGAGGAAGCTGTCTGGGAATAGCATTCATCGGCCATTAATGTGCTGGTTGTGGCACTGGCGCTAGGCGGCGACAGGACACTGCAACTGCTGCTCAGTGCATAGCATTCGTCGCAGCCGCAGATCGCCGGCGGTATCACAAAATCAAAATCACGCTCAGACTCATCGTGCGTTGAGGATAAGTTTGTTAAACTGCCGCCGCTCAAATGGCAAACATTGCAACTGGCTCGAGCTGGCGTGGCATAGACTGAGGCATAGGCACATGCGGATGCGGAGGCTGAGGCTGAGACTGAGGCGGAGGCTGCATGCGTATTGTAGGAGGTGTTGCAACTGGTAGTTAATGTGGTTGCTGTTGGTTTTGTTGAGTTGTAGCATTTACCCTTGAGATCCGCGGGTAGCTGATGGTGATGTTGGGTCTGATAGTGTAAAGGATTGTTTTGGTGGTGCGTGTGCTGGTGTTTACGCTGGTGGCGCAGGCTCAGATGCTTCAGGCGATTGTGATGTCGACACGGTATGATTTCATCAGGAGGGCCAGGACCTGTTGTTGCCAGCCACAAAATGGGGCATAAGGATTCGTCCAATTGTTGTCGATCGATTTGTTAATTAAGGCAGTTGATTTTTGAGTGCGATTTTCAATTTCAATTTGGAATTCGGTTTCAGATTTAGATTCAGGTTTCAGGTTTCAAAAAAAAACATACATAGAGAAGAAATCATTTTTGTTCATGAACTTAAAAACTATAGCATACATTTTGGGGCTATGCCATACGTTCAACCCTAGATATCTAAAAAAGAAGTAAATAAAGGAAGAACGAAACACTTTCGCGACTCCATCAGATTTATGAAACAAAGGCAAAAAAGGAAACACAAATTATAATAAGTAATAAATTAAGAGATGAACTGAAATTTTCAATAACGAAAATAATAATTTTGATATACGTATATATATATACATATACATATATATATTCAAACTCATGAGTGGATATTATTTTGTTTGTTTTTTTTTTCGATAGATTTGTGTAATTTGTCAATCAATATAATCAAAATATACAGATGTTTATAATTTCGTGAACAACAGTGGAAAGAATGTTGCAAGAAAAACTGTTTCTTCAATTTTTCTCATTTGATGATTTGGTCCAAAAATTTTGCTTATAGAATTCATTTCGTAAAACATACAAATCAAATCAATTATTTTTGTACAGTGTAAAAGCGTTATATTATTGTTTTTAACGAATTTTTCTCAATACGATTCAGCTACGGCAATGGATGCTAAAAAAAAAGCGAGGTAAACATGTGAATGGCAAAACACACAGAGCACAACACAAACAGAGACACTCACGCACGCACGCAAGCACACACACGAACACACACATGTACACATACAGAGTTAGCATGAGATCAGGTGCGTAAAGTATTAGTAATAGGCAATGTACAGTTATTAATATTATTAATAGAGATGTGCGTTTTGGATACGAGCAGAGAGCACAGAAAACTATTTATGCGATGTTTATTTGGGGTGGCAAGAGAATGGCTCACACAACAGCACAGCAAACGCACACACATACAAACACATATCACACACACACACACACACACACACACACACACGTACATGTATATATTTAAAATAAAATAATTGTATTTTTTATTCACGCACGCATTTTATAATAATAATTATAAAATAAAAAAAAAACAAAGAAAATTAAAAATTTTGAAAACATAAACTCAAAATAAATAAAAGAAAAAACACGCGCTCTTTTTTTTAAGCCCGAGTAGAACATATTTAAGAATACATGTAAATACTAAATGCATCATGATATTCTTGATACACATTATTTTCTATAATTTTATTACTTTATAAGATTGCAAGTTAAAGAATTTGTTTGGTTTTTTTTATTTTATTTAGATTAGTACTATTTTTATTAGTGATTTAAAAACTAACGGGCTTTCACAACAGAATTTAAAAAAAAAAGAACAAAAAAGGTATTTAATATTAAAAATTAAAAAGAAAAATGTACAACAATATTTAAGTAGAATTCATGTAAAATATACAAAGTGTTTGGCACTCGGAGAGAGAGTTTAGCGATTTTTAGAATAGATCAGTTTGGGGGATTTGTATTTACGAGCCTGCTTCAAGTTGTGTGTGTGTGTGTTTGAGTGTGTGTTAATGTGAGTTGGCTTTTGTCTTGCTGTTAACTATATAGGTAGATGTATGTTTGTGTGAGTATTGGGCATGTAGTGCATGTGGATAGGTAGAATAGTTATTAGAGAGGATGTACAACAAATGCAACATAAAATATAATCAACGCAAATTCTCTTCACTTTTCTTTTTTTTCTTACAGTTCTGAACTTTAGTTCCATTGTTGTTATATATATATACTATATTAATATTGTAAAACATTTATAAATTTTATTTTCATATCATTTCTTTTCTATTTGGTCGTGATTGATGATTTGTGCGCATGAGTTTCAACATAAAAGTAATAACTAATTCAGAAATAAAAATTATAGTAATAAAGGAAAAACCAAAAAACGAGTAAAGAAAACTTATAAAAATAGTTGAAGAAACGATAAAAAAAACATATCAACATAATAATTAAATAAAAACCCTACAAGTTTTCAGCTGAAAATCTTAATCATAAAAATAGATTTTTTGTTGGAGTGTTAGTCAAACTGAAGGAGTTGTCAGGAGACATAATACTTATGTATGTATGTGAATATATATATATATATATATAGATATTGCATCCAACCATAAACATTCCACATTTCAGAAGCTATTTTGCTCTCGTATCTGTTGGTTCTAGAAATTCTTGCTGATACTCAAGTCTCACAGGAAGTAGAAGAATATGACGGGGGGACTGTAGGTATTATTTAATACATGTAGTGTGTATATATGTATATTTATTGTGTATATTTATTATTTTAAAAGGGTTTTATTCGTAGTTTAATGTGATTGTGGTTCTGGTTGTTTGTTAGTAATAGTTTGTGGAAAACAATAGAGATGAGACACTATACGAGTATATTCGATTAAAAATGTACTTCTTTCAGAGCATTCCGTTTTGTAAAAAATGTATAGATATAAATTGTACGCTACTATCAGCTAAGAAATAACTAATCACGCTAACTGTAAATTTTGCAATTGTACTAAACTAAACTATGCTAAGCTAGGCTAAAAACTCAATTTTAATTATAATAATAATAATAATTGTGCTTCTTAGCTGGTACTTACTGTTGTTGGCCTGCAGATTCTCGTGCAACTTGTCGCGCTGATCTTCTAGCACCTCCCCCAAGTACATGGCCACCTTGCGCGTTATCTGCTCCACATACGTGTCCAGTTTGCCCAGATCATCGGACAGGCCAACCAACTGATCCAAGGTGCCCACCTAAAAGCACACAAAAAATACACGAGTTAATTAAATGTAGAAGCCAGTGCGAGCTTATCTATATTATTCACCTTCAGATCGGGTATATGGAACTTGTAGTTACTGCATAGACTATGTTGCTTGCTGGTGAGGTTGTTCATCGTGTCGAAGGTTTGTTGGCACGTCTTGTCGCCAGGCGCCGAGATAATCCAATATTCGGACATCATTTTGATAGCTGCAGCAAAGAAAATTTCAAATTAGCATACAATTTATGAATTTCCGCCTAAATCATACTTGTAATTTTTACAAAAGATATATACTTCAAATGTTCAGAAAAATATTTAAAATACTAAAATTCATTCCATAAAACAAATTTGAAAATGTTCTTAGATTGCAGAATATAGTTCCGTGTTAATTACATTGATTGCTTTAAGACATATGCATTATATATTATTTAGACAGAAGCGATTTAAAGTCTTTACATATTTGTATACTTGAAAATGACATAAAATTTATATTGCTGACCTCCCAACAAGTTTGTCAGCTTAAAATTAAAAATCGACCCTCCATGTGCATTTCATTGGCCCCGGAGCCACACTGTGTGTGTGTGTGTTTTTTTTTTTTTTTTTTTTTTGGCGCCTGGCAGACAACAAAGCGCAGACAATTGGCGCCAGGCAGACTTGTGTCCTGTCCAAGTCCATACGCAATGTGTGCGCATTATATATAAAATATAAATAATATATATTTAAACTTACTATCCTAACAATGCTTGCGTTTCAACAATATTGTCAGCAGCCTCTCAATCTGTAAGAGGTGCAGACTTTTTGGCATTGTTTTATTTTATTTATCAGTTGGCAGCAATTAATAAAACTTGAACTACGACTCTGACTCTGACTGATTTTGAAAACACACTCGAGTTGCGTGCGTTAAACGTGCGCACTCGTCGAAGACTTGACGCGAAATGAGCACTGCTGGAACTGTTTGGCGCCGACACTGCTGCCAGCCATATGGCTGCGTTTTTTCTTTTTTTTTGTGCTGTTGCCGTTGCTGTTGCTGTTGCCGTTGCTTTTGGTGTTGAAAAGGCGCAGTCAGACGAATGAAACAAAAGGAATCGATGACGAAGCAGCCGTCACGCAAGCCGCCTGTTCAATTTGGTAAGTGTCGCCACCATTGCTCTTCTATGTTGGCAGTTGTTCCTGTTATTGTTGACTCGCTGTAAGGTTAGCAGCGTATGAGTAATCATCAGGAGATACAAATCTAACTTTGGTCAATTTCATTTCAGTAGTGGCTATCATTACATAACGTCGTGTTGGCCTTCAAAGGGCTCTAAAAAAAACTGACTGTGCTCACTTTCGATTTCGTTCAGAATAATTCTTGTTCCACTTAAAATTATTAAAAATTAATAATAATAATGTAGTATTTATTACATTGAATATAAGTTCAATATTCGATCAGCAGTTAAGAATACGAATTTTAAGATCAAGGACAACACTCGTTTCTGGCTATAATTTTCTATACTTTTTTTTACATATGCAGAAAAGAATAAACAAACAAACTGACAACCGATTCCATTGCTGACCATCCCCAATAATGTTAGCAGGCAACATCACCATTATTTCCCCCTGCCACCATTTAACTATGCTTACTCGGCAACAACAACAACTCCAAACAAATTTTCAAGGCAGTGCATTGTCCTCAACCAGGAAACACAAATTATGAGCCTGGCAACCGCTGGGGAAAAGCAACAACAAAACGTGAATATTTTTAGCAGTGAAATCTAAATTGCTTTTGTACAAATCACTAGGCGGCAACATAGGGCAGCAGGGCGCAAGCGGGGGCAGGGAGTTATGCTTCCATGCAAGTGTATTTGTATATGTATTTGTGTGTGTATGTTCCCATGTTTCCTGAGGGAGAGCATATCATTCACAGTGCCCCACCGCAAAAAAAGTTTGTTAAACAAAAGTAAAAGGGAAAATGTTTTACTTGGATCTTAATGAATTATTTATATAAAAATGAAATGTTATTGTAAATTTATAAGAACATATTTAATGTAATAAAATAAGTACTTTCCAAACTGGAAAATTTAATTTGAGAATTGGTCAAGATGGCAACACTGTTTGTTAGATACACTCCAACTGTAAACAGACGTAAATGATGTTGACATACTAAAAAAAGAAAAAGAGCAGCAATAAAAACAAGCGAGCATGTCGCCAGTCAGACTGGCCAACGGCTGTCGCAAGTATGTGTGTGTGTGTACGTGTGTGTATTCCCAGGAAATTGCAATGTTCGCTGATGTGATGACGAAAAGCAAAATAAAGAACAAAATAACTGTGATGATGTTAATGGCACACACACACACATGTACATTGTAACTTTTGTTAGCGGGTGGGCGCCCAAATTAATTAATAATAATGTGTGGTGCCAGTAAAATAAAATAACGGCATTTTCAATGTCGCCTTTCGCTGAGCCTTTAAAGTCGTGTAAACCCAGCAGCTGTTTTCGTGTCGCTCTGCTGCTGACACTTGTGCTTTTTTTTTTTTGACTATGCAAATATGTACGATTGTCTAAAAGCATGTTTGTCTTTTCGTTTATATCTGGTCAACGGAGTCAAGGTCTTTTCGGCACGCAATATCACTATTTAATGTGTAGTCCTTGTGGCAAGAGGTCAATAAAACATAGACTCATCTATATGTATGTGTGTTTGTATATGAATTCTAGGAAGACCTCATAATTTTAATTAATATGAGCATGCAAAATAATTTTTCAAAATTAACAG
The DNA here is from genome assembly GCA_035041595.1 of Drosophila basisetae. Classification (NCBI taxonomy): domain Eukaryota; kingdom Metazoa; phylum Arthropoda; class Insecta; order Diptera; family Drosophilidae; genus Drosophila; species Drosophila basisetae. The sequence continues at coordinate 17,083,251 of JAWNLB010000144.1, read as the reverse complement.
CTTGATGGTTTGTTTACGCAGTATTAGAGAATAACAGGCAGCAAAAGAGAGAGAGAGAGAACGTGGAGAGCGGCCGACGGCTAGTCACCACGGCCCCAGACACAAACACAAACACACACGCACACACACAAACACAAGCGTGTTGAGTTCAGAGCGCACAGTCAGCTGTTCGTGTGACAGTCACATGACAGCTTTTCGATCGATATTTTCTTTTTCTCACGGGTTTTTACAACTTAAAAACAAACTAACTAGCTTATTGCCAACATATTTTCCATTTAACACCGCAGACAATTGCTTGTCACTTAATTATACTTGCATTCACAAGTCGCATATGCAACCAAATTTGCATTGCGCCCCCAAAAAGTCGCTGAAAAAGCGGGCGAGGCAACAGTTTTTCAGGGTCACTTCCATTTTGCACTAATACACAAAGATTTATGCATTTTCTAATGCATCAATTTGACTTTTAGGCGCTTGCATAGCTATTGCTCTCACGTCGCTGTACAGTTGAGCATTTGATAACAGGTCAGCAGACCTGTCGCAAGCAACAAAAAACGACTCGGTTTTTTTTTTCAACGTTGAAGTTGATTGGTTGGCGTAATCACTTACATTTAAGCGGCACTACTACACTTCAGGTGGCAGATAGAAAGACACTGTTTTTGATTTTGTGCTTTGAAAATGTGTTAGAAAATCAAGCAACACAACCGCACCACCCACAATGCACGTACGAACGGAGCACAAGTCTCTGGTAGAAACTCAACACAAAAATGACAATTCACAAATTCCACATGAGATTCACGTGATATGTGACGATAGTCGATAAATAATGTATCGTTTCATACACGTGGTGTGCAGACACTGCGCCAAACAGCTGTTTACAGGCCAGTCAGTTAGTCGTGTGTACACACTGCTCGGTCTCTATGTAGGCGCCTCCGCTGCGTGCCTAATTATTAAAGTTTAGTTTAGTTAATCCTATTTTTTGGCACACACAGCGTCGAAATACCATACCGAATTTTGTAAGTGAATGCTAGTGATTTTAAATTAGTGTGCACCACTAAAGCATACAAGTTATTCTTCTGTTAAAAAATTTGGGCTAAATGACTACTTAGGAATTTAATGAGTCGCTGTTAGTGTTTGTTTTTAAACTTAACATGTGAATTAATCATGAGAAAGCCTTTTAAAAAAACCATTTAAAAAAATAATGTATTCCCTGCTTTAATTGCCCCATTTGTCTCAATTATCTCCAAAGTTTTTAGAGTTTCTGGAGCAAAGAAAAACAAATTAGTTTTTGTTAGCTGTTTCATAATAGTACAATTGCAGTACATTACAAAAGGTACACGTGCGCTATAAATATGGCATTTAAAGACCTTTTTGTTAACCTTTGCCCGATAAGCCAAAAGTTTAATTTTTTCGCGAAATTTTGCGATGACTCAATCAGCTTTCAGCGAAGCGCACAGTCCAACAATTAACTGAATGGATTGTTGTGTATACATTGGCGCAACAATTCACATTCCCATTCCAATTGTGAGCGCTTTCCATCTGGCAGTGTTTACTTACACACAGCTATCTCTCCAGTATATATAAATAAACCAAGACAATTGTTTGTCCGATTGTCTGTCTGTTTGTCGGTTGTATGTCTTCCTTATTGCATAAACATCGCATGCATTTCCATAACATTGAACCCGCTCACACTCAAATCCTCAGCTGACTGGAATAATGGGCATACAATAAAGCTCAAGTGTCGATGTCGGATATTGCCTTGCTTTGCCTTTGTACAATTTACCGACCACAGTCGGCAATACTAGGTCATAAATAGGCGCTTATCAGCAATCGTATGATCAGCGCTTTTTTTTAGAAGTTCGTCTTTCATGCTCTGCGTTATCTTTGTAACCAAGCCATAAATAGCTTTTTAGGTAAAACCAAAAAAAAATATCCAAATTAGCATAAGCTAAAGCAATTTTTTTTTCATTCAGGGCTAAGAAATTTACAAAGACAACTGTTCTTTCTTATTGAGCACCTTTTGTTATGCACAAGGCATTTGACATTGGCTTACAGCGCACCCCACAAGTGCTGCTCAGTCGCCGCCGCCTGTGAGGCTGACGTCAGCGTCGGCGTCGGCGTCGGCGTCGCCGTTGATCATACACATACACCTCTGCTGCTGTTAGCACGGCGCTGTTCAGTCTGCAAAGATATTCGCTCGAGTGTGGAACGCGTAACGTAGGCAAGCAGCAACTCAGTTAGTCAATCGATCGACGAACAAATACAAAACGTTAAAAGTGAAAACAGGCAAACCAAAGAAAAAATACGGTTTCGGTATTTGAGATTTTGTGTCAGGTGCTAACAGTAACGGTAAACATGACACTGTTTTGGTTATGGGAAGGGCCGCGCTTCTTATCAATTATACAATATTGGCCCGCTTAAAATACAACCCACTAACCTAATCTGAACCAATCAGAAACCCATCCATCGCAGCCCCAAAAACAAAGTGAAAAGGCGAGAAAGAGATTTATGTAAAGTTTGTTAATGAAATGCAAAGTTTGTGGAAATATATTTAGCAAGTTTTTTTAATGATATTTTTATCACGACTAATTAGAATTAATTAGAATTGGCACTATATGTAAAATCAGGTTGCACAATTTTATTATAATATATATATGAACTTAAATATATATATATATATATATATATATATATATATATATATATATATATACATATATATATATATAAATTTGATTTCACAATAAAAGTTTCGATATTGTAACTTAAAAATAGTATGCGATGAATGAAATTTAATTAAAAATTCAAAAGAAGGAAGAAGGAAGAATATTAAATAATAAAAAAAAATACTATTAAATGTAGAATTTCTTCAAGCAAATTTAAAAAAATTAAAAAAAAAAAACTAAAAATAATTAGTGTGTTGCGACTTGGTTTAGTTGTTGTCGCTGTTGTTGCTGCGTCTTCAGTTTTGTGTTCTCTTTAAGTTAAGTTCCACAGCATGGTGAAAGTTTCTCCACCTGTTTCTTTCTGAATGTTTTTGTTGTTGTTGTTGTTGTTGCTGAATGCTTTTAGGTATAATGCTCAACTCGCTGTCTGTCCGCCCGTCTGTCTGTCAGTCAGTCAATTTGTCTGTCCGTCAGTCGGTCTGTCTGATGTTCGCATTTAAAGCTGGCGTGTCTAAAAAGCTCACAGCGAAATCGAAATTCGAATTACAGCGCCGTCGCTGCCGCTGCTGCTGTCGACGTTGACGTCGCTGCTGGCGCATGGTCAGCGTAGCTCGAGCGTGCAACAGTTGGGTTTACATTGCCTGAATGCCGCCGATTCAATGTTGATTTAAATGTTTCCCAACTTACCAAAAAAAAAAACGAAAAAAAAAACAGCAAGCAATATGCATAAATTAAATGACGATTGTTTTCTGATTGCGCAGAATATTCAAGAGGTGAAAGTTATGACGACACGAAGCGCACTGGAATTTCATTAATTTATTTTCTAAGTGCATTCCACATTTGATAATCGAATAATAATGTTTACAAACCAAACACTATTTGCAGAGCTCAGGAAAACAGACAGAAACACACAGCAATTAGTTAATATATAATCAAATAGCCATGTCGAGCAGTTGGCCAGAAAATGTTGGAATATGCGCAATTGAAGTGCTCTTCCCCGCGCAATATGTGGACCAAGTGGAACTGGAGCAGTTCGATGGCGCATCCGCCGGCAAGTACACAATTGGCCTGGGCCAGGCCAAAATGGGTTTCTGTTCGGATCGCGAAGATGTCAACTCGCTGTGCCTAACCGTCGTCAGTCGACTGCTGGAAAGGCATCACATCAAGCATACGGAAATTGGTCGACTGGAAGTCGGCACCGAAACGATTGTCGATAAATCGAAATCGGTGAAGTCGGTGCTGATGCAACTGTTTGCGGAGAGTGGCAACACCGACATCGAAGGTATCGATACCACAAATGCCTGCTATGGCGGCACCGCCGCCCTCTTCAACGCTCTGAACTGGATCGAGTCATCCAGCTGGGATGGCCGTTATGCGCTTGCCGTTTGTGCCGACATCGCCGTCTATGCCAAGGGGGCGGCGCGTCCAACAGGTGGCGCTGGCGCCATCGCCATGCTGGTGGGTCCACAGGCGCCGCTGATCTTCGAAAGGGGATTGCGTGCCACGCACATGGAGCATGCCTATGACTTTTACAAGCCCGATCTGAGCTCCGAGTACCCGACGGTCGATGGGAAACTATCCATTCAGTGCTATCTGTCGGCACTGGACATTTGCTATCGCCTCTACCGCAAGAAGTTCGAGAAACAGCATCCGGAGCAGTCCCAACGGGGTCTCCAGAACTTTGATGCCATCCTGTTCCATACGCCATTCTGCAAACTGGTCCAGAAGTCTGTGGGTCGTTTGAGCCTCAACGATTTCCTGCTGAGCAGCGAGCAGCAGCGTCTCGAGCACTTTGCTGGACTTGAGCGCTTCAACAGTACCACACTGGAGAGCACTTACTTTGATCGGGATGTGGAGAAGGCGTTCCTCGCCCAGTCCGCCGAGGTGTTTGCTTCCAAGACCAAGAAGTCACTGTTGCTGGCAAATCAAGTGGGCAACATGTACACGCCCTCGGTCTATTCCGGCCTCGTCTCGCTGCTAATTGGTGGACCAGCTGCCGATCTGGTGGGCAAGCGCATTGGGGTCTTCTCCTATGGCTCCGGTCTGGCTGCCTCCATGTATTCCATCAAAGTCACCCAGGATGTGGCGGCCTTCGAGAAGCTTGTGGCCAAGCTGGACTATGTGCTGCCGCTGCTGAATGCACGCGAGAAGATCGCACCAGAGCAGTTCTCGGCCCTAATGGAGGTGCGCGAGAGGAACAATCATGCGGCGCCATATACACCGACGGGCAGCATCAGTGCCTTGTCGCCGGGCACCTACTACCTGAAGGATGTGGATGCGCTGCACAGGCGCAGCTACGATCGCACCCCCAGCATCACCAATGGTGTACACTAGCTAGCCCCCATCCTCCCCACCCCCATTTGCCCAAGAAAAAGGTTTCCCCTCTCCCCTTCCCTGCTCGCGGTGAACTACTTAAAACTTGACAATAATAATAAAGTTCACCATAAACTTTCATACTACTTATCTACATCGGATCGGATATAAGGCTTAAGCTAAAATGGATCAAATTTAGCTTCTTAATTAACTTGGCTGGATATGGACGCCTCTACCTCTCTCTCTCTCTCTCTATCTCTCTTCCTGCAATATTTACTTCAATTACTTGGTTAATTGTCATTTTAAGAAGTCAACTTTTATTTATATCACTTTCGTTTTTTAACTAGTGTCGGAATTTAAATCTACGCCTAATAAATTTACAATAGAACACTGTATTCATGCAACATAATATGCAAAATGCATATTCTAATGGTTTGTAAAATGCAAATAAACAAAACAAATTCAATACGAATATATTTTTCGATTTATTTATTTAGCTATAAATTCGCTTCACAGCGCTGTAAACTTGTAGAAATTGACGCCTAAAAAACAAGAAAATGTTTCAATCAGTTCACTTTTCGCTTTAGTTAAGAGACAAACTAAATAAATACCGTTGGGAATGACACGTGTACTAAAATAACTCTCCGATTGGAAGAGGCCAAAATTGCTGTTCGAATCGAACAAATCCTGAAAGACAAAATTAATATTAATTAAAGTTAAAGTGAAGAAGCAGCATTTATCAATTTTTACCTTTACGGCGTAGCCATTCTTATTTTTCAGCGATAACTGAAAGTAAATAAATCATATTATTAATAGATAATAAGATAATTGCTTCTCGGTTGCTCGCTTTTTATCCCAGTACCTATTCGAAATTGGTAAAAATGGGTACAATAGTTTAGTGCAAAAGTATGCAACAGGCAGAAGGAAGCAACTTCGACCCCATAAAGTATTTATATTCTTGATCAGAATCAACAGTGGAGTCGATTTAGAAGTCGGCCTATACTCCAGGCAGCATACATTCGAGTATGCTTAACTTTTAGCTTAGGGTATATCGTAGTCGAGCTGACTCGACTACAGCATTCTTACTTCTTTGAGTGTAAACTTGATGCTATAGGGAGCACCGTCCGTCCGGCGACTGACGAAAGCCACCGCATAGGAGTATTCATTACCATCGGTCTGCGGCGTTATGGGTCGTCGCCAGACCTGCAAAAGCAAAAATAAAAAAAGAGGTCTTAACAATTTAGCAGAATGAGGCAAAGAATAACACTTGGACTCAATAACTACCTCAATGTCGTTCTTCAAGAGCAAACGTCTGCCTTGAATGCCCAGCGGATCCTGATTGACAGCAATAACATCCCTGAGAGAGTAGTAATCATAGTAATGGCATTCACTTTGATTTGAATGGGACTCACCGATTTTGTAGGATCTCCTTGATTTCTGGTCGCACATAGGCCAAATCATTGGACATGATTAGTGGCGCTGCAAGCACCGCCCAAATGGCCATTTGTAGTTTGCTTTGATCGTAGCTGAGTCCGTAATTGCCCAGGATGAGCATATCGGGATCGTTCCAATGCCCGGGGCCACCATGCGGCTGCATGCTCTCCTGATTTTTGCCAAAGTAATCCATGATCTGCATCACCGATTCCAGGGAATCATCAATATCATCCCAGTTGCGCCACAGATTGCAGTGCTTCTTCAACGATTCAAAGTCGGGCAACTCGTTCAGTTCCGATTGATAGGCGGGCCTTGATTGTGTCACACGCACAAAATCTCAGTTACAATTTAAGTAGAAGGTATTGATTGCATTGTTACCAGCTACAGGAGTAAACCATTGGTCTGCCCGTCGAATTAAGCAGTCGTCCAAATTCTGGATAGCCCAAGGCCATGTCGCTGACATTCGCATAGCAGCCGTCCAGCTTCACATAGTCCACATCCCAATTGGCAAAGGTTTGCGCGTCAAGTTCCATGTGATTGATCACGCCCGGATAGCCGGCACACGTATTTGTGCCATAGTCCTGATACAAGCCAAACTTGAGACCCTTGTTGTGTATCTGTCACATTGAAAATCATAATTAAATTAACGGGAGTCAATTTAAAATGGACACCAGTTACGCACATGGTCAGCGAGCACATTTAGCCCACGAGGAAAACGGTTGCGATCCGGAACCAATTTATTTGTCTTCTGATCGCGTTCCCTTTCCAGCCAGCAATCATCAATAATAACGTACTCGTAGCCAGCAGCAGCATAACCCTCCGAAACCAGCAAATCCGCATGACGAGAGAATAACTGCTCGCTAAAATGGTAGTGAAATATATAAAAATTGATATAGGTGATTTATATGGAAAATAAAAGTATTTGTGCAGCTTTGTAGCTATCGATCTAGATATGGTATATATAATTAGGAGTACGTATCATGTATAAAGGTCTTCTAGAGAAGATCTCCACCTCCTCTCACCTTATGCACTCATCCGGATAAGTGTCGCAATCGGTTATGCACCGGAAACGTTGCCAGGACATCCAACCCATTGGTGGTCTGCAAATGGCGTTATTTTCAACAATACAATAATTAAAAATTAATTATATGTGTTGTAAACATTACGTGAGTGCCAGGCCATTGTCGAGGGCCAATCCTTCGTGGAGCAGCAGTAGCAGTGGAACCAGAGCATACAACATTCTGAACTTGCTTCTTAGAGCTGTGCACTCGAAGTGCAACCTGTTTGGACAGCAGTTACTGGTTTTTATATAGTTCGGCTTCAATTCAGATAACGCTGTTTGTCCCGTAACGACATGCAGGCCGCAAGCGGGTGGTTCTTAACTGTGAATTGAAGAGCAGACAAACATTGACTGAGCAGCGCAGCAGGGAATCTCAAAAGACTCCTTATCGGTTCAACTACGTCGCGCAAGTTCGCCAGGTTATCAGAGCAAGCCACTCAGTCGATTGCCTTGTACACTATCCAACATTTTGCTGAAACAACGGGAAAGTATATCATCTAACTTCTTTTTTTTTTTTGACTGTTTAATGTAGTTGCATGAAGTGCATGGCGCTTAATAATTACATTTTCAATGGTAAATAATTGAAAAATCTGTAATTAAATTCTTGACCCAAATGATTTTTTATCAGGCACTTATAGATACCAACACACACCTCTTGGAGCTATTCACAAATCAAAACAATTCAGATACGAACGAAATATTAACACATAAGTGTATATTGTGCAATACCAGAATTTTTAATTAATACTAGTAAGTTGAGATTTACGCGGGCGGTTTAATTTGCGATTGTATTTGTTATTGTTAATTCCCAACGAGTTGGCGCTAAAAAATACCAAATGTGTGTCAAGGTTTTGCAACAGTGCAGTGTGCAACAATCGATAAATGCGATATCGAAACTGCTGTCTGCTTGTTTTGCGTGTTGCGGCGTGCATTAAATTAGTTTGTTAATTTTGTGTTATATTTTGCAACGCTCGCTAAAACTAAAATGGCATTCCAATTGCCAACGACAACAACGGCAGCCAGCGCAACTGGCTTCTCATTTGGCCTGAACACCGCACCAGCCACAGCAAATCCCGGCGCCGCTGTTCCCGCCAAACCCACTTTCTCATTTGCCGCACCAGCTGCCGCAGCAGCACCCACTTTGGGCGGTGGCGATGCGGATAGTGTGAAGACGGCTCCGCCACCATTCACCGGCTTCGGCTCGCCAGCAGCGGCAACAGCAGCAACGGCGCCATTAACTGGCCTTGGAACCGGTCTCGGAGGAACTGCAACAAACTTTACAGTAGCAGCAACATCTGCACCCGCTCACACACCACAAATGAACTTTGCATTGCCAGTTGGTGGATTTATGTCACAGCCGGTGACAACAGCAACGACAGCAGTTGTCGCATCCTCTGCTGCTGCTGGTGCTGCTCCTGCACCCACAGCAAATCCACTCATTGGCGGCATCTCAATGGCAACCAAAAGCACTTCATCTGTGGCGCCCGTTTCAGCCGCTGTGGCGCCGCTTGTCAGCAGCGCCGCAGCTGCCCCGGTGGGCGGTGGCACTTTTGCCAACCTGAGCACGGCAACAAAGACCACAGATTCTGCTGCAGTGTTGAATGCATCGCAATTGACATACAATCAGCTGGAGGAGCACATTAACAAATGGACGCTGGAGTTTGAGGAGCAAGAGAAGGTCTTCACCGAGCAGGCGACACAGATAAATGCGTGGGACAAGCTGCTCATTGGCAACAATCAGAAGATCATCGAATTGAACGATGCCGTCCAAAAGGTGAAGAACGATCAACAGGTGCTCGACCAGGAGCTGGAATTCATTGCCACGCAGCACAAGGAGCTGGAGGAGAGTCTGCTGCCGTTGGAGAAGGAGTTCACCAATCTGCCGCGCGTCGATCAGGAGCGCAGTCAGACCTACCTGATGGTCGAGAATCTGGACACACAGCTGAAGCAAATGTCCGAGGACCTCAAGGAGGTCATCGACAATCTGAATGAGGCCAACAAGGGACAGGACAGCACCGATCCCATCATCCAAATTGGCAAGATACTCAACGCCCACATGAACTCGCTGCAATGGATCGAGTCCCAGTCGAAGGACATCTGCAAGAAACTCGACGACATCGCCAAAATACACGAGACCCAAAAACGCGACATCTTTCGCGCCCCTTATTAAGGATCAAAACATTCAAAAGAAGTTAAATTAATTCTTGAATAAAACCTATTTTTCTATTTGTAATTACTCAACGGAGATCAATTTATTTCGTGCTTGCTATAAATGCAAATGATATAGGTTTACTCCTTGATCATTTCGATATTCTCATGAAATACACTGTCAACAAAGCCTGCCAAGTTCAAAGGCATTTGATGACCGATTCTTATACGACCAAAATACGTTTGCTTCTCTTGTGCGTTCCATTCTGGAATACGAGTCTCTGCAGAAGTTCTTATTTGTTGCTCTTTACCTCCACGCACCGACAGACGGCTCCCTTTTAAGTTTCCCTCCTTAACTAGATGTTATTTTGTGTTTTCACTGTATGGTGAAATCGATTCCGCTACTCTGATGAACCACATTAATTTCCCCAACTTACTCATTACTTCTTTTTTTCATGAATTTGTGGGGGAGCTTAACTAATTCAAAGTAATAATTTTTTTGGTCTGTTTGGTTTTTTTCCTGTGCTTTCCACAATTAATGCGACAAGTGTACCATTTTCCATTTAAGCAACCCTTCCTTTTTTTTTTAATTTTTTGTATTTTCTTTTTTGTGTCGGCCGACTTTAGTTGACATTAAATAAATAAATAGATTCCAATTGATTTAAGCTTGTGAGCAAGTTGAGTTTCTAGCCGTGGTGAATAGTACCAATAGCAGTAATAGGCAGATACATCCCTGCAATGCCAGTGCTGATCATCTAGCCTTTTTACAGCTGTTCAACACAAATTCAATAAATGATAAGTAAATTTCATATCCGCAGACATTGCTACGAGTTTACTTTAACAAGAAAAGAAAATCAAAACATTTTAGATTATATTTTTGATACCATTTAAAAGCGTTCTGCTTACAAATCATTATTCAATAGTTTTTGAAGTGTTTAAGTCTAAAGAGTGGCGCTTTTTTGCCCTTGCTGCCAATAGCGAAATAGCCGCTGTTTGGCGAGAATGCCATGGTGTTCACATATCCCACATTCTCCTGCTGATTGGGAAAGTTGGCATAGACCGTTGCAGTGGGGAAATGGGCCAGCTTTATGGCGTTGCGAACGAGGCGCGAGCCCATCGCGAGCAGCTCGGATGTGTGATTGAATTGAAGGTCTGTGATTGCTGTGCGCAGATTCATGAAACGCTTCTCCGGCTGCGGTGCTCCCGACTTATATATGCTCTCGTAGTCGTACAGATTGACAACGCCCTCATTGCTGCCGGTGGCCAGGAGTCGTTGATTGGGCGACAGCTGAATAGATCTACCCTGGACACAGCCATCATCGATGAAGCTGTGCTCAATGCGATTCTGGCGCAGCGACAAAACATTCACATTGCAATTGGAGCCGACGCAGAGTAGTCGCTGCGAGTCCGCCGTGAAGCACATGTCCTTCAGCGGACCCTCCTGCTTGAAGCTGTGCAGCAGCTCATTGGTGTGCGACGTCAGCAGATGGATCGCTCCGAATTTGCCAGCTGTCACGATATATTTGCCGCATGGGGAGACCTCGAACACACGCATACAGCTCGTCTTGGAGGGCAATTTCAGTTTGGTCTCCTTGGCCTCGAGCAGATCGTAGGAGTAGTAGAAGGGTCGCACTGACCCAAAGAAGGCACGCGTGCCGCAGGGCGCAATCCGTGCACAGGTCAGCGGGAACTTGTGGAAGCGTATGCTGTGGAGCTTCTCGTTCTTCACTCCGTCGACGCTGTAGATGGTCGCCAGACAACTCTCGCCGGCGACCAGGGCCGCTGTGCTCGTCGGATGGAACTGAATGCTGGAGACGACGCCTTCGCTGTATGTGGCTCGATTTAGATCGCGAGTCCGCTTGAATTGCAAGTTTGTGGGTCGCAGCTCGTGCGACTTGGCCTTGTGGTCGATGAAGCCAACGGTCTTCAGCAGCGGCTCCTCCTCGGAGGCGTCGCTAGCACCATCGGAATCGGCGTGCTCCGCTTTCGTCCCGAGCGTTGCCCATTTTGGCTGACTGACGGTGCGTTGGAAGCGTGCCGTGAGATACTCCTTGTAAGATTTGTCCTTGCGCAAGTGTGTCAGGGGTCCTGTGTGCCTTGTTGCACGCTTAATATCACCCAACTGAATGTCCTCATCATCGGAATCTGTCCACGCCGGTTTCGGCTTCTTAGCGGATTCCTCCTGCTCCTCTTCATCATCGTTATCAGCGGCGACTGCTTTGCTTTCGCTTTCGTGCTTGGCGCGCTTCTTGCCCACTGACTTGGCTAAATTGGAGAGAAACGTCTGCTTGTCGCCGAATACCACCTTTTCCGTTGGCACCTCCACATACGTGGCTTCCACTGCGTCTTTTTTATCAGACGGCGTCGTCCGCGTTGTGTCCGACTTGTTTTCATGCTTGGCGTAAACGGCCATCAGCTCTTTCAGCTCCTCCAAACCATCAGATGACTCATCGTCACTCATTTCGGCAATCAACGAACAGCTACACGGTACAGAAATTTATAAATTTCCTTTGGAATCTAAGTTAAATAGAAATTTCAGCACAGAATAATTGTTAAACCGCACGTGTATTCGAAATAGGGATGACACTTAAAAGTAATTTAATATCGATGTACTTCGTGTTTAGCATAGATCGATAACATGTGCAATGCAAACTATCGTAGTACTATTTATCGAAATTCAAAAATTTGAATTTATACGTTAAGATTAAAAGAAATGTTTGACCAGGACATTTTTCCTAGCTAATCGATCTAGAATTACAATATGTCTAGGATGCATAGTAAGTCAAGTAAATATGTACACTCGTTGATTAAATTTTTATTATGGCAATTCATTCAGAATTATTTATCGTATATATACAAAATAAATATGGTATTATATGCATGATAGTATTTAGTATTTAGTCTATGAATATATGCATGTTTAATATATAATATAACTTAACTACTAAGATATAAAGCTTAAGCTGTTCACATTCCAGCTTTCGATGTGTCTACATCTTAATGATGCCAAAGTAGCTGCGATTATTGGCATCCCTAAGAGTCACAACGCGGTCTTGATGAATATCCCGCAAATGTATGGATTCGTGCTTCTGCAGCTGAATCAGTCCACTGGTGTGGCACGTGTGCACCTTATGTGGCATATTCGTTGGCACCGTATTCAAGCACTGCAGGAATGCGTTGCGCCCGTGAAAGATGATGAAACCATTCTCGTCGTGTGTATCATTATAACAGATCTGCGCATAGACATAATAAAGACCCGGTTGATTGACGGTTAGAACACCATTATGAACGCTGAAGTGCTGCTGCCATGGATTATCACTGCTCGCAGTGGCATGCCCCACATACATGTCACCCAGATAAGCTGTGTATAAAAGCAAATTAGTTGCAACTCTACATAAGGTGGTTTCTACAATTCAAATACTCACAGCCAACTTGTATGGGCGCATTGTGATGCGGCACTTTGCGATTCAAGTGGAAATGTGCAGCGGGCTTGGCAGAGTCCGTGTGTTCGTTGCCCGCATATAAATCGGCAGATTTCGCTGAAACAGGAGATTCGCCTGGAAGTTAACAAACGCACAATGACAATATCTATATAGCCAATTCCAACGACGGTTAATACCAACCTTTGCGCACCAAAATACGTTGACGCCCTTGTCGCGATCGGTGGTGTTGCTTCCTTAGCTGCTGCTGGTTTGTGGCAACATCAGAAACGACGCCACTAAAAAAAAATAATATGATACAATTTTCAAAATATAAAGTGATAGTTAATTAAGAAAAATTAAAACTTTCGGGAATTATGTATATATGTATATAATTATATATATTATGTAACAGTGAGTTTAAACAATGAAACTTGGAATTAAGAAAAATCAAAGCGTGCAGAAATTATAATTGTACAGAATTAAAAAATTACATTTTGCAACTGGACTAAAATGAGTAATTTATATATATTAATAAAAGTAGGTTTAAACAAACAAAACCCGACCAGCTAGTTAAATCGTAAATATAGTAAATAAACATTAACATTTCTCCCAAATTGGTTGCCTACCTTTCCTTCGGTTGTGCATCTGTCCGGCTTTGATTGTTTTTCGTTTGTGTCACATCGTTGGTCTGCAACTCATTGCGCATCACGGCAATGGAGCGAGATTTGCTGTATTCAGATAGAATTGTAGGTCGATATTCATAGTAGATATCGGTAAATAACTTACCGTTCCCTTTTCTTTTTGGATTCAGTGTAGCTGGTGAAATCGCCAAAGAAATCATCGTTGGATGCAGCAGATGAAGTCGAGGATGTGGAGTCATCTGTCTCAGTTTCCCCATTGTTACTTTGCGCAGTCGTTTGAGTGCTTTCCTTTTCTTTTTCTATCATATCGAGATAATCATCGTAGGCGGCACGTTCACTGCCGCCGTCCTCATCGTCCTCCTCATCTTCGTCCTCGCTGTAATTGTCGAAAACATTATCTTCATCGTCCTCATCCTCATCATCGCTTTCGATATCGTACATTTTGTTGGGATCTTGGATGATCCGATTCGTATACTGCAATGTGGAAAACGAAATAGATGCTTTACGATTTGGCTTTTGGGTCAATCACAAGTACGTGACCATAACTTATCTTCAAAATGCACATTTCTCAAATCCCATTTGTGATTTCATCTTTAAAAATACACGCACTCTTTTTTAAAAAAAATGTATATGTACTCGTATATTTATATTTCTATATAAATCTACATTTCGTCTCTTTTGGCTTTAGTCTTAATTGCTGGCGCCTTCCCTAACTCTCTAGAGAATCAACAGATCGACATACATACACTATATACTTATACTTATATAGGTTGCCACACAAACAGAATGCACATCAATAAATCTTGAAACGATTTATGTCATTGATGAGATCAGATCAATAGTATATAGATGCGCACAAAGATCTAAATAATGGTTTTTGAATTCCTTTAACTATATATACTATATAAACTGCCTTGAATGTTTATTGTTCAACCTTAAGAATTAAATGGATTTTCAAAAGTAAATAACTCAAGTGTGAAAAAGTAAACATCAATTCTGAAAAAACAAAAACGTTTTTTGGCACTGTCTATTAAATATTAATTGGGTGTTTTATCTTAAGAGCTTTAGTTACGGACAGCTATTTTTTATGACCAGGCGATTTGTCAAGTTTATCAAATAAATGATATGAAAAATATTTCATAGAGTGATGAACTGCCTGTTTCCTAAAAAAAATACCACAAAAACTCATTTAGGAAAAAGTTCATAAGATATTTTAATTTCAGCACATGTATCTATAAATAAGAGTGTCCCATTTGTATAGATTCGTGTATATATAATGTTTTCATTTTTCAAGTGATGCAATAGAAAGAGAAAATATTTAAAGTAATCTGATGGACTCACCTCCTTTTGGAATTCCGCCAATTCGTCCAGATAATTAATGCCCAGTCTTTGTCGCAGCAAATACACTTCTTGTTGCAGACCACTCAGGTCTCTGTCCAACTGTTGCACGTGCATCGCCTGCCAGATCTGAAATATATGTATATAGATTATACATATATATATTATAGATGTTCAGTTTTGGATATGCCTGCGTCATATGTTCATTCGGAGATCACTTGAGCAAACTTCAGATACACACACACAGCATGAAGAGATGATCATGTGTTTATTCTCAATCAACCAAATGGAAGTCATTAAAAATCATAATATAAACAACAAATATCGAGATATATATGTATGTGTATACATTGTACATGTATGTTGTATGCCACTTTAAAGAGCACAAAGATAAAAGTATTTTTTCTTGTTGCCTATCAAGTAAAAGCTAATTGCTAAACACAGCATTTCTACATATTCTATATAGTCCATTAAATGTGGCACAAATTGAAAGCGATAAGCCAGTTTGTTTTGTATTTTTGAGTCATTTCATGCTTATCTTAAATTTGTGTTCAATTTTATTAATGAACCTTAATTATAGCGATAGGAGGTGCTAAAGCAAACACATCGTATAATCCCAAATGGCGAGCTTTGACACCCAAAAAAAACATACAAAGACTTTGAAAGATTTCGATAAGCATAGATGAACACATAATCATGATGTGGCTGTAGCTGCTCGACTACGCAATACTCTGAAACACTTTTTTCCTTTGAAAAAATGTATTTATTGAGTTTAAGAGCAAAAACAAGAACAATTTCACAAGCTGAGCTAAAAATAGTAAAAAATGCCACAAAGTAAACTGAATTCGAGGAAAGAAAATAAATGTTAGTGCTAAGAATTGGTACCTATTTATAAATTGAGCAAATTGCAAAGTTGTCTCTGAGTTATCACAGAAAAGTTGTAGGACCTCATAGTTCTATTTATTATTATTTTTATTTAGTTAACGTCGACTTATATCATAATAATATTGAAACCGAAAAATTACAAAACTAATAATAACTTTAAATTAAAAAAAAACACAAATGGGGTTATTTAATTGCAAAAGCGGTCCAAGCTTTTTGCATGAATTGGAGAAAACCCCAAACAATAAAAACATTAAAAAGTTCTTAGGTTTTTTTTCGAATAAATCCACAACCTTAAATAATGTCAGCAGATTTCAAGAACTAGAACAAATGTCAACTACCCTTTAACATTTTTATGGATGAGTCCAAATATACACACACATGCATAAAATGTATGTATACATGTATGTATGTATGTGTGTATGCATGTGTGTATGTATGTAGGTATTTATATGGACTATCGCCGTCGCGGCGCATAATCTTCTTAATGGATCATTAACATTCTGAGCGAGCAGCAGCAACCTTTCGACGCGTTGCTCAATATGACATTCTGTCAGCGCCTTTTCCTATCACCACTTATTACACACATACATAAATAGATACATACATACATAATTACATACATACGTACCGCACTTACGTACATACATAGGTATTTCTTTCCTTCTTTTATTTCTTGACCCGCTTAAATTATAAACCTTATGTCCGCCAGTTATATAGCTTTAGCCGAATTTTGAAGCCAAGTGCACACACGCATACATGCATACATACAGTCTCTCACAGCTAAAAATGGTCGAGTGCTGCAAAAAATCTAATTGCCTGCCATAAACTAATTATCGAATATTTTTCACAAATTCCAAAGACCGATAACCACCATAATGAATATATATATGATCCCAATAAACTGGGGTTTCCCCACCGGCTAGGCCGGGTTATGTAAAAAAGTACCTGAATCTATGGTCACATCATATTTTGCCCAGGGGCATTATGGACACCTGGGTGCCATAAAACCCGGATTTTTTACGTCAGATTGATTATTTTCGGTATAAATAGACCAATCCCTAGTAGTCAGTTTAGTTATATCCTGCATCTCGGGTGCAACCAGCCAACAAGGACTATGGGCAAACGGACTACCATTGACCAACGGAATCTCATCCTGGAACACTTCAAGATCGGATATTCACATCGCCAAATAGCTAAAATGGTCAATTTAAACAGGTCAACTGTATATACGATATCATCATTTGGCACTTCGTCGACGAAAATCGGATAGAGGACAAGGGCAGAAAGGCACCAAACAAGATTTTCACCGAACAGGAGGATCGCAGGATCATCAGGAAAATAAGGGCAAATCCCAAGCTATCGGCTCCAAAACTGACTCCACATGTGGAGGATGAAATGGGGAAAAAGTGCAGTGTGGAAACTGTGCGCCAGGTTCTGCGCAACCATGACTTTAATGCCCGAGTACCACAGAAGAACAAGGATTTGGAGTTCTGGAACACATTCATATTTGCAGATGAGCCCAAATTCAACATTTTTGGCTCAGACGGACGGAATTGTGTGTGGCGACAGTCCAACACTGAGCTGAATCCCAAAATCCTAAAGGCAACAGTCAAGCACGGCCGAAGAAGTGTCATGGTATGGGCATCTATCTCGGAGGCCGGCAGAGGAAATTTGGTGTTTATTGAAACAACAATGGACAACAATGTGTACCTTAATATATTCAAAGAAAATTTACTCCAACGTGCCGAGAAGTTAGGAATCCGGAGTACTTTCCGGTTCTACCAGGACCGGGACCAGGACAACAGCCAGGCATAACTCCAGATTAGTACAGTCCTGGCTTATCTGGAACTGCCCCCACATGATAATTCTACCGGCCCAGTCTCCAGATATAAATGTTATTTAAAATTTGCTGGCTCTGCTGGAAAATATCATCCGGAATCACAGATCCGATCTCAAAAATGCTCTGCTGGATGGTTGGAGCAAAATCTGTCCAGAAACAACCCGGAAGCTGGTATCTTCCATGAAAAATAGGTTAAGGGAAGTTATTAAGGCTAAAGGATATCATACTAAGTATTAACATCCTTAGTTAAGTTTTTATACGCCTAATATGTTATTTTTCTAAGACTGGGTCAAAAAAGCTTTGACATGTATTTTGGATATGTTTTCAGTTTTTGACTAATTTTAATTAATTAGTTAATATTTTAATAAAAACTAAAGTTTATTTTTCAAACGTGATATAACATAAAACAAATTGGCATTTAAGCATTTTGCGTTTGTTTCTTTGTTTAAACTTTAAAGCGCTTAAAATTCTTTGCAGACACTCGACCATTTTTAGCTGTGAGACACTGTACATATTGAGCTGTTGTGATCGTGTGTGCATACATTATGAGTACATCGTGGAACTTGTCTACGAAATTATTGAATTAAGCCAGTGCATTGATCGTGAAAAGACAAGCAGCACACTTGAAAGACACACACACACAAACATGTGTGGCTTTGAGAGAAGCGTAGCTTAAGCAGAAGGCCAGTGTTCAATACACGGCCAGAAATAACAAGTGCAATTGGGCAAGAAATAATAAATGAAGAATAAAAGTGCCTTGTTGTTTATAATTATTATTTGCACTTATGCCAAAGCAAAAATTTCTAGTTATTATTTTTGGGACACTTGGCACATCATATTTAAATTTATCTTAATTATAGAAAAAATGTTTTTTTTTTTTTGTAAAGCATAAAACTTGTGCGGATAATTATTCGGCTGTGTGTATATTCTCTCAGTGTATGTGCAAAGTGTACTCGTATATTCGATTTCATTTGCCTCTCACTTAATGCTCCACATGCAAACACTTAAAGCTCACTTTGTCCCCATCCCTATTATTATGCCAGCTTTGTGGACAATAACCAAATGTAAACGAGTTTCCCATTAGGCCTTTTAACATAAATCTTATTGGTAGCTGGAACATCGTAATGTGATCTCGTTACGCCAGCACATAAATAAGAAGAAAAAAAAAAAACAGAAACAAAAACACTGTTGCCACTTTCACCACTGCTGATGAGGGTCACCCCTCGACCCTGAGTTGGTCACCCCAATGATCAACTGGAGAATGTCAAAGATAAAATCGCTCTTCGTCTCTTGGGCTGCAACAGGAAAATCGAATTAAAATCTTAACAAAGATTTATGTGACGAACACGAAACGAATCCCAAAAAAACATTTACAAGTCAATTGTATTATTTCCGCTGCAGCTGCCAAGATTCAGTGGACAAAATAATTTATGAAGTGTGCATTTGGAGCGAATTGCGTCTGGCAATTTTGCTCAAGTTTTGCATACGATGCAAATTTTGTGTTCTACTCTAGTGACATATTTGAAAAATCAGAAAACTGATTATTCAGAGCAAAATGTCAACTTACTTCGCAGATCGGCGCATTATTCAGGTGTCACGCCATAGTGTGTATAGGGTATATGGTATATTTGATAGTGATAAAGCCAGTAACATTTATTAACTACATCATAAAAATGCTTAAAGCGAGCGATAACACTTTAGTTTCCTCTAGTTTCCAAAGTTATTTTATGTTTTCTGGTTTGAGCACTTAATATTGATTAAGAATATATAAAATCTTTATGGGATTTCAAATATCTTTAAATGTGTGTTGGACAGGTTTGCTCTGTTATTAAACTGGATCTATGTACGAAGATCCTAAATATAGGAAGTCTTCTGGCATGAGCACTTCATATAAAAATGTATTCGAAGCGAAGCATGTATTTAAGTCAACGTTTCTCTATTTGTTGGACTGTAATTTATATTTCCCTTGTTAACTGCTTTATTGATACAGCGCATAATTACGATTTTTGTGTAGCTCTTTCGATTTTAAAATAAACAAAACTGAAGATAATACAAACAAAAGCGAGCTACAAGCAAACTTCAAACAGTTGGTCGCTTAGCAGCTAGTTGAGCATGTTATTTTCAAGTCTGTGGCAACAAGACTTATATATATATATCTATATCTATATATGTATGAATATCTATATTTCTTTTTATCAGCAGCTGTAGTCGCCGACTAGTCTCTGTGTCAGCTACCGCAGTCCGCCCTCTCCCTCTCTCCATGAACTCTTTCTTTGTCTTTCGTAGTTAAGATGATCATCGGCTTGTTTGGTTTGGCTTTATGATCGTCATTAGGAAACGATTCGTGTTAAGACACGCTTCAGTTTTTGATCCGAGGCGACACAGAGACGGGTTTCATTGCTGCTGGGAGCACATGCTACCTACTTACATATGTATTAAGCTTTGTGCGTATAAATAAACATATGTATGTTTATTTTGTCGCATATTTTTATGTATTTATATTTTCATATGTACTTCGGCTTAGGTGTAGCTTGTGCCAAATTATAGTTATACATGGTGTGCAAGCCAAATGGCTGACGGTCACGCATCGTAAAATACGCTTTATAGATTTCAATTTAACTTTGAATTCTTTTTGGGGTTTCTTCTTTTGTTTTTTTCGTTTACCAAATTGTAAATTAAAATCTATCCATAAAGCTTAACTTTATGGCAGCCACATAAGTAGTGTCGTAGGTGATTAGTACATTAAGTTCTTTGGCTGGTGATAAGCACTCAAATAGAATGCAGTAAATGTGACTAATTAAGTTAATAAATATATGAAATGCGTCTCACCGTTAGTATCAGGATACAGCCAACCAGCACGAGAGCAACAATGCTCAACACAATCGGTATCAATTGTCGGGCTTTCTGTTTAGAGTGCGTCACGCTTGGCTGCTTGGCCGGAAAACCATTGGAGACACTCGTCGGTGTTATAAACGGCTTAAGGGTCTCCGCTGTCATAATTGATATGTAATCGTGCAATTAGTCAAGCCCTCAACTGAAGACAGACACGGCGTCTAGGATTTCTCTGTCTCTTTCTCTCTCCGACTGTCTGTCTCTCTGGTGGAATGTCTGTTGTTGTCCTCAAGTGCACTTTAAGCTCGCGATAACAAGATCAACAACAATAACATACAACAACAACTGGCGCACTTAGCCCTTGAAGATTTTGCTGGTTTTCTTTTTGCGTATTTCTCTTCTGCCTTTTTACGTGTATTTTTTTGTTTTTTTTTTTAATTGGCTTGCAATTTACTGAGAATTGCTTGTGAAATAAACGAGTTTTGCACTAGACACTGGGTACTCGAAGATTCTTTTACGGTGTCGTTTATCAGTTTTTTTTTTTGTTTTTGATAAAATTTCTTGTCGAAATGTTCTTTTTTCTTGTCGTTGTTACTATATATTTAGGTGGAAAACACGCGCGTGTTAGACTCTATCTTTTTATTTATGTGGCAAAGAAATAAGCTTTGGCTGGCACGCACGCGCTCTAGAATTCAACGTCTGTTTGCATCTACGACTCGCATTCAACTGAGTGCTCACTCGGAGTCTGCCAATGTGCCTTGAGCGGCGCCGCAGCACTGGGAGAAAGACAGTGAGAGAGAGAAAGAGAGAGCGTGGCGGATTGGCACGCGCTCTCCGCATGCGGGAACGAGAACGAGAACGGAGCGTACTGCAAATACTGCCAAATATTTTGGCAAGCGCTGTGGGGTGCCGTTACCTCCTCTGCTACTGCTGCTGCCTGGACATGATCTGGTGCTGCTGCTGCCGCTGTATTGGGAACAGCTCCATGTGTTAAATTAATAACAGTGAAATTTGTTTACACTTTGAATTTTGCGCAGTTCTCAATTTTGCTTGTTTTAATTATTTTTGTTCTCCATTTCCTTATTTTTTAGCCTTCTTCCCTTTTGTTTGTTGTTTTAAGGGGGTTGCAATAAACGTACTTATATTGATTGCTTTTTGACATGTGCAGCAGTCTAAGCGGTTTAGCGATCACAAAAACACACCCCAAAAAATATATATACATATGTATATATATAATATAAAAATATTTGTATATGATTTCATTTGACTTTTTGCGATAACCCACTGCACAATATAGGCGGTTAAAAACAGAATTGCAAAATGAACACATTCATTAGAAGTTTCTTAGTAATTTCGAAATAAATTTATATATATATTTATACTATGACCATTGACGATAATCGGCGAAATGAACTCTGGGTTTTCTGTCTTGTGTTTTGTTTATTTAAAACGATATTTATTATGACTTAGTCAATGCGACACAGTCTTATCTGGCCATGGACAGCCAAGACGACGACAGTCCGACATATTTTTCAGAGAGTTCAGATTTGAATAATGCCCGGCCATAAAACTCATGTACGCTATGCGGCTACCGTCGTCGTCTCGACACACTGTCTGCCTGCCCGACTGCCAGACACATTTTGGTTTTCGGGTGGATTTAATGCAAACGATGCATTGGCTGGCATTGTGCGTCTGTGAGCAGCTAATTAGTTTTGAATTGATGGCGGCGACAGGTAGCCAGGTAAAAACTGGCACGCGAAAAATTTGTAAAGAAAAAAGCGGACCATTAAAATTGGCGCCAGGCATGTGGCAAGCAGCCTGGTCACTTCCGGAAATTGATTTTGATTCGCTTATCGCTGCGCTTAACTAAAAAACATCTGTATATATATGTAAATGTATACGAGTATATATATATATATATAAAATAGATCGCAGCGAGGGCAAAAACGCTTCGAGCGCAATTCAAAGTCAATGTCAGGCAATTGAATGTTGCATACTTCAGCCGCTTTATACAATTGCTTGGTTTTATAGCTTACAGTTATTCGGTCTGTGCCGTCTCAAGTACACACATATGTATAGAGAAACATGTACATATGTATTTCATTCAATACTGTTTGCTTGCGTTTTATTTGCGACCATTTATCGCGCGAACATCGGTCAAATTTTATAGGCGGAGACAATCCGCAGCTCAACGATGCCTGAAATGAATTTCTTGCGAACAACTTGCCGCTTGTCGCAAGCACGCTTTATCTGTATCTCTGTGCTGTCTGCTGCTGGCTGCCAGATCGCTTTACACATACTCATGCTGATGTGAACAAGACAAGACAAGACAAGCAGTCGCACTTGTTGCTGTATCGCGTAGTACAGCGTAATTAAAATTCGTTGCGATAATTAATATCTGACAAGCTTATTTTCTGCAGCAATCAAAATTGCTTTCAATGTCAATACATTGGTGGCATCCAAATAACACTCAAACACACATACAAATTGTATACATTTGCAAATGGCAATTAATTTGTTGGGAAATTGTGTCGTTTTTGTGTAACGGTCAATATCAAATTTTAAGCTAACAGTAAACATATTTATTCGATTAGCATTGTATATCAATTTATCGAAGTGTGGTGTATGAAAACATCAGATACATTTTGATGAGTTATTGTGATATCGAGTAACCAGCCAACAATCGCCAGCACTGTCGTGTCCAGTATCACACGTTTTAGTGCGATACATCGATATATTGTCTATTCAAACCTGTGCAGCAGGTGACAGCTCTGCACTTTCAGCTGGAAGCTTAAAGTCGAAAAAAATGAGGTCGACGGGGCAGTTTTCCGGCTTTATATTAATTTTAATTAATATAATTAATCTAATTAATTCACAGTCAAACGAAGTAATCGGCTGTGGCGGTTTTATCAAAAGCCATGCCGAAATTGACTTCTCCAAAGTGGAAATAAAACTGTAAGTCAATGAAAATTTCACGAACATCATAAATTACTGATAAGATTCGAATTGATTTCAGTCTAACCAAGCAAGGCTCACTTAAAGATAAAACCGACTGCTCCCCTTCGAATGGCTACTACTTTCTGCCCATCTATGATAAGGGCGAATATCTGCTGAGCATCTCCCCGCCGCCCGGCTGGAGTTTTGAGCCCGAACACGTCGAGCTCAACTTCGATGGCAAAAGTGACGTGTGCAGTCAGGGAAAAGATGTTAATTTCGTCTTCAAGGGCTTTGGCATCACTGGCAAAGTAACCCTGGCCACTGGCAGCGGTGCACGTGACGTCGATGTGGAGTTGAGATCCGACCAAGGCGACGCTCGTCGAACGAAAACGGACGTCAATGGCGTCTTCTTCTTCACACCAATCATACCCGGCAAATATGTGGTGCGCGCCACCCACGCTAAGTGGCACTTTGCTAAGGCGGAGCACAATGTGGTCGTTGTTAGCGGTAACACGGAATTGCCGGCCAACTCACTGGTTTGTCTCCGGCTTCGATATCAATGGACGATTCGATGCCAGCACTCAGTTGCCGTCAAATATTGGAGTTGTGCTTTACAAGAAGAAGGGCGTGAGTAGTCATATAAAATCGAGTTGCATTTTGACTTGGCAGATTTTCGGGTTACGAAGTGTATTCAAAAAGTATCGCGAATTTTGTGTTTTTTCAGATATTATTTATTTATTCATGAATATCTATTTTGTCCCCTTCAAAGTAATCCCCATGAGATATTATACACTTGTGCCAACGGTTTTTCCAATCTTCGAAGCACTTCAAAAATCTTTTTTTTTTATCTTGTTCAGCTCCTCCTTCGATCCCGTCTTTATCTCGTCAAGCGTAGCGTAACGTCGTCCTTTCATGGGCCTCTTCAGTTTAGGGAACAAGAAAAAGTCACAGGGGGCCAGATCTGGGGAATACGGTGGCTGCGGCATCATTAGTGTGTTGTTTTTGGCCAAAAAGTCGCGCACAAGCAACGATGTGTGAGCAGGGGCGTTATCGTGGTGCAAAAGCCAATTTTTGTTTCTGGCGGATTGCTTCGCGCAAATTGCGCATAACTTGCAGGTAATATTCCTTATTGACCGTTCTACCTGTGGCAAGAACTCATGATGCACCACGCCCCTGCAATCGAAGAAAACTGTCAGCAAAACTTTCACATTCGACCGAACTTGGCGCGCTTTTTTCGGTCTTGGTTCGTGCGGCAGCTTCCATTGAGATGATTGAGCTTTGGTTTCCACGTCGTAACCATAAACCCACGATTCGTCACCAGTTATGACCCTCTGGAGCAGATTTGGGTCGTCGCGGACAGAGTCCAACATCTCATTAGCAATGTTCATGCGATGCTGTTTTTGGTCGCAATTGAGCAATTTTGGTACGAATTTCGCGGCGACCCGTCTCATGCCCAAATCATTGATAAAAATCGAATGGCATAAGCCAATCGATATGTCTAGCTCCTCAGCAACTTCTCTAACGGTGATTCGACGATTGGCCAATACCATTTTGTCCACTCCATTAATTTTTTCGTCTGTTGAAGTGCTCGGGCGTCCGGCACGCTCTTCGTCGTTCACATCTTCACGGCCTTCTGAGAACATTTTGTACCACCGAAAAACGTTGCTTCGGTCCAAGGTAGCTTCTCCGTATGCCACAATCAACGTTCGGAATGCATCCGCGCACTTAATTTCGTTTTTCACACAAAATTTGATACAGGTTCTTTGATCCATTTTTTTGAATAGGTAAAAATCGAAGACGATCCAAAACACGTGCAAGCAAAGCAGCTGTCAACAATTAAGTGAACATTCAAAATGGCCGAGCTTGTCGGCATAAGTGAGAGACATGAGTACCAACATAACGCTACAAAAAAATCGAAATTCGATTATACGTAACCCGCGAAAATTCGAAATTCGCGATACTTTTTGAACACACCTCGTACATCATAACAACATAATTTTGCCTACACATAATAATATTTTATATATTTCTCTCTCTTTGCATAGCAAACGTTGCTGCCCAGGTGCCAGAAATCGGCAAATGCGCCCGCAAACAAGCTGAACAATGAGTATGAGAGCGCTGCCGCTTGTTATGCCGTGGTGGAGAAGGGTGAATATAGTTTCAAGGATGTGCCAACTGGCAAATATTTTTCTGCTCGCCATCAATGAGAATCAGAGCTTGAAACTGCATATGACACCCAAATTCCTGGAAGTGGAAGTTGGCAAGGACACGCTACAGTTGAAGGAGGAGTTTAGGATCAGCGGCTTTACTGTCAGTGGACAGGTGCTGACCAGCACTGGCGGTGCACCACTCAAGTCTGCCATTGTGAAGCTCAACAATGAGCAAGTGGCCGTCACGGATGCCATGGGCAGCTATACCCTGGAGAACATCAAAGCGGGCAGCTACAACATTGATGTCGAATTTCCACAGTTGCAATTTGGATCGCTGCAGGTGAAGATACAAATCTCGACGCCCACGCTGCCCATAATTATGCCGGCGGCTTACGAGGTGTGCGGCAAAGTAGTCTCCACCAAGTCATTTGTGGTGGGCATCACGAAGTCGGGCTCTACATTCCACACAACGACCACAACGAAGCCTGAGAGCGGAAGCTGGTGCGCCTATCTGCCCGGTGGCAAATACAGCTTTGAGGTGCTCACCACTGAGTTGGACAAGCAGAGCGGCATTCAATTCTTCCCGGTGCAGCAGCAGTTCGAGGTGAGAGATGGTCCTATCGATGGCATTATTTTCTCACAGCTGCGTGCCACTATTCGTGGCGAGCTGCAATGCCTGCCAGATGCCACCGCCACTTGCACATCAGCGGAGATTACGCTGCAGGGCCTGGATGCCATCGGCCAGCCGACGGACAACAAATGGATGGCCAAGGCTCATCGTAATTATTATTTAACATTTAAGTTGGATTTTCCATTCATAAAATACTCTTCTTTGCAGGGGGCAAGTATGTGTTCAAGGATGTACTGCCCGGCCCATATGAGATTACAATACCACAGGCCAATCTATGCTACGAGTCCACACGTGTCTTTCTCAACGTGGCCGCCGCCGAGGAGAAGGCGCCACCATTCGTCCACAAGGGCTATGAAGTTTCCATCATTTCCAGCCATCGTGCTCTTGTATGTTTTTAAGTTTTCAAATACTTAATGCATACTAAATGAACTCTTCTTTTCACAGATGCGTTACGTGCACTATACTGGCGCCTCGGAGCCCAAGGCGCCCATTGAGACACTGAAGATTTTGTCGGGCGTCAACACGTTCTGTGTATCCAAATACGGCAGCTATGACTTTAAGCTGGAGGGCTGTCACCTTTACGACGACTCGCTGCCCAGCAAATTCATTACACCTGAACCGGATCAGCTGCAGACATTGATTGTGAACGCGATTGCGCATAAGACGGGAGTGCGTGTTCTGTCCACGGAACCAAATGCGGACTCCATTAGGCTGGCTGTCGAATCGGATGCGTTGGGCAAGCAGATAATAACGCCCACAGCCGAGTCACACAAGGTGGATGGCAAATACGCATATCGCTATGAAACCTATCTCAAACCCGACGAGATCATCTCCGTCAGGCCAATGAGCGATGTGCTCCTCTTTGCACCCGAGCATCAAAAGGTGCTAGGCGGCAGCGATTGTGTGGATATTGCATACAATTTTGTGGGCACACGTGGTCTCATTCTGCGCGGCAAGGTGGTGCCACCGATTAAGGATGTCAAGATTACGCTCAGTTTCCCCGAGCAACCAGATCGTGAACCAATCGACGCATTCACCTCGGTCACAGGTGAATTCAAGTTTGCACCCATCGATGAGACGCTCAAGTTTGAACTGAGCGCCGAGAAGGAATCGTATGTGTTCAGCGCCTATAATCGCCAGTCGAACTCGTTCAGTGCCCACAAGCTGTGCGAGATTGAGGTGACTGTGCAGGACGAGGCCGGCCAGCCACTGAGTGGTGTGCTACTCTCGCTTAGCGGCGGTGAAAGCTATCGCAAGAATTTGGTCACTGGCGACAATGGTGCCATCAATTTCCATTCTCTGTCGCCATCCCAATACTTCTTGCGTCCGATGATGAAGGAATACAAATTTGAGCCGAATTCCAAAATGATTGACATAAAGGATGGCGAAACCATACAAGTTATCTTAACGTAAGTCAAACTGGACATCCATAAATAAATTTTTATATTATCTACATCTACTATGTTCGCAGTGGCAAGCGTTTTGCATACTCCATCTTTGGCACGATTTCATCGCTAAATGGTGATCCCTTCCCGGAGGTTAATGTGCAAGCGATCGCCAATGAGAGCTGCCAGCATCAGATGGAGGAAGCGACCAGTGAACCGTATGGCCAGTATCGTATACGTGGACTGCAGCCGGGCTGCACCTATACGGTGCGTGTGGTGACGGATGAGGAGAGGTTGCAACGCTCCATACCCGAGAGACATACGGTCAGCGTGGCCAACGAGGATGTGCGCAACATCAATCTGATTGCGATCAATCCCATCAAGATTGTAGACATTACGGCACGGATTATGGCCTCGCAAAATGATTACTATAAAACGCTGAGGATTGTGATGTATCGGCATGGTGCCTCCGATTCTCCCGTCTTCTCGCAGCGCATTTCAACGCCCCTAAATCCCAAGTCGAGCTTTAATCCCGGCATTATGGTGTACTTCCCGCGCATACCACGCGACGGCAAGAGCTATGTGGTTGAGCTGCAATCGACACTGTCGGACAAGACCTATGTCTACAAGCTGCCCACGTTCAGCTTTGTGGCTGATCGCAGCTCCGTTTATGTGAAGCTGGAGTTTAATCCGGATGTGCGGGCAACCGAAGCAGATCTCAATCAGAATTCGATTTCAGCCCTGGTGCTCATCGCACTGGTGGCCATTGCGTTCTTCAAGCAGGATCTGGCCGTTAATTTCCTCAGCTTTGTGTGGAGCAAAGTGAACGACGTCGCCGCGGATATTGCCCAGCGACAGAAGGGCAAGGCCAGTGTCCGGAAGAGCGAGCCGATCAATCAGCGGGAAATCGAGCAAATGGCCGATCAGATTAATGCCATCAGAAAGAGGAAGGTGAAAAAGATTTAGTCATCCTTGTAGCTGCTACAGTTTTAGTCATCATCAATCGGTATTCGGTTTTGTCTAACTTTTTTAATAACGACAGATTTGTTTAGTATTTCCCGCCAAATGGAAAATCAAGAAGGAAAACACACATATTTAATTTTGTTTAACAGCTGAGGCAAGTTTATTTTGTGTGTGTTTGTTGTAGATTCATTTTCATCACGCTTATAGCTAAAATAAATAATTAAATAAATAAATAAAATTCAATACACTCGTCTACTACTTGGTCAAAATGTGCTCGGCAATCGAGCTGAGCATGCGATCCCCGCGTCGCCGCTGCGCATGACGACGTTCCGCCTTCAAGTTGACTTCATTCTGCGACTCCTCGGTGGTCGGCAGCTCGGTCTGCTCATCCTGCTCCTGCTCCTGCTCGTGTTCAGTGTGCTCCTGCTCTGGCTCCAGCTGCGGCTCCGGCTCCGGCTCTGTGTTCTCGACAAAAATGCATTCGGGATTTGCGGCAGCGCATTCCTGGAAACTGGTCGCTCTGGTGATTGGATTGCGTGAGTTGGTGTACTTCTCGAAGAAGCCGCGACCCACAATGCGGAACGCCATGCTCGTCAGAGGATTGATCTTCGAGCGGAACTCCATCTCGCAGACGAAGCGGCGACGACACGCCTTCGAATCCAGTCCCAAAAACGCAAACATAAATTCAGCAATTCTGCAAAAATATATAAATAATTTTAAACGCAACTATTATGAATTGATATGAAACAGATGCTTACTGCTCCTCTGCGGGCCGCTGGCGTGCAACGCTCTCAGAAATGTCCTCATCGACAATCTCCACCTGCTCCTCGTGCTCCAGCTGCTCCTGTTCCTTCTGATCCTCCAGTTCATATAGAACGCTACGTTTGCCACGGCGACGCCTTTCCGAGGTTCCGCTGGGTCCACTGGGTCCGCTTGGACCCGAAGGTGAATCGCTATGTATATCAGAGATAATATCCGAGCCAGATGAGTATCCCGAGTAGCTGGAGTAGGGATCAAACGAGGGACTGGAATCATATGAAGGCGCATCATAGGATTCATGCTCATGAGCCGAATGATGATCCAGCGAGTAAGGAATGTGATCTTGGCTAAACGATGGTGGACTGTAAATAAAATAAAGTGAGTATTGCAGCAGATGTTGATCCTTCATCATTCTTACGGATGATCCAGGATGACCTCTTGACACCGGGCATTTGGCCGGAGGTAGCGCAGACCCAAATAAATGGCGCTGCCCACAAAGAACGATACAACAACCACTTTCACCTTAATCCAATAGGCAATTGCCAATGGCCACAAATGACGCACTGCAAATAATATAAAACAATAATAATAATAACACTCTGATTAGATAACTGCAATGCAACACTTTCACTGGACACGACACAGAATTATGGTGGGGATTATTATGTGGACGTGATCTACGACAATTTACAATTGCCCAGATTGAAAGTGAAAAGTGTTAATGAATTGTTATTGGAACACATCGATGACATATCGTGATTCTTCAATTGGAAGGGAAACAGCAGCATCCGTCTGATGTTTGTGAACTTTCGAAAGAAAGTCTTGAAGTGCTGATTAGCGGGTGCATAACATTTTGTATTTGTGCCAACAAATTGTTATCAGCAACATACTTTAGAATGGGGTGGGTGAAATTACCATTAGGATTGTGCTAATTGTTACGCCTGAACTATTATTAAATAATAAAAATTCAATAAAATAATTATCTTTTTTTGCTTACACCAGAAGCGATGGCGATGGCGACGAGTGCGGCCCTCAAATTCCAACAGTTCCCGGCCAGCGTTCAATAAACTTTCCGTATCCATTTCCGCATACCGATTTGGGTCCATCAATTGGGTTTCATCATTTTCGACAGTTTCCTCACAAAACACCAGGGTGAAGTAAACGAGGAGCAGCACAGCCGCATACCAAATTGCGGTTTTATTCATATTATATTTATTCAGGAGTGTATAATCCTTCGAAGCTGCGTATGTGTTTTTAATGTGGGAAATCACTATTTTGTATCTTGTATCACTTGCACAGTTGCTGCAGAACTGATGATGCATTTGTCGCCGGTCCCAGCATTTATATTAGCGCCAAAGATGTTGTTTTTTACTCTTCTGTTGTTGTACGTACCAAGTTCAGGGTGATAATTAGTAGTAGAGGAGTTCGCTATTCGATTTTAACACATGCGTAGACATAGACTAGCTGACAAAAGCATTTGCTACTAGGCAGTCAATCAGATTTTTAATGTCTGAGGCATGCATTTGAAATGAAATGCTAACAAAATTTCTTCAAACTGGCGCAATTTCACTTTCATAAATCGTGCATTTTCTAGTCACTTGTTTTTACGCACCCAACTCAAATTTATGATGAATTAGCCGTTATTATGAAATTCATAAGCAGATTTTTACATAATTAAGACGGGGAACTTTGGCAAAATGATAACTTTGAAATATTTAAATTCTTTACTGTAAGCGCCCCATTTGACGACAACTTTAACGCAGCCCTGGGCATTCTCGGCAGCATCGCAGAGCATCGATACTGTTTTATTTTGTTTGCATGTCGTTCGAGAATTATTTGCCAAAAGGTAAATAAACATGTCCAGCGGCACAAAATCAAATGATGTGGAATCAAATCCGGCGCCGGATCCTCAAGCACCAATAACGCGGAAGGGATTCCTCATATCGCTTAAGAACAGCGGCACACCCATGCCCATACCGGAACAAAATGTGGTATGCCAACTGAGGCCTCAAAAATATTTATTTTTAATATGTATGTACATATGTATTTTTTATAGTATGGACGCTGCCGTCCCGTGTCGGAGTTTGAGAAGCTAAACCGCGTCGGCGAGGGCAGCTATGGTATTGTCTGTAAGTGCACAACTCCTTAAACTCTTGTTTCCGTACTAATTTATATATATTATAATATATTTTAGATCGTGCACGCGACACACGCAATGGAGAAATCGTTGCTCTGAAGAGGGTTCGCATGGATCAGGAAAAGGATGGTCTGCCGGTCAGCGGGCTGCGTGAAATAATGATACTAAAGCGCTGCCAGCACGAGAACATTGTCCGGCTGCGGGAAGTTGTTGTGGGGAAGAGCCTGGACAGGTAATTGGAATTGCCAATTATTCGATTGTTTTTTAAATATCATGCAAATATCGCACAGCATCTTCCTTGTGATGGACTTTTGTGAGCAGGATCTGGCTTCGGTGCTGGACAACATGTCGAAGCCGTTTACCGAATCCGAGGTGAAGTGCATCACGCTGCAGGTGCTGCGTGCCCTAAAATATATGCATGCCCGCTATATAATACACCGAGATCTCAAAGTCTCCAATCTGCTGATGACGGACAAGGGCTGCATCAAAGTAGGCAAGTGACCACAAGTAGATTCCCTTCATTTTGTACGAGTATACCTAATAAATGAATTAATCTCGTTACACAGCTGATTTTGGCCTGGCGCGTTTGTATGGGAAGCCGGCCAAGCCGATGACGCCACAAATGGTGACGCTGTGGTATCGTGCACCGGAACTCTTACTCGGCGCCAGGACGCACACGACGGCCGTGGATATGTGGGCCTTTGGCTGCATTCTCGGCGAGCTGTTGACGGGCAAACCGCTGCTGCCGGGCAATTCTGAGATTGCGCAGCTCGACATGATTATCGATCTGTTTGGCGCCCCTTCAGAATCCATTTGGCCTGGCTACCTCGAATTGCCCGCCCTGCAGAACTTTACGCTCAGCCAGCAGCCCTACAATAATCTCAAGACCAAATTCCAAATGCTCGGCCAAGCCGGCAGAAGTCTGCTCAATCTCTTGTTCCTTTACAATCCCAGCACACGTGCCACGGCTGCCGAATGCTTGAACAACAAATATTTCACAGAGCCGCCACAACGTAAGTGCTGATCATATATTTATATAAATTATTACTATTAAATTGTTATACTTGTGTAGCTTGTGATCCGCGCATGATGCCCACCTTTCCGCAACATCGCAACAATGTTGCTCCTCCGCCAGCGCAGCAACCAACTGAAATACCCATTTCTCACTTGCTGGATGTGTTTATTAAAAGACAGCGTTTAGAATAAATTTGTTATATATGACCAATCGATCCATTGGCTTCTTATTGGATATTTGTAATCCAATTCAAATAAACCGTCTTGCTTAGTTTTTTTCTCTGGCAGCCGCCACAATAAGCAGTTCATTTAAAATTGCACTCTAGATGGATTTTTAAAAAGCATCGAATATTAGCAGCAAGCCGCCGTTTGTTAACAGCAGTACAGCCAACTGTTAAGTGTTTGTCAACAGTTCCGATTAACAGCCAATTGTGCGGATATCGAACTAGTTGAGCGACAAGCGTTGACCCAGTTCATTTGGCGAGTTTAGTCAGTCGTTCGATCGAACTTATTCCGGATACCAGACAAGATGACCAAAGAAGATGCCGACAGTGCTGAAAGGGAGAGTGTTGCCTCCATGGTTGGCAATGAAAACGAGCTGCTTCTGCAGTCGGAAAACAAATCAAATGACTCGGACGCACCAGAATTGAACGACGCTGAGCACACTGATAATAAGTCCAAGTCGAATTCGCCCCAACCCCAGGAAAATCAAAACAATGAGGATGCCGCGGACACTGCCGATGAGCAGGAGCTACTGGAACGCATGCGTGCTGATGCTGTCGGCGACACAATGTACAGCAAGAAGTTCATACTGCAGACGCTGATGCGACTCAGCCAGCAGAAACCGGAATCAGCACTGGAGCTGGAGCTGGAGGATGATTTGTGCAAGGTGTGGGATATGTCTGTGTCGCCGGAGGTGGTTGCACTCCTGCTGGAAAGCGATGCCATCGAGCTGATTATGTTTGCCATCGCGGGCAGTGAGGATGTGCGTCTCTATGAGATACTCACAGGTCTGCTGGGCAACATGTGCGCCCAGGTGGAGTGCGTCGAGCAGCTGACGGCGAATGCGGACTGGATTGAGTTGCTGCTCAAGCTGTGCACCTGCATGGACACCTGCATGCTGCTCCAGCTGATGCGCATCTATCAGTATGTTATGGCGCATGTGGTCAGCGGCAAGGAGCAGCTGGCCATCGATTGGTACACATGCTTTGCCGCCTGCGAGAGCTCCGCCAAGAATCTCGGCTTCATACTGCAGCAGTCGGTGAGCGATGAACTGCTCATCGCAGCGCTTAAAGCCATCAATGCTGTGCTGGCCAGCTGCGCCCTGGTCGAGGAGGAGAACGCCCAGTCGAACAACAAATTGAAGCCATTCGCTGAAGTGTTCCTGGTACAGGAGCTCTGTGATGGCGTCAACAATGCATTCATTCGCCTCATGCGCGACGACCTGGAAAAGCAGGCAGATGAAGTCGATGGTCTTGCTGGTGATCAGTTGCCGGTCGCAAATCCAAATGATAATGATGATGATGATGGCGATGACAATTCCCAAAGCATACCAAAAATCAACTGCGATGTTGAAGTAATTCAGACCTACCTCAATATATGCACCATTTTGGTGCAGCTGCCCGAGGCACAGTCATCTATGGATATGTATGCAGCCAGCATCATGTATTGCCTGACGCGCATCCTCCAATTCCTGCAGCAGCCCATGCAGTTGATGCCCCTCGGCGAGCGACAGGAGGAGTACCTCGAGGACTTGGCCCACATTTGCAGCGTAAGAATTTCGCTAATCTCATTGAATTTTCATCGATTTTAAATCCCATTTCTAAATCTTTTTTTGCAGTGTCTCAACTATTTTTATGATAAGGCTGCGTTTGTGCATTTGCTCGGCATCTGGACAATTCTCAGCAAGCACATTGTAGAATATGCCGACTATGATGAAAACGATTTCGAGGCTTGCGAGGACGAGCCCCGTTGGCAGTACGAAGAGCATGCTTTTAAGCTGTTGCGCCTGCTGGGACACATGCTCATCCGCGCGGATGTATCCATTCTAGTAAAGGATGTGCAAGAAATGGACGTTAACAGAGTGGAAATGTTACGAGCTGCTTTGCAGGTCGAACAGGATGAAGATGTGATTCTGCAGAGCGCACAGCTCCGTCTGAGCGCCGTTTTAAACGAAGTTGCTGGCCAAGCCAAATAATACTCACAACTGGACTGAACATTGTTGCATATATGCACACAATTCAAACATACATTAATACATCCTTATACTTATTATATATACATATAAATATATATAGAAAAACAACTTGAAATAACTTTGAAGCCCTTATTAGTCACTCGTTCTGAGATGTTTGGTCAGTTTTATAGAAATACTCCTTGCTTAAGCTTCGTCGCCTAAATTCATTTTTTGACGCATTGTGTCCATCCAGGATTGTTTGCCTAGGCGCACACCGTTCTCTCCGGTGCTGCTGATTACCAAATGATGTTCATTTGCGTTGGTCAGTTGAAATTTGCTCTTGTCCTCGCTTAGCGCATGCGACACATGCTCCAGCTCATTGTTGAGACTGACCTGGCAGGCCTGAACATTAATGTTGATATTTTCGATGGCTTCCGATATGTTGATGATGGCCTCGTCCTCTAGATTCTGGGCCACTATCTGACTTTTGCCATTCAGCTCGGACAGCTGGAGATTCAGGCTGCCGCCTTTGGCAATCACATTCAGATTGCCATTAACGCCAGCTGAAATACGAGCAAATATTTATTTAATGATACCCGATACACAAATACATTAATCCTATGAACTCACTCATCTTCAAGGCACCCGTCTGATGCACATACACCTCGCTCTTCTTGTGCACATTCTGCAGTTCCATGCGTCCGGTGATCGTCTCAAATTTCGATTTCTCCACATAACAACAGTCGGTGTTGATGTCGCCCGCCTGTGTGGAGCATGTCAAGCTATCGCCCTGCAGCTTATCCAGACTGATGTTCTGTGGAAGAGAGAGTTTTGTTTAAATGTGTAAAAGACATAAGATTCCTCTTCTTACACCATTTATAGTCTCAATTTCAGTGCACTTGCCCAGAAGTGTGCCCTCACAGCTGATGTTTCCATTTTCGCTGAAAAGTGAAATGTGTGTGGCTCGCACATTTTTGGTGACAATATCACCGACAGCTTTGATCCTTAGTGCATCACCATCGATGCCCCGTACGGAGACTTTAGCCTCCCCCTCGATGTGTAACGCAGCGCGAATAGGAATCTTTAAAAGGCACTTAAACTGCGAGCTTTGCTCTGTTAGCTTCTTGACTAGCACATTAACTACTTTGTCATCGTCCACGACATCCACATCCAGTTTGGCGTTGCTGTTGGCAACAGCACCGCCGAGCAGTTGGGCTATGATGACATCTCCGTTGGTGTGCACATGGACATCGGCTGGCTCCACATACACCAATATATCAGACTTGATATTAATGCGTGCGTAGGGATTTACATAACGCAACAGCTCCACATGCACCATGCGACGACTACTTGTCATGGCCCACTTTGGTCTTTTGGCGTAGTAACGTAAATAGCTGTGTATTGGTGTTGTTGCTGGCAAGCAAAACAATCGTTGCAAAATGTGCATTATTCAAAAATATCGCTACGATTTGTTTACAGTTTGTGGAAAACAGCTGTTGCTATGTCGTGTTTTACATCACTGTTGCTCCAAATGCATTGTACAGCACCTGCTTTCATGTGCAACACTGCATGATTCGTTGTACAGCTCTTTAGCGAAAGCTTACCAACACTGAATTTGTCCAGTCCAGTTGGAGTTTTTCAGTGTTCTTCGACGGGTGCGAAAAATCATTGGTGCGCAGTAGAAAATCGAATAAAACTTTCCCACATAACGATTGAAACACTTGTAAAATGTCTGGCAAAGATAGATTACCGATTTTCCCGTCGCGTGGCGCCCAAATGTTGATGAAGGCCCGTCTCGCTGGCGCTCAAAAAGGTCATGGTCTGCTTAAGAAAAAAGCGGATGCATTGCAGATGCGATTCCGCATGATTCTGGGCAAAATCATTGAGACAAAAACGCTGATGGGCGAGGTTATGAAAGAGGCGGCCTTCTCGCTGGCCGAGGCCAAGTTCACGTCCGGCGACATCAATCAGGTGGTGCTGCAGAACGTGACCAAGGCCCAAATCAAGATACGCACCAAAAAGGACAACGTCGCTGGCGTTACGCTGCCCGTCTTCGAGTCCTATCAGGATGGCGCCGATACTTATGAATTGGCTGGCCTGGCTCGCGGTGGTCAGCAGTTGGCCAAGCTAAAGAAGAACTACCAGAGCGCCGTGAAGCTGCTCGTCGAGCTCGCCTCGCTGCAGACGTCGTTCGTAACGCTGGACGATGTGATTAAGATCACGAATCGTCGTGTCAATGCCATCGAGCATGTCATCATACCGCGCATCGATCGTACACTGTCCTACATCATCTCGGAGCTGGATGAGCTGGAGCGTGAGGAGTTCTACCGCTTGAAGAAGATACAGGATAAAAAGCGAGAGGCCCGCATCAAGGCAGATGCCAAAAAAGCGGAGCTCCTCAAGCAGGGCATCGATGTGCGCCAGCAGGCGAATATACTCGATGAGGGCGATGATGATGTGCTCTTCTAAGTATTAACCACGCCATTAGTCTGTCTATCTGTATTCCAGACAATACGTTATTGTTATACCGTTCTGTTTCCATTTTAAATCCGAGAAAAAACTAAAACACGCAATTACCTTTATTGTATGTACAATTTTAGCTGCTGGCAACTTTGTAAGCTTAAAGTATGTAGTTTAATTCCAATAAGAAATGATTGTATTCCATTTTGTAGTTATGTAGCGCTCAAATCATGCATTAAAGTTTTTGTTGTTCATAATTCTAAAATTGTTCTAATTCCGCTGGAAAAGTGCATTAAAAATAAAGGATTTTAATTAATGGAAAAAAGGTCATCTGACTTGTTTTATACAATTGCAAAAACAATGCAAATGCAGTCATGTGACAGTAAAACATATGGCCCATTTGGCACCAGTGTTGGACAACACACTGCCAATCAGCTGTGTGCGGACGCGTGTTGGTTTTGACTTTAAATTGATTTGGCAAATATATCAAAATGTCTAGCTGCGAATTTCAAGCTATTGTCCTGGCTGCGGGTCGTGGCACACGCCTGCCCGAAGTGCTGGGCGATGCGCCCAAGTGTCTACTGCCCGTGGGACCATATCCGTTAATCTGGTATCCCCTCAACCTGCTGAGCAAACACAACTTTACGGGTAACATTATTTATTACATACGTATGAAAGCGATTTCGTCACACTAATAAGACTGCTTGCTTGTATTGCAGATGTTATTGTTGTTGTGCTGGAGCAGGATAAGCTGGAGATTCAGGTGGCACTGGAGCGTACACCGCTCAAGCTCAAAATTGACTATGCCACAGTGCCTAGCGATAGCGATTTTGGCACCGCCGACAGTCTGCGCTATATATACGACAAGTAAGTGACCACAATGGGTCCAAAAAGTATTGGTAAAGAATGAGAAACTTTCGTTCAACGTTTAACATATAAGCGAATTTAAAAGCTACTTCAAATTTTTAAATGTACATTTCTGATTTACACTCTCTTTGGCGCGATATAACAAAGTATTAAACTCATTAAAAATTTGCAGGATCAAGTCCGACTTTCTCGTCGTGAGCTGTGACATAGTGAGTAATGTTAGTTTATATCCACTGATCAATAAATTCCGCGCTGACGATGCTTCGCTGGCGCTACTGCTGTTCAAGAGTGGCTTCGAATCGGATGTGGTGATGCCAGGTCCAAAGACCAAGCACAAGCCAGAACGGGACATTATTGGCATTCATCCGGCCACACAGCGTTTGGCATTTGTATTCGCCGCCAGTGACTGTGAGGATACGTTGAACATACAGCGGCAGCTGCTCAAGAACAAGGGTCAACTGGATGTCTATGGTCGACTCATGGATGCACATATCTATGTGCTCAAGAAATGGGTGATCGGCTATCTGCACAGGGTTTGTACAAAAATGAAATCATTTCCGTGGGTTATGACTAACTCAAGTTTATTTCTTGCAGAAGGAAAACATCTCGACATTTAAGGGCGAGTTTTTGCCACATCTCATTAAGAGACAAAAAGCCAGACGCTCAAAAAAAGTGGGCCAGGACACCATTTCTGATCTGAATGTTGTTACAAAGCCCGAGGATAACATTTTGCATGTTGGTTTTTAATTGTATCAACCTTCTTCTGCATATCTACTTATAATCTTCTACTTCGATTTACTTTTATTTAAGTATGTAACGCACACTGCACTGGATGAGAAGCTGACACAGACTTCGCTGTTCAATCAGTCGCTGTCGCATGATCCCTACCATGGTGATGTTGTGCGCTGTTTTGCTATACAAGCTCCAAAGGAGTCGATTGGCGTACGTGTGAATACCACGCTCAGTTTTCTGGCCATTAATAGGAAACTGGCTGGCATTTGGAATGAGTTGTGCGGCGAGACGCATCCGTTGATTGCACCCGGTGCTGTTGTGAAATCAACACAGACCAAGGAAATCATTGTGGCCGACAATGCCAAGTTGTCGGAAAAGACCTCGCTCAGCTCCAGCGTTTTTGGCTCGAATTGTGTTGTGAATCCGAAGAATATTGTGAGCAACTCGATCATCATGTCGAATGCTATTGTGGAGGAGGGTTGTAACATCAACAACTGCATCATTGGACATCGGGCGCATGTCCAGAGCGGCTCAGTGTTGACCAACTGTCTCATTGGACCCAATTATGTGGTGGAGGAGGGCACCAAGGTCCAAGCGGTGCATCTATCCAATGCTGATCAGTATATGGAAATTGACATACAATAAATAACGAGTTGTTTAAACTTAATGCTTGTTTATTAAACGAAATGAGTTAGAAGGCGGATGATTCTTCTAGCAGGACATTAAATTATTACAAATAAGGTACATACAAAACTTGCGCTAAATTTCGGGACTATATACGTAAGTAAGTTTGTTTTCTGCTTTGTTTTTGTTCTTGTTGTTGTAGTAGTGACAGAGTGGACACAGGCTTAAAGCTAAGGTAACTCCATGTACAAAAAAGACTGTTTTTTTTTGGGACCAGTTTTGTAGTTTGGCCACGGCTTACATTCTCAACACTTAGCGTCAATCTCACTTCCGGCGCTCATACAGATACTCATCCTCATAGTAACGTGGCGTCGATGTGGCAATGAAGACCTGTGGCCGACGCTGCTGCAGCGATATGTTAATCTCCTCGGGCGTACGATAGACCTGCTGATGCAAATGCTGCAGTTGTGGCGGCGCTGCCGTAAAGAAACGATATGGCGCCGGTGTCACAGTGGTCGCCAAAGGTTGCGGCCGTTGCTGCAACGTACGATGTTGCTGTTGTTGCTGCTGCTGATGCAGCTGATGCAATTGCAGCTGTGGCTGAATTTGTGGCTGTATGGTTGTCGTGGGCAATGGCTTGCGATACGCAATTGTTGTTGGTGGCTGGTGACGGATCTGGGTGACGACCTGCTGCTGCTGCGTCTGCGGCTGTTGATACTGGACGCGCTGCTGCTGCGGTTGCTGTTGCTGCTGCTGATGGTAGAGCTGACGTTGCTGCTGCTGTGGCTGTGGCTGATGCTGGACGCGTGGTCTGGGCGCTGGTACATCCTCCTCCTCCTCGTCGTCATCGTAGCGCTCGTGCTCATAGTAGTTCTCGGGGAAATAGCGCTCGGAGTAGCGCAGTGTAACATTCGGTTTGCTCTGATGCTCCTGCAGATTGATGGGCTTGTAGAGATAGTCGTTGACAATGTGATATTTGGAGGATTGCTTGCAGATGTTGTCGTGCGAGGGGGGCATGCATATCAAATGGATTTGATGGAATGTAAAGCCATCGGGACAGATCCACGAGTGCTTCTGGCTCTCCTGGCAGTAGTGGAAGACCTCACAGCTGAGCGACTCATCCGCATAGTAGCTAAGGAGCAGAAACCATTATTTATAGAATTCACAAAGAAAAAGTTCAACAATTGTTTACCCCGAGTTGCGATCCGTGCAGCTGAAGGTAGATTTGCTGAGCAGCGTGGATAGACGATCGGGCTCCTCTACTTCC
Organism: Drosophila basisetae; assembly: GCA_035041595.1. Taxonomy (NCBI): domain Eukaryota; kingdom Metazoa; phylum Arthropoda; class Insecta; order Diptera; family Drosophilidae; genus Drosophila; species Drosophila basisetae. Next base: position 17,042,573 of record JAWNLB010000144.1, on the reverse strand, counting down.
TCTTCCTCCTCCTCCTCGCTTTCCACGCTCAGCGGCTTCTTCTTCAGATAGTTGTTCTGATGCTGTTGCTGCTGTTGATGCTTTCCGTTGTTGCGGTTGATGTACACCTGACGTGGCGCCTCCTCCTGATCTTCTTCGCTGTAGTCGTACAGGGGTCGCTGCTGCTGCTGCTGGTGCTGCTGGTGCTGCTGGTGCTGCAGTGGCTGCTGTTGCCTGTAAGCCAAGTGAGTTTGTGCCTGGGTCTCGAACTCATCATCATCATCGCCGTTGGCACTCACATCCAGTGAACGCGCCGAGAATCCTTTTGGCTTTTCCGTGGTAGCCGTCGCAGTGGGTGCACCTGTGGCAGCTCCAGCTACGCAGGCACACAGGCCCATGGCCAGTAGCAGGACAAAGCATCGATTGCGTCTGCAAGCAGGCAAAAAAGTGAGCAACAACAAATAGCAATGGCAACAGCAATAGCAATCAGATTAACCAAGACATGCCATCAATAAGTAAAACTTTATGATATGGGAAACTTTTGTGGCAACCTCAATGCGCGCAAAACGCGGGAAAAATATTTTGATTTTACGCGAACCTTTTCGCCAAGCAAACCGACAACAACAGCTACAACAATAACAGCAAAAAGAGAAGATGCAGTGAAGATGCCGCCAAATTGCAGCCAAAGACGGCAGCCCAGCGACGCGTTATGCAAGACACCACCAAAGACATTACCAGCTAGAAACGAGTTATAAGGTAAAGGCGAGAGACGCCAGAGGCACAGCTGGGCGCTGCGAGCTCCGATCTGGGACCTGGGACTCGAAAGCTTCATCTTAGAAGTGCAGTTAGTCGAGCGCAGAAGGTCGACTTATTGTTGCGCTTCTTAGGTTATATACGAGTATATCTTTGACCGACTGGGCAGAAACTTACTTTATTTTCGTGTTCTTCCTGAAGCTACCAATTGATACAGTTTTGGGTATAAAATTGGAATTGAATTATTATAATATCTGCGAATATATATTCGCAGTTAATTCTCAGAAAATAATTCGAAGCTATACGTTTCTCTTTAGATATTTATAAAATGAATTTAAATAAATTTAATATAGACTAAGAACAGTCCACAATTTATCGCAAGGATTATAGATACAAATTTAAATCTAAAATTAAAATAAAGTAGAGGATATAATAAATGTGAGGATATTCGAATGTAAGCTCGTCGAAGAAACCACAAAAAAATCAGACAAATATGAAATAAATGTTTCGGTTAATCTTTAATGATAATCTGGATCTAAATCACTTTAGAACTCTCTCTTATTTAATGTTCAATTTAATGTTAATTGAGCTGAGTTGTATACTGATCACTTTTTGAACGAATCAACAGTGTGTATTACCATTTGGGATAAGTTTTAGAATCTTGTAGGAATCATTGTAAGCACGCAAAACATTCAAATTCAATACCAATTAACAAGTGGGTAAAAAATATATTTCCAGAGTTTTATCAATTCAAAAGTAAAGTTGTGGCTATTGTTAACTTTCAACTATTTGCTTTGAATTTTCAGCTATTTTTTTTTTTTAATTTTAAAGACCAAAATGAAATAGTTGACAATATGAATTTAATTGTTTTGCAATCAATAAACCATAAAATATTACAAAATTATAGGTGGTCAACCAAAAATCCATAGAGAATGTAATTTATTACACAAAAACACACAATGCACACACACATACAGTCCATTTAAAGAGGTTGTCATATTTGGGCAACCATTGGAAAGGGCATAAAATGAAGATGTGCTGCGACTGCTGCTGCGGCTGCTGGGGCTGCTGGGGCTGCTGCTGCTGGTTTTTTGTTTATACTTTTTTGTTGCGCACTTTTAAGCAGTTGGGTTCAATTTGAGCGCCATTTAGTAAAGATTGCAATTTGGCCAGTTTTTTTCTTTTTTTTTTTTGTTGAATGTCAACGGCGGCGCATACGCATCCAAAGTAGTGGATATACAAGATACCAGATTAACTGGGGGCCGAACGGTGACCGACGGTGTTGGCTTGGCCAATGTTACGTGCATTGCATTTAATTGAGTTATTTGCGTGGAAAGCAAAACTGTTACCAATAGCAGCCATAACAATAATAGCAGCTGGAGCAAAACAAATCCGCGTCAAACTTTTACTTTCGATGTGTCTGTTGAAGTGGATTGCGCGGATTGCTGTTAATGGCCATTCGTTAGCTACAAGGCGGCGCTAATTACGGCATGTTAATAAACCGAATGCTTATGCAATGAATGTGTGTGTGTGTTTTATTTTTTGCTCATGTAGCGAAGATAGTCGTAGTACTACAAACGACAAATTTGTTTCAGCAATTCTAGCTGGCAATTTGTCGGCTGGCCTTTGCACAACTTGAGCTTTTGAACTTTAAAGTGAGCTAAGTACTTGTGGCAGCTGCTGCAACTGCTGCTGTTGTCGTTGCATTGTCAATGCTGCCGCTACTGTTTGATTACACGCTAATCCTGGAGCAAAACCACTTAACGGGATGACTTAACACATCAAGCGATCAAACGGTGACGCCTTGGGTAAGTCATTAACTGAAGTCGTCAATTTGATCAAAAAATTGGATTGCACACCAAAAAGAAAAAAAAAAATGGAACGCTTAAAACGTTTCCTAGTGCTCCACATAATCATGCGTTGCTGCATGCCACAGAGAGAGACACTGGTCTGGCCACACACTGTCTGCCATAAATGGAGCAGCACTCGCGTTGCATGCACCTCGGTATCTTTCTGTCTTTGCTGTTTGCTTAGTCCAGATGCCAAACCAGATGTCTGGCTTTATAGCACCACATTACATCACATGGACGCCAAGAAACGATGCGTTCATGTTGCTGATGACTTTGTTGTTGTTGTTGCTGTGGATGTGGATGGCTTTTGCTTGTCTCTTGTCTGTTGTCTGTTGTCTATTGCCTGTTGTCTCCTAACCACAGCTGAAGGAAAAGTGGTTTCGTTATGCACACGTTTCCCCGGCTACCAGTTCAATTTCATAGCAGAGTTTCTGTCATGTTTTTGTTTTTCATCTTCTTGCTATAATTTTGGTCAAAAAGCTGTTTACACTTTGATTTCCTTAAAAGTTGGGCGTGTGTTTGTGACATAAGACATGTGGGTTTCCACTAGATTATGAAATAGAAGTTGATTCCATATTTAGGCGAGTGCTAAGCTTGGGAAACTTGGAGAATTGTAAAATTCAATTTATTTTACTAAAAATGCGTTTATATTCTATTTTACTACGTCTGCTTATAGATAATCATTGACTGATTTTGAACACTTTATGTTGCTGCCTAATTCTTCACAGATATCCTGTGGTCAAGATTCTTTGACATTTAGCTTACTTATTTTAGTAAAATAAATTGTCTTTAAGTGACAAATATTTGTTCAGCTACATTTGACCCTCAAATTTTTCGCCTAAGTTGTTTTTATTAAACATTCCTTTATTAATTCATTAGTCTACCAAACCCATTAATTTTTTTATGTAGAACCAAAATAAAACAGAGTTTGCTTATTGTCTAATTTTTTAATAATCCTTTATCCATGCGTATGGCTAAAATTCTTTCTTAAGTCTTTGATGAAAATAGTTTAGTTTCAACCAATTATTTAACACTGCAAATTCGGGCAGTTGACAGTATAACACTCAAGTTTGTTGCCTAAGTCTTTGATTACAGTGACTGTTATATATATATATATATATATATATTTAGTTATACTAAATAACTAAACTAAACCCATTTATTATGCAAGTTTATTGCCAAAGTCTTTTTTTTTTATTATATCATTTATAAGATAAAACTTCTAGTTGAACTTAAACTAAGTATGCTTATAGCTCCCTCCAACCAAACCAAACCAAAGCAAACCAACTTTTCAATTGCCTCTGGCTGTTTGACAGTTCCATTAGCTGCCATTTAACACCAGAGCTTGTTGCCTAAGTCTTTTTGTTTTCACTTAAGCCTTGAGTGCTTCGAACCACATTATTTTTATTGGTTAATTATGCACAATGCTCGTTAGCAGCTTTAAAAAAGGAGAAGAAAAAAGTTGAAACTGAAAATAAATTACATTGCACTGCTACAATTACAACAAATTTAACAACATTAATGTGCGTGTGCATTTTGAATGTTTCTCACTATCTTTCTATCTCCACGATCCGCTGATTTTTTCCAGCTTGTGAATTATTTTTTTTTGTTATTTTTCATTTTATTTTTTTGGATGTTAATTGCGTGACAATGAATTTTATGTGCAGCATTTTCTTTCAAGTTTAGTTTCGTTTCACATTAAAAAAAATAAGCAAGTAGATAAAAACAATTTGTTACACTTTGTGTTGGCCATTTTGAGGTGTGACCTTCGCCATTAGGGTGAAGATTAGTTGTGGGAATCTCCAAGCCAAGGCAAATTGTAATTTTGAGGCGGCACTAGCTGGCAATTTATTAATTGCATTAAACACACACCCCACAAATTGCAAACGCCAAAGCAAAACAAAAAAAAAAACGGTTAAGATTTAATCGTCCCAACAAAAGTATACAATTTGGCATGTCGCTTTGGACCTGGTTTGTAAGTAAATGGTCTACAGGCCTCGCCCAGAGCTTGTCTGCGCAATTTACCCGCCGTCTACGGCTGTACGCATTGCTGTGCGTACGAATGGCTAACTGTAATTTCAAACGCGCGCAACTATTGAATCATTGCGTATACGCCACATGTGTGTGTGAGTGTTCAGGTGGCGATACAATTTCAGTGCAGTTAGAGGTGCGTTATATAATATGCACACTAAGTACTTTATACGCCTTTTTAGAAAGGATTGTCATAAGCCGACAAATTGTGCAATTTTACCTATCGGATTGTGTGATCTCTTTTTGTTGTGTTTATTGACCGCGTCAAAATGCAATCTTTGGCCATGGGCTGGCTGGCAATGAGTCAGTCAAAAGCGTATTGATTGATGCAAAGTGAGTAAACATTTCAATACGAATTTTCCGCAGCTATTTACTAAGCGTTTTTTTTTTTTTTTTTTTTTTGCGCACTCAGAAGTCAGGCAGACAATGCGATTAGGTAATAAGCCAAGGCAACAGCTAAAAGACGTCCAAAAACGACTCGGTGGCTGTCCAACTGAATTGTCAGCGCCACAGGCAACAACAACAGCTCAGCAAACAAAGCAAAAACTCCCACGCCAACTACAAAAAAGCCAGAAAAAGGTCTCAGACACGCCAGCAACCACAGCAACAACAACAGCAACAACAAGAGTCGCACAGTTACAGTTACGTATGCTCTAGGTTTTGAAATATTTCATTGAAAAGAATATTTTGTGGTTGCCAAGCGACACAAATCTTAAGCCCATCGGCAAGCTCTCTACCCACCTATCCACCCCGCCCTCCATTCCCTCCATGCCCAAAACAATACAAAACGTTAATTACAAACTGCGGCTGCTGCACGAATTCTTTTGACCCGAACTGTATGATTCATAGTTACGAGACATTGACTTACTGCATTCTGTGTTTCTTTTTTGCGGCTGCAGCAGCTCCTTGAATTTAATAAGTTTATTTTCTTGTTATCCAATTGAGTTCTGTGTCTTAGAACGGTTAACACACACCCTCACAAGCACAAATAAGTTTCTCAAATTTTTGGTCACAGTGCACACACACAAGCCTTGACTTGACTTATTCACAGTTGTGGCAATATATGTTGTTTTTTTTATATATATACACTCTATATGTTGCACTCTAAATGCCACAGCGGTCTGTTGCTGCTGCCTCTTGCTACTTGGTGGACTAACGGTTCACGCCAGCTCAAACAACTAAATGAATGGCTTTCTTCAGCGTGTTTATGTTTTATACCTAAGTCAGCAGCGAGCGCAACTTGGCGCCAAAGAGTACGTCGAGTGGCAAGTGGCAAGATATCTTCGTACGTTATTTCTCTTAGCCAACGCTCTTAGCCACACTTAGCTACCTGGCCAACCTTTTATTTTTTATTTTTTTTTTGTTCAGCATAAGTTTAGCTCAATGTTTGAGTGTTTTTCTTTCACAATTGTTGTCATGTTTAATATATGAGTGGCAATCTATGAGAGATATTTAGGTGACTCAGTTGGGTTTATAATTGGTAGACATCTATCAGTGATATCATGTTATTGTTGGCAGTCTGAATGTCAGAAAATTATTTCTATGAGAATCATTTGTGTTTTAATCAATTTTATTTCAATTTAATGAATGTGATTTATTTTATTGCTAACCTCAGTTGATATTGTTTTATTACTCATACAAATATAAGGGTTTTTTATAACTAGTCTTTTTTTAAATCCAAAATTAGTTTGAATTGATAGTAAAATTATTTTTTATCAAAAATAAAATTAGTTATAGTTATGAAAGATTTCCTTTTATTATTTCAACTTTATAAACATCTACAATTTCATAGCTAGAATGTGAAAAGAAGAAAACAATAAATTAAGACTGTTTTCCTTACAATTATAAGTAAGAAAACAATAAAATTGATTTAAGGATGTTTGTTTCCGTTAATTCAAAACAACTTGAGTTAAAAGGGACTCATTCTAAGAATATATTATTGGCTTAAGATTACTGCCGTTCTGTTCACTTTTGATACATATTGAACTTAAATTAGTAACATAATAAAGTTTTGGTTTTTTAACTGCAGCTATATTTTATTATTAGAGCCAAAATTTAAAATAACAATAACCTAAATTTCGTGAATTGAACTTTGAAATTAGCAAATCACAAAATTGCCAAAATCGTTACTGATTCCAATGATGTGCTTCTAAGTTGTATATCTCTCATTCGTATCATATCAAAACTGGATTTGGTTAAACGCACATATAACGCATACGCCAAGTGCAACAGTCATCAAATGTTATTTGTTGTGAAGTAACACACAAACACACAAACAATATTTTGAGCATTGAGCATTTGCATCCATCAGATACTTTATGTAAGTTAAGTGCAATCTGCTTAGCTAGTTAAAAGATATTCTCGTAATTAACATTTGTGCTGTGTTCATTTTCCCAGCCTTCGTGCAATGCGACGAGACGCGACTTTTTATTTACCTGTATTTCCATACTGTTGTTGTTATTGTTGTGGGTTTTTGATTTTTTGTTGCTTTTTTTCTATTTTTTTTTTTTTTTGCTTGCATATAATTTGCGCCGGTTTGCAGTGATGCTCCCACAGACCGCGAAACCTGCACAACAACTCAACGCCAATGAAATGCTAAAAGCTAACACACAGAAACACACTGGTAGCTAGACATATGTGTAGGTAGTACTTTATTTAAATATATATATATATATATATATATACTATGGAGCATCGCATTTGTTTTGCTAATATGAATTAATTTACAATGCTGCAACGCCTAAAATGTGAGATACAGCAGCAGACAGCGGGGGTGCTGGTGATTGTGAATGGTGGAGGTGGAGGTGGAGAGTGCAGTTGCTGCCTCGTCTGTTGAACTTTTGTCGTTGCACTTGCCACAATATTAAGCTGCTGAACCAAAATCTCTTAAACAGCATTCAAGCATTTCATTTCATTTCATTTCATTTTTTCGACTGCGCTTTCAATGTCTAGACATGGACACTGACCGCAGCTGTCTTATATATATATATACACACACACTATATATATATATATATATATATATATATATATATGTATATTTAGAGAGATGTGTAAAATATGTGTATATATTTATTACAGATACGATTTGGCAATGCACGAGCCTATGCAAAGAAGCGTAACGCAAAGAAAGTGCATTTGCTGCTGTTGCAGTTTTTTAAGAGCCGTTAGCTTTTGCTTTTTATTTTGTTTGTCTCTTGCTGTCTACTTGCTGCTTTGCTGGCCAGGTGATATAACAAGTTCACATAATTTCGCTAACTTTTCTTTTTAATGTATATTTCCAAAATAATCAACTAATAGTAAAAATAAAAGTTGTTTGTTGAGTGGCCAACAGGGCGGCAACCGCATCGAAATTCACGACTTGATGCAGCAAATTATAATTGCACCCAATCAAAATAGTTCCCAGCAAAAAAGATGTTGTTGTTGTTGCCTCAATAATGATGCATGATAAATAAACATATTTGCCTGACTTGCGCTGATTAGTCAGCAAATATATCATTTGCATTTGAATGCATTGTCAACAGTCAAACTCAAACTCAAACTCAAATTCAAATTCAAATTCAACATCATATTCATCATATTCCTATGCAACATTTATTTTGTTTTTGCCAGTCAAAAAAGCATCGCAAAAAAAAGTTAAAAAAAGAAAATGAAAAAGAAAAAGAAAATTCATTATGTTGGCCACAATTGTGATTGTGGCAGTTGCTGCCAAGAGACAGGCCTAAACGGTGGCTTGTTTTGAGGAAGTCGTTTTTGATTGTCACACAATGACTGCGGTTGGCTCATAACTGTGTGCTCAGCCGGCTCAGACGGTCAGGTTCAATTCGAAATTGTTGCCATAATAACAACAATAAGCATAATTACACAAATATTCAATGTTCAGCGGGTCGCTGCTTTTGTACTCTCCAATAACTGGAAATCGTGTCTTTTAGGCAATTTTGCTTTTGTCATAACCGCTGTTAATAACACTGTTAACACTATGTTAAAGTGATGCAAGCAAACAATTACAACAACAGCCAGTGGAATAATTTACTAATTTGTCATTTTTATAGGTCGTCACATTTTGTGTCATATGCACCAATCTGTACTCATTATCTTATTATTACTATTAAAAGCGTTTTTATTCAAGTTTCTATTTTTTTAATATTAAAAAAAAAATGGCAGGCTATGATTTCATTATTTAAATAATCTGACTATGCTCTCATGCCCAAAATATATCTTGTTTGAAATGTTGTAGACACTTATCTTCAGCAACACAGCTTAAGTGTTTCGAAGTTTATTTGTTTGTTATTTGTTTAAGTATAGTATCACAGTGCTGAATAGATTTTCTCAGGTGATATATTTGAGGGATGCGATAAATTTTGTAAATTAAATAAATATGTCAAATAAATTTGAATTTATTTTAAAGTACAACTTTAAGAGTATTTCAAACGACAAGTAAGTAAATTTTTAAATGCTAGACACCACCCAGCAACATAGCAAGGACAAGACTTAAATGAACTATAACAATTGCGAACAATTAATTATATATTATTTAGATTTAAGCCTTAAAACCATATGCTCAGCAAAAAATCAACCTGAATTTCAGGAAATCACCATTATTCAGAATGTGTATATTTAATTCCAATGTAAACAGAAATCGAACATTATATTTTCTGCTGCTTAAGTTATTTTTAAACATTAATATTTTAATATTTAACATATTACATATTAAAAAAAAAAACTACGATTTGACGGCGATTCGAACCCGCAACTCACAACTTACTAGTTTCAGAAATTCAGAAATTTCAATTTATATATTTCATAAAAGAACATTTTTCTAAAGCATAGAAATTAATTCTTAGAAACAATTGTTTGCTTGTGCGGCATTTATATTTATAATTGCACTACCATTTGTAATGTACTCTTTTCTTTAAGTCTTAAGAATAAATAATAATAAATAATAATGTATATTTCTGAATTGAAGAGCTTATGGCTATGATATGATCACACTGCTCAAGTCGAAGCTAGTGAGAAATGTTAAGAGCGGAATCACAAAGAAATGTTGTTAACAATGTGTTGTTTTTGAACCAATTAGCCTTAATGCTCGACTTTGATGAGCAAAAGACAATACGTAAAAATTATATCACAAACTGGCTGGCAGCGCCTTTCATTTTGATGGGTCTTGGGTGTTTCACAAGAATTACGATTATGATTTAATTGCTCGTTTCTTTTTATTATTATTATTATTATGTATTATTTGTAGCCTACAAAAGCGAAAGTAACTCACAAAGCTCACTGAGCCGAGAGATCTTTGTGAACGTTCTAATAAATACACCCGTGGCTTGAAATTGAAGTTCAAGGTTTGTTTTCCCCTCCACCGATGAGTGGCGAATTGAAATTAATTACATTGTTGAGAACTGGACGTTATGGGCGCTGGCAGCTCATTAAATTAGCTAGCTGTTCATACGCAGTTAGCATTAGATTAAGTAATTTTTGTCTAATTTGTGCGCAATTTCGTTGGCATTATGCTGGGTGTGTATTTGTTTTTTGTTTTTTGTTTATTGTTTTTTTTTTTGATTCGATTCTGATAATTAAAGACATTCATACCACCATATGCTTAAACATACTTAACTGACAGCACAGCGCACCCACCAAGCATTGGGGAATTTTCATTTCACATTGCTGAACAATGGACCAGCTTAAAGACCGTAAAAAACAACAACAGCCGGAACTTGTGCGCTGCATGATTTGTAAGTTTTTCTTCTTCTTTCAAATCAGTTAAGTGCTATCAAGATTTGGTTTTGGTTTACGAAAATCAGTGCAATATTCGGTCTTGCGGAAATGGCTTGAACTTGACATTGAGGCGGAGTCGGGGAGAAGGGCGCTTAGGGGGCCGTGCAGAGAAATGCAAATGATTTTCCACGAGTTGCTCACACATATAATTATCAGTTGAAGCGGAAGGAAGTGAATATTAATTTGAAATAGAGCCGTGAGCTTAAACTTTGTTAACTTGCTTAAACTTTTGCTGTGATCTTGTTAGGTGATTCAGCAATGATATTTAGCCTATCAGCGAGTGAGTTGTGAGCGATATTAATTATCTTATTTGAGTAAATGAGAATAGTAATAATTAGTATTTCCAGTTGTGATCTTGGTCTTTAATTTACCTCTAGATATGTTCTGAGCCTGCAACGGAGAACAGTCCTCGTAAGCTGAGATCAAGTTGCTAACATTTCTACTTATATAAATTAGTGTGAATAGAAAAAATTAACAAAATACTTTTTTTTTACATTTTTTATAAATGTATTTCTCAATAGAAAATATTTCTGAAAAACATTAATGCAAAAACCATATTTAAAACAAGGAAGAATGCAGTAGTCGAGTGAGCGCGCTACGATACACACTGAGTCCAGGCGTTATATATAATATAATAAATAATAGTTTTATTGTAAAATTTCGCTTAAAATTGATTTGCACCCAAAAAAATATTCACAAGCACGAACTGTGTTCATGGAGATGGACGGTTAGACGGATAGACTGACATGGCAAAATCGACTGTTGATCGTGATCAAAAAATTGATACATTATTATTACATTGCACAATACTATTATACCCTTTTATAATAATGTAGCATGCAGGTAAGAAGAGATAAATCCTGGTTTTTAGAAAAACACAGCCATTTGTTATATAAATATACTTTCTGAATTATAACTTGAGTTACTTTTGTCGGCTTTAAGTCTTTGACAGACTGCTTATATTTGCTGACAAAAATACATTTTTAATTTTATATTAACTATATACAGTTAAAAATGCTTAATAGACTGACAGAGTAATATTTAAAATTGATAAATATGGATTGCAGCTATGTATAAAATATGTCCAAAGGTTAACAGCTGCAGTTAAAATGAATAAATAAAGATTTTAGCTCCGTGTATAAGGTTTGCATAAGCTTTGTATATTCATTTCAATATAATTGTGTTATTGTACAATAAAAAAAAAGTAAAAAAAACCAAATAAAGAAAAAAAAATCAATTGCAACGCCCGGGGATTAATTCATTGTTACCAATTTGGAGCGTTGAGAGTCATGAAGCGTGCGCCTTGTCGTCGGTGAGTGAATGCGTTGATATCACCTCCAGATTGGGCATGGCTGGCTGGCTGGCTGGCTGGTTGGCTTGTTAATGGCAGACTGTGAGGCGTTGCCAATTGGTGCGGCCAACAAAAGAAATGCTGAGCTATACTCAGCTATGCGGTCTAGTTAATATCAGTTCAAGGCGTCGATCTCCCTGTCCCCCCGGTCTGGCCATAAATCCGTGCGTTCCATTGCCGATTTGTAAACAACGACTGCAAGAAATTCGCATTTTGTTACAAATTCCATTGTTTTGCTGGGGATTCGAAGCGGCATGCCCTCTAATTCCGAGACTCTCCCAAGCGCTTGCTTATTATTCATCACATTATCATTTCAGCAAGTATTTTTTTGTTGTTTTTCTGTTGTTTTTTGTTTCTTTTTTTCTAGCTGCCCCCTAATTATTTGTGCAGCTCACTGTAATTGCTTTTGGTTTATTAAATGGGTCAATTGTTGTAGCTGTTGCTCTGAACTTGAAGTTTGTATTTAATTTTGTGTTTGGTTTGGATTTTTGTTACAAATCTGTGACCTTTATAACGAGTATTTCAATTACGGCAAAATGTTTCGTTGAATTAAAGGCTTCATCATACCATACACATATCTGAGGGCTGTCAAAGATGTGGGATTGCGTTATAAGTAATTTACCCGATAAGACTCAAATGTACGATTAAAATAACACGCATAAAATAAAGTGTTTGCTTATCGCAATTATTTTTTGCTTCCGCACAGCCATATTTCTTAATTTTTTTCTTTTTTTCTTTTTTGCATTGGAATTCTTCAGTTTGATTCATAATTGCCGCTGTAAAGGATTGGCCAGCGAAAGTGTTCTCAAAATGCCAACTGGTCCATTTATATGCATACTGTTTTTTATACTACCTTGTTCTGCTTTGATTAAGGTAAAAATTATGCTAATTGATTGCGTTAACTATTATTAATAAATATATTTTATAGCTAGTGTGCGTTGTCTATGCAAACGCTAAGCGTCGTAGGATTAATGGTAAGCTTAATTACTACTAAAATTAAAAAAAAAAATCAAAAATTTATATTTAAAGCTGTAACTCGATTTAACTAATTTTTCTTACTTTAATAACGCTTCAGTTAGGTCGTAAAATAAATCGTGGCATTCATTTTAGCTTTAAGTAAGATTAATTTCCGTGATTTTAGCTTTTAAAAGCTTTTAAAAGAGAAGTGAGTGTGCGAGTGTTTGTGTGTGTGTGTGTGTGTGTGTGTGTAGAAGTCAAGTTGAATTTCGAACAAACTGCATTCAGATAAGAGCTAAGAATTGCTATAAGATAATCAGACAATTTTTGTTTTAGTATTTCTATTTTAATACGAGTATATTAATTGTGTTTAGTTATATTTTTATTAGCGTAGAGCGTGAAAACCCATAAATTTCGTGTTAGTTACAATTTTTGTTGAATTCTCGCTGTGTGCTTTATTTGTTATGCAAGGAATTAAACAAGGGCGTACTCAGCCTTACGTGCGGGGGATGCACGAATTTTGTCAAGGGGAGGACGAATTATAACTTGCTCATAAACTTTAATCGAAACCACTTTATGTCCTTGTAAAGTTGAGATGTCATCCCACCTGTCTCCCCCCGCTTACCTTGGTATTAAAGTTATTACAGCGATTATCGTCTTAGAAATGTCTTTGCTCATCTACAATAACAAATGGTAATGTTTTTTTATTCTTTGGGGATCCCTGCACCTTTTGGAGCTCACATTGATTAGATAAGCTAAGCTATCTGTGAGTGAGTGGTTTAAAAATAAAGAACATCTAACTCCGTCCAGATAATAATAACCGATAGACCATTCATCGCCAATATTAATCGTGCAGTCATTAATCATTTGTCAAGGAAGTTTGTCGCGCATTTATTATTTATTGGGTACTCAAAATGTCTGAGCATTGGAATATTTTTGCTGTATTTATGCTAATTGCAATATTTATAATACTGGTGAGCCGCTGTTACATGTGCATATAGATAGTGTCGTAATGCGAACAATATTTGATAAGAATCTTTGTACTTTTCAAGTTCATTGCAAGAGCTTGTAAGAAGGCCACGGGAACAAGCGAATCCACCCGAGGTGTTCCAAACAGCGGTAAGCTTTCTAGATAAACTGATCAGCAGATGAACTCGCTTAGCTGGAGATAATTCAGTCGCATTTAGCTGGTCAAAGCAAGTTGTCGTACTTTTATTTATTTTTCATTTTTTTGCTTGGATTGAGTTTAGTTACAATGGAATTTATTCTGCTGGGATATCTAATTTTTTTAACGCTCTTTTTTATAATGGTGAGCGTGAAGCAAAAATAAAAGTTCTTGATATCTTATTTAAATCCCTTACACATTCAAAGGCTTTGTGCGCCATTTTTGAAAAAGACGATTTCGACGAATTAATGGGAGATCTCATAATCAGTACACAAAATGGTCGTGGCTACGGTAAGATAACAATTAAATGACGAAATGACAATAAGAAAATTCCAAAAATAGCACTGTCACTTATCTCCATTTTTTAAACCATTCACCCATGGGTATAAAGGTATAATGGTTATGTGACAAAGTATGTAACGGGAAGAAGGAAGCATTTCCGACCTCATAAGGCATATACGTTCGAGGCCGTTGTCTACCCATGTCTGTCTATCCTAACAAAAGTATATAATTTTTTTATTATTTTGTTATCGATAACTTCCCCTGTCTTGTGACTATTTTAGCAATCGCAGCCTCAAATTTAAAGCTATGATGAAAAGCCGAAATAATCTAGACATGACCGTCTGTGTGACCGTCTGGTTTGAAGTTCTCGTATACCCACATATCGCGGAGTTCAATTCTTACACTTTGCTACCGAAGGTATCATAGAATATTACTTTTGTGCAATGTCCGGCATGCTGTCTGAGTGTCTGTGTGTCTGTCTGTCAGTCTGTATGAATACCCTTAGAGATAGAGACTTGGAACTTGAAACACATACAGATTCGTGCTATGTTCACTAGGGAGCTACGAAACCGATAAAGTCGATAAAGCCACATATATCCCACAAATTTATGGCTAGAGTCACCAAATTTAGTTGGTAGGTTTTTGACGATGTCCTTTAAAAATCGGCATATTATTATTACTAGTAGTACTAGTAGCCTTCAAGAATCGATAACAATTAGGGCTTATCTCTTAACCGCTTGGGTTACTCAGTTAATAAATGGAATCTGGCTTAGATTAGATAACGAAGCTTTTTGAAATTTATTGTTAGAGGTTATTATGTTTTGTTAGTCGTTATTAGGTTACGAATGTCGTTTGTTTACCGTTTAATTATACAAAGGAATAATACATTATTTTTTAGAAAATGAATGCGAACCTTCTGATTTGGGTGCTGGTACCATTTTTTCTAATACTCACAGTATTTCTGTTGGTGAGATATAGCCTCGTTGAGCGACGAACAATTTATCTGTAGCATAAACCGTTAAATTTTTAAAGGTGTTACTTATACGTTTTATTGATAAAATGAAAATAACTACTAACGACCCAGTGTTGAGAGGCGTGAGGTGCTTGGATGATTCAAATGGTAAGCGCTCTTAGATAAACGGACAGTGATAATATCTAAAAATAGTGACATTAACTGCAGTAATCAGTCTACACGCTGTTATCTGATTTTATATCGTTGGCGGCTGGATATAATTTTATGCCCATCCTCATTTTTATTCACCTGTTGTTCGCTCAACTGCTAGTGCGTATTTTTCTGATACTCTCCTTGTTTTACAATGGATTCTATGGAATGGTATTATTACGCATCCTTTCTGCTAGTATTATTCATACTTTTGCGGGTAAGCTGATTCCCATTCAGTTGGTTAACCTCTAAGCAGCTGAAGTTTTATTTCTTGCTCAGACCTATTTGGGCCCATTTCGGATTTGGAGCTTGTGTCGCAGAGTTCTAGTTCGCGAGGCTGGTGAGTGCTTTTTAAACTCTACACAGCGATAAAATGACTGCATTCTGAAAGCCAATATTGATTCTAAAATTACGAACTTAAGCCACAAAGTTTAAAAAAGCATCTCAAAGCAATTGATTTGAATTGGTTCAATCTAGTATAAGAATATACTCGTAATCTTGGTCGACGATCTTTTCCGATCTGTACAGTTTTGATCTGTATTTGATTTCCTCTGTAATGATTTACAAGTCAAAGAGTCCATAGACGAAACTATCAAAATTATATAACAAATATATAACAAAACAAATGCACATGGAGTTTTGGTTTTGTGGCATTCTAATTTTAATCGCTGTTGCACTTATTTTGCGGGTAAGCCTCAAGTTCAATTGCACTGGCTTTTCAACTCATATCCCTACCTAAAGGAGTGTTATCTGTTTGTCAGGATTAAGTTGGCTCAATGGAATCTACGCGTCCTGCTGCGCCGTGAAATGATGTTGCACATGGCACTCGAGGGTAAGATTAAGCTCAAACTAAATATGGAAACAGTCCATAATCCCAGATACACCGAACACAGCGAATGCAGTTAAAAGCTCATTTGATAAGATAAGGTATCGTAAATAGTTTGTGTACATTAGAAATTATTATTCCGCAAGTCCATTTACCAATTCCTCGAGTTCAATCATTACTCGCCTCGTACTCCAAACGGTGTGTGCGGAACACCAGAAAGAATGTACCTCAACGAATTGTTCTATGTATTTATATTAGTTCTGTTTGTGTTTATTGTAAGTTGCTTTTAACATTTAAAAATTCAAACTGAGTACATTTGAAATTTCCATTAGTTGTGCTTTAGTGGTTATCGCAAAAGAAGCGTGCAAGAACACAACAATACACTGGAAAACTCGGGTGCGTATGTAATGATCGAAGGATTAAATTCCATTCATGTCTTTTCAAAAAGCCCCCGATCCTATGCAATAACGATGTAACCGATATGATTAGCAATATATATATATATATATATATATATTTAGTAGCGTACTCAATATATATAGCCCAGAATGTGTACATATATAAATAAACTCGTAAATACAATTTGTTGATAAG
The DNA here is from genome assembly GCA_035041595.1 of Drosophila basisetae. Taxonomy (NCBI): domain Eukaryota; kingdom Metazoa; phylum Arthropoda; class Insecta; order Diptera; family Drosophilidae; genus Drosophila; species Drosophila basisetae. The sequence continues at coordinate 17,025,848 of JAWNLB010000144.1, read as the reverse complement.
ACGAAAGGTTTAATTTATCAATATGTGTCCGCTTTGAGTTCTGCACTCGCATTTGTCATTATAAAAAAGTTACTTGGTCGTGTCGAACAAACAAATAAATTTGCTAAAATGCCCGTCGATGTTGGTACTTATATAGTGTATGTGATATTGTTTGCCATTTTGTGCATTATAATTCGTGTAAGTTGCTAAGCATTTTGCCCAGTTTGGTCCTCCCATCACCCTTTGATTGTTGCAGTTGCTTTGCGTGTGTGTGATGCGCAAATCTGTTGTCCCAGATCAGCCCCAGCCCACGTCACAATTGGGGCGCCGGCGTGGCCCTTTAACACGCCGTGTCCTGCGTACAATACGCGTTGATCCATCGGGTAGTGCAGTCGAAACGGTCGCAGGTGAGCACCCTATTCAGAAGAGTTGACCAAACACCAAAACACTCAATAACCCTTCCGGCATTGTTGTGTTTTTTATTGCGTATGTGGATTAAAATTATTGTGATAAGATATCAATTAATCTGGAGCACTGAAATGTTATTTTTATGTTGTTTTTTTTTTATATTTAAATTTTTTGGTTTCTTTCCAATTTGCGTAAGCATTATGCTCTTAAGAACATGTATATATTTGTTAGTTTGTTTTGTTTAATTCGCGTCAGATTTTATATAAATGTTGCTTCAGTTTTGGCAATATCAGCTATAAATGGTAATGACGTCAAACGATGAGCGATAAAATCGTGTTTTGTTTCAGCATTATGCGATTACAGTACAATAAACAAAGCAGTATTAAAAAAGTAAGAATACCTTGAATATCCGCTCAATAGCCTCTAAATGACTTGGATCAATTGAAATTGAAATATAACTGTAGCTTTTGTCTTTCCTTCGAAAAGGAATCCACCTGTTAATATTATTTAAGTGGAATGAAAATATATTGGATTTTACGCTTGGGGCAAGTAAATGTTAAAGCAATCGAATTACCTTTCTTAAGCATCTGCTAGCTATTATCTTTGGCAATACAAATTGTTTTAATCCCAAAACCCAAGCAAAGCAATGAACTCAACTCTATCCAAGAGGAGATTGAAACAGTTTAGTCATAGATAACGAAATAATTAAATTACTTTTCTTAAGCAACTGCCTGTCTATAATTTTCTGACATTGAAATGTCGCAATCCCACAAGCCGCATATATAATTTAGTGAAACATGTGAAAAATGTTTTCCCGGGTTTTGTGGCGTAATTGTTTCAAAGCTGTCCACTTTAGCGGCTTGTTTCGGCCAACTCCGTAATAGATTTATTACTCCACTGTGTTTGCCCAGCGAATAATGAGCTCATGTTTTACATAATATTAAATGCATTTACGTTTCCGCACCAGTCTGGATATTTATTTTGTTGGCCATTTTTCTTGTTTTCATTGCTGAGCTGTGAGCTGTTTACCATATATACTAAATGTGTAGCAAATTCTTGGACGCTCTTCTGCAATACGATTTACCCACAATAATGCAAATCTTATCTAATCAAATGTAACACGAGTGTCTTATCACAAAGCCACGAGAGAGCCCAACTGCCTATAATATAGACTCGTTTACAGTTATGACTGAACTGATAAGATGCATCAAAAAGCGGGAAGCAAAAGAATTCAATCAGTTGCCTAACGGCTTCTGTGTGGAGTAATGCGAATGTGTCGGCAACAAAAGTATCCGATATTTAAGCGATAGCAATCCATCAATATCTCACTATTTCAACTCGATTTTTCAAAACACAATGAGTGATGTTATCTCAATATTTTCGGGTGTTTTTTTACTGTTTCTATCGTGTGCGATTTGTTGCTGTTGTTTGCGCTTTGGCGTCTGGGCCTGCTACGTATTGTGGAAGCCAATACGAGAAGGTATTTGTGGTCGCCTCTTAACTGCCAAAGGATATCGTTTTGGTTGATATCTATTTCACAAATATATATACGAGTATATAAGGTAATCTAATCGCGGCCTTAAACTTTACCAATTCCAATAGAAATAGCTTTTCGCCACAATCCAAATTGAATTACTGCGCTTTATATACGAGTACTGCCATTGAACATACATATATAGAATGTTATTGACTGATAGGATTGTCTCTGCATTTGGGTGTAGAACATTTTCAGTGCTGTGTGGCTTTTCAAACCCGACGGATTTCATACGCTTCCTAATTTCATTGGGTCTAGCAAAATGATTTTCTTTATTTTCTTTTTTATTATGGTTATTGTACTGCCCATTTTATACGTTTGCGTACAGGTAAGGTCTGTAGTTAAGGCTATAAGTTGTTTTAATCCAGTTTTCCCTTATTTGCAAGAGCGTTGTATATTACTTAATATTCAAGTGCAATTCAACCAATAATCGGGATACAAGTCGGCGAGCTCGTGCGCAACGACCCCTTGGTATGTACTTAATAAAATAAAAATATGTAGACAACATGTGTGCCTTGAAGTGTCTTTGATAAAGACGTGATTACCTTGCCCATATCAGCGCTGTTGATAAGCTAGATTTAGTCTTTAACTGAACTTGCTGCAAAATGGACGCCGGAGCACAATATTTTATACTGCTTCTGCTAGTTGGCCTCTTATCCTATATATTTCTGCAGGTAAAGCTTTCCTTCATGCTGCTCTCAATCGGTTTTCAAATTTTGGCTTTCTATTTTGTTAGTGTGCGCTTATCTGGATTATCCGATGCTGTTGTTCAGTTTGCAACAATGGTAACAGATCCCAAAGTGAGTAGCTTATGTGTGTATTAGTGCAGATTGTTTGGTTAATTAACTATGTTGTGCTTAAAGCTCTGTATATATGTGATTCATGCTCCACATGTGACTTGTAGATACAGATACACTGATAAAAAAAAACTCTATTCTTACTTTAAGCACAAATGGAATTGAATTTCTACTATATTGTTATACATTTTTCAAATACAATTCGCTCATAAGAGTATGGGTATTGAACATATATATTATATTATTTGCAATTAAGTTTTTGATATATTCTGATTTATTTCTTTTATTATATGATGTTTCAGCACAATTAAAGGTTTGGTTTAAGAAATACCTCAACATGTTTATATGCTTCTTTTCGAAAAAGATAGCAAGCAGACTTTACTAAATTTAGGAACTTTCGGATTAGGAAAAAAAAGAGATGAAAAAATTATTATTGCGTGAACTAGATCAAGGGTTTTTGAATAATGAATAAAAGTCTCTAGTTTTTATTCAATATATGCATGTATGTATGTTTATGGTACAACGTACGTATGGCTTATGCGTTGTAGGTTAGTAACAGCGTTTATCTTATTTCGTGCGGCTGTATCGAAACAATCTTATCTCTAAATTGAACAAGCCGCGGCAAATACATATGAATGTATGTATGTGTTCGTATCATTCGTCCTACTCTCTATATACTCGTACACGAAAATTTGATTAGTGTCCAACGTACGGTTGCCTGTTGCGGGCGTGCTTAAAAAGTATGCGCCGGAATCCAGTTCATATAGTTTCCTATCGAAATCCATGTGTGCCATGAACTTTGGCAAAGAATTTGGACTCCATTTGGGCGTTTTTGTGATTGTGTTTTTTGTGGTCTTCGTCTGTCTGCCACTGGTTTGCTTCTATGTGCGCATCGAGAATCGAAAGCTAGCAAAAATTTGCCCGCCCAGGTGTCAACGAAGCCGGCAAAGGCAACGGCAATTTAATCGCGATTCAAATCAAAATGGTAACGTGTGCCAAATATAGAGGCAATGGTTTATCTAATCGCTTTTTTGGGGTTTTGAGCCGTTCGGCACTCAAGTTGCTTATTATTGGTATTATTCGTCGTTTTTTTTTTTTAGTTAGCTATATGAACTGAATCGAATTCAGTTTCTTTAAAACGCAAAATGTCTTTGACAACCAATTTGGTGGTGTCGTTGGGCTTCCTGTTTGCCATTCTCGTCGTAACCCAGCTAATATACGTAATTAATACGCATAATTATTCATTTTTATTTGACAGTATATATGTATATCAGTCAATTGTTTTCAAATTCGTTTCGTTAGCTGGCCATGCGAATGCACCAATCCATGTTATTGAATCGTCAAAGACAGCTTCAGCGTCAACGGCTCGGTACACAAATTAAATTGCTTATAATAAATATATATACATATATATTCATCATATATTACTAATGTTGGAATTATGTTGCCTGTGTTGCAGATCGGCAGAACAATGTGGAGCAGGGACGCGGTCACAGAAGTTACAACGATATATTCTTTATTGAGCCTAATAGTCCGGATGCGGTACGCATACGCGAGCAGCTCGAAAAGGATGACAAGGACTTGCCAAGCTACGACGATGTGTTACGCATGTGCAATCTAACCACGCCAACAGCCGCAGCAGCTCCAGCAACGCCAACGCCAACATCAACTATGGAGACTAGTACGATTTGCCTCGCTGCATTGCCGGCGCCGCCATATTCCGAGGTAGATCCGCAGCTGCATCCTGCTGAAAATAGCCTTGCAGTCAGCTCTTTGGAGCAAACACCGTCCACATCACGAGCACACACCACAGCCACAACGATGGTGTGAAATTATTTGGGCTGAAAGCAGTTGGTCGCTTCAGCATATTCCAGTGCCACTCTGGGCCACACAGACCAGGGTTTGTGTGTGCTTTCCATATGGAGAAATGTGAAAATGTGTGATTTTATAAAATACTATACTTAAGAATGAGAACATAGATTTGATAATTGTACATATTTGTAAATATTTATAAATTTAGGGTGCAATATAATAATAGGTAAATTAAACTAAATTGCTTGCAAAAAATAAAGAAAAACAAACTCAAAAACTGTTTTATTTTTCGTCTCATGAAGCTAGAGCTTTAATAAAACTCGTTTAATTTACATCTAAAATATACTTTTGAACTTTGTAATTGAGTTTTGGTCTTATTCGCATAAAACTGTAGTTAAAATTAAATTAATTAATTAACTCAATTCTTTATTTATTCGCAATTATTTACTTTCTTGCATTTAATTAAATATCGATATAAATTGTGTGTTGCATGAAGTTCGAATTTAAGCTATCGATGTCAACCAACGATGTTATAGATATATCGATAACTCAGCATTTTTGTTATTGTTTTGGACCCTTGTTCCTAAGCAACGCAAATGGACTCTGCTAAGGTAATAAATAATAAAAGGCTTATTTCACACACACACTAATACAAAGCCATAGATTGAGTTTGCAGTTAAAATACGCAAAAATGACAAATCGGACGTAGATAAGCTGCGACAAGCTCTGGATGGCTTGGGTCATGTCGAAATCGATGCGATCGAGGGACGCGTGATTGTGCAGACCACATTGCCGTGGTCGCAGGTGCAGGACAAAATCGAATCCACCGGTCGGCCTGCTGTCCTCTCAGGCTTTGGTGGTGAATCCGCTGTAGCAGTTGTCAATACAACAGGCTGTGTCGTTGACCGGACACCTGTGCAGGGCGCAGTGCGATTCACCACAATTACTGCAAAGCAAGCTGGCGTTGTTGTGGATGGCGTTGTTGTGGATGGCGTCGTGGATGGATTGGCACCCGGACTACATGGCTTTCACATACACGAGAGTGGAGATGTATCCGAGGGCTGTGCATCAGTTGGCGAGCACTACAATCCACGTAAATCGCCACACGGTAGCCCAGATGCGGCGGAAAACAAACGACATGCCGGAGATTTGGGCAATATACGTGCGGATGATACGGGCCGCGCAACATTCCGTTTCGTGGACAACAGCTTGGAGATTTGGGACATCATTGGACGTGCTGTGGTCATAACTGCCAATGCAGACGACCTGGGTTGCGGTGACAATAAACAAAGTCTAATTGATGGCAATTCAGGGGAGAGGTAAGTAAAGATTCGATCCTATCTGCGAAGTTTAGTTTAATACTAATGAACTTCCTTTTATTGGTTAGAATTGCGTGCGGCATTATTGCCCGTTCGGCTGGCATATTGCAGAACTTTAAGCGGATTTGTGCCTGTGATGGAGTTACGCTTTGGGATGAACGCAATAAACCGCTGGCGGGCAAGGGACGTTCCCAAAAGCTTTAATTTTATATTTTATTGTTGAAGAAATTGTAAAAATATGTGTAAAGAATTTCTATAATTATTTACCATCTTTTTGCTTGTTGTCAGCTTTTAAGCGCGATAAATGCGCCTTGCAATTGGTTTTATAGGACTGGGCGAGTTTGCCGCCAGAAGAGATGGCAATCGCGGCATGAATCTAAACAATAGTTATTTAAAATGTATATGTGAAAAACGGAAAAAATTTTTGCTCACCTCAAGATAATCAATTTCCAATTCATAATGAATGGAATCTGCGAGAATATTTAATACTGATTGAAAATGGTCCGTACTCAGCACATATGACATTTCACCGATGTTTTGCTTGTACCACTGGGCATAGTTATCCAAATTCTTTGGAATACTCATCGTAGTCGCCGTAGCAGCGCGAGCTGTGAGCAGAAGATGCAATAGCGAAAATTGACAACCCGAGCTCGCAACGTGCTGTAGACGATTCTTAAGGTATTCTATTGAAGGATATATCAGTAGATATCTCAGCATTGTTAGATATTATGCAGAACTCCATCTATGCTTACTTTTAATAAATGTGCTCGTCTTAGCACTGCAGCTACTGGCAATGGACTGCACCAAAATCAGATAGAATTTCCATTGCTTAAAATTCAAAGACGTAGATAATTTGAATAGATAAGATAAGGCTTCCTGCTGATGACCGCCAAGGAGCTGCAGAAATGTATAGTCAAAGTTTATCTGTAGTCTATATATCATATAATTACTTTTCCCGTTATGTGCTTGATAAAGATTAATTCATCGACGCCCTCGTTAATCCAAACGCTAAATTGCTTAAAGGCCGGACTAAAATCAGCAACCTCATGCAACTCCAATAGTATATTCAAATGCATTTGCAAACACACATTGATTAATACTTCATCTGCACAACATAATTAAATGAATTAATTTGTCAATAGTAGAATGCTGCACTTCGAGCATAGAACGTACCAGGTAGAGATTTACACAATGAATCCACATAGTTTAGATTGCTGATCGTTGGATTCTCAGCTAGAGCGCTGAACAGATGCCGCAAAGCATTTTCGAGAATGATATTCAGTCTCACAGTATTTAATGAATCTGGAGAGAACCATTAAATAATTAATTGATAATTATTGTTATTTTTAAATTTCCAAATACTCACCATAAAGTGCTGAAATGAATAGATTAGAGAGAAGCACATTTTGATTTTCCAGGAACTCAATTAAAATCAATTGCAATTGTTCCTCATTTTTAATGCTGTCAGTTATTAGTTGGTTAGATTATATAAAATATAGTATATTTTTTCGGTTACCTGCAAATATATTCTGTGGCTGTCAGAATTCTTAGATCTTGCAACTGCCGCAGTACACGAAAGCTGCCAACATTTAAAGGCAATCGACAAAAGTATTTGGCCAGCAGGAGCTAATCAATGTAATAAACTTAATTAAATATGAGATATGCTAAACGAAATAACACATTTGTTTACCTTTTCCTTGGCGTTTAAGCATTTAAGTAGATCGACAAAATCCCAGGCAGCCTGTGTGCCAACTTGTTGAGTGTCGCATAGCTTTTGTAGCAACTTGAAAATAACTCATATTTAGTTATATAAAAGATAAGTTCATACATTAGTTATTTACCCTACAAGTGAAGCTGAAATTGCTGGCGATATTCAGATCCATTAATTTTGTTTACTGCTTCCCGCCAAAAATCATAGCAGTCGCAGTGTGTACACACCGTTTAGTGTGTCCAAGCAAAATGTACTAAATAAGCCTCAAATACAATACAGCTTTGATTTAAATTCAACAAACACGTTATGGCATAAAGGTAATTTTTATTAGTATTGCATATTTGTATATTTGGCAATATGTCCTTTATTAATTCTCAATTTGAATTAAGCATATTAAGCAATTAAGCTGCGTTTAATTTTCATTCACGCGAACCTGCGAAACAAAGCAAAGAGTGCAAGGATTTGACGGGCAAAGCATGAAACGAAGCAAAACATTGGGGACAGAAACGCCGGAAGCTCACGAGGCGCATGCGCTTTGCTTTGAACAAGCTCAATAAAAGCTTTCGACAGGATAATAAAAAGCTTGTGTCCCAAGGCAACTTTCGACAGTCTGTGGCAGAATTTAGCGAGTTGAAAGTACTTTGAAAAGCAAAAAAAAAAAGAAAAAACCTCAATTAAAACAGCTGAAAAAATAAGTGGGAATAACTGAAAGTCAATTGTGTTTATGAAGAGATAAAATCATAATAATTATAAATATAATAAGTGGTCACCCAGACAGACAACGAACACACCCACACACAAATACAAATACAGTTACAGTTGTAGCTGTAACTGAGACACGATTGGTAAGTACACAAAATTGCAGGACAATTGCACTTTGCTTCAAGGTTGTGTCATATGTGTGCTTTTCGATTTTTCCTATCGCTCCAAGACAATAGAAACACAAAACACAAATGTATATATTTTCATATTAATAACTAAATTGATAGCAGCGCGTCCAGAACTCCCATTCATGGCCATTCACTTAATGTTTACTCACTTCGATATCACTTTTCCCAGCGAACAGGACCCATCAATGTCCACCCCACCCACGCATTAAATTATTTGTTTGCTTGCTCCGTCTGCGGTTTCGCCTTACTCTGTTTACTGCGTTGTGTTAATTTCACTTCACAATGTGTGGGCGTGTGCGGGTGTGTGCGGGTGTGTGCGGGTGTGTGTATTTGCGTGTGTGCGTTTTCTTTACTGTCCTGTCCTGTTGCCGTATGCTCGCTGCTCACTGCTGGATGACGCCATGGCCAGGCTATCAATTGGCCAATACTAATGCGTTTGATCACCATTCGGCATCAGCCTTCTGACACATTGCCTGCGCCAGGACACTTGTTTGTCTATTTGCTTAATGTGGAAGCCGCATGGTATCAGCAGCGACGCACAAATGAAATTCCACTTTTTCTTAATTACTCTGCCGGTGCGCCTTTATTTGCCTTTTGACTTCAAGCGCAACGCACACACAACCGAAATTAAATGCCTGAAATATATATATATACACATTCATGTATATATTAGATATATATCTATATATATATACACATATTGCAGCCATTTAATTTCGCTTTGGACTGTTAAAATATGCAAAACCATCAATTTGATTGCATGCAACAGTTGCCGCAGTTTTCTCTTTTTTTTACATTTTTATGGCTAAAAGCATCATTTTGATTTTATGTCCTGTACTTATTTCCAAAATTTGAGTGCTGCTTCTTTTCTTTATATCGATGCATGTTGCAATTTATTTATTGTCAGAGATTAAGTTTTTTGACAATAACTTTAGCACTTTTAAGCAGTCATAACAAATGGAAATAAAATATGATAGATTTATCTTATTTGATTTAAAAGAAGATTATCTGCAAAGTTTCCAGATAACTCTGAACGACATTTGAACTAACTAGGCATAATCGGCTAATCAAAAATATGACTTTGTAAACAGTATCCTTAACAAATGCAGCTTTATATATTAACTATTACAATAGTTCGAATCTCAATATAAAACCAGGAATGTGGGAAACATGTGAAGTAAGAAGACAATATAATTAATTAGAGGTTTTTCATTCTAGAATTAACGAATTTGCCAAGAATATATACCCTGCACTTGACAGCCATATCTTGATATGGCCTTTAAAACATAATCTTACAATTAAAAAGTTGCTCAACAAAGGGAAATGCACATAGATAAAAAAAAAATCCAAGTTGCTTGGCAGATCATAGAATATTCTATACAGCATACAAACTACAAAAGTTGGAAGAGGAGCAGATGTATGTATCTTTTATTAGGCTGTCAAATGCACCAAATTGAAACTGTGACCCAGTTAAAGGCATTAATAGATTAAACCCGAAAGCGAGAGAAAAAGAGAGAAGTTCGGTCATGCCTCAAGGCAATGTGTGGCAAGTGAAAGTTGTCGCTTGACACACTTGAAACTTGTCAAGTATACAAATTCAGGGCTAACTGCCACCGAAATAGTCAAAGCACTAATTGTTAGCCAGCTGGACGCACACATTATTTATAGCTTAATATACCCCGCTCTGCCACCGCCTGCCATAAGGCGAGGGCTTATTAATGCGCATCCAGAGATTTCCATTTATGTTGCATTGCTTGTCAGGCTCAAGAATTGATTGCGCGTGGCTGTGTGTGTGTGTGTGTGTGTGTGTGTGTGTGGCTTATGCACACATGCAAAGTCACACACACACACACACAAGCGAAAACAAATTGAAATTCACAATCATTTTTTGTGTGCATGCAATCAGCAAAGTGTTGGGGCAAATAAATACATGTATTCAGAGGCGGCTGCACGGTAAGTATTGTGTGCTTGTTATGTCAATACCAATTAGAATTTTATTGCCTGCAAATATGAACAGCTTAAAATATATATAATCGGCGAGGCCTATAACTCTGTTCACTGTTTGACAGACAGCTTAAAGTATTTTATGCTAGCCCTTAGAGTTTAAAAGCCAATTTTAGCTCTACACTCAGAGAAAACTTATTTATAATACATATCTATATCTGAATTTTAGTAAGAAAGCTTATAAAATTTGTAGGTAACTGCGAGCGTTTACTCCAAGTAGAATTGTTTCTTGAAATAAGCCTTTACTCTTGTAAATTTAGGTTCTACACTGAGAGAAAAAGTATGCAAGCAGCAGGGGTTGACTACACGCCTTAGCTTTGACTTGTGTTTCGAGGAAAAATATTTCTAAGTAAGAGAATTTATTTCAAAATTACAAAATACATTTTATTTTAGTTAGAAATTTTTAAGTAATTGTTTGTATTTTTACGCACGACAGAATTGATGAATTAAAATAAAAAATAAGTCAAAGTAAATTATTGTCCATAAGGCTTAAGAGTATTTATCTTCTAGTATTCTATTCGATTTTAATCTCAGCAATATTTTGGCTTATATTTTTTGCAGAGTGTAGTTCAATTCTATAGTGGCAACTGTGGCAACCTGAGGCAAGCGACCAATTTGCAACACACCGCCACGGAAATGAGATTCTACTCGTTTTGTTTTTGTTGTTTTGCCAGGTGCCAGGTGGTGGCAACAAGCATAATAATAACCAGGTCTACTATATAGTAGGCCAACAGTTCAGAGATGAGCGCTCTGCTCTAAGCGTTAAGTGGCTTTTGTGTAATCTGCATGACAATGAGGCATATGCTGGGCGTTGGCCCTTGGGATGGTCGGTGGTGGTTGGTGTTTTCTTCAAGCTTAAGCTGCATTTCAAAAGCAAAACTGGCGCGCACTTAAAATTTGGCTACTACTTGTCGCGCACTAAAAAAAACTATACAAGCCAAAGCATTAAGTGAAGCTTGCTGGTGTGTGTGGGTGTGTGTGGGTGTGTGCGTGTGTGCGTGCTTCTGAGGCAAGGACATTTACGGTGTGTGCTCTGATTTGGTGGCCTAAACGCAAGCAATTAATAAACATACAACACATGTACACTGTACTTGGAGTACGGGCCGTATGAGCAATGTGGCACGTGCCACATACAATGCGCAACGTGGGGCAGCTGACACGTGCACCGACATGTTTGTTAGTGTATGTGTGTTTTTGTTATTTCGCCTGTCGGTTCACATTAATCATTGCTGCAGCAACAACAAAAATAAGCCAATGATAATCGTATTTTGCAGCACAAGAAATCTTATCAGAGTGATTAATTAAATGCATAAGGCCAATTATAATTATTTTTCTCTTCTTTATTTGCAGCTCTTCGTGATTTTTTCCAGCATTGCCGTTTAAAGTTACAGGTAAGATTTTATTGCAATTTTATTTTTGAAATATTTTAACGTTGAATAAATTTGCATGAGCCACAAAACCAAAAAGTAAAAGCCCAATGCATAATTTTGTAACTTAAACGTGGAAAATTTTAAATATTAAAAATATTAATGGTTGTCAAGCTGTGAAATTTTATCAGTTGAATTTTCATCTCCCAAGCTGTAATTATTGTGGTAAACTACAGATTGAACTTTTAATCTGACTCTCTGTGTCTCTCATTTGTAAACTATATCTATTTGCTCTCTCTTTCTCTCTGTCTGTCTCTCTTTCTCTGTCTTTTTCTGTCTCTTCCATCACGTACTTTGCATCAGTGTTGTTCAAGTAAAAATAAAAAAAAAAAAAACGTTGCCATCAAATGCGCATTTAAAAAGATAACCCGTTAAAAAAGAAGAAAAATAAGCAGAGAAGAATTAGGAAAACTCTTCAGAGTCCTGACAGGATTCCAATAAAAATGGCGCCATTTAAACTCAAGTTTCGCATGGGCAGCTCACGGAGCACAAGTACATCGCAAGAGCATGATCCGGATCCCACTGTGAATGAGGCACTATTGGGCACACAGCAACAGGAATTGGAACAACAACAACAGCAGCAGCAGCAGCAACAGCAACATCAGCAACAACACCAGGCAGTTGGTGCAAGCAGCTCGACCATTGATTCAGTTGATTGCAACAGTCTCGGCTCAATGAGCGAACGGAAGCTGCTCTTGCCACCAAATTCAAGCAAAACTGCCACCAATACCAACAGTCTGCGTATGGGTAAGAATGGATAAAAACCAAAAAAAAAATCAAATACAAAAAAATATCCTCACAACTATTTCAATTTTCATATGCGGACGCTTTATTTGTTTCATATGTGTGCTTGATTGTGCTGTACACTATTGAAAAAACCAAATTTTGTATTCAATCGTCTTTGATTTGCATGTAAATTGTTCTTTAACAACTCGCTATTTTTTTTTATAAATCATAATACATTTGCTCGGCGCATATTCATTATATATTGTTGCATAAACATCGGCAAAGAACTTATGTGAGACACATAATTTCATTTTGCTATTTACTATTTTTTTTTTGAATATTTACTAGTTATAAATTGCATTATGCATTTTTAGCGTTTCAATTTAATTTATTTAATTTCTACGAACTATTTTCCAATGCTCTCTAAAAGAAAATAAACATATGAGTATAATTTTAATTTCCTTTCCTTTCAATTTAAACAATTTTTAAAAATCGAAAAGGATTTTTTGAGCAATAATAAACTCATAAAACAAATTGTAATACGTTTTTCTTTAAATAAAAAACATTGTTACACAATAAATGAGCAACAATTTAGCCAATAAGTGAACACTGAAATTAATGCTCTTTCGCTATACTCACCTCTGTCAGCTGCAATAGCAAGAGCAAAAAAATTCCATTGTGCTCTCCACTGTGCTGTAGCAATAGCAGAAAGAACGGGAGCAGAGCGACAATATATCAGCCGAACTGTATAGTTTGTGCTACTGTTATAGGAATCGCATATTTGTTTTGCTCAACAATAGGTGTCTGGGGAGCTGCTACCAGACCAGACACTTACTAGTGCTAATGCTAATTGCAAATAACAGAGCAAACGAGCAGTTATTTGAAATTTGTGCTATTGGCTCTGCTATTGCTTTGCAAAAGTTGATAGCAATATCAAAATATTTGTATTGTTTCCGTTTAACATTCGTTAGCTTAATATTGCTTGGTTATCAAATGAGATATTAGATTAGATTTATTAATATCCACTTTCTTTTACTAAATATCCCACAATTGGAACTTTCACGATGCCCCGTTCGCTTAAATGAATGCCACTATTTTGCAGGCCATAGTACACAGTATAAACTATTTTGGTTATATGCGTAGTAAAAACATATAGGCATGTCAGCTTCTCCCAAAAATAGAGAAAAATCACCCAATATGTAAACACACATGTGATAATCTTGCAGGCTATGTCAACCAGAGTCGAGCTCCTTGCATCAGTGAAGTAGCAGCGGATTTCAATAGCAGCAGCAGCAGCAGCAACTTGCCCACCACTCCGCCGCCTACTTATGAGTATGTGCTAGAAGAGGTAAGTGCAGCGCAAGGAGGCGGTGATGCCCACACTCAAAATAAAAAATGCAAAAATATGTGCCCCAGAATTGCCAAAGAGCACCCAAAATTGAGATGGCACCTCTTTAAAAATTAATCAATTCGGAAAGCATTTAAGGGATGAACTATCCTCTAGTGAGGATTGAAATGTCTCGAAACTACAAACGACAATCCATAAAAATATATTGTGCTTCGAAATAGTTTTAAAGTTAAAGAAATATATTTCAGCAAATAAGTATTTGTCCTCTTAAATGATTTTAAGAAACAATTTGAACAATTTTACTTACAATTTTTAGAAAAATCTACTAATTGAACTGAAATTTGTGCAAATACAGGCGATATTCGTAATTCTGAGCACATGTTTTTTGTTGAGTGTATTCACATACTTATTTGAATTTACTCAACTACCCACGCACATAGAACACTCGTCTATCGCATCAGCAGCAGCGTCAACTGTCATCGGAGACTAGTGCCACGCCCAATCAGAACAGTCGACGCAGCTCGGCGAATAGCTCGCGGCAGAGCGCTGCTCAGTTGAGCGCCGCTTTGGACCAGCTGACCCTAAATGACGACAGCTGCAACAGCAACAGCCACGACAGCAACAACAGCAACAATAGCAACAATAGCAACAATTGCAACAATAGCGACAACGACAGCAACAATAGCATTTGCAACGATCCCGACTGTCAGCAGAACTATAACAACAGCAGCTGTGGCACTCGCAACAACAACAACAACAGGCACAACAATAACAACGAGGGGGAGGAGCTGGAGCACCCACAGCATCCTCAAATTGAGGGCGTCACCGAGCTGGAGCTGGTGCACAGCGACAACGAGGAGAGCACGCTGAGCGTCAACGAGTTTCTGCTGGAGACCGAAATGGCAGCGGTGCGTGCCAAACAGAATAATCTGTTTGCCGCCTGCAGCGATGCCAGCGATGGACAGCAGCCATGCACAGATGAGCAGTGCACCCAGTGCAGCGAGCAGGTCAACCACCACATGGGGCTCGAATCTGAGGAGGACACCGAGGAGCCGAGCACCAGCAATGCAGCAGCCCGCCACAATTTCTATGATCCCCTACTGAATCGCTATGGCAACGAGGGTAAGTGGAAATCCGCTTCACTCCTAACGTCATTACATATTCCCCTTTCGTACAGCTGGCTGCTCCAATGGCTCTGCTGCGGGCAACAGTAATGCCCAAGCCTGCAATGAGGCATGCTGTGCATCTGGCTCTATATCCGGTTCAGTGGCCTCCAGATCTCGTCGTGGTCGACGGCAGCAACAGCAGCAGGAGCAGAATTGTCTGCTGACGCCCGAGATGATGAGCAACAAGACATCCAAGGAGATCTACAAGGATCTGGCCAAACAGTGGGGCATCACTTGCAAAATGTCCGAAAGCTGCCGCTGCATGGATTGCCAAAGTCATTATTTCGATTGCGATTTCGATGATGTAAGTGGATACTCGAGGGGAAGAAAACATTCCTTTGAATTCCCCAAATTTATAAGTTAATCGTTTACAGTATAAACTTTATATTATAGAATGTCGAGAATTTACAGGGTATTCTCTGATTATTTAAAGTTTTATTTCTAGTTTTAAATATATTTATAGCGAAAAGTTTGGCGGGGTTTGAAATTTAAATTTATATAAAAAAAATTGCAATATTGTTGCTCTTCCAACAATCTTAAAGAAATGAAAAACTCATTTAAAATATAGAACATTTTGGGAATGACTCGAGTATAAGCCATAATTTTTATACTTTGATACTGACTGATACTGAAACTTAGAAAATCGATAGCATCGATAATTAGAAATGTAAGTTGAATTGAAGTTAAATTGAAAGAACGTCTTGCTAAGGTTGGTAAGGAACTTAGTACCTTCACTTTCTGGAAAAGATTACAAATTTTAAAGTGAATTTCCAAACTTAAAAGGCACATTCATTATTATACCTTAGTCCCCCTACAAGAAGGTATCTTTGGTGTCATTTATAAGCCACACTGCAATGTGCACTTGTTTTTTAGTTATAAAATTTAATTCAAATGCATCTGGTTAAAATCATAATATATATATATGATCTAATCTATAGAGAAATATCCATATAAATGCCGTATTTTATTAACAATATTATTACAATCTTACAGAACGAACATCAGAAAACGGATGGAGGATTGGGCGCTGGCACGCCCATGTTTATCAGCGAGGTTATGCATGGATCTGGCTGTCAGATATTGTAAGGGAATTGAAAGCTGTTATTTTTTTTTGCATATGAAATGATTGCTGAAAAAATGTTATTATGTAAATGCAAAATGTTTTTCTAGACAAGCCAAATGAAAAAGCTAACCTAGTCTATAAGCAAAAGATATATACTACGAGTATGCTTGGCATTAAACCCAACGCAATTTGACGTTATTTGCACAAAACTGTTTTGCACAAAATGAAGTAGAAAATTAATATAATGTTGCACTGCGAATTAGGTGGAAATATTCAATTACTCGAGGCAACAGCCTTAGTGGCTTTAAAAATTATGAAACATAAAAAAAAGAAGGCGTTCACCTATATTTTTGGTGTAGAAGGATTGGTGAACTTTTTGTGAAGTTTTATGAATCGGATCTCTTAACTAAGTGCATTTTGTGTTGCAGAATGAAAAACTAAAAAAAAAACCCACCTTGCAAATTTTGAATATCCTAGAATGTGTTCCTTTTTCAGAGCTGAAATATATTCAATACGCAAAAATTATTTTACATTCAGATATTAGGTTTGATTTTGAGGCATTTTAAAGAATACGCTAAACAACTTTATATATAACTATAACTAGAAACCCTAATGAAATTTAAAATCCGACCTTTTCAACATTTTCAACAACAAAAATTTTCAAATTATGTGAAATGGCGGCTTTTTTAGAACCGCTTGAATTGTATGGAGAAGAGAAGAGAAGTGTTTGTATGTATTTTTCTAAATTGATGGAGAATTATGGTGTAGCTGGCAAATCGAAATAGATATGCAAAATAGGCAACTGCAAGAGGCATTCCTGTGCCATAGGAATACGTAGTACGAATCTTACGCATATTACGTACCCCTAAAACAATTATCATTACCACAAAAACAAAAAGCAAAAAATAAAATCTTCTTAACCATACTTTAAGCAATCAGACAATGAGTACACGTGGCATTTTTGTGCTGCGAAACTAAAAAAAAGTGTAAAAATCGAATAAAACGAAAAGAGAAAGGAGATAAGCAAAAAAATCGAATTCTAGACCGATCAAGGGCAAAAAGAAAGTTAACTTTAATTACACATATGCTGACAATTTTAAAACGAAGCGTAAATATTTAGTCTGATATTTTGTATGGTCTCGGTATTTTTCAATGGATTTTTTTATATTACGCTATATACACATATACATGCATATATCTATTTGATTTTGTTAAAAACAGCATTTAGAATCCTAATCCTAAGCACAACATTCAGAACAACATTGCCACATTAACTACTTATGTTCCAATACTATCTAAGCAAGCCGGTTTCATTCGCAAACGAGGCAAATAAAAACTCAGAATTAACTCAGAACTAAGACAACAACAAAATTGTACGCATTACTCGCGCAGTCTCTTATATATATGTATATATATATATATATGATTGGAAACCGAAATAACTCAAAAAGTATTTGTTTACACTCGTAAATGTAAAAACCGACTAAGTCTGTTAGCCGTTAGTTGATATTAATTAAAAATATTTTGCTTATATATCAATCGAACTAGACGAAATTAATTATTCAAAAATATATATTATAAAAAATTATACATGAATTATTTTCCGGATAAAACCAATTTTCTCCTTGGTCGAACAATAAAATCACCAATGAGATCCTATTTGAGAAAATCTAAAATTATAAAACATTAATTTCTGATGGATCAAAAAACAGTAGGTAATTACTTTTTTAGGAAAATAACTATAACTGGGCCATATAAGGGCAGAGTCTTAAAGGACATCGATAGATCGATAGATGGGCATTCAAGGTGACTCGATGATCCAAAAACGCAAGATCCGCGATAGTTCCCAATCTACGAGGACAATTTGGATGTCTGGCTGGGTAAAGGAAGTTAACGTTTTTCAAATACAAATATACCCTTCCTATTGGTTGTTTAAAGTACCCTCGCTATTTTCTTGTCTGTATTCTAAGCCACAAACAAAAAGTTCTTGAAAGATAATATATTTATTATATCTGTATAATATAGCAAATCAACAGATTTTTTTTTTCAGAAATGGAATCTGGACTCGTTTTGTGAAATAAGAAAAAGTAATAATTATCCAATTATATTTACAATTTATAATAATACAATTTTACAATTTGAATATTTAGGGACATTTCTGTAAATTAAAATTGCTTTGATGTTGGTCCAATTCGCCATGATCCTGTTAATAAGACGAAATGATTTCAACTGTAAAATGAGATAATAACACGCTTACCATGGGAAATATGGCTCCCGAGTTGCCACAAAGATGCCTAAACTTTTTGCTTTTGGAGGGGGCTCTCCAAATGCAGCACTGGCTTGCCGGATTGCCCGTCTTATATACAAACGATTTCTCCATATTCACGAAGTCATAATGGCAGGTCAAAAAGAAGCAATAGCTGTACTTAAAAATAAAATTAGATCTGGAGCTCTTTCAACCTTTAAGATATATGTAAAAGATCTGGAACACAAATCGAGTTTATTGATCCTCACTCATAAAAAATACACTGAATTTTTGAAATCGCTATACTTCTAGCAATCAGGACTACTAGCCTATTATTCAGAAGGAAGCTTAAGTTTTGTGTACAGTTTTATAAATTTGGAACCGCATTCTAGGACCTCTTTTTTTTACTTTTTTATTCAACAGTTTTATTTGATAAAAAAAATTTACTTTAAATTTCATTATTATTTTTTTTTAATAAGTGTTTGCATATTTACTTTTTAGAAATATTTTCTTTTTAAATCAATTTCTAATTAAAAATCGACATTTTCAGGGCGATTTTTTAAAATCTAGGGTCTCAGACATACAAGAGCTAATATTTCCAACTATAAATTATTAAGCAAGATGGTCTCTAAAACGAGACAGGCGGAACTGTTTCAAACACTGTTTGATGGGTACAGGGTGTAAAAGGAATTGTGATTATAGTTGTATAGATTTCAAACATACCCTTCGCGGACTTCTTGCTCGCATCCCGAAGCTACAACAAAGGCGCAGCCCACTCTTGAGACTCGATCGCTGACAAGGAGCGTAAAATGGGCAACGACATGGTGCCTAAAAAAACCATTAAACCTACTTTAAGCATAAGCATTTGATATTGGTTATTTGTTAGATTTTCTTTTTATAAATATTTATATTTAATCTGCTAAGATCTGGTGAGATGATAATATGCGTAAATGCAGCTTCATAAAAACCTACTTGGCGGAGTCAAACTCGTTGACCAGGTTGTCGGGGTCCTCAGCAACACGATATTCCTCGAACATGGGTACCAGCGTTAAGTCCAGCAGCTCTTTGATGGTACGTCTCGTTGAACTTGCAAAGACCAGACCCAAAGCCTCACCGGCATTTGGAAAACGCACGACGGAGCGGCACATGGTGTGTTTGAAGGATACTGTGGAGGCGTGTATGCGCGCCATGTGCGCCAGTTCCTCATCCCAGATGAGTTCACGCATCCGAGAGGCGGCTGGAAAGGTCTCGTTGCTATTGGTGGTCAAACCACCGCCAGCCAGCATATGCCGAAAATCATTATGATAGTCTAGGATGAGTGTACGCAATGTCAACGTATCTGGAATGGTGGCCACATATTTGGCCTTGTTGAGCAATGGACGCTGAAGAAGCTGGAATTGTGGGTTTCATGGAATGCTCGGCAGTTGAAGGAACTCACCAGCTCGGTATCCATGTGGCATATAAAGTGCCTCATGTTTCGCGTATCACAAATATGGGTCGCATTGTGGCAATAGTTGTAGGCGTTGGCAACCAACAGTTGCAGCAAGAGCAACAGCAACACGCTCAGCAGCTTCATTAAAAACATTAAAAATTTCTATAAAAAATGCACAAATATAATCAATCTATAAGATGTTTAAACTTTTGAAACACAACTCACAGACGTGTTTTTATATATTTTTCTCAATTTTATTTTTCAAAAATTCAAATTGTTTTGTTTTTATTTTTTTTTTTTTGTTTAATTTCTTTTTTTGTATTTATTGCTGGGATTTTTAGGAAGAGATTTTGCCTATAAATTCATTTATATTTGTTGTGTTTAGTTTTTGTTAGTATGTAATATATTTTGTATGTAATTTGTTTTTAACATTTTAGTTAGTATTTTAGCAAAGTTGAAAATCGAATTTTTAACTGTTGATTGTTTTCGTTTTTTTTTGTTTTGTTTTTTATTTTAATTTTTTACTTGCATGGTTTTTAAAATTTGCTAATTTCAACTGATACAATTTGAACTACATAAGGGGAGCAATAAATGAACAAGTTAAATAAATCGCTGACATTAGCTACTTAGGACACCGACTAAACAAAAGGTACATTTTTTCTTTTCAAGTTTTGTGTTGCTTTTCTTTTTGCGTAAGTGTTTATATAAAAAAATATGATTTATTCATTTTGCTTAGGGCTTTATTCAACTGTTTTTTCTTAGCAACAATTAACAAACAATTAAAGTGTGTTTTGCTTCTTTTTTAATATCATTTTATAGCGTTGGGTGTGTTGGTGTGGTGGCATGGTGGGCTGTAAAACAAAAGATTATGTGGCAAAAGCTATGTACACACACATATATATATATATATACACATATAGAAAGGATATATATACTTATATATATATATAGATATATGTACGCTTGTTTAGTTGCTGTCTCTCACTCTTATTGCATAATATTTATTTTGTATTCGGGAGCTGCTAATAAAATATAAGTGAAAAGTGTTTCAGTTCTACTTTTGTATTTCGTCCTTTGCCTTTTTGTTGTTTTTCTTGTATGGTTTCCATTGGTTTAGCTCGATCTTTGCGTTTAAGTTGAATCGAATACAATATATATATACATATATATATATTCATATATTGTATGTAGTAAAGGTATTTATGAAAAGTTACGTCAAGTATACAATAAATATATATATGTATGTATATATATATATACACATAGTAAATATACTTTGCTTTTCCAATATATATGTATATCTGTATATTATAAATGTAACTTGGCATATAACCACAAAATGTACAAAGTTGTCTAAAGTATTCCACATGCACTCCATTCGCACACACACACACACACGCACAAATATACACTTACTACTTGGCATTCAAACACACACTCACACACACACACACACACACACACACACACACACACACACACACACACACAGACACACATACGGCTCAAACCGAGTTGTAGGCACATCATTTGCAACAAAACGCGACGCCCACAACAAATGGAAACAAATCTACAATCTAATTAAAGCATGTGTACACAAGTCTAATCGAAACTTAAAACGTAATTCATAATATTATAATGTTACCTATATATGATGTATGTGTATTGTGTGTAACTATGTACAAATTTCATTATGCATTTTTGTTTTTGTTTTGCTTTTAGGGAACGGGTTGGGGGCGGGGAGGGGGTGGGAGGTTTGTGATTGAAATCGTAGATGCTATAAGACTAGAGAACTTTCTATAAACATGCACACAGTTGTAATGACAATTTTTCGTATAAAAAATATATATGTTCTATATATAGACAGATGTATAAATCCAAACTCTATACTGTGTTTATATCACTTGCGTGGTGTGTAGAGAACAGTTATATATATAAATATATATATATATTCATACAGTAATCGCTCGAGCATGTTTTCAATTTACAATTTCACGATTTATATAGATTTAACTTATATTGCTCTCAACAGCATATATTTTAACCTAAAATGGTTCCATAATCAAAATTGTAGACTCAAGAATATATATTGTATTTAATATTAGCAAGTTTCATTTTGCGAGCGACTACTGTACTTGCTTATATGGGGTATATGTGCATATTTTGGTGTTGCCTTCTAGACACAAGTGGAGGATGCGTGCGATACATTCGCAGCCGCCTCCAGATTAAAGTCCTTGCTGCGACAGCACATTTCGCAGATGCGCTTCGTATCTGGATTGAGGAAAGTGCAGAAGCGACAGCTCCACTCATTCGGACTGGTCACAATTAGTTGCGTCGACACTGGCGGCGGTTGTTTGGCCACAGCGCCCGTTACGCTGCTCCGACTGTTCCGAGCACCGCTGCCCGATGGCCTATTGTCAATGGTGGCCGTTTTTAGGGCCGACTTCACCTTTCGCACACTCGGGCCGCTGCTGGTGTTTGGCGCTGGCGCCGGCACCGCTGCTGGCAACATACGCGGCTCACGTTTCTTCTCCAGCGTGCGCGACTTTTCCACAATGGCTGGCTGTGTCTCGGGCCGTCGCTTATCAACTGGAGCGCTAGCGCCGCCGCCACCGGCGCCGCCATTGCCAAGTGTCAGTGAATCCAGATCCAAGCTCTGCACTAGCAAATCCTCACGATCGCCTAGATCCTTGGAGTAGCCAGACCGTTCCAGATTCTTGAAGACATAGTTCCAGGACTCGAAACTGCCAACGCCCTCCTGCACCTTGGGCATCAGCGGCGGCGATGCACTGCTTAAGGCAACAAAATCATCCAGACTCGCCGATTCATAACTAGTGCCATCCGAGATGTTCATATCACTAGTCCCCCGCAAATGCTGCTGGCGACCATCGGCACCGCCTGCCGTAAGACTTATGCGCTCTCTCAATTCCTTGTGCGTCGTCTTCCGATTATTGTCCAGGGGTTCCTGCTGTACAGCAAAATGCAGTTAGTAATTAAATGCTGATGATCAATTCACACACTCACCATAATGGGCTCCCGTTGATTGTCGCCTGCTTCGAGCTGGGCGCGTATGCGACTACTTTTGGGCACTGGACGCGCATAGACATACATATCCTGTGGCTGGGGCTGCGGCAGCGTCGTTGGCAAATTGGCCATGGCCAGATCGTAACTGGCAACCGGATAGTGCATTCCCATGCCCCCCATCACATCACGTGGCTGTGCGTACAGATTGCCATGCTTGGATGTCTGGCTGCGCATTCCCTGCTGTTGCTGCTGCAGCGGCTGCGGCTGTCGGACACGTTGCTCGTAGAGACGCGGATCGTTGTAGTCATGCTGCATGAGCTGGGCACGCTCATCAAAGTCAATTAAATGATGATCCGGCGGCGGATAGGTGCTCTGTCTATGCTGCATGCTTGCCTGGTGACGAGCAACTGCACCCAACTGGCCGCCATGATAGCCACAACTATGTGGCACCACTGCAGACGATTGCTGCTGCTGCTGCTGCTGTTTGCCAATGCTCGCATATATATTCGCATTGTTGGTAAGGTCGAGCGGTGTGGCATAGGGCGTGGCATTCAGCTGACTGGAGATGTTGTAGGGCAGCGGATATCGATTCCCGGGCGCATTATATGCGCCAGCAACGGCCGCGTACGACGCACTGCTGCCCATGCTCAGGCCGTCCAAGCAATCGTAGGGCGTCTCATACAAATGGCCGTGCTGATGCAGTGCCGCACAATCCTTGGGATGCTGATCAAACGAATGACGTTGCGGCAGACCCGCATGCATCGGCTCCTGATAATGCTCCAGGCTGCGCGAGTGCGTCATCAGTGCCGATTGGTGTTGTTGTTGTTGTTGTTGCTGTTGCTGTTGCTGCTGCTGCTGCTGTTGATACATGCAGTTGAGATTCGTGGGCGGGGCGTGATGATTCACGGCGGCGGGATGCATTGCACAACTATTCGCATTGCCATTTCCATGCCCATGGAGAGCACAGGCAGCGGTTAACGGCGGCAGAGTAGGCTTTTCTACAGTGCAACCATCGCAGCGATTGGATGCCACATTGCTGTATGTGTTCTCCGTGTTGAGTTGCTGCTGCTGTTGATGCAGTTGCTGTTGTTGCTCCTTGCGCAGCCGCTTCTCGTGCAGTCGACAGGCCAGCTCCTTGATGGACTGCGTTGTGCCGCCCACGTGTCGTTCCCGAAAATGGAATATATCCTGCCAGCTGCAATTGAAGCCCGCCGCACTCAAGCCCGCAAAGATGTGCTTCATTATTTGGCATTCCACATAGGCGGCCATTGCATCACGGGACACATTCGTCACCTGATCGGGACAGATGGGTCCCTCCAGCACAAACGTATCCTCGGCAATGCGACGATAGCCCATGGCCAGGAACAGTCGATCGGCATCAATCAAATTCGATTCAACCTCATGCTGATATGAGCCGGAGTAAGTCTACGCAGGGAAAGAGCGAGAGCATTAGATTAAACAAGAGATAAAAGTTGAATGACTTAAAGCAGTATGCTTTTTATGACAAAGCCGGAAGCTTGCTAAACTTCCAAAGTTGATAACTTTAGCGAGTATAATTCAGCTTTCTAATTTAGAATTTTAGCAACGTTATCTTGAAGGGTTATAAAGTAATTCGTATAAAATCATAATTTCAAGCCTCATGCTGCTATGGCAACTATTTTATATAATAATCTGAAATAGATTAACTGCATCAGCGGCATTTTGATAAGACAGAGATTAGGAAAATTAGCTGAGGGAAAACAGAGAAAGCAAATTTCCAGTCCAACTGACGAAATTATATAAATAGTTATCAAACAAACAGACGAATATGGATTGTTAATAGTGACACACAATATGTCAACCGATAGCATTTGAAATCGCGTTACACATTTCGCGACAAAAGTGTGTATAAATTTCTAATCGACTTTTACTTTTTATATATTATATGGAAGACATTTACTTTGAGCACACGGAATTCCTTGCGCCAAGGCTTGGTGAACAGATTGTTGGCATACTGGCTGATGGCCTCGAAGCCAACGATTGCATTCTGTGCCGTAAACTCGTTTAGCTCACAGACGGTCCTGCGCAGCACATGCCCCGTTTCCGGCAGAAAGAACTTGCGATCATGCGGCACAACGCACAGGAACTCCTTCAAGCAGCCTGGTCGAAAGAAGAAACGAGAAGTTTTAGGTGGATTTTGGTCATATGATCAAAATTAAATGCATTTACCCTCAAGTTTTTTGCGCTCCTCGATCTTTTCGATGCTCTCCTCGGTCTCAAGAAACGTCCAGTGGCGTCGCAGTATCTCCTCCCAGAGATCTGGTAGTATATCGCAGGGTACAAAATCGGACATTGTGGCGTGGCGTGACATGCAGCAACGCCAAGGACACTCATTCAATGCAACGGCCGCTCCTGCAAGGCAACACAACGATAGACAAATGAGTACAGCAAGAACAACAACAACAACAATCAAATATTCAAGTATTCAAGGCTGTGTGCATCTTTGAAAAACAGACTATTATTGATTTTAAAGCGCAATGCTCTTAACGACTACATACAGGCAGCATACATATAACATTTTGAAGGCAGAGCAATCCAGGCACCGCATTCAAGTGGGCCAGTTCTAAATGCAGAGTCTGCCCAAATGGCTGTCTTTGTCGAGTTTGGCATATGAATCACGCTGAAACGCAGAGCAAACGCCATCCGGCATGACGCACGTTCGAGATATCGGCCCTCAGCACACAATCAATGAATGTGTACAAAGCGTACAGTGGTCGCCCGATAATTACAATTCCATGGACTAAAATCTTACCCAAAAAAAAACAACGACTTTTGAATATAAATTGAAATTGTTCTCTCAATTAACGTATGAGGAAGCTTCAGTTAGTGCATTGTGCATATTACTGAGTAGCAACTGTGCTCTATATATGTATGTATTTATTTAAATGTACGCTTGTAGAACTGTGTCTACGTTGCTGATAGAGTAAACAATGGCAACATGTTTGCTAGTTGTTGCCTTTGCCTTTGCCTTTGCCTTTAGCTATGGCAGCCACATCGATAATGACTGTTAGTTAATACTTATCAGAGTAGACCCCTCCAACCCACCAAAGCAACCACGCACCCGCACACACCGCATGGACATCAGCTGAGGACCGGCATGTGCAATCTACGATTAGATTCGCTTTCCGAAAGCTACAAAAACAACAACAACAACAACAACAGCTGGGTAAATCAATAAAACGTATGCTTAATTCTTATACATATACTCGTATACTTAATTTTTATATGAAGCTATGAAGCTGCACTGCGAAATGGGGTAAGATGAGTGTATCAATAAATAATTGACTGTGTGCCAAGAGAAAACGAGTAAAACAGCTTAGCCAAGTGTAATATATTTACACACATTATGAAATATAAGTGAGGCGTAGGCGGGCGAAAAGATTATAAGGCGATATGCATTTTGAATAAGTGCAAAAAAAGATGATTTTTTTTGCTTACCAATTTGATAATTAATTTTTGTTTACTTATGCTGACTCAAAAATCAAATTTTAAAAGTGTATTTATTTCAAATAAAGAGGCAAACAATCGTTTTCTACTTGGGAATGTGCATGGGATCATTGATCGTTTCTTCACATTGCTCTTTGTGCTTCCCCTATAATTGTGTGCTTTCTAACACTACAGATGTGTAGATAGGTTGCCGGCTTAT
This sequence comes from Drosophila basisetae, assembly GCA_035041595.1. Classification (NCBI taxonomy): domain Eukaryota; kingdom Metazoa; phylum Arthropoda; class Insecta; order Diptera; family Drosophilidae; genus Drosophila; species Drosophila basisetae. The sequence continues at coordinate 16,999,278 of JAWNLB010000144.1, read as the reverse complement.
CGATTTAAGTCGTTATACACCCAATCAATTTTTTTGCAGTGTATTTCACATAAGCATTGTAAAAGCTTATAACGTTTGTTGAGATTTGCCCAGTTGCTCGAAAGGTTGTCAACTGGTTTTTAAAACAATATTAGTCACTTGATGAAACATTTATTGCACCAGCGATTTGAGAACATTTTACATGCAAACCATTTCGGCCATTTGTCTGTCTGGCTGGCTCAGAAAACTGGTAACAAACAGTGACAAATTCAATTCCGAAGCGAATGCAATGCTAACGGTGATAAGGTGAGAGAGTGGTGGGTGGTGGGCGGTGGTTGATGAGTAAGTTTATAAACCTTGCGGGAATCATATTAGCCTTGGCAGCTCATATTGCTGCAAGAGGTTTTTATGATTTTCATGACAAAAGCCAACGACAGCGACTAAAATGTGCAGTAATGAAGTAAAACCGCGAAGCTGAACAAAATGTGATTGACAGCTGAAATGCATTTCTGAAAGTTTGCTCTACATTTAATAAGTAGTTGGAAAACAATTGCAATTTTTAATTTGCATTTTTTATGAGGCCAGGCAGGCAAAGTTCATTCGAAGCGAAAGTGGAGAGGGGTGGGGAGGTGAGTGGAAAGGGAAAAGGGGTTGCAACGCTTGCAACATGAAACGTGAGATGGGTAACAAAACGAAGAAGCAAAATCAACAAACAACACTAAAAGCTGTAGAAAGTGACCGGTTTAAAAGCTGCCCGGGCAACAGCGAGTGGGACAAGGAGAGAAAACAAAGGTGTAAAAAGCGCAAAACATACAGCAAAAAAAAAAAAACAAAGACAGCTGCAGTAAAGAAGAAAACAAAAGCCTTTGAAGTTTTGCAGTGCACAAGACCCAAGCGAATGCCGCTCAGAACAACAATAACAAAGAGAGCAAGTCTAACTATTGCACCACGCTGAAAAGCACAGCAACATAAAAATCAATAACAACTCTATCAAGTGCAAGACGAACATAATATCAAAATCAACTAAATACAAAACATAACGGGCTTGATCAATAAAACCGCTAGAAAGTCACGAGCTGCATTCTCTCTGATTCTCTCTCACTCTGAAGCCATAAGTCGAGCTTTTTTCATGTGCGTAAATAAAGAAACTACATGTCGTACACTTATTAGCGTGGGGGTGAGAGGCAAAGCAAAGTAACACAAGCTTTAGTCGTGCCGTTAACTGCTGCTGCTGCTGATGATGTTGTTGTTTTTGCTGCTGCTCAAGCGTTTCATATGCTTGCCCAAATGAATGTTAATTAACAGCCCTCATTGACATTGACGACATTGAGAACGCAACGTCAAATTTTACAGCATTCAGATTATATTGGGCCTTTATTGATTTTGACAATATGAACACAGTGTGTGTCAATGAGTGTGTGTTACACTCAGCCCTTGTTGTTTTTGGTTATATATTTAACGTTTCAATCGTGCAGTGAGAACTTGACGCAACAGTTTAAAGCACTTTTCTTGGCAAGGTGACAAAAAGTGTGTGTGTGCCTGTGAGTGTCCCGTTAGTTTCGCAGCCGGCAAAGTTTACGGCAGGGTGTTCCAATTCTTATTTTCAGCCTATCATATGCAATACTAAATTTAGCAACACACACACATACACACATAGATATATACAAAGCACGCAGCATCACTGAAAAGCTTATCCACAAAAACAGAAAAAAATCAAAACCGGAAATAAACTTACAGAAATTCCTCATTGCCGTTGCTTTTGCTGTTGTTGTTGCTGCTGCTGACTTGTTTATGAATTCTGTGCATCTGCATCGCTGTTAAAGTCAACACACTGCCTCAAGTTTGCTTGCCGAATTTAATGCGTTTATTTTTTGTATTTTGGCGTGGGTGGTTCAATGGCTATTTTTAGCACACGGAGAGCGCACCAACAACCAACAACCCGACAGACGTGCGAAACGAGCTAACTGAAATGCTTCCGCTTCTTGTTATTGTTTTAAAGAGCGAGCAGCTGCACACTTATCGACAGCGATCGGATTCCAGCAGCTACAAGCAGCAGAACGGCTTTAACTGGCTACCACAACAAATACGAATGCATTCAGCGACGTATTGTGTATTAATTTCACTCTGCACTTTATCACACACAACTAAATATTTATTATTATTATTATTATGCGCTGCGTTGTGGTCGTGTCATTTTCACAGCAAACTAAACTTTGTCGCTTAACAGCACTGTTCGCACGTGCGCTCACAGCACTGCCACTATCGATTGGCCCCCGTCAACGATGGCCTACCGATACTCGCCAGGGCTGCCGTGCACAACACGCGCTAAGACAACACAAAAAAGGTAAACACGAAATGGCTGTCGATTTGGGTTTTGCTGAACAAGTGGATAATTCGGCCTGGCTAAGCAATCGCTACTTTCCCAGCAAACTGGGTGGACGGCCCGCCTGGCTTGAGCTGGATGCGCTGCCAGCGACAGCTCAGCTGCAGTGCCAGCAATGCCAAACGCCACAGGCATTCCTCTGCCAGCTTTATGCGCCAAAGGAGGACGAATTTAATTTCCATCGCAGCATTTATATGTTCCTGTGTCGCAATCCGGACTGCCAGCAGCCCAACAAGGCGCAGTAAGTAGCCTAAGTGAGGGCATAGTCTATTAACTTTAGATTAGCCATATACATCAGATTTTTTATAGACTTTATTTAGATTTATGGAGTATACTAAATATTTCTTTATTCTTACAGCAACTTTAAAGTGCTGCGTTCACAGCTGCCGCTGAAGAACAGATTCTACTCGGATCAGAGCCCATCGGAGGAAGGCGAGCCCTTGGTATGAAGAGATTACATTGCTAGCCCTCATTTCAAATAACTTTTAATTAATTTATCTTGCAGCCCGCCATCGACAGCCTGAAGAAATTGTGTGCCGCCTGCGGCTGTTTGGGGCCGCACACCTGTAGTCGATGCAAGTCCATCAATTACTGTTCCTCCGCCCACCAACGAGCCCACTGGCCCCTGCACAAACCCAATTGTGGCGTTGACAAGGCAGCCGCTGCTAACAAAGCACTACCCGAGCTGCAATTTCCCGAATATGAAATCGTGGAAAGCGATCCGATGAATGAACCAAGTCTTGAAGCGGATAAGGACGAAGCGACTTGCTTAGCGGAATTCGAGCGACTGTCGGCCAATGGCAAAACTGGCGAACTGAGCGATGTTCCCGAAAGGGAGCTAGACAAATACTTTGACAGCTCGGCTGCCGCAGAGGATAAATCCTTTGAGCACTTCAAGCAGCTGACTGCCGCTCATCCGGAGCAAGTAATACGCTACAGAAGCGGAGCAGGCTCACCGCTATGGATAGCTAATGTCGAGAACACGATTGCCAGCCAGCTGGCCGCTGTGCCCAATTGCAGTCATTGTGGTGGTGTGCGTCAATTTGAGTTCCAAATAATGCCACAAATGTTGACGCTGCTCAACGACGATCGCTTGGATTGGGGCATCCTGGCGGTGTACACATGTGCGCGCAGTTGTCCAATTGATGGTTATGTGGAGGAACATATCATCAAACAGGATATTGTTGCGTGACCACCTCAAATATAATATATTATTATAAACAATAAAGCATATTATAAGGTGTGCAAATCTTTGACCAAACATTTGTTTTATCTAAATCAATTTAATTATTTTCAGCTCAGAAGAATATCGAATATTCATCATTGTAAACTTGAAGACTTGCTTTTTTTCTTGGGGATACATTTTGTGAAAGTTAGTTATTTAATGATTCTAAATTCTTTTCTAAATTAGTATTTCCGTTTCGCTATTTCCAATTTAAAGTAAAACTTTTGGCTAAATTTTTGATTAAGTACAAGGTCAGCAAAAGATCATTAATTGTATGTTTTTGGAACAACAAATTTTCACACATAATAAGTTAACCAATTTTATTTGCAATTGCCGAAACAAATTAGATAAAGAATATATATATATAGATATATATACGACGACAAGCTAAGACAAGGATTGGGGTCGATCGCAGCATAAAAGGGGTCATTTAATTTTGATAATGGGAAAATAGCTATGCTTGGCGAAATCAAATTCTGGCTGACGTTTCACCTCCTTCTGATGGCCACGTCCAAGCACATTCATCACCACGAAATTGGTGCGCGCAATCTGCAACAGGTCCAGTATCTAAAAAACAAAACAAGAACATTCTTCTCTGATTAGCCACAGAGTGAAGATGTGGAATAATGCTTGACCGACTGACCTCCTGTTCGGGATTCTGTATGCTCTCGAGGACATTGCGTGCCTGATCGAAATACTTGGCCGCATAACTGTACAGATCCTCAGCGCTGTTCTGCATCATGTGATCGCGTATGTTCCGGAATTCGGCATAGGACACCGGTGGAGGGCTGGTCAGCGGCACAAATGGCGAGAAGCGTCGATTGTAGCGAATTTCCTCGTTATCAAACTTGGACATGGGCAAACGCACGCGTCCATCTTTGGTTAAAGCGCCCATCGCCTTATACATGCCACCGCACAGGCTGAGCAGGGCGCGATAGTAGACGATCTCTTGGCGATACGGACGCTGTTGTTTCTTATTCTTCTTCGGCTTGGCGGCCTTGCGATTCTTGCTGCCAGAGCCGCCACCGCCGCTGTTCGACTGAATCCTGCTTTGATGCTCGGCATACTCCTCCTGGGCCAACAGTAGATTCTCTGTGCGCGTTAACGCCGACACAAGAAAACCGACAAGGAACTCATAGGGATACCAATAGATATAGAGGAACTCGTGAACAGCATACAGCTCCAGCTCGAAGCCGGACATCAGATAGATGAGCATGGCGCGGAAGCAATTGTACAGCACCCAGGTGGAGAAGTACGTGCTGTGCTTCAGCGCCGTCGCATGCAACTCGTTGCCCTCCATGGCACGCTCATTGGCCAGTTGATTCATTAGCGAGTCGAGACGAGCCGCATCCACTTGGAGCGGATCAAAGTTTTCAATAAGATGCGCCAGCTTATCGCGCTGCCGGGCACGATTGAATCCGCACAAGCGTATAAACTGATTGAACGTATTCATATTGATGCAATAGCGAAAGAACGTTTCCAGATGCTGCACAACCTTCGGATCACTCGACACCGGATGTTTGGGATTTAGCACCGGTGGCGAATTGAAAACCATCACCGAATGACGCAAAAACTGTTTCATCGATTGTTTGCCATGCGCGAGGCGAATGCTCGAGCTGAAGAGACTTTGCAGCACGCTGCGGGAGAGGATGCAATGTCCGGACTTGCGACTATATTCGATGAAGAAGTTCTGCAATCGGAAATACAATTAATGTGGCTCGTTCCTCCTTCTTCTCCTCGTGTTACCCACCAGCGCCGAGTAGTAATCCTTGTAGCGTATCACCTTGCAAGCGTACTTGAAACGAGCCACCATCTCCTCTAAAAATTGATAGCTGGCGGGTCGCTCGCGGATCTTGATGCTGCGCGGAAATGTGGGTGGCTGACTCCGGTCATGAATGCGCGGTGAGAAGCCCATGGGATTGGGTGCCTCAGCTGCAATAAATTAAACACAAATATTGAGTAACTAATACGTTGATATCTAAATCAAATCCTACGGGCTACTTACAACCCTCGACAGGCTGTGTTCCCCGGTCAATGGTGCGCTTGATTAGCGGCAACAGCTCGGAGGCCACATTGAGATTCTTGTATATCTCATTGACCGCCTCCTCGGCGCTCGAGGCGCCCACCATGAGCTCCACTTGGTAAATGGCCTGAAAGAGGTGGCGCATGAAGCGCAATCTGTGGACGACAGCCATCAGACACTGATTCTCCGCTGCTGCCGGCAATTGTTTGCACTTGCGCACCAGCTCATCCTCCACATCCTTCAAGAGACCACCTATGGTTGAGGGCTGTGCCTTCTCCGCGCCCAATAACGCCGAATTGCCATACAATTGAAAATCCTCCTCCTCGTTAACAGCCGCCAAGATGATGATGTTCTTAATAACCACAATGAGATTGCGCACAGCGATGCAAAAGCAGCGCAGCGGCTTGTCCTGAATCTGTGAGGGTGCATGCAAATAGAGGCAGGTGAATAGCACTTGATCCATTGAGTTGCCCTCCAGCCACGACACCAGGCAGGCAAACAGAGCATCAAAGATGCCAATCAGTTCCGCTGGCTCCAGTCCGTCCAGCTTAATGGCGCCCATCTGAAAAGCAAGTCACAAGTGTTAAGGAGCTAAGGATTTTCTCTAAATAGTTACTTGATTGTTTCCTTACCGCAACGGCCGCCTCAAAGGATGGCGGCGGCAAATCGAACTTATCAAAGCCCATGCCCACATCCATTTTCGGATCCATTATTTCAATCGCTGACATGGCCTCGAACAGGCCAAAGAGCATATCCTGGGCAAGTTCGCCAGGCAGCAGCTCGGCGCAGGCATCGTGAAACTCCTGTGTGACATCCACCCAGCCATGTATTGGATATTGTGTAATATCCTCGGCAGCGCTGCCGCCGCGTATCGCTCGCTGCACATCATTATCAGCAAATCCACATTCGCTCAAACTCCACTCATCGGGTTCATTGCTATTCGATTCCCTTTCCCTCTCCATTTCCCTCTGCTCAGCTGTTGTTCGCATCGCTGAGGCTGAAGCGGCCGCTGCTGCTGCGGCTGCTACTGCTGCCGCCGCTGCTGCAGCTGTGGCTGCCTGAAAATCTGTTGGCTGTTCGCCTGCGTATGTTCCGTGCATTATGCCTTACTGCACAGCTATTTTTCAATTATTATTTTCATTCAGTTATACGCGATTTTATTTTTAACGTTTTCACGTTTGCCGTGCATCTAATACTTAAACCAGTGCTAATCAATACTGCAAAGTCTGCATGGCAATTGCACAGGGCATTTGCCAACACTTTGATTCAGTGGCGCCAAAAACGTTACAAATTCAATTCACAGCTGAGACGACAAAAACAAATAAGAAAATCTGTTTAAAAGCATGCTACATAAAAATGTGTACTTCAAGTTTGGTTCTTTGTGAAATCGTTTTCTGTTCTGGTTAACATTTAAGTTAAAACTGAAGTTTAGCAGTTGTATCAGTTTTTTATTTGTTCAGTTTTTTTTTGCAATCATAAATTGGTAAGCACATTTGATATAATTCTGTCATCAGTACGTTGAAAGTTTGCCGCGTATTCATTAAGTAAAGTAAATGAATGAATTGTAAATGCAGCATTTTTAACACGTGTCGTTCCTATGTTTATGCTGACTATATAATATGAGCTATTTGGTAATTTGGGTGACAAATTTTGCCTCTTTGTATATGATAAGAATTAAGTAGTATCGCACCATGCCTACTTGATGTTTGTTTAACAAACTCTTATCGCAATTAAGACTATATTTGCTTGCGTGCCAGCAGACACAGCCGGTTCTATATCTGTGGCAATGCACTCAAACAATTTCTTATCAACGGCCCTCAGCTATTATCGGTCGCGCTCCGCTTTCGAGTGAAAAGTTAAAAGCTCGCTCAGCTTTTAGCACTTTTTTGCTCTCCACGTCGCGTCGCATCGCATCGCATCGCAACGCAACGCAACATTTTCTGAGCCCGAGCGCCCTGTGATGTTTCCATCGCACTTTTGGGGTTGTCCGTGTCGCCAGTTTGAGTGTGTTTCAAATGCCCAAATAACGGCAAATTGAGTGGGGCGCACAACACTTCACCAATGCGAGGGGTTGAATTAGTTTGTTTACAACAATTCGGTTTCAGTATCAAATGCGTTGCCCTCGTGGTTAATACGTGCCAACGGTCAACCGCTAAAATAAGCACTAATATAACATTTAAAAAAAAAAAACAACAGGGCGCACAAGTTTAAACCAATTGCCAAAATCACGACAAGAGCCAAAAAAAAAAAAAAAAATACAAGAAATAGAAAATACGTGAACCACAACAAATATAACAACAGGCATTTGTTGCGGAAGGAGGCGACCATTTATTAGCCAATTTCAGCGCGTAAGTTTGTCCACCCCCCCACATTTGATTTTTTGTTTAATATATGCATCTGGCTCATAAGGGAAATGCTCTGGTTTTTTTTTCAAATTTATTGCCATACATATGTACATGTGTTTTTCGCTTGTGGCGCCTTGACAGTTTGTTAGATTTGCCGCCAAGTTCTGTTCAAAATAAGACACATATAAAAAGCAAACAAAAATACCCTGCTAAGTAACTATATGGCCGAGAACTTGATTAAATGCGGCAAAAATATTAACACAAACACAATGGCAGCCCCCCAAAATTACGAGACTTTTTGGCAAGCGACCAAATCAAATTATAAAAAGAATAAAAATTGTCTGACCCGCCGGACGTCTACAGCAAAAGCAAAATTCACTTACGAATTTTTTAGACATTCAATAAATATGTTTTAAATGTTTTAAATATTTTCATAGTTTTATAGTATGCTAAAAAAAAAAAAACAAGCAAAACAATGTCTGCAGAAAAAAAGCAACGATGTTTTTTTGGTTTAGAAATATATATTGCAAATATAAATCTTCATGCACTTAAATAAACCAATTACCTTAAATCGTTGGAAAAATGAAGTTCGCTAAATTAAAAACTATTGTTGAACAAAGAACTAAACGAGAAAATACAAATTCATTTATGAAGTGGAACAAATTTGGCGAGTGTTATCAGCACAAGACGGGAAGCAAGTTCATAGTCTGCAACTGAAATTGTGTGTTTTTATACATATGTTTAATTTAAAAATACTTTCAATAAATAGTCTAAAGCTGATGTGTGGTTATCAGGCTGGGCAAATAGTTGTCCATATAATAACAAATTTTACGAATATTCTATACAATCTAAACAATACTATTGATAAGAAAATGTTTCTCATAAAATTGGGTGTAGTCGTCTAAAGTTTTTCAGACATATCGTAAATATTGGGATTCTTATCAGCATTAGGCTCAAGGACAGTTCACAAATTGCAATCGACACAATGACATTTACTGTAATTTTGAATTGAAGTGGAAATTAAATGGCAAATAGTGGGAAATGAGATATGGGGGGAAGCTGCGGTGAGTAGGTCGTGACAATTGACCAAATTAAACAAGTTGAGCACGCAAACATTCGATTAGAGTCCCAGGACAGCACACACAGACACACACAGACACACACACACTCAGAATATACAACTACAAAATGCGACAAATGTGCAAGCCACACAGATGTGGTAATAAAATCCGCACGTACGCTGTAAAAGCCATGAAAATCAAAGTCCTTCAGACCGAACACAAAGGGCAACAAAAAAATTATATATATGTGTATATATATATGTGTCTGGAAATCAGAGAAAAAACATACAAGGCACGCACACGACACACACAAATAACCACACACGCTCGGAATTTATTTCAATTGATTTGAGCCAGCAAAAAAGGGGGCAAAGAAGAAATTCCAGTTGCTAAAGAGATATATTCAAGTCCAGGTCCAGTTGACCAGCCTTAACATTGACTGGTATTCAAGTTGCGTATACGCCCCCTTCTCTACCAGTTCTTTGAGCTCACCCTCCCTCTCTCTCTTTTTCTCTCTCTCTCTCTCTTCGTCTCTGAATCTTTCCTTGTCCCTTCCTTTTTTTTTGTATCGATTTGATTGGATTTCATGTTACGAGTTTGTTGTGTTTTACACGCTTCAATAAAGTTGGTCGGCACAAAAACAAAGTTGAAATGCTGGAGCTTAATCCGAATCCCAGTTTGCTTATTGCCTGTCTCCCTCTACGATTCTCCCACGTAATTGAATTCATATAAATGACAGCTGAGGAGGGCAGTCCCTGTGTGTGTGTGTGTTTGAAGGTTGCGTGTGTGTCAAGTAAAATGCAGTCATGACAATTCCGAACTGTAATTGGCTTCCGGGACGAAAGGACAAAGCTGTAATTAGATGAACTCTTTTCTCTCTTTTTCCGTATATAAACTTAAGAGAATCCAACTCATGTTTCATATTAAAGAACATAAAAACTTGGGAGTTAAAGTGAGTTATATATTCATAGCTAGTTCGATTTTCACCATTTGACCACTTAATTTGCCTCAAGTTACAGACATTTTGACTAAGCCAAGTTCCGATTACAAAGGTTCGACAGTACTAAAACATTTTTAAATATGATCGTATTAAATACAATTATTACTAAAGAAAAAAGAAAGCTGAACTTAAAGAGATTTGATTGAACCAAAACATATTTAAATATTATCTTATTATATAAAATTCTTACCAGGTATGACTTAATGACTCAATGAAGTATTTTCGAAACTTATGGAAAATTTCAGAGACGGGTGGTGAATCACAGATAAAAACCTGTCATCTTCACTTGGGTTTATTAAAGTGCAAACTTTAAGCCAGTTATGAACATGTGTTGAAGCTTCTCAAATTCATGAAAATCGCCTAACTGCACTGGCACTGAATTTACATATTTTTAAATATTATCGCATTATTTACAATTAAAGAAAATCAAATCTACATTTTTAAGCCTCACTTGAGTTTTAAGTAAGTAAGTGCAAACTTTATGAAGTAATATATTATATAACAAAATTAATGAACTTCTGTTTGACCTTCTAAAATTTCTGAAAATAACAGAAAAAGGCAGCAAAATGTGTTGGCCATTTTTAAATTTATGAAGCATAAAGATCATGAACGTCTGTTAGACCTTCATAAATTAGGGAAAATTGCAAATAAAGGCTGCGAGGCTATTTAAAGCACAATTCCAGTTTCAATGTGCATTTCGAGCGCTGCAAATTAATGAAAATGACGGGCGGAACTTGGTTTGAAAGGAACTCCAAGGCTTCTGCGAATAAATGGCTGTTTGCTCTGTGGCCTGTGAAATATGCACACAGTCGGCAAAATGGCAGCAGAATGCTTAAAATCATTTATCATGCAATTAAATAAATGAGTCTGCATATAAAAGTCTGAATAAGTTTTGTAGGCGATACAAATGGATTCAGTTCCTAGGATTTATTATGGGTAAGCTTCCTGCCTTTTGCTGATTTGCAAATATGCATTGAGTCGGAACAATTAATACAAGTCCAATTAAATAACGGTCTAATCCAATTGCTTAAGCGCCTTTTGGCACAAAAACCAATTAAGCTAAAATGTTTGCCAATTCAGAGGTACTTCAATGTGGCAACAATAAACAAAGCCAAGCATCAGTATTCAGCGGGACCTGATGGTCCTTGTCTGATGCCATCGTGATAGAAACATAACAATGACAATAAAAACACATCAAAATCAATCTGTCAACAAAAGACAAGCAGCAGCAGCTCATGTTGCCTGTCAACAGGACACCCCTCAGGAGGCACGAGGGGTCGTGGATGGGTCTGAAGAATCAGCTCCCCAGCGAACATCAAGTTTACTCCCCTCCAGTTGAGTTGTTGAATTTTCAAGCATTTAAATGCAAAATATATACTTTGTAGCAAGTCGAGGACTTGCCAGCCAGCAGCCAGGAGTCTATTCAGTTGAATGCCATTATCATTAGTACACCGTCAGCAACAACAACAATAGTAACAACAACTACAACAACAACAGCAACAGCAACAAATACTCAACAGCAGCTGCGCCAAAGGAAACGGCATGCCGGATTTCATTTTATTACAAGAGGAAAGGCAAACAGCAAAATGGCGCCAACAACACGGCCAGAATACAGCGAACAAATAACAACAAGTAAGCGGCTCATGCTGGGAGTAGCAGAACGTGGAGATACCCTGCATAAATAATATTGAAATTGTACTGTACTCTGTACTATATATATGTATATATATGCTGGGATTGGAGTACTAAACACACAAATATTAAATTATATATTTCAAAAAACAAAATGCATTCAGTCAGAATAAACCTTGACAAATTGAAAAGTTCTAAAGTCGAAAGGAACTAACATCGATATTTATCGATAAGCTATCGACAAAGTACTTAAATCTCCACTTAAAGCTCCAGCTCTCTAAACTGATTTACTTACCTGAGATGTCTCATTCTGACTGTTACAGGCAGCTTGGTGATAAACATTTCACAGGGTATTAAAAAGCAAGTCCCGAGGCAGCTTGTTGCTACTGCACTTCAGCCAAGCAGCAGAAAGAGAATTATCATCATGATGATGTTCCCGACAATGATGACGATGCTGCTCAGTGGTGTGCGCCAGTTGCCTGGCTGCCTGGCTGCCTCGCTGGCTTCCTGCCAACAATTTAGCTGCTGTCTGTTTGCTTTTGTGTGCCTGGGGGCGTGCAGGGTGGCGTATGCGTATTGTTGTCGGTTGTGGCCGCTGCTGCGGAGAGGGAGGAGATTGCACGCGGGTCTTGCTGGCAATATGCTGCCAGATTAGCTGGCGCTGAGTTGGCATCTGTGCAAAAGCGACAACAGCCACAGCAACAATGGCTGACACATTTTCAACTGGTGCAGCAACTGTCGCATATATAGGGAATTATCCTTCTTTTTTGCAGCATTCCATTTTAATTGAGCTTTAAGCTCTCTCTCTCTTACACAGCACATCCATTTCCATTTACCACTTCGCACAGCATGCAGTTCTGCATGGTGTGATTTTTATGCATGTGCCGAGGCATTCAAAATATTTAAAAGGGGTATATTGGAGTTGTGCAAAACTATTTAACAGGAAGTAGGCTTCTGCGACCTCATAAAGTATATATTAGATTTTAGTATATATCTGAGATTTGAAGAGAGTTAGATACAGAATTTGCAATAAAAGTTCTTTTTTATTATTAAGGCAGATAACTTGTCTGCTCAGTGTTATTACCAAGCGCATATCTTGTTTATTTTATTAACCGATAGCTGCACCCACTTCGATTTCCGATAGCTATTAAATCAAAAACTTTAAAGTCAGAGCCTACCATTAGGTATTTAATATATTATGACATATTATTGACATACCCTGAATTACTATTTACGTTTGCAATCTTACATTAATAATAATAAAATAAAGCTATAGTAATATATTTCACAGCTGGGTTGAAGGTATCTCGTGGTTGAGCTCACTGAACTACAAAGTTCTTATTTGATTTTTGTGTTGTGTCTTTTAATTCGCTTTTGATGCTGACAGCTCTCGTAATCCTATTCCAAGCTCTGTGGCTCTGTCTACCCTAAATGCAAATGCAAATAGTACGACAATGAATAAATTATTCTATGGAGATTTGTTTCGCACAAAATGCACGCCAATTTATGCATTACGACTGACAGCCAAATTACATATTGTTAAACTTTCATGATGATGTTATTTATGTAGTTGTGCGGCCGTTTAGTGTCAGATGTGTGAATGTGATGCCAAATTGGATCTGAAATAAAAATATAGATATATATAATATGAATTTAAAAGGTCAGGGTTCTATTATTGTTATTGTGGGGAGGGACTTAATATATTGTGCCCCCGCAGCTCTTACATCAAGAATGCTAGAATATTTTTCGGATTGAGGGTTTCTACTTCCATCGAGTTGAAAATATTTTTCCTCAGGATACTACATCTTCTTCGGGCTAAGGCGACACAAACTGCTATGATGGTGATTCGTCAGAGTTCTGAGTCGACAAAGTCCTCTCAAGAGACCGGTCATTATTCTAAATCTATTCTTAGCCAAGGCTTTTACTTGCTTACATCATTTTTGATTATAGCCGAATAAAAGATATTTGGCTTGTGTGCCCAGCTTTATATTGATATAATTACAACGTTATCTAAAGAATAAAGAAAATTGATAACTAAAAAAGTTGATTAGCTAAAGTTTATCAATGCAGTAGGAGCACACTACAAATATAGTTTATATTGTAGAGTATTCCATTCATCTACGCAATAACAATGAAATAATGCAAGCCTATTGAGAGATGACACACATTTTGTAGCTTCCCTCATCAAATTGTTTTGTTTATGGAAATATAGCTCCCCTGCATGTAATATACATACATATATATATATACATATAGTATATCGTATGACTGTTGAATATTATGGGTGCAGTTTAATAAACTAGCCGCTAATGAATTTTTATTGCCTTCCATGTGCTAGCAAAAAAAAAAAAGGAAAAACAACAAGTCGCTAGTAGATTTTGAATAAGCAAGTTTAATGCTGGATTTGAGTGGTACTTTTGTTTATCCACTCAAGAGCACCCAGATCTAATGGACCATTTATTTTTAATAATAGTTTAATGGTCGCAGTTACTGCTGCAAACGTGCATTTTATTATGACATCGATGCGAGATAAAAGCATTTTAATGTCTTTAGAATGTGAGCTATAATTTTTGTTCAACAACAAATGGAAAAAATATAAAAATAAGAATACAATTAAATCAATGCTGCCGTCTTGGGACGGAGATAATTATGGCCAAGAAACAATGAACACCTACTGAAACTAACTCACGGTGCACGTTAATACGACTGCGGTGTTTTTACCAAGTTTTTGTTCCCTTGCAGAGCGTATTCAACGCCTTAAAGGACAAGTTTTCATAAAGTATATTTATTCTTTATCAACATCCCTAGCCGGGTCGATGGCTCTCTTGTCTGTCTGAATTTTTAAGACTTGTATGCGAGAAACTCCCTTAGCTTTGAGGCAATCTTGACTTGACATATGTTAATCTTTGTTGTAGACAGAACACAGGAGGTAATGCGATCGGACCAATAATCAGTCGAAAGATGAATTTTAAGGGACTTATAAGTAAAAAAAAAATGCAGGTCTACAAGGGTATTTAATGCTCAGCATGCCTAAGATAAACGTTTGTTTTTTCTTACTTTTTTGTTTTTTAATTGAAAACTAAAAACTAAAAAGGTGCCAAAGTTGGTCCGTTGCCAATGAATGCATCAGAGTCGCATGCAACAGCGCTCTGTGGGCGGCAGCACTCACACCGGCGGACGACAACAATGCTTTCAATTTCAAGTCACGTTCAACATTTAATGTTGACTTTAAGCCACACACGACAAACAGCCAACCGCCAACAGCCAACAAATGAACAATATCGACTGAGACGGCGGTTACTCCAACTCCAACCGACCGTGGGCCATTTGTCCAGCACTACACCCCCCAAACACCCTCTGGTGTGGGGTCAAATCAATTCCGCTTTGTCAAGCACAAGTTCACAGATACACACACACACACACACGCACACATGCATACACAAATACAGTTACACACCTGTCGGAAACTTGCTTCTAGACTTTTATATATTCTGCAATTTACGGTCCGTAACTTGTAATAAGACATTTATTATAAACTTCATATAATTTTGTTTAATTTATGACATGACTGTTAATATCGAATAGCCTTTTCTGGAATATTTGCGACACAAAATACGTTTACTTTCTTTACTTTAATGGTTCGCCACACCTTTACACAAAAGTGTATAAAGTATTTCCCAGTAGAGAAACCTGATTATTTATTAATAATGATTTATGGAAACTTAATATATAATGTATATTAAAATATGCATATGACTGACGTAAACAACAAAATAATTGTTTGCTTACATCCATATAGCAATAGATTCAGAAGGTTCCCATAAATCTTTCACTAAGTTTAATCAAATGCTGCGCTGTTAACAGTGGTTACTGATAAAATTGGTCCTTTACTCATTGAACAGCAGTTAACAGTGATTAATAGTGATCTGTTGTTACTCCCTTGTTATGCTCTGTTAATTAATATACCATCACTAAGAAGACAATAAATGTATTGTCTGCTTACTGATAACATTTGGTTAACATTTCGTTTAGTTCTTTTGAGAGTATTCATTATTCGAAGCATCACAAAAGCTACATTTTCTAGATTTGTTACCTTTTACAGTAGCATGTTTTAATTTGATACAATATATATAATATTCATAGATATAAATCATTATATCAATAAGAAAATTTAACTAGTCTATGTAAGCGGATTTGCATACTTTTATTTAATTATAAATTGCATACTATTACAAAATGGAAACAAGTCAATTAAATATATGTCAGGCTTCATGCCTGACCTTCAATCGCACAGCATTGCATCAAGAGTAAATATCAATCTTTGTCTGGGTTATTTGATTAAGTACCCTTTGTTCTAGCGCCAACTGCATTCATTTAATAAAAATATTAAATTATTTCCACACAAATAAGTGTTAGTGTTCAAATTTTCTGAAACTGTACAAATTATATATCTAGGGATTAATACGTTTTTATAAATAGCAAACAATATTACTTTATATTTTAAAAATATAACCATTTTTTATGTTTATCACAATCTATGAATATTATTAATATACGTCTCAATCTCTCTCTGTCTCTCTCTCTCTCTTTATATAACTCATTCTCTTTCTTTCCCTCTATTACTATAGGTCGCAATCTCCATCTCTATTTATCTATAAGTCTCATTATCTCATTAGCTCCTCGCTTCCACTCTGTCTCTATCGTTAAGACTCATTCTTTGTCTATATTTCCTCTATAGCTATAAACAATTTGGCTTTTTTTTCCCATGATCTAAAAACCTTTCTCACCACTCTCCAATCGTATATTAACAAGAGAGAACGACTGCGAAATACTTTGATACCAAACGTAATACCAGCTGATAACTGGTAGTTCCTGGAGGAGTCGGGTGTGGGCGTGGTCTAAAAATGTATGTGCCCATCCTCGGAGGAGGTTACCAGCAAGTTACCTTCCAAGTTTGGTCACTCTATCTTTAAAATTGTGGGCGATATGCAGGCTTATCGGCTTATTATGGGCGTGGTCATACAAATTTGTTATCGGTTCTTAAAGGCGGCTACTAGTAATATCCGATTTCGATCTCAAAAACTGCGGAACACCTGCGGGGGCTTGGTGGTGACATATGCCGATATGTGGCTTTATCGATTTGCGATTATCGATTTTTATCGATTTTTCGTATATCGATTTTTATCGCTTTCCTAGCCTGGACATATGACTACAATTTCTACACTTCGTCCTACGTGGGCACAGTCTAGTATATCTTCCAAGTTTCAACTCTATATCTCTCAGGGTGTCGACAAAAGTTGTGTTCAAAGTATAAAAATGCACATATTATACACTCAATTTGCACCGCTGATGGAAGTTTGATATAACGATTAATAATAATAAGTGTCTCACGGGTGCCGTAAAAAATAAAAAATTAATCGTTGAACGAGTGGCGGCAGGTGTTTTAGCTATTTAACAACGATTTGAATGCAATGCTCAACCAAATTGCACAAAGTGCACATTTAAACGCTGTTAATGACTTAATAATTATGTTTATGGCAAAGCATTTAAGCTATTCGGTAGATTGACGTTAAAACTTTAAGCGTGTGCCAGTCACAGTATGTTCAAAATTCAACTGCATTGCAGGCAGGCAGAGCTGGAAAATTGAATGATTGAAGTACTAACGTGTATCGCCACTGAATAATTAAAATAAAGTTAAGACTACGAACTGTGAGTCGCAGCGAGCAGAACATATACCACTTGTCAATCAGTATATATCTATTAATGACAGTTAGCATTTAATTACGTGCCAACACGAGCCACAAACTTTGGACAGATGTGATTAAAAATATATAAATCACACACACATAGTTTAATAGTCGCTTCGCCGAAGTTGGTGTTGAAGTCGTAAATTGTATAGCCCGCAACTCATTAGTCACATGACGATGCGAAGAACATAGCACACACACACACACACAACACACAGAGGGACAGCAAATCAAGCGGAAATTCGAAATGAAAATGAGAATGAAAATTTGCATGCGAATTGTTCAGACAATGCAATTTATGGCCGCATTAGAAACCCAAATTAGAGTTGCGTTCAGAATTGAGCAACTAAAATGATCATGCAATCAGTGAAAAATCTAGAAATTTTCAAATTTGTGGAACGCATAAGCAAGCTAATTTGGGAGCAGTCAGAAGCCAGCTGGAATTTGCCCAAAACCCATATCAACTGCCTACCTAAATAATTTGCTACTCATATCTAGACAATCTTTATGATATACGCTGAATTCCCCGTTAACACGTTTAAAGACGAATTTTAAATTAACATTTTTCTTATGATATAATCAACAATATAAAATAATTGTTGTAAATCTCATGCTACCTGTTTTTAACACCGGGTTTCCACACGGGTATTAACTTTGTGTTTTTATTAAATAATTCAAACAGTTTTTTTTTCTCCATTTTATTTCCCATTGTACAAGTATATTTGGAAGCCCATTTTCCACACCACATATAAATCACACGTTTTAGTGGATAATAATTTCTGTCATCGTAAACCGACAGAGTTTATAATTATTATAAGCTTTTATTTTTGTAATCTTTTTATATTTGTAATATATTATTAGAAAAAGCCTGTCACTCGTATGCTTCATATTAGTAATATATTGAATTGGAACTGTTCATCGTATGCTCTCTGTATCTCTGTGTATCTCTCAAACTTTTCAACTTTCCTTTACTTCAAATATCACCGTTATTGTTCAGGATCACTCTTTCATATCTATAAATCTCAAACACTCTCTAAGACTATCTCTCTCTCTCTCTCACTAAGACTTTTTCTCTCTCTTCTTTTATATCTCTCTATAAGTCTCAGTGTCAGGTTTTCTCCCTCTTATTTTCTATCTCTTCGAGTGTAACTCTCACTCTTCCTCTATCTTATTAGTGTTCTCTATTTCTTTCGATCTCTACAAATCTCATGGTATATCTTTCTCTTCCTTCCTCTCTCACAATCAATTTCGTTCTCTTTGTTGCTCTCTTTCTCTAAAAGAGTCTCCCTCCATCTATCTCTAAATCTCATTGTAACTTTCCTCTTTGTTTCTCTATGAGACTCATTCTCTTGTCATCTCTCTCAATATGGGTCTCAAACTCCAAAACTAGTCTTTCTAATTTTATATGTACTCTTAATACAGATAACAAATTATAGTTAAAATTATTTTGGTTTTGAAAATCTCTTGAGTTTTAACCAAGTTGGGGAAATGGAAAAATGTTGACCAAAGGTTCCGCTCTCTCTCTCTCTCTCTCTCTCTCTCTCTCTTTCCCTCTCTCTCGCTCTCTCCTCCTATTCCCTGCTTTCTCTTATTCATTCATTCATTTCCAGGTGTTGCCTCTTGGCTCTTGCAATGTGACGTATACGTAATAAACATGCGCCAGCTGTTTAAACACAAAAATTATGAATAATAGTAATAGTAATTGTTTATTTTATGTCCACATGGATGACATGAACAAAACACAAAAAATGCTGTCAACACATTAACTTAATTAAGGCAACCGAAGCTCAGCCATGAATAAGATGTTAACACCTGCAGTTGACCACATCAAAGTGGCAGCAGCATGCATTGCAACACAATGAAAGACAATAAGCCGATTTGGGGCAGAGAGAAGGCTTGGCCATTTGATTATATATATGTTATATAAGCACAATCAGTATAATAATGCCTGTTGGCTAAATTAAGAACTCCACAGTGCGCAACAACAGAAATACAAATTATAACAAAACTGGTTCAGCTCAGCGCACAGGTTAACCGCAAATTTGTCAAGGGCTGTATTGAGTTTTCCAATGTGACTAAGTTAAAACCACCTGAGTGTATATATAATAGAGTGACAGATATGAACAAGCCATAAATAACATTCACGTGCTCATCGGCGATAACTTATAACAGTAATCAGAAAAAAAGCGCGAACGTGGCTAAGCAAAACAATTAAATAGTTGCAAAAAAAATGCAAATGAAAATAATCATTAAAAATCTCTGGCGCATAAAGTCAACAAGCCAACGTGTCGCAGCCAAAAAAAAGATATAACTTAATAAACAATATTTATAAATATTTTAAACCAATTTATGCGCAGACAGCAATTGGCGGGCAGTTTTTTTATTTTTTATTTCAGCTGTCGGGTAATTGACGAGAGCGCACGACCGTCAATGTAAACAAAAATCTGGGATCGAAAACAAAGCTAGCAAAAAAGAAAACAAATGAATTAAATACAAAAAGAGAAAAAGAAAAAAAAACGCCACTCGAAGCAGTGCGGACGACGTCGTCGCCGTCGTCGTCGTTGTCGTCGTCATCGTTGTCGCCAATGCAAACACACCCAACGCAACTGACCTCCGTCTCCACCTTCATCTCGAGAACTGTCGTCGCTGTGAAATGCGCTCTGTTTGCTTCAGCGGAGCGTATTTATATTATAAACAGATAGCGGATGGCAGTCGATCTGCATACATATCTTCTCTCCTCCGATTGACAGGCCGTAAATATTTGCGAGAACAGCAAGTGCTTGTTATGGGTGACCATATTGATTGGAATTGAGAATGGCTCTGTTTGCATGATAATGCAATCTGTTAGCTTCGCAAAAATGCCTTTTCTTGGCTACATACATAATATATGCACTTATTTACAGTCACTTTCTTACATTGCACAATTTGGGCGCATTCAACTTAAACACAATTAATGATCATATTCAAAGTGCAGTTAACAAAAATAACATATGTACTAAATTTCAATTTACTCAAAACGGTTCCTCAAACCAGAACGCACCGGTAAAAGTTGACCTCCAGCCTTCCGGCCAACTCCAATCAGGCAGCCGGAAAGCAGCGTTTTTTATTCTTTTTTTTAGTGATTAACAATAGCCATTCACAAACCTGTCACGACGCCAAGTTCCCGTCACTGTTTTCGTTCTATGAGCCTCACCAAACAGCAGCAGTGAGGTAGACAGAGAGAGAGATAAATAAAGAGAGAGAGAGAGAGAGCTTTCTTTTAACAGTGAAATATACGAGCGCAATTTGCTTAATTTGCCTAATCCGCTCGTGTGGAACCCACACCAAATGCAAATTTTACTCTTATTATCTCTGCCAATACCTTCATCTGCACACACACACTCACACACACACACACACACACCCATACCAGACAAACAGTTGTGTGTTTTTTGCAAAGAGAGAATCAAGCGAAGCGCCTACGTCGCAGCTTGCGTCGCTGCCCGCAGCAGTATCCAAAAAGTATTTAGCTTTTGCTTTTGTTATGTCCGGCCATTCGTATGCTCATGCTTCGTGCTCAGTTGCGATCGGCAGGCAGCAGGCAACAAACGGAACTAGATCCAGTCGTCACCGCCTGCCAAAGAGAGTGACAGACAGACAGAGAGAGAGAGAGAGAGAAAGAGAGAGATTTAACAAATTTCGCCGTCTTCTCCATCCTACGTCGCCATTGTTATTGTTGTTGTTACTCTTGTTTGCTTGCTCGGTTGCTGTCGCACTCTCACGTTCTGGCTGGCTTGTAGTCGTTTTGTGGTTCGGGTTCGGGTTCAGGTTCAGACCACACTGCGTATACGTTACTCTGCCCAACACCCAGTATATAACGTGCAAACAGCTACGATGCTTGGCATTCATTGTTTGCACAAGGGAAGCTAAAGCTCGCTAAAGGCCGCGAGGCAAATCAACAATCACCAACAATAACAGCAACAACAACAACAACAACAATACACGTCCGAAAGGACCTCAATCAACACACTTCAATCAAATGTGTTGTTTCGCTTTTCGTTTTTTTGTTTGATTCTGTGATCAGCTGAATTGTGTTAAAAATTAGCAGTATTTGTAACTGTCAAAGTTGTTAAGCGTTTTAGCTATACAAATGTGCTCGAAGAAAAAAGGGGCACAGATAAATAAATCAAACAACAACAATAAATAACAAATTCGCTGGCAAAAAAACAAACGCCGCAAAAACAGAACCAACCAGAATACTATAGAAACGCGCGCGCCAAAAAGCAATAATTAATTAATAAATTTTTGTTGAAAAAAAAAAAAAAAATTTCCTTTTGATTTGAAAATTTTCTCACGCATCACACAAAGAACTAAAAGTTCTGAATAAAGTAAATAACTAAAAAATATCAATATGGAGGTGGAAAATATGCGAGAGCAGCCGATGCTGCAAAGCAATCATCGAATCCTTGACTCCAGATGTGCGGTAAGTGTGGCATACCACATAGATACCCTATAGTAGTTGTAGTAGTTGATCGACCTCCAAACCCAGTACGTAAATATAGTAATCGTTACTGTAAACATGCCCCGTTTGCGTGGGTTCCACTTTCAGTGCCAAAGACGTGCAAATAAATATAGAGGGTGTGTGAGCCAATAATAGCTTTGAAGAATTATGATAACGTAAACATTTTCTAAATTGAGCACTACATATATATGCATGTGCATAAACTGAGGGGCTGGTGCTTTGAAATGCCAATTTAAATTAAATACGCACTTCAGCTGCAATTAAATCAAATTGTTTGCCAAATATTTGAAATAACATTGTTGCTTTTGGTTTTTCAATGAACTGAATAAGAAGTATTCTTAACGCTACGAATAAAACCAATTGCCACCTTCTCTTTTATGAGAATAGGGTTCTTAGCATGTTGATAGTTGGCTTATAAGTGCATTTGACATTAACAGTGTGACGCTAAAAGTCAAAACAAATATTGAGCACAAATTCATACTTCAAATAAGTCATAAAGTTTTGCTTGTTGATTTTTACAGTAATAATAATATTGTTAGTTAAATAAATAACAAATTCTATTCATATGAATAAGACCCAATAGATTTAACAGTTATGCATAGCTTGTAATATTTCCTAATAGTTTCAAATATCTTAAGAGTTTCTTTATTTATATTTCTTAATTGGTTTTTTGCAGATTCATTTCTTAATATTCAATTACGTTTATTTTACTTATAAAAAAATGCATTTTATTGTAGCTGTAATTTAAAAACCGAACTGCTTAAAAAATGAACACAAATTCGAAATTTGAAAAGAAAACTAAAATAAATAGTGCTCAAAGCCCAGTTAAAACTGTAAATTTAAACACTTTTCAGTTTTTATTTTATTATTATATATATTATTTTATTTATATATATATTTGTGATTATTGTAATCTAAAAATGTAAAAGCTGAAAATATACACATAAATATTTGAATATTTATTAAAAATACTAACATAAAATGAAAGAATTAATATAGTACAGGGTATTGCAAGCATCTATTTATCAATTTCAAACAATTCTTTAGCTTTCGAGCATCCCTAAGAAGTTATATATCTGTCAAGTTACTAATGCCTACGACTATATATTCCTGACATACCCCAACAGATATGTTTTCCATTTTTCCGTCATTTGCGCCATAATTTATGCGATCTGTCAAAAGTGTACATGAAAAGCAAATTAAAATATTGTTTGCTTGCTTGCTTTTCCGCCGGCCATGAAATTGGTAATGGTCATGGAAATGCAAGTGAAAAGTGCTGTCGTGTAAAAACACATGTGCTGCAAATTAAAATGTCTGGCTTTCATCTAAGAGCCATAAATAACGATAATAAATCTAGACATACAGAATATACACTTATATATATATATACTATATAAACATCAACTATTACGCTTACATGTGAATTGCTAGTGAATTTTAACGATTTGTTTCGTCTACAGCTGAACGATTTATATCCGATCGCCCGTTTGACTCAGAAATTGGACGTGCTCAATATGTCGTCTACAACAACAACAGCAACAACAACAACGGATACGGAATGCCCGTACACCATTGAACTGGTGCTGCCGGAGGACACTGAGGCAATTCTAACCATGCTAAAGACTTTCTTCTTTAAGGTAGGTTTTCGATTCGGTTTGTATTCCCCAGCACTCTATTGTTATGCAAATTGTTATTAATATGCAGTCGCCTTTCGATACTAGTCAAAACAAAGCCAAAATTCTTAATAAAAGTCTTATAAATATTAATTAGTGGCATTAGCACAAGATTAGCATCGTTAAGCTCACAAACAAATTCAAAAAATTCCAGTTGAATGAATTAACAAGTTAAATAAATGCATTGGGTATTTGAACTTGTTTATTTTGCATCTGTTTTATGTTTTCTGACTACCTCAAGTTAGTGAACTTTTTCCTTGCTTTTCAGATAACTGATTCATCGGGAAGTCCCTTAAGTTTTTGTACCTCGTCTTTTTTTTATTCAAAGCATATCTTTGATCGAAACCAGTTTAAAGAAGTCATGTAAATGACGACTTTGAACCTTTTTCTCTCTCTGCTGCAAGCGACTAAAATATCTCGATCTTTTTGAATTAAACTTGCATAAGAGGCGTGACCAATTTCCACTCCAATTAAAATACCATGAAATAATACGCAAACATCTCAGATATACTCGTACAATCAACAAATAACATTATGCAGCCCACACCTGGCTTACTGACTGATTAATGACTGGCTGACTGCGACTTCGGTTCCGTTTTGCATTGCAATAAATTAAAAAAATGATGCTGATCGAAAAGATTTGAAATTGGCAAGTGCGCGCGCATAAATCATTTTATTATAATTCTAATCGTGCCGCGTAATTGCCTGGAAAACAAATTGCTTACAATTCATAAATGCAATCAATCTCATCTGTCAATTAAATATTTGTCGCGTAATCTTTGATTTGCCAGCCAAGCATAGGTATTATTGTTATTATTATTATAATTAGAGAAAACATGATGAGAACCTGATCTGCATGCGCAATGCGAATCGATTTCTGCTTGCCAAATATCTATGTAATAAATAAAAAAAATTAAGCAACAAACAACAACAGTCAGCAATACAAACCGCAAACAAGCTGAGCGAGTTGATTCATTTTGCGAATCAGGTTTTATTTCTTTTTTTTTTAGTTTGTTTCGTTTTGATTGCAATCTGATTAGCATAAATGTCTTAATTTCAGGATGAGCCGATGAATAAATTTCTTGAACTCGGCGAGTGCCATCAACTGGAACAGTTCTCAGTGAAACCACTCAAGGACAATTGCTCATATAAAGCGGTCAACCGCAATGGCGAAATCATTGGCGTCTTCATCAATGGACTTATGCGACGACCAGTAAGTGGAGAATTCATTTAACTACAAAGCATATAGATATTTAACGCAACTTTCTATATTGATTTATCATTCATTTGAATCTGCCTAACTATTTTTGTTCAACCTTGTAAGTCATATTCAACTTACATGTTTTAATAGTTTTTTCATTTATTGTTTACAGTCGCCAACTGACGAGCCCGCTAAGAAGGCAGCTGATGACTGCGAGCATCCCAAATTCAAGAAGATACTCGGTCTTATGGATCACATAGAGGAGCAGTTCGACATATTCGATTTGTATCCCAATGAGAGTGTCATACTCGATGGCAAAATCCTCTCCGTGAATAGCAACTATCGTGGTCTGGGCATTGCGGGCCGTTTAACGGAACGAGCCTACGAGTATATGCGTGAGAATCAGATAAACGTTTACCACGTCCTCTGCAGCAGTCATTACTCGGCGCGAGTCATGGAGAAGCTGGGCTTCCACGAGGTCTACCAGCTTAAGTATGCGGACTATAAGCCGGACGGTGTTGTCGTCTTCAAGCCAGCCGAGCCACATGTGCGCGTTTCCATGCTGGTAAAGGAGGTGGTCGACACTAAACCAAAGTCTTTATTGTAAATGCTGTAAACTCTCCGAGCAATTATGCATTTTATTGAAAATATGTGATTTTTATGTTTGTAGAATCGGTGGCGGGTTATATATATGTACAAATATATATATATATATAAAGATATATATATATATATATACGTTTGCGTATCGTGCGTTCATTTCATTCTTGATGTGCTTTCAATTAATCTAGTAGCAAAATATTAGAAAAAGAAAAAAAGTACAATTTATATAAATATTTATGTAATTAGGTTCGCATGACGCGACATTATTTTAAGTGTTCCAATTTGCTCAAAGAAAAAATAAATAGTTTAAAAAATACAAATTAAATCAGACGTTTTTTAAGCTATGTTTTTACTCTGAAACCATTATAAAGGCAAATTGGAAATAGGGTGTAATGATGTTTTGCACAAGTAAGTAAATTGATATATATATATATTCTTGATCAACATTACACGTCAAATCTATTCAGTCATGTATATATATATATTTATAAATATATATGTATATGTATATTTGTGTATTCTGTATGGATTTGAGATCAATGGCTGTGTGTTCACAAATAAGTATCTAATTCTTGTTTATACATTAAGTTAAACTTCTACTTGGAAAGATATTATCAAGATGGCCTTCCTCTCAATTACAATATCAAAGATAAATCATACGAAGTCATATTTTTTACTCAAGTACTCGTAATCATTGACTTTGGTGACTTCTCAATGATTCGGTTTTAATTTCATTATTTTATATATCACATATAATCATTTTTAATTGATTAGCATCAAGCCGTTGAAAGAGTAAAGAAAAACAATTTTGGGCTATTATCCATTTCTTATACTTTTTATTAAGAGTTTCTCAAAAATACAACACATTTACAAATTACAATTTATAACAAGCTAACCTTTATTTGGCTACAATTTGACGCAAGGGATCCTTGGATAGACGCTCGACCATGCGTCGCATCTGCTCCTGATTGCCATATTTTTGAGCGTCAGCGACAACAGCCGCATGATGAGAATTCGCCTCCGCTGAAATTTCATCCTGTATGTGACGGTTCAGCTCAAAAGAATGTCTGCAAGGCGATAGTTAAAGTATTTAATTTGTATTTGCAGTATTTAATTTGACGCTCACTTGGCAGAACTGAATCCAAAGAACGTGCCTAGAATCCCCAGCGATATTAGAAATAAAGCCACCTGCCAGTTTGAGACGCGACTTATGCCCTTTATGCCATAATAGGGGCCCGGATCCGGGCTATAATTGGTCCTAATTTCCCAGGGCTGAATTATTTCCCGAGTGTCCCCTGGATTCCAGATTAAACTAGCATCGTAATCCTTGCGTGTCGATGTCTTCATCAGCGTCTGATATGCCTCTGTAATTTGCACAAAACGCGCCGTTTTCTCAGCATTTGCCGCATTTGACTTTACATCTGGATGATACTATAAAAAATGTAATAATAAAAGATTAGCAATAAGCAATAGTGAAAAGCGTATTTCACATGTTGCACCTGTTTGGAGAGTTTGAGATAGGCGTTTCGTATGTCCCGCTTTGAGCAATCATTGCTCACATTCAGCACTTCATAGTGAGACTCCTTTTTGGTATTCCATTTTGCATTGTTGGCAAAACTGCGTATTAACAAATTAAACGTTACTTTATATAACAAACAAATAATACAACTACCGCACTTGTTACCTACTTACGTCTACAGGTGGCCACTTCGGCGGCCACAATTAAGCTTGGTAGCCTCAGCATATTAATTGTGTCCGACCGTTATTTTTATCACTGCAGCAGTATATCAATAAACCAATAATTTTTACTCCATTTGGTTTCCGAAAGCAAACAAAAGCAGTAAGTGTTGAAAAGTGTTGTAGCTGATAGCTATCGATATAACGCATACCTATCGATGGCATTACACGAACCCCGCCATCGATATGTTGAGAAACAGCTGTTCTGTTGTCATTTAGTTTCCAGGTTTCGAGCGTTTTTCGCCGGTTAGCATTATTCAATTGTTTGCTGTCCAAACCAACATTATACAATAAACAATTCCTGCTTAGAACATATAACTGTATTCATTAAATCAATTTATTGACAATATAAAAAAGTTTTTTTTTAAAGAAAACATAAAGTGCGCGCTGCTAATAACATAGCAGCAAATGTTAAGTGTTTAGCGCTGTCATGACAATGATAAAAAATTTGCGCTCTTTCAGAAAATAACAAATTTATAAAAACAACTAAAAATGAGCGGCGAAAAGAAAGCAATGGAATTGCAATTGCAAGTGCGCCAAAATGCATGCGAGTATCAGAGCTCCGTTTCGGATCTATACTCATGGGAAAAGGAGATCAAAAGCAAGGAGAAGGCAATGCAAAATGCTCCCGCTCCGACCGTCCAACCAAACGTGAGTAAAACGTTTTCTTTTGTATCGAGATCGAGACTTATGCTTATTCTTTTGTGTAGAATGCGCCAGTCCGCAGTCATGTGGCAAAGGCTGAGGAGACGCTCAAGAAATCAAGCAAGGATGTGGGTAGTGCCAGTGGCTCAGCTGCAAGCACGCCAACTGAGAAGCAGGATCTGCCCACAGATGCAGTGGCTCAGCAGCACAAGAAAGCGAATGACATCAAGGATCGCGGTAATAGTTATGTAAAGCAATCGGACTATGAGCGAGCCATCGAAGCATACACTGAAGCCATAGAGGTATATCCATACGATCCCATATACTTCATAAACAGAGCATTGTGTTATCTTAAGCAGGAAATGTGAGCAGAATGAAATCTTCAATTTGGATAAACTTAATCTAAAATATTTATTAACTTCTTTTTCGCAGCTATGACAGCTGCGTTGAAGATTGTGACGTCGCCATTGGGCTGGACAAGCTGTGCGTGAAGGCTTATTATCGGCGCATGCAAGCGAATGAATCACTGGGCAGCAATATGGAAGCTCTGAAGGATTGCACCACTGTTCTGGCCATCGATCCCAAGAACTATGAGGCCAAGCGCAGCTTGGAACGCATCAATGAACGCTTACGCAAATTTGGTATTTATTTCAATATAACTCCAATAAGATCATACTTAAATTGCCACTTATTTTACAGCTACCAAAAATGGTCCCAACTTTAGCGCACCACGTGACGATTTTATTGATATTTTACCATTTGATAAGCCGGCTTACAAGCGCTCACAGAAAACGATGCGTCGATTGCCCGTTGTGGACATTGTTTCGCCCCGACCCAATCAAAGTGAACCCAAACAATTGCACATAACGGATGAGGAAATTGACAAGATTTTCAACAGCAATTGTGGGCCCTTTGAGGAGGTGAAAAAGGCAAATGCACAGAAAAATGTTGACAAGCCAAAACCCTTGGATACCGAACAAAAATTAGATGTTCAAACTCAGGAAACTAAGCAACCCTCTTCTCAGTCAAAAGAAGCCAGTAAAACCTCAGACAAACCTGTCGAAACTGCCTCTCTCCAAACCATAAAACCTGAAGAATCCAGTAAAAACATGAAAATTGTGGAAGTTGCAACTGCCCGCCAAGAAGCAGCAAAACTTAAAGACACCGAGAAGACTGTCAAATCTGTAGAGAAATCTGATCTAATTACAAAATTAAATACTACAAATACTAAAACTGTGTCCCAACCACAAGTCAATCAATCTGAAGTCAGCTCAATGGAGGTATATATATAATTTATTTCTACAACGAATCCTATTAATTTATACGATTTTTTTACAGCACGTTCCTGCTGCTCCGACCGGCACCGCCCAGTTCTATATCACATGGAAAGAACTTTCGCCAAATCAGAAATATCACTATTTGAAATCTATTGAAATTGCCAACTTGTGCAAAATACTTGGAGCTGGCTTTGATCCGGACACATTTGCGGATCTGTTGCGCACATTGCATGACTTCTATGTGCCCAACAAGGAGCCAACAACAGCAGCTGTGCTGCTAGAGATTAGCAAAAATGATGAGTTCACCATTCTAGCCATGCTCATGTCAAAGGAGGAAAAGAAATGTAAGTGCTAAACTATTTGCAAAAAATAATTGTCTACATTTATCATTCTGTTCTTTTAGTGGTTGCTTTTGTCATGGATGAAATTAAGAAGTTCCCGAAAAACAATCCAGCATTATTAGATAAACTTACCAAGGCCTTCAATTTAGCTTAAAATGAGGATTTGACCCCAAGCTAGCCTAATTCTCATTGACTAAAGCTTAAATTGTTACAAGCAATAAACGTTTTTGGTTCGCTTCAGATTGTTAAACTCAAACATTAAATATGGATTTTTTTCTTAATCTTAATTACAAATATACATGTGAAGAGCGTACAAATTTAAATGTTTCCATTCTGTTTTTAGTTTAAACTTTTAAAGGTACTAAATACTTCTAAACTTCAAAGCAAAAGCTCGATTCACTTTAAGGCTAAAAATCATAAGTCTTAACCATTTCCAATAACAACAAGATGACCGATTTATATTAAGTTTTTACCAGAAGTAAACGAATAGCGTTTTGGCTGAGAGAACCCGAGAACGTCGCCTCAGTAGTCAGGCAATGAATATTAAATAGCAAAT
Organism: Drosophila basisetae; assembly: GCA_035041595.1. Lineage (NCBI taxonomy): Eukaryota > Metazoa > Arthropoda > Insecta > Diptera > Drosophilidae > Drosophila > Drosophila basisetae. The sequence goes on along the minus strand of JAWNLB010000144.1, from coordinate 16,969,349 downwards.
TGAGTAATATGAATTAGTGTAATTTACATAAATCAACGTATTAATTCAATCAGAGAAAGCATCTACCCAAAATGGATGTATGTCTGTCTGCCTGTCTATCAGTCTTTCTGTACTTCTTGTAAACAAACAGCTCCATTAAGTGATTTAAAGTTGAAACTATGCGTTGATGGGTTAACTGCAGCACACACATGCATGCGTACATACATACATACATAAATACATGCATACATACATTCATACATAAATACAAGCAAACATATATTGCATTACAGCTGAAGGCAAAGGCGTGAAAATACATTGGGAGCATTGAGCATTGCTAATCCGAAGTGAGCCAGCCACTCTCGAGAATTCTCAAGCGTAGCCGAAGCCGGATTTGTGTCAGCGCTCGGCTGCCCACTAATTGCGTGAGAGCCGACGGCCGACGGCTTGTACTAAGTAACAAATACATGCGGCTTGTTGTTGTGCCCCATTGTTGTCTCTACTACTACTACAACTAGTTTATAATTTAATTTACATTATTTTTCTTATCGCTCGTACGCTGCATGTGCGAGTGAGCGTGAGGTTGCCAGATGAGCGCAAAAGTTGGCGGGCGCTGTGGCAACTCCAAAGCCGAAGCCGAAGCTAAGCTTCATTAAGCAGAGATGGAGGAGAGTCAGCGAACGGAGCGCATGATCGCCCAGTTGCTGTCCACACTCTAACAGATTTAGATATCGCGCTCTGTGCGAATGAGAAATAAAATAAATCAAATCAAGCAAGCAGACAACAAAAGCGAAAAGGCACACGCAAATAATAAGCTTGTATTCGTATATCGCGTATACGAAGCGTGAACACACAAATAGCGATTAAATAACCGTAAACAATTGCAGTTAAGTATTAGCGTCAAACTAACGGAAATTTTGTGTAAGTGTGTGAGTGTGCGAATTGAAATGCTGTTATTACAATAGTAATAAACAATAAATTAAATTCAAATGCAAAACACAAGAGAGAGAGAGAGAGAGAGAGAGATGGAGAGAAAGCAACTAAAGAATACACAAATAATACACAGTGTATAAGCAATGGAGAAAATAAAAGCAAAAGTAATGTAGACTCTTGGTGGAAAACCTGAAAATTGTTGCAATTTTAAGAAAAGCCATAAAATGTGTGCGAAGTGGGCAAAAAGCAACGGCAACAGTGCGTATGAGGATGTGTGTGTGTGTGTGTGTATCTAATATAAACATGTTTGTATAAACACACAAACATGCAGCAATTATATTTTCACAGTTGTGACTCTGAATTAATATCTAAAAATGTGCAAATTATCAGCAGAAAAAAAAGCAAAACAAGAAACAACAACAATGAAACTCCCACCAAAAAAATACGCAAAACACGCGCAGCATCAGCTCAAAACAACAAATCTATGCGACAGAGCGAGATAGCAGGCGTGCGAGCGAGATAGACTGCCCGCATACCAATACACCAATACAGCAATACAGCAATACACCAATATTGATATAGAGCCACGTACATTGCTTACCTCTCAGTTAATATTGTATTCATCTTCAACAACTGTTAAAGAATGCAAAGCGATTTTTTTGTTGCTGTTGTTGTTGTTGTTGTTGTTGGTGTCTGGCACATCTTTAAGGTCTCGGGAGATCGTCGTGTAAACTGGCCGCCCACCTGCCACCTGCACGTTGTGCCTAATTTATGCTGAGGTCTGACAGAAAAAAACCAAGCTCAAAAGCTTAGCCTGTTTGGCGAGCGCCTCTTCTATTCATTTTTGTTGTTGTTATTGTTGTTGTTGTTGTTGTTGTCGATATCTTCTTATTTGCGTATAACGTACTTCATCGCCCGTCTCAGCCTGTGTCATGCGCAAAACAAAAAACTAAAACATATCCCCATACGCCAATAGCTCAACAAAAAACAACAAAAACAACAACAAAAAAAGAGCCAAAAACGACAACAAAAACAAATACATTGAATATCAGCAAAAGACATAAAAATTCAACCGGTTGGTTGAGTTTCAAAGCCGCTGCCGCAACCTCAGCAACAGCAGCGCAGCAGAAATAATTTAAAAAAAAATTAAAAATAAAAAACTACAGCAAAAAAGAAAGATAAACGTTTTTAATAATAGGGTAAATAAGCCAATCTTCGTTGCTTTTTTAGCATCGTTTCTTTTCTACAGATCCGTTTAGATTACTATTTTTTTCCTAATTGGTGTTTGATAAAAAAACGCAACAAATAATTCATTGGTAAACAAAATAATACCGGATTTCTGCAAAGTACATGTAGATATGTATGCTTGGTCCGCAATTATTTTCAACTTACTCATTTTAATTATATTAATAGAATCGTTTTATCAAGCTGTGCATATTAACTATTCCACGCGTTAGTCTAATCAGTGCTGCATAATATGGCAACGCTTAAAAGCTGACAAGCAACGGATTATTGAGCATTTGATTGTTTCACAAATTGTTGCTAAGCCGTCGGCTTTTAAAACTTTCAGTAAGTGCTGCTACTTCTTTCACGGAAAGACATCAGTTAATAAGGCACTTGTTACATAGTTTAAATAGGAAAATTATATTCTTCGAGTTTCGCATCACTTCCCAGCAAACTTTCAGTTAGCAAAATTTACAAAATTTTGACTTTCGAAAAATAAAAAAAAAACTCTTTTTTTTCGCTATATGGTATATATATACTTCCATCTACTTAACGTAACTATGTTAATTGCAAGTCACTGGCCTAAACAAATACTTACATAAATGACAAATGAGTCATATATGATATACATATCTATAATTATATATATTTGGCTGCTTCTTAGGCCTCATGACGCATCTGCGTCGAGGCACTGAAACTAAAATTGAATCTCATGGCTGAATTGTATCTTCATCTGTCCAAACTGTTTGGGGTGTCGCAAGGAAGTCCAATATTGGATTAAATCTTTAGAGTCCACGTGCTAATTGATTTTATAAGTTGTTGTTGTTGTTGCTGTTGTTGTCGTCTTTTTGGACACACTTTTATAGCGAATTTGCTCGTAGACTTTCTGCTACTATTTACATACATGTGTACAAATTGAAATCATGCGTTTTGGCCACCAACCTAAAACTCAACTCAACTGTGTTCTGGGCCGCTAAGCAGAGCACTCTTCTCCGCTCGGCTAATCCACATGTAATTGAGAGGTTGTTCAAAATCACATGCCAATGGCAATTAGCACAACAGCAATTGCAAATATGCGTTGAACACTCAGTTTTTAAGATTTATGGCTTAAGTGTTTTGTGGATTTGGTGCAGCTTTGACCGGCAGCTTAATTCAATGCAAAATGTTGTTGTTTTGTTGTTGTTGTCGTTGGTTTTATGGGTTTATGCTAATGCTAATAAAACGATAAATATTTTAGAGGAGTGATGCGTAAAAAAACAGCAGCATCAAACACTGGTCGCCACACAAACTGAAGATGGCCAAAAGTGTTCTTGTTGCTGCTGTTGTTGTTCGTCTTCTTCTTGTGGTTCAAGGAAAAGCATCCGCCAACCAATCGATCAACAATAACAACAACAAAACAGAAGCAAACCACCGCTGACTTTGACTTCCGTCTTAACCAAAACAAAACAAAAACCACAACAGCAGCTGTTTTTTTTTTTAACCAACTACAGGTTTTCTGTCTGTTTAATTTGTTTTATTTTGTTTCTGCATTTTTTTTTTGTTTTTTGTATAATTGCCGCGCAACTTCTTTAACGAAAAACTCTTGTCATTGTTCTGATTTTGTTGTTAAATATTTTAAGAAATTTGAGTGCTGTTTGTGGTTGTTTGTGTTTGGCTATTGCGTCAAACTAAATCAAATCACTTGAGTTATTTTCAGGCATATGGCATTTATTGTTGCTGCTGCTTGGTAATTTTTGCTCAAATCTATCCATATCCATATCCATATCCACAAACATATTCATTCAATGTATATTCATATCTCAGCACGTCGCGACGTTTGAGTCGAAGCGTTAATTTAATCAAAATCATTGCGACAACACGACAAAACAGCAACGTCAATGAATGCCGCAACAACAACAGCAAAAACAGCAACTATAGTGAAGACTACAGTCAGTGGCAAAAGCCAGAAGAATGTCTCCAGTCTACATTGAATTGGGGGTTTTTTTGTATTTTGTTTTATTTTGATCGTTCTATATTGAGGCCCTTTACAAAAGATTTACATACTTACATGTTTCTAGGTAAAAGTTGTTGCTTGAATGATTTTTTATGTTCTTGACATTCGGCAAAAATCAAATAGACTTGTAGACAGTTTCTTAAGAGATTGGCTTTTTTCAGAGTTTCCAAAATTCTTGCAAGAAGTGTTCGACCATTTTACATATATATTTAAATTATTAATTATTTTGTGCTTATCAAAATTTTAAAATATTTGTATATTTCATTTTAAGCCTATCTTAAAATGCATTTAATCTGTTTAAAAAATTGTGTATTAAATAACATATTTAAGAAAATTGTATTTACTGCTTGTCAAATGTATCTAATTAAAGTAACTAATTGGAACCAAATTTTTCAAAACTTCTGAAAAGGACTTGACTTTATTCCGAGCAAGCTTTACGAAATATATAAAATTGGCAGAGTAATGGACAGCCCCAATTTATATATATGTAGATCCATATGTCTTCATTCACTCCATTCAAACTGTCTGAAAGCTCACAAGATTTGCTACAGTTTGCTACAGTATTTCAGAAGATCGGCTAAAGTAATTTCATCAGATCTTGCCGAAAATCCGTATTTATTCACACCCGCTGGCCTGGCGGATCCATATAGTGATATCCTCAAATTCAAGAGTCCAGTCGAAAATTTCTATATATATATATATATATATATATTTACGAGTATATTTATATTTATTCGCATGCATATCCGTTAGCCAGACGGATGTAATTTCCGCCGTTTATCATGTATTGTATCTTATTGCGCCACAAAATTGGTCTGAAATAAAGGCGACAACAATGCAGATAAGAGGACAGACGCAGACAGACAACAACAAAAACAACAAACGCATCACTTAAAACGCAATTAAAAGCAAATAAAAACAAAATGTTAAATTAAAACACTTAATCAATATAATAATAATATATATATATATATATATGTATATACATATGTACTTAGAGATTTGACATGCAAAAAGTTTCTTTTGAATGTGTTGATTCTGTTGCATACTTAGCTGCGCTGCTGTGGCATCTTATTAATGGCTGACTTAAAATATCTTACTTTAGCTTTCAATTCGTATTAATAATACTACTATTAATTATGAATAATTTCTGTTTCTGTTTGTGAAACAAAAACCTTGAAGCGCTGCTCTTAACCTCATGTGTATTTGTAGGGAAAAATGCGCATACATTTGATGCAATTTGTATGTAAATAATGAATTTATTATGAGCATGAAACCGCTGCTGATACAAGCTGGCAATGTGAATGAGTTTATCTCGGCTTTTGGAATTTTGCGCTTTTGATCGTGGTTCAGAGTCGAAGTGAGATATCCCGTCAAGTGCATATGTCTCTCAAAAGTTGCGACGTCATTGCCCTATCAGGCCGACTGCACAAAATTATTTAAGATATGCAAAAACCACTCGGTTCAATTTGTCACCCAAATGTATAATTAAATACAATAAATTCCAGCGAAGTGTTGTTTAGTGCAATAAGATTCCGAGAATTTTAGAAAACCAGAATTGGCGATTGGCTCTTATTTTAACTTGACACAATAGTAATAAAAAATTATAATAAAAAATAAATCAAGTTTCAGCACTTTTTGCATTACTATTTTTTGCTAATCAAATTGCAATTTTTCTAATAAAACGTTTGTGGCAATCGAAATCAATATAAACAATAAACAATAAGCTAATTGTTATAACAAAATCCACGATTGGCATTCTATAATGTGTGTGTTTGTTTTATTATCATATATAGAATCACAATCGAAATCATGCGGTAGTCTGAAGACACGTTGAAATAATGCCACTGAAGTTTAAACATTTATTGGATAACTATTTTTGGACATGAATATGGATTTTGATTTTTCGGACTTTTGTAAGTATGCCTTAATATATAAGACAATATATATTTTAACCCTAAAAAATAAATAAATTTGTGTCGACGAGTATGAATTTAAATTTAAAAAAATGCCCATCACTTGAGATTAATCTTCCTGAAGTAAAATAGAGAATCTTTACAATAGCAAATAATTAAATCAAATAGAGAAGCTATTTTAAAGGCACATTTTAAATACTTATCTAGCATTGACGAAGATTTCATCAACCCATTTTCAAAATTGAGTAGGCTTGTGGCTTGGCAGATACATGACCATAAAATTAGAATAGTCCCTGGCAAGGTTATCAAAAAAAGTGAATAAATTGTCCTTCGGCTGGTCTCTAAAATATGCGCCACTCCACCAAACTGCCAAAAAAACAACTAACAGCAACATATTAGAATGCTCTAGTCTCGAAAGTTCGACTAAAAGATACCCTGGATTCAGCGGTCAAATATATTGAAACGAATAAAACACTCAAAACAGAAACTTTTAAATCGAATAAACGCCAAATGAACTTAGGCTGTTTAAGGGCAGTCTATTAAATGTTCAATTGGAAGGCAATTTCAAACTAATTGTGGCTTTTATAGCTATCGGAATTTGATTTTTATCGACAAGCGCATATCAAGTGGGGTTATCGATAATTGTAACCCAATTTGCGAACGATATACAAGAAGTTTATAGCTCGTATAGTCTTCGAGATCGGTGCTTTCACACAAACAGATGGACATGGATCGACTCTGCTGTTGAATATATATATATTTTAAAAATTATATGCATATACGAGTATACATTATATGGGTTAGAAGTTGCCTTTTGCACAGCTTCATTATAACCTCTTTGTCCATTGTCAATGGGTTGAGGGTATAGAAATCCAAATGTGGCTACCAAAATAGATGGGCAAATAAAATAAATTGATGTAGCAGTCGGCGTTTGTTATGCTTAACAAAATTCGTCTTATACCCTCCAAATAGACAAATACAAGTGCAGCACACAAATGCCTACAGATACATATATAAATGAATATATATATATATATATACATTTCTAAATAATGTCGCCTGGTTGCTGAGGCGAGGAGCTAAAACATTGTTTGATCAATAAAACTGGCTCAGGACACAGGACAAGGCAAAAACTCAAATATTTGCACACTGATTGAATTTCGCTGCTGGCAGTGCACAAAAATTTCACAGCGAATTTGACGTTTGAGCGCGTGCTAAAAAACAAGGAATATTCTTAATAAAATAAACTAATGAAAACAAAGACTTGGCAGAAGCTTGAAAACAGCTTGTGAATAATGTCAAAGCATTTGTAAAAACATTTGAGCAAAGCACTTGCAAAAACAAAGTTCGTTTTTAGTTGATTTTAGTTTTCTTTATTATTATTAATTGGGTTTTGTTTTCGTTTTCGTTTTCGCTTTCAATTACTTGTCGAGCTTCTTCTGCCTTTAAGTAGTTAATATTTTTATATTTTATGCATGTTTTTGTTTTATTTTTTATTTTTTTGTATAAATATAACAATTGGAAAAGCGCATTTTCACTGCTCAGCCAGTTGTGAAAAGTGCATCAACCGCGTGTGCGCTCACATGTGCGTTAGATAATTGTTGTTGTTGTTGTTGTTGTTTTTGTTATTGTTATTGTTGTTTCTTTATCGAATCTCATTTACCAACGTTTGGTGTTAACAATTTACGATGCTGTTGCAGCTAGCAGCTACTAACTTGGCTCTTAGTGCTAACCGTGTGCGCTTGGCCGAAAGGCGCGTTCAAATCATCCAGTTAAAGGCTAACAATTTCCAAGTTATCAGCACCAGAAAGTGATTAAATAAACGTATTATGGATTATCCCAAAACCCTAAATGGTAATTGAGTGTGACGGTGTGTGTGATTGTGTGTATCTATTTTCTTTTTGCACAAACTGCTAAAGCTGTCATTAAAATTTAGTTGGCACATAAATCCAACTGAGTCGCTTTTATCGATCAAACACTTTGACTATTTGCTGCTTATCAGTCGAATGTTTTCAGTAGTTTCACTAGCTTTCTAGTTTCCTACAAATGTAAATTTATCGTACACATATTTGTATGTATTCCATATATATATATATATATGAAGTGAATGTTCAGTGTATCGACGCCCCTTAAAAAATATGAACTACAATCTGTGCGCCTGACTCATGTTAATTTAAATATATATTTCAAATTGCAGTCATAAAACTAACTAAACTATTTAAATAGGATGTATGAATCGTCGTTCTAAACTATTTAATGTCGATTTTAATCCACAAACAAACACCCAAAGCATAAAAACAAATTATTTGAAATATATTTTTAAAATTCAATCTATTTGCTTTGTTAACGATTACTTAAATGTCATTTATTTTTTTAATGTTTGACTGGTTTCAGTCTCCACCAAAAAAAATATATATATGTAAGAGTATATTAAGTGTAAAACAGATTTTTTATACTATGCATAAATAGCAGTTATGTACATATGACAATATTATTAAATCAAATATAAAATCGAATATATTTGAATTTTACATTTAAACTAAAAGCAAATATAGCAAACATTAACTTTGTAAAATTTCTGGGCATATTCAATAAAGTAGCTCAAATTAATCGAACTTGTTTCTTAGTTAACGTTTTAGACTTTGAGATTAAAGAGCAATATGCGTTGAAGTCTTCAGATCATTGAGTATTTGTCATAGTTATAAAATTTGCTGTCTAGTCTGCTGTGGCTGAAGTCTGCCTTCGAGTTCGAATAGTTCAGTGTGAAATGTGAAATTATGTTTTGATATTACATGAAATAAATGTATAAGCGAAGTAAATGTGAAATATTAAAATTTTAATTTTTAACATTAAATAATTTATATGTATAATATAAAAAAAATATTAAATTAGATAAACCTTTTCTGAATACTAAAAAAAAAATCGAACTGGTACTCAGAAAATAATAAACCAGGTTTTTAGAAAGATTCAACCAACCAAAAAGCTTTCTAAATAATTAGGTGGCATTACCCCAAGATTCAGGTCGATTTTTTCGGAGTTTGGGTTATTATCTAAGTTGTTAATATTTAATTGTTATCTTCTGTGAAGATTATTGGTATATACTCGTAGATAACATTGGATTACTATCGGTCATATTTTTGTGTTTCGTAGTGAAATTTTATTGGATTATGTCCAGCGAATCTGCAAGTGTGTGCCCAAGATAACTGATATTAGTTGCTTAATTTATATATATATATACGAGTATATATATATTATATTTTTTATTTTATTTTAAAATGGTTTCCTTGTGTTGCAGCTCGCCCCGATTATGATGTCATTGACAATGAAGCATTGGATTTGTTTATGCAAGCCGCCTGCGTTGGGAATCTCGATGAGGCGCCACAACCACACAGCCACAGCCATAGCCATAGCCACAATCACAACCACAATCCCCATGAGGAGCTGGCCAATGTTGTTGGCATCTCGAAGCTGGAAGCTCCGCACACGCCGCCCATGAATCTCCTGGATGCACAGCTGGCAACTGGTCGTGGTAGTGCGATGGCAATGCCACTAGCACATTTGCCCGAGAGCCCGCCCGATTCGGGATCGGAGCCCGCCTACAGTCCGCTGGGGGAAACGCATGCACTGAACGGACGGGAGCTCATCTACACCGGCTTGGGCAACATGCAACAACAGCAGCAACAACAACAACAACAAATGTTGCAAGCGGATTTGCAGTTTACTTCACCACCCCTGCTGCCGGTGCAGCAGCAGCATCATTTTGTTGCCCCCGCGCAGGATGTGAGGGTGAAGCATGAAACGGGTATCGGCAACAGTTTGCTCCGCCAGCAGCAGCAACAACAGCAGCAGCAACTCAACTGCGAGCAACAATTGATGCCGTTGCAGCACCAACCACTGCAGAACTTGCCGCAGGATCCGCTGCCCTTTCCGCACTATGACAACGGACACGTTTTGTATGGCAGTGGCAGCTACCAAAATCTATCCAGCATGTCCACCTGTATGCTGACCTCGCCACTGGGATTGGGTGATCGAGTTCAGGTAATTGGCACCAGTCAATTATCGCTGACCAGCTCAACGCCAACGACTCCGGTGCATTCGTTGTCGCGCAAGCGGAAGATGTCCACTCAGCTGGATTGTCCGGAATTTGGGCCGATGGCCAAGCATGATCCGGGCTTGCAGATGAGTCCGTTGCGCAGTTCATATCATGCCATTGACATTGCCATCGCACCGAGCAGCAGCAGTCCCAGTGAACATGACCTGAGCAAGACACCCGCCCACTCACACTGTTCCGCCTCCGTTTCGCCGGCGCTGTCCGCCATCAATTCGCAGGCGGAGAATAGCCTCGATGGGCCGGCGAGCAATGCGGCTGCCGGCTGTGGCTCCGGCTCTGGCTCGGGCAGCGAGGCCGGTGATCCGACATTGACGCAGTGCATCCGCTTCAGTCCATTCCAGCCGGAGAACTGGCACAAGCTGTGCGACCAAAACCTGCACGAGCTATCCGTCATCTACTATCGCGTCGATGCGGACAAGGGCTTCAATTTCAGCGTCTCGGATGATGCGTATGTGTGCCAGAAGAAGAACCATTTTCAGGTCACTTGCCATGCCCGTCTGCAGGGCGATGCCAAATTTGTGAAGACACCGTCCGGCCTGGAGAAAATCAAGTCGTTCCACTTGCATTTCTACGGTGTCAAATTCGAGGCGCCCAATCAAACGATACGCGTGGAGCAGAGTCAATCCGATCGCTCGAAGAAGCCATTCTATCCCGTACCGTAAGTATTAACATCTATCCTATAAATACTCGTATATAGATATATTTCTATGCTCGCTTTCAGTATCGATCTCCAGAGCCATATTGTCAGCAAAATAACCGTGGGTCGCCTGCACTTCTCGGAGACAACGAACAATAATATGCGCAAGAAGGGACGCCCAAATCCGGAGCAGCGTTTCTTTCAGCTTGTTGTCGGTCTCCACGTGCACACGACATCTGGCCACTTTCCCGTCGTTAGCCATGGCAGCGAGCGGATCATTGTGCGCGCCTCGAATCCCGGCCAATTTGAGTCCGATGTGGATCTGGTCTGGCAGCGTGGCATTACGCAGGAGTCCATCTTCCATGCGGGTCGCGTGGGCATCAACACAGATCGCCCAGACGAGAGTCTTGTCGTACATGGCAATCTCAAGGTATCCGGCCACATTGTCCAGCCGAGCGATAGCCGCGCCAAACAGGAGATCGCCGAATTGGATACTTCCGTTCAGTTGCGCAATATGCAAAAGATACGCATCGTCCGTTATCGCTATGAGCCGGAATATGCCGTGCATTCCGGTCTGCGGCGGGAGAGCGATACAAGGGAAATCGTTGACACCGGCGTCATAGCGCAGGAGGTGCGCGAGGTTATACCGGATGCGGTCCAAGAGGCTGGCAGCGTTGTACTGCCCAATGGAAATGTTATTGAGAACTTTTTGCTGGTCAATAAGGTAAAAGCAAAATCAGAATACTTAAAAATTAATTTGCTTAAATATAACTGCCCAAAAATTTAGCATATGGTCACTCTAATTGCGCACATTTTTATTACCCACAATATTTCCCCCAAAATTAATTGCTAAGGGTACTTTTTTAAAAAACCCGCCATAAATTTAAAGAACTTGTGTGATCGGTTATGGTCACCCTTACTTACAGCCCTGGTCGAAGGACTTTTTTGAGTAACTGCCTGTGTTGAACACGTTCACACTATTGAATAATGTTTCATGGTCACACCTTTTTAATGCTGCACTTGAAAACTGCCAACTTTGAATTTATGTGTTTTTAGTAATCTCCTGTTTGTATTCTATCTGGGGAACCTACGCCTCAGAAATCAACTCATAAAACACACAAACACTTTAACAATTGTTAAGCTTAAGCAAACAATTTTTAAACACAAGAAACAGTGACACACCACCTATAAACACAATTTTATTACACCATTTTGAACTTAGGATCGTATACTAATGGAGAACATTGGAGCCGTTAAGGAGCTGTGCAAGGTCACCGGATCGCTGGAGTCGCGCATTGAGAGTCTGGAACGGGCCAACACCAATCACAATAACCACCAACTGCGTGCCAAGGATCTGCTCGAGCCACGCTGTCTTTTGCCGCCGCGGCCGCAACTGAAGCCCAACAATCGCAGCAATGATGGCTACGAGATCTGCTCCAGTCGCCTAATGCAAAGCATTATCTTCATGCTGATCATTATTATGGCAGCCTGGTAAGCACTGCTTTATTGTGGAAAATTATATAAAAAAAAGAAATTAATCTACTAAAAGAAAATCCAAGTATCTTTCGTCGGTTAACAATATTGTCAATAATTCTTTATTCAATTAAACATTTCGTATTGCAGAAATAGTTTTTGTCATTTCAATTTTACATATTTTGGTTGCTTTTGATTAAGACCGCATTTAGATTGCCTAAGTTTATTTAGGCATTTATTTATTTATTGAGAGAATATACAAATAGCTTTCGACGGCCAATATAAACTCAAATCTATTCAAAATCGATTATAGCTTGGCCGCCGTTTCCACGCTGTATTTTGTGGAGCACAACAAGCAGCAACAGCATCTGGATGGCTCTCAGATGTTTGGCGACAGTCGCCTCTTTCGACCGAATGTGTCGGCGACGCGTCTCAGCGACGAGGATCACTTAAATTTTCAGCACAGCTGGCAGACGCTGTTCAAGAACAAAACGCAAGGATCGTGGCCCAGCGTAATCTTTACGCCGAGCACCACACGACCCACGGTGCGGCATATTGTGCGGGCCGATGAAGTGCAGCAGGAGGAGGAGGAACTGACGGCTGTGATGAACAATCCGCAGGGAAATCCGGCGCTGCCCAAGCAGGCACACTCACGGATCACGACAACAGCACCGGGAAACAATAGCACCAACGCCAACCACAACAAGACAATAGTCAGCAAGAACAAGTCCAAGTGGCCAGTTAGCCAGGAGGCACTGCGTCCGGCGGCGGCGGCGGCGGCACAAAAGCTGCTGCAGAGTGTGCCCACAGTGAGTCGAATTCCGGCTGCATCCAGTAACGATACGGACAGCTCATCTTCGGAGAGGCCAGCGGGAATTGCGCCACTCCCCCAGGACTTTGAGAACAACTCCATCGATGTGGATGCACAGCAGCAGCAGCAGCAACAGCAACTCCGACAGCAACAGCAACAACAACCATTGAAGCCATCATCCAAGCTGGGTGAGCAGATTGTGGTGCTGGGCACGATTCCCAGCACCATTGTGGATAACGCACCGGTTGCATCTGCTGGCCAGGCCATACGCAAGCTCAACGCGGGCGATGAAGCCATTTATAATGTGTACAAAACCGTTTCGCCACCCACAGCCAATTTGGCATTGACCACCAATAAGGTCAGCACCGAGCAGAGTCATCTGCAGAGCACACTCTCCCTGGCGATGGACGTGCCGCCGCCGGCTGTGTTGCGCAACAGCAGCGGTGGCAAGGATAGCATCGATGCCCTGGATCTACAGAATCTGAGCAACACCAATGAATCGGAGTCGGTGGATAATCCCGTAACGGCACTCTTCGGCTTCGAGTATCCCGGTCCGCGGGACTCCAGTGTGAGCAGAAGATCGACCAATCAACGCAGTCTGGATAGGATTAGGCAGAAGAGTTTGAGCACGCCGCTCTTTGGCCAGCCGCCCGAGTGCAATGGCGATGATGCAGTCAGCGATAATTGTCAGGTGGGTGGTAGACTTAAATAAATTCATTTTGAATGTACAGAGTATGGACAAGTCGGTCAGTCTCGAGCAATCCCTTTCTCATTTGTTGTTAAAGAAATTATCTTTACATTCTTTTGTAGTCCACCTGCCTTGTGGAGCTGCAACCGGCTGCAGTTGCTCTGGATAATGTGGATGCCAATGTGAAGCATCAGCATGTCGAGGATGAGCTGCCGTCCGCCGAGCAGGAGCAGGAGCAGGATGCCGATATATTGACAATACGCCCCGTTGCTGCTGCCAGCAACGATAGCAGCAGCAGCAGCAGCAATGTGGCCCCATCATCACGTGTCTACCATGGCAAGAGCTCCCACAACACTGTGGCGCGCACCAAGCAATTCTCCACCGAAACGGATGGCTCATCCTCGTCCGCTGCGAGCAGCGATCAGGATGATGCGCTCTACACGGTGGCAGCGGGGCATTTAGACCTGCCAGTTGCTGCTCCAGTTGCAACAATGGTGACACCGTTGCCGCCACAGCCAGATTGCTGGAGCATCTCTAGCTGTGTGCTGGCTGGTCAAAACAATTACACCATCGATGTGGAGCAATTCTGCCCGAGATCGGGCAGTTCCCTCAATGTGAGCTATGTGGTGCCCGTGTCCCGTTATCTGCAAGCAGTCAGCTTGGAGCTGCACTTCAGGTTGGTGCCACAAATCTAGAAGGTGTCTCAAAACAAATGTTTGATCGACTTTTTTGTGTTTGCTTCAGCTCCAGTAAGCCGCTGCAGTGGTCCATTTGCGGCGATGAGGATAAGTCGAAGGCGCAGTTGAATGAGGACTCGGATGAGGCGCCACCAAGCAGCGGGGTCAAGGTGCTCAAGCAGTTGAGCAACAACAAGCTAGTCCTCGTCCTGGACATACCAAGCAACTTTATGCTACGCGCAAGCCCCTTTCTGGAACAAGTACGAGCATAACTATTAAATATGCTATTTATATATTAATATATTTCCTGTGCTTGCAGCAAAAACTATGCGATGACAACGCCCCTGTGGCGAACCCTATACTCCAGTACAACTTTAGCATCGTAAGAGATTGTGATTCGTTAACAATTTAATTTATGGCACGGATCGAAGCGCATCTTATTGCAACAACAAAAATAAAGCAACAAAAACAAAACGAAAACAAAAGCAAAAAGCATCAACATTTATCGAAAATTTTAAATAATAAATAAAAATATTTAGTAAAATTAACTTTTGTTTGTTTTTTATTTACTTAAATCAACATTTATTAGCCAATTTCAAGGCTACACGGCAAATGGCTGATCCTTGCCATCCTCATGGTATTTAATGTACGTCTCGCCGTGCGTAAAGTCCTTGCTGCCCTCGAGGCGACCACGTGGCGGGGCCTTATCATAGTCAAAGCCCTTCGCTGACTTGCCAAACAGCTGATTGGCCATCTCGATGTCCTCGCGGTATTTGCCGACCACAACTTTCTTGCCCGTAATCGGATCGGTTATGTCACCAAGTGGATAGACGACTTTTTCCACATTGTGTGTGATGAGGCGGGTCATGCGCTCGGGCAGCTCACGTATCAGCACCACATCGCCCGTTTTGCACAGCTTTTTTGGATCGTGGGCAAAGAAGAACGTATCCTTTTTAAAGTACTGCAACAAATATACGCATTTAAATTCCATGCTTATTAGAAAACACAAGCAATGCAAATGCAAACCATGTTCAGATTTTTGTCCAGCTCCATGCGGCGTATGCGTATTTTGGAGGCATTCTGTTTTATGCAGGGCATGCATTGGCCCATCAGCAACATACCCCGCGCTGCCATTTTATTTACAACTAGTCAGAAACAAGCTAAATTCGCAAATCTTTGCAAGACTGGTTAAATTGCAGTTTGATCACAATCAGTGTGACCGTATGCATCAAAACGGTCCTAAAAATACCACAAGCACATTTTGTATAATTGTCCAACTTAAATTTACAACTCATATGACTCGTAAATTGTTTTCCTTTTTTCTGCTTATTTATTGCCAAGTAAACCAAACTAATAAGCAACTAAAAATACCAATTTGGTTTTCGAACGAATTGCGCAGCAAGTGTGCACACACTTCCCAATAACTGATAATCAGCTGTTGTGCAGCTGTTGTGTACACACCTTGTCTCCGATAAGAAACAGTTCTTGTATTGTGTGCTATTCTTTTCAAATTAAATTAAATTCTTTCATTGGCTTTTATAATTTCAACAACGCGCACAGCTAACTGCATGTAAAAAAAAAAACAATAGCCGTGCACAGGCAACGCACGCTTACGTCACCATGGTAAGCAAACAAAGAAGCCATAAAAAATAGTCATGGAGATGAGCGGTCCAATGATAATGGCACTTGCGACTGTAAACTGTAAACTAAACTCAACGCCTTTATCAACTCGATCAATTCCGCTCAACGTTTATCTGCAGCATAAAAACAACATTTCTAAAGCTTTTTCCATGCTTTCCGCAGAGCTACGAAGACGAAGACTACCCCGTCGACTCATTTCCAAAAGATTTTGGCTATGGCGCCTACGATCAGGATGGTTTGGAACTGGAGCCAAATGCATCGAGCAATAGCGAAACAAAACCGCGCATTTTACTGATGGGTCTGCGACGGTCGGGAAAGAGCTCCATACAGAAAGTCGTCTTCCATAAGATGTCGCCGAATGAAACGCTATTCCTCGAATCGACGAGCAAAATTGTTAAAGATGACATCAACAATTCCAGTTTTGTACAGTTTCAAATTTGGGATTTCCCAGGACAAATTGATTTCATCGAGCCCACATTCGATTCGGATATGATATTCGGTGGCTGTGGCGCGCTCGTCTTCGTCATCGATGCCAAGGACGACTACAATGAAGCGCTGACCAAGTTCAAGAATACGGTCATCAAGGCATATAAAGTTAATCCACGCATTAAATTCGAGGTCTTCATACACAAGGTGAGTGTTTAGATATGAAACTCTTATCGCCATTATTGCATTTATGCAGCTGTTGTTTTTCCCATAGGTTGATGGCATTAGCGATGATTCCAAAATGGAATCGCAACGTGATATACACCAGCGCTCATCGGATGACCTCAGCGAGGCGGGCCTCGATCAGATACATCTAAGTTTTCACCTGACTTCGATATATGATCACTCAATATTCGAGGCATTCTCAAAAGTTGTGCAGAAACTGATACCACAGCTGCCGACGCTTGAGAATCTGTTAAACATTTTCATACCAGTGAGTTGAAAATTTCTTAGCATGTTAAATATTCATTAAATCTTTCTACAATTTTTAACAGAACTCTGGCATTGAGAAAGCATTTCTCTTTGATGTCGTATCGAAAATCTATATAGCAACGGATTCATCACCAGTTGACATGCAAGCCTACGAACTATGCTGTGACATGATCGATATGGTCATCGATCTCTCCAGCATCTATAGGTAGGCAATGGGATATTGAGAGGAATTTTAAATGTTAACATTATCTGTTTATCGCCCACAGCTCCGAGGAAACTGCATTTGACAGTGGCAGTTCTAGTCTGATTAAACTGAACAACAATACGATACTCTATATGCGAGAGGTGAACAAGTTTTTGGCTCTGGTCTGCATACTACGCGAAGAGAATTTCAATCGGCAGGGTGTCATTGATTATAATTTTATTTGCTTCCGCGATGCCATCAGCGAGGTGTTTGAACTGCGTCTGAAGCGCCAGAAGCAGCTGGAGAATGCCGAGCAGGATGAAGATGAGTTGGGCGAGGATCAGGGCATTACAATTGGCCGCTTGAATCATGAGAACGATACGGCTGTGGTGTCTAGAGCTGCAAAAATGACATGAGCATTATTCCGGTGACCTTACGTTCTGTGTGCTGAGCTATCGCTTAATTTCTTCCCAAATATTTACACTTGTACACACGAGCAAAAACATTACTGATAACAACACTAATTTGTCACTTATACATTTTTTTATTTTATCCAATTTTTATGTTTCTTCTATATAACTATCTTTGTTCTATATTGTTAATTGATTTGTTTGGCCTCTTCGCTGCTCATTTCAACGCCAGAAAACAACTTCCCAGCGTTTAAAATAACTACAACAATAATATGTATATTTTTAAATAAAATTATATTAAATTGAACATTTACGGTGTGATATTTATACATTGTACTGGGGGGTTTTAAATATCTACAACTTCGCGCCCCGTATTCAAATAGTTTTATTATCGATAATACTAGTGATCGATCGGACGATAGCTTTGTTTAGGAGCACATATATCGATATACAAAGTAGTACAACCATAGCTGATGCAATTTCTCAAATGGTAGACGAGCACAAAACAGAGTATAAATTTTGAACGCCTACTATCGATATATTGAATAAGAGAACACTTCAAATATAACAATCGGTAACAATCGCTGTGGCAATAATCGTTGCATCGATTTTTTTTTTTGTTATAGCAGTTACATCTCTAAAACAAATAAAACAGACTGGTCCGACGGCGACACTTTGAATGTGTGTGCGTGCTGGTCAAACAGTAGTGAAAAATGAGCTGCTGAGAGCAGTAGAATTAATAGTTAATGCGTTAGTTGCCGAAAATTGCTGATTTTTATCTACTCAGAAATAGTGCTAATTAAACTACAAGTTGTTGCTGAGTGTTTTCCTCAAATACGATCGACGGGTGGTGCAGTTAATAATAAAAAAAGAAAACAAAAAAAAACCAGTTAAATCAGTGTCGGGTGAAAGAAAGAAATTTCGCTTAAGTGTTAAATTGAATGTGTGTGTGTGTGTTTGTGCAACAACAACAACTACCACAGAAGCGATAGCAGAAACAACAACAAAAACCTGGTCTCGTATGTCCGCTTTCCTTGCTCATTACGGTGCTTTTCTGTGCCCAAAGTGCAGGCAAGTGCAGCCTGGAATCAGCAGCGGTTGGTGCCGTTGACATTGACAGGTGCGTAGACAATTTTCTACTTTCGTTGCTTCAACTTTGTCTGCTTGTATTGATTGTTCAAATCTGGCGCCGCATCCCATTTAACAATAGATCTATTTATGCATACAACAAATTTCGAACGAATAGAAATAAAGTGAAAGGTGGTGGCACATCTCCGTCAGCCTTTTGTCTGATTCATAACAAAAGCAAGCACACACATCTAATTGTACTCTACTAACATTTTGTTACTACTAAATTGAATTGTGTATTAATGCAGAAATAACTACTACTACAACAACAGAAGATTGAGAGACAGAGAAAAGTGTGTGCGAAAGAGATGCACGCACTGCTGTAAGGGCGAGGACAAGGGCAACAGCGACAATCGATAAAAATATTTAATGCACTTTTCTCGTCAACTTAAAGCTGTGCTGTGTGTATGGAACAGTGCCTACCTAATGCAGCAAATTGGATAATTAATTAGTAGCACCTGTGTGCAATTGTTGTCAACCACCCACAATGCTTATGTCATGACCGGATGCTTATACATACATGCATAGAAATAAATATATGTATATGTATTTTACGAAAAAGCATTGTATGGTAACGATTTTTCATAGCAACCCCCAAAAATGCCCCTAAATATATACTTGTTTTTTTTTTAGCAATTTCCTACCTCAAGCGGTTTCTGACATGCAATTTCTAGCTTTGAGGTTATGTTGCACTGGGTTTTGCCGGGTGGTTTTTCTAAGGGTTGTTGTTGCCATTATTGATTTACTGCCCAACTGGATTTCGCAAAGAAAAATGAATCATTTGTAGCATATTTAACTTTCCATAAAATGCTAATAAGTGTGATTATTTGCTAATTTATAATTTCCCCTGAAATACCTGGCCACAAAGCGTTAAGTATGTTAATTTGTTGTTGTTGTTGTTAATGTGTTGACAACACGTGCGACGGCGCCGCATACAATTTTCATTTTCTTTTAGCAAACAAATTCTCAGCTTTGGGAGGGTGTGCCCCAAAGCACAGGCAATGATTACTTGGCCAGGTGGCCCAAAAGAAATCTCCCGAAAAAATAGTAAAAACAACCATTTGTAGGCAAATTAAATTGCTAACAAACCGTGAAGTTGGTTAGTGGGTTTGTTGCTTTAACCAAAAAGAAATGTGTATGTGGTTTTAATATGTATTTGTCTTCTCTTTTTATCTCAACTGTTATCTGGTGAACACAAACATTTGCCGTTAGTCTTGGCAGGCGCTTTGAAAATTGTTTTTTTTATCGATTGCTTTCTCACTTCCGCACAAAACCATCCAATCAGACAGACACAATTGCTTTTTGCTACACTTTTTCTCTCATCCTCCACTGCCCGAGCTTCTTTTTTTCTATGATCGTATTTTTGCCAGCTATCCTCCATTTGGTGGCCGTGGTTGTTTTTGTTGCGTTTATGTACACTTTACTTGCAATTGTATCTGTTTTTGTTGGCTGCGCCTTGCTGCGCCTGCCCCAAAGCGGAAGCGACGTCATTTATGTAAATTGTTTGCGTGACATTACTATACAGAAACCATATTATGAACCGGTACACGCACGCCCCTCTAGAATTAAGTCCAACACCATTGTGAATAACAGATCCTCCCCACTCCCTCTCCCTCACTCTTCTTTCAATCGTTGCCACGGCGGCTGCGCTCTGTAAGCTTCTATGATGGCAGTAATCAGTAATTTGCCATAAAAAAAAAAAACAACAGTAAAACCTAAAATTTGCATATAGCATATGACGCGCTGTAACGTTAACCGAATGTTATTGCTGTTATGTTAATAGTTTATGGTATTCCAAGAAGAGAGTTGCTAACACTGCTGAAAATAATATGGCTGCTGTTGATGCAATTTACTGTCTATGTTAAGCAGCTGAATAGGCATAAATATAAAATGATTATTTTGAAATATAATATTAAAAAATTATAACACATTGTATTTGTTATTTTTGCTAAATTTACCTAAAATGCATAATTGATGGCAGGCATATGTTGAATGCACTTTAAACATAAAATCTATTTATGTACATTTCGTTTCCCACATTTTTGTGTGCGCCATCTGACGAAACTGTTTTGTGTTTTTTTGTTTGTTGCTTTGACTTTTAATGACCTTAACAAAAATTTCATATTCTTTCATCTTGCGCTCATTAACCATAGATTCAAATTAGTTTAGCTTTGTTTTATTTAATTTTTTTTTTGTTTTTTCGTGCTCTCTATATAGCTTGTAGATTTATTTTGTGAACTCGTTGAATTTGTTGTTTGCTTAAATTACCTGCCCCGTGCTCGCCAAGTTCAGCGAGGTGAAACGGTTAAATGTTTTCAAAACTGCCTGAAGTCTTTTGTAAACACACACACATATATAGATATTTGTATAGTAATGTGTGTGTGCTCCACATTGTAAGCCTTCATCTGCTGAAACAGGGTGCTTCGGCTGCATCGAATATCGGTTCAATGCACTTGAGATGCACACCAATTTAAATTACAAATTAAGTATGCACATTGATCAGAGTCACATTTTTTTGTTTCATATTTTTTACTGGCTCTCCTCACATGTCAGCAAATAATGACAAAATGCCGCTCAACGTACAAAAAACGTGATGTGTGACAAGAGCTGAAAACAAATAAATCTAAATAAAAATATATCAGCGGATCAACGCACCATAATATCTAAAAGATACATATAGACACACGTATGTTTGTGGCGTAAATATTTTTTTTCTTTTGGCAAACTAGTCCAAAAAACAAGCACAAAACTGAATCATACATTGAATTTTAGGCAATAATGTAGTATATATCCAAACCTAACAATTGTCACGTAAAAATTGGTATAGAGTGAGAATTCGACGTGAAAATATCCTAAATCAAGAAAGAACCTTTGCCAAGTAGACACATTGATCAATCACTTCTATTGTTCTAATAATCTCAGATATATACTCAATTTATTAATATATTAATCCAATAATGAAAAACACACTTGATCTACATATGTGTCTATCTCAATCATACCGGTTCTACACATTTGAAATATTTGCAGGGTATAAAAATGGCACACAATACTGCGAACGTCATCAACACCTCCATTTATTTCCACAAATGTTTTAGTTCGCTTGTAAGTATTTTCATTTATAAAATACGTTTGCAATGCAGTCGGTCAGCGTCCCAATAAGCTGCTCATTATTCCGCTTGCCTGAAAGCGATTTAAGCGAGAAATCACTTGAAATTAATTTTCACCGTTAGCAGTTCCATACGGTTCGTCCAAATATTGACCTAGTCAACGTATTGTGAATCATGATGATATCGAACTTTTTTAAAGTTCAGTCGATCAGCGGCGAGCAGAGAGTGCACAAAGCTTTTTGTGTCGCTAAAGCTTTTGCATAAAGCTTTTAAAGAGCACACAAACTAAAAGAGAGACCATGCAAAATATTTTCAGTTCTCTTTATAGATTTTGCTTTTAGCATTGGGTTGATTTTGTTGACGTTAAAAACTATTGAAAAGAGATACCTAACCTTAAGGCTTGAAGGTTTTCAATTGAACAACAGTAACTTGAACTAGCAAACCTTTGTACAATAAATAATAAGCTATATAAAATATATGTATATAGTAATATTTATATAAACCGTTCAGATCGCCTATTCAAAGTGCATTAACAATTTCAGCTTAACTCGTCAATTAAAGCAAACAAATTGCAATTAAGTTGCACAGCTGTTAATGCGAATTCCCCGTAAACAGTTTTTCAATTACTATTAAATGCTGCCACTGTGTAAACAATAAAACAAATTCATTTTACTGACGCTCTAAAGTTTTGTTCGGCAATTGACAATAAAAACATCTTATATAGTATAGTAGTACTTATATGGCTTGGATTATACAATAATTGAGTATATAGTATTTTGCAAGCACCTTTCGCATCCATGATAAAGCCTGATTGATAATAATAATAATAATAGTGCTGACTCTATACGCAACATGAAATAACCTTGATTTGTTATTCTAGTACATTCCCTCTTTTGTTTTTTTTATTTTTTCATTATTACTATTGTTGTCGTACGAGGCAGCTAACTAGAAAAACACACCGCACTATTCTATAAACTAAATACTTACCTACATATACATATACATATGCATATACATATATATAAATACATATACACATCATGCATATGTATTTGCGATAACACAATACGCAAGCGATGCGGAATTCTCTGCCAAATTCTTATTTGTGCATGTATGGGTGGTCTACGTATGTAAATATATGTATCGGTTCGGCATAGTATTTGTTGTTGTTATAAAATCAGCTCGTGGCAAGACAACAACAAACCAACGCATTTGTTCGAGTGCAAAACCATTAAAGAAAAAAAAGAAACGGCGAAATATGAATGAAAATGCGATCGTCTATTTTTGGTTTCTTTCGAGAATTACCTATTTTTTCTTATACCCTAGGAAAGTAACTCTGAGAGTTAATAATAAGATATGTGAATAGTTTCTAGCTTGTTTTACATTTGAAGAAAACGCTAGCTAAGCAAATGCTCAACTTGAACCAACCTAATGTTATTATTTTCTGAGAAAAATGATATGTCTCAAGATCTGTTAAATAAATTTGATTGTATTTAATGATACTGGAAACGTTTTTTATGTTGCTTTTTTCAAGCTGTAAACCTTAAAAACCAGCTTAAATAAACCTCCAACTACAGAACCGAAAATACATACTTATAGTACATAGAGGTAACTCCCTCTACTTATCTGTAGAGTTTTACACCTCCTTGTTGCAATGCAGTCAAAATGAGTCATTGCAAAGCACATTCATATTGTGCACTATAGTTTAATAGATAAACATATTGTTGTTGACCACACGATATACTCGAAGGAAAAAAAAAACGCGCCGTTAAAGTTGTTGTTCACGTTTCTTGTTGTTTACGACAAACGCAGATATAGAAATTAAGCGCGTTGGATACAGTTAGTAAGCACTTGTATGCTTGTATGTGTGCATGTAAGTATATTTATGTATTCTTTGCCCACAATTTACGCGAGTCGAGTCGGGCCCACAAATTACAACCAATCGGGGGCGAGTAAGCATACAACAAAAACAACAACAACAGCAGCAATACATGTAAACTTGCATTTGTTTGTGTGTGCTTAGAACCGGCTGATTTGCTTATGCGGAAATGGTTTTACTCATGTTTTTGTTGTTGTTATTATTCTTAGTTTGTTTTGTTTTGTTGTTTACGCGCAGTGCAGTGCAAATTACAAGTGATATTAGACTCATACACATACATATGCACATGCGCACAGCCTAGATAAACAGCTATACACGTGTCTGCAACGGCGTAATTCATTTTGTTATTCACATACATACGTCATTGCTGTAGAGATAATTAGAAAAACAAATGACAAATTCGTGTTTAATTTACTATTTCAAATTACATAATAGATATGTTGGTTATTGTTTATGACTGACAAGCATCATATCCTTATTTTTTATTTAACTATTCTTGTATTTGTGTAATGTGGGAACAAAATTTAATTTAGTTTATTTATTTATTAAAATTCAATGGACAGCAATTTTGTAAAACAATTTATTAAATTAAAAAAAAAATAGCTGATTAAAAAGGTAGTAAATTATTCATAGTTAAATTTATTTATTAAAAAGCACATTTTAAATTTATGTCGCTGGAAATAACGATTCTTCAAATTATAGTATTTTTTTTTATTGTCTGGTGACCTCTTTTTATTATTAAAATTATCTGACGGATTTGAAATATATCAGAGAATAGTAAAAGAATACTGACCTATTTCTATGCTCATCGAGCATCATTTGAATTAGTTCGATATTGACTTTGAGGCTCCTTCAAGTCAAAATTATTTGTTAATTGGTGGAGCCGATATATAGAGAGCCGATACATTTTGACTATAAAAACCCCAACTGCGTTGTATTTTTGCAAAATAGTTTATGCGGCTACTGTTGCATTAGTGTTGGTGTGAAAGGTTCGGATACTGGTGCCACACGCGTCACACTCAAAGCTTAACTAATTCGACCTTGATGCGTGTTGTTTTTTTGTTTTTTTTTTTCTTCATTCTCCGGGTTATCTATTATGCTCAGCTAGAAATAGCCGGTTGTGTGGCAAATTGATACATATGCATATGAACTATAAATATGTTTATGTGTATTATAGTTTGCGGGAGCAGCAGACACACACACACACACAGACTCACCGTTACAAAAATATATTCGCTCGTGTTGTCGTTAATGAAAGGGGCTCGTCTCAAGTTCCCTCTCTTGATTTTTTTTCGCTGAATATTAAAAATATAAGCTGGCCAGATTTCTCAGTTAAAAGTTTGATTTAATTTAATATGATGGACTTCAAGATTTTGCATATTGTATTTTATCTAAGGCGGATATTTAAAAAACACCTAAATTAAATGCAAATAATTCTGCAGGCATTAAATAAAACACCCAAATCAGAGACGATCAAGGTGAAAACAAAGTTGAAAGCGAAACCACAAACCAATGCGAAGCACAAAGAACCAAACGAACAAAGTTTACTAGTGAACGCTACTGCTACAAAATGTTCAGACAGTCATTGTTTTAAATTTCATGTGTTGTTTTTACTGCTTGAATTCGTTAAAAAAAATTTGTTTGGCTTTAGTTTTTCAAAATTTGGGCATGTGATTACCAAACAGTTTCCAAGTCTTACCAGCGTTTCAAAGAACTGCACTTAGAGTGCAGCCCGCAAAGAATCGTACGTAAAAAAAGAAAAAAAAACAAAGTTCCACTCTTGAGTAAAAGAGCTTTAAAGTTCCCCCCATTGGCGATAGTTCGCTTTAGTTGTGAAATATGGCCACATCTTGCAATTATCGTTCAGTACACTCTAAAAGAAGAGAAAAGTGCGGACGATCGGATGACGAAACTGTGTGCAGCGAATCACCCGATAAAAGCGACGAGAACTTTGTGTAAGCGAAGCAGCTGATAAATGAGCTTCGGCTTAGGGTTTCGGTACGCTGATAACTTGCGGTACACTCTACCCAACGTTATCTCTGCACTCTCTCTCTCTCTCTCTCTCTCTCTCTCTTCTGTTTCTCGCTCACACGCTTGTCACACACTGAAATCTTATCAAGTAGAAACAACGGGTTTTCCTTTTTTTGCGGCCAGTTATTTCTTAATACTTCAATTTCATCGCGTATTTTTGCGTCGCGACATTCGATTTATCATTGGAAATTTAAACTGTATTTAAACGTGGATTTTAAATCTTAAATTGTATTTAATTACTTTAATCCTTGGGTAAGCTGCGATGACCTTTACTTTGAACTAAAAAAAAAAACTCTGAAAGCGGTTTTAACCTCACTTTTGAATCAAGCGGCTCAGTGAATGTCTTTGTTTACGACAAAACAATCTATAATAATGTTGCACCACTAATAATATACTTGCAAAAGTAATTCAATTATTATATTTATAGATATGATATGTTGTTAGATTGATTTTCCAGTTGAATTGTCAGTTTTGAGTGCGAGCATTTTGATCGTTGACTCACTTTTAGCTTACAACTCATTTATGACAAATTGAGTTTAAACAAAATAAAAAAGAATAAAGATTAGATAAAGTTGTATCAAAGGCGTAATCTAATCAAGAGTGTTCGAAAAACCGCAATGTCAAAATTTGTTCGAATCAAATTGTGGTCCTACATTTACATTTGCACAACGTCGCTATACCATTTTTACAGGATATAATTATGGTTTCTTGGTGTTATATTTGTACATACGCACACACCTAAATATAATTATAAATATAAATAAACTATCTTATGGGAACGGAACTAATAAATAGCTAACACCACATCATAATGCTCCAAAATTTCGAACTATTCAAAAACGAGTACCACAATCTTCTTCTACGCACACAGATAAAAACCTAAAATATTTGTATATATATATATAAAAAAAAAAACAACTGATCGGCGGAAAAGAAAGAACGGAGAGATGCCACTCTTTGCCCGTAAGTCCACAAAGAACTCCTCGGATCACAGCGACATCAGCCAGGACAGCAAGGGACGCTCCTCGCTGACATCCACAATGATGCACAACAACAACAACAACAATGGTCATCATCAGAATAACAACAATGAGCTGGACAAGAAGCCGCCGTTAATCTTCCACTGTCAGCTGGCGCACGGCAGTCCGACGGGTCTAATTACCGGATTCGCCAGTGTTCGTGAGCTGTATAAGAAAATTGCGGAATGCTTTGATATATCCGAGGAGGATATACTCTTCTGCACCCTCAACTCGCACAAGGTGGACATGACACGTCTGCTGGGCGGTCAGATTGGCTTGGATGATTTCATCTTTGCGCATCGCAAGGGTCGCGCCAAGGAGATTGAGATTGTTAAGACACAGGATGCCCTCGGGTTGACCATCACCGACAATGGAGCTGGGTATGCGTTCATCAAACGTATCAAGGATGACTCCATCATTGACCGCATCGAGCACATTTCGGTGGGGGATCACATCGAGAAGCTGAATGGTGTCAATATGGTGGGCAAGCGGCATTACGAGGTGGCACGCATGCTCAAGGACATTGCCACGGGCGATACGTTCACGTTGCGCCTAGTGGAGCCGGTACGCAGCGGTTTCCAGGGCATCGGGCCGCGCAGCCAGTCGCGTGCCTCAAGCTCCGGTGGTGGTATCGGTGGCGCCAATGGCGGACGCAATTATGGCAGCGGCAAGGAGACGCTTCGCTTCAAGGCGAATGGCAATGCCCAGATTGAGGCGAAATTCGATGAGGCGACGACGGCGGGCGTGGAGGCAATTAACAATCTGCTGGAATCCTTTATGGGCATCAACGATACGGAGTTGGCGTCCCAGATCTGGGATCTGGGCAACAACAAGTCCAATTCCATGGACTTTGCCGAGGCCATCGACAGTTCGGATCTGGAATCTTTCGGTTTCACCGATGATTTCATCATCGAACTCTGGGGTGCTATAACCGATGCGCGTCGCAAAAGCAATTAGAAACTATTCAATCCTAATCCAAAATTGTTGCATTTTTCGAGTTCGTTCGAGTTCTTAGACAAGTAATAAAACGCTTAACTAATGCAAACAACAAGAAAAAAAAAACAATGCAAAAAAAGAATCATAATTCATCATTTATTTTATTATTATTTTGTTTAATTGCTAGAGCTTAGTTATAACATATTTATACACATACATATATAATTACATACATACATACATTTATATATATTTATTTGTATGCCTGCATTTGCCAATTAATTTGTATTTGTTATAATTATATCTATTTTATATATGTGCATTCAAATTGACAGCAACCGTAGTAAGTAGAAAGGAACAACAACAACAAACAAAGAAAAGTTCATATGCAATATTATTTTGGTACAATTTTTGTTCAATGTACATATTTATGCATTTTTTTCTTTAGTTATTATTTACTATATAAATGTATGAATAAATCTAAATTATTGATATTGTATTTTGTGTGTTGAGTTCTTTTATTTTGCATTTGTTTGTTTTTGGTAAGTTATTGTGTATTTTAGACATACTATTAGCTAGGTTTTGCTCAGTGTATACATGTAGTATTTATCATTTTGATGATTTTTTGGCAATCAACAACAATTTGTACAAACCAAAAGATTCCACTGGCAAAACTCTGACAAATTCATTTGGCATATATTTCAACTTGTTTTCTTTTATTTTTGCTTTTTTTTGTATATGTAGATGGCCATGAGCACATGCATTTCGACTCTTGCGCTTAAATATGTTGATGAATTCAAGTCATACATAAATAAATAAATAAATTCGTACGTAAATATGTCAAGCGCATATAGAAAGATGTTTCCTGTCTCTCGGCGAGAAAGCTTTCAAGAGTTTCAGCTCTCTTACGAATGAGTGCTGCAACCACAAAAATCATGCGACCGTCGGCAGCTGACAATGAAATTGTTATTATGGCGTAGACATCACAACAATTGTAAACACACACACACACACACACATACATACTTATATATATATATATATATACAAAATGCAACAGCAGTCGCATAAACAACAGCTGCTACTGCCGCCGTCGCAGCATCGAGTAGCCTACAGCTGATAAGCACAGTTATTAACTTATTATGCTTGTGTGAGAAACACATAAGATACAGTGAGCGTGAGGGAGAGGTATAACGCTCGAACAGCTGCTTGCTCCAGTCACAGACATAGCAACCAATTTAAAGAATATCAAGTTTTACATGTATATCTTACTGGTTTTACAGGTTTCTTGAAGAAGTCAAACAGGCAGAGAACCCAAAGCTTTTACTCTTAAGTCAGACGCGCACCATACTCTCTGCTCTCTCGCTCTCTTTTGGATTTCCTACGCTCTCCCACATTCACGCACACACAGAGGCAGGTACTTAATTAAATTAGCTTTGGCGTATTTGAATTACTAAAAAGAGACGAGGCAGTCGGTCGAGCGCTCAGTTGTGTTAACGCTGTCGTCCGGATAGCAAGTAGCAAGCGCAGAAGCTGAAAAGTTGAACTGAAAGAAAAATAACCCCATCAGAAAACAAAAAGAGATTTCATTGGGTTTAACTGAAAAGATAATTTACCAACAATAAAAAGAAAACCAATCTCAAGTGTCACACTGAAGCAGAAATAGGGCGGGGCAGATTTGTCTTGCTAGTTTTTCGTGAAAGAGAACCCAAGACGGAAAAGCAAGCAACAAGGTAGAAAAGAGCGACGGTCACATAAAATTTCCATTATACTAGAAATGTCTGCAATTCAATGTGATTTTTCTTGGCAAGCAATATTTTAAGACTTTGTTCCTGTGTTCGTTTGTTTGTTTTGTGTAGCGTTATTGCATTATTTAATGAGTGTGTATTTTTTGGACTTTGCTCGTGACTCAACACAATTTACTAAGGCTTCTGGCTCAAACGAGCAATAAATACTAATAAATATAAACATTTAAATTTTGAGCATATACGTGAATTGTTGTAGTGTTTGATGTTGTTTCGAACATTTCATTTAATTTGCGCCATTCTCCGTTTTTGTTGCCGTGCAGATTTTTTTCCGCTGCTACCTCTCATTATCTGTCATTGGACGAATGAAATGCAAAGTTGCTGCCTTCCTCCCCCCACCAGTATATCTCTTTGCCTCTTACTGGTATTGCATCAAAAAAAAGACAACAAACGAGGAGAGCTTTTTTTATGCGTTTGTTTTGTTTTAGGCTTTTCGCGCGTTGCGTTTGTTTGCAGGTGAAAGTAACGCGTGATAAATGGCGTGTTATCTGCCTTACTTGCTTGCAACAAGCGCCGTTTTGGATTGGACTTTGTGTTATATAAATAGTCATAACTGGAATAGCAGACAAAAATTGTTAAAACAAATCAAAAAACAATAATTGAGTATAGAGAACCTTGTCTTATCTCGACTACACAAAGTACAAGACTTGAAACTAAACAGGAAATATTTGAACCATGTTCGTTTGGCGATAAGCAAACACCAATAAGCATCAAATACTTTGATCAAATTTAACAAATAATTATATGTATGTACATTGACCTTTATGCTTGGCTGCCAGATTATTTATAAAGAGTTTTAGAACAGGTAACGCGAACAGGCCTGTTCAAAACAAAATATAACATTT
This sequence comes from Drosophila basisetae, assembly GCA_035041595.1. Classification (NCBI taxonomy): domain Eukaryota; kingdom Metazoa; phylum Arthropoda; class Insecta; order Diptera; family Drosophilidae; genus Drosophila; species Drosophila basisetae. Next base: position 16,939,001 of record JAWNLB010000144.1, on the reverse strand, counting down.
TTTCATATTAAGTTGTATATTTTAAGTGTGTGCCGTCGATTAAATCGCGTGATCTTTTCCAGTGGCAATGCGAAATGAGTAATAAGTTCATTTTTCAACTTGAGCGTGTGTTTCTGTGTTCGATTTAACTTATCATTTCGGTTATTACACAAACACACACACACAAGCAGTGTGAACACGCCACTGACTAACTTTTGATGGGTTTGTGGAACATGAACTATCTTCTCTTTATCGATAACAGTTGTATATGCTTGCACAAAACACAGCTGAAAGACAGCTCAACAGTTACAGTTACAACTTGCGTAGATGCCTACCTTTGGTGTGTGCCTTGAACTTAATGTAAACTGAGTCTTGAATATCATTTTGTGTTCGCGCAAAGTTTATGCCATGCCCTTATTTATTCTTAAATAAATTGTTAAGCAATTCACAGTTAATTGCTGTGTCCGCTTATATATTATTTCAAGTACAACAAGTTTCGTTAGTATACCAAATATTGCATAACATGCAATTACATATTTCAAACAACTCTCGAATATGACTTAAGCAAACACATGCATGTGTATCCAAAAATCCCCCCTGCCTTGCATTATTTGTGTGCTTCTAGGCAACAGAAAAACAAAAAAAAAAGAAACAATCATTCTTTGTAATTTGTTGTTTTGCTTGCATTCGCGAATGCAATCACCTTGACTTTCTGCACAGAAGCTTCTCAAACGAAAGCGTTTGGCAACAAGAAAAATCCAATTTTATTTATGTTTTGTTGTGTTTTTGTTTTCCTCTTTGCGGATGTTCTTAATGCACGTGCCGCTCTTCTTAAATTCAAAAAGGAAAAAGAAATAGAAAAGAAAAGAAAAAACATTGACGGCCTCTTGTTTGATGTCGCAAATGGATATTTTTAAACACCGAAAACTATATTATATTTTACAATGGCACTAAAGCAAATTAATTTATGACAGCCTCTGTGTTTTTGCCTTTTACAGCCTGTCAAAGGGTAGAATTCGTTAAAAGAGCGACGACTAAATAACAAGTGCAATAAAAATGACTGCTTACTAATAGCACTCGCAGCACACTGCAACAAATCGAAGATCAATTTACGGGACACCCACATATACATATATACTCATTGTGTGTGTGAGCATATTTAATTCAAGCCGTTATCGATAGGCTATATCTTGCGTGTGTATATCGATTAACTAGTTGCGCTCAAGATGAACAGTTTGGCACGCGTGTTTAGCAACCTGTCCGACTTCTACAATGACATCAATGCGGCCACTCTGACCGGCGCCATCGATGTGATCGCCGTGGAGCAACAGGATGGCGAATTCCAATGTTCGCCCTTTCATGTGCGCTTCGGCAAGCTGGGCGTGCTGCGCAGCCGCGAGAAGGTGGTAAGTGTACTCAAAGGATACAGGAGAGAAAAAGATCGCCTTTTCTTTAATTAGAATTGTTTTTTGTTTTTTTTTTGCTGGGCAGGTGGACATTGAAATAAATGGAGCACCCGTTGATATACAAATGAAACTGGGCGACTCTGGCGAGGCATTCTTTGTGGAGGAATGCCCAGAAGATGATGGCGTAGAGCTGCCCGCCAATTTGGCCACATCACCCATACCAAAGAGTTTCCTCCAGTCGCTGAACAACAATGCCAACGACACCATGGAGGACATTAGCGGCGTCATAGCCGACAAGTAGGTTATTCCTCACAACACATACGTGCATTTGTTGTAGATGCTGCATGCTAGCTATACACAAACCATAAATCATATGGCATCAAATATCATATTTTCATATTTTTAGAAGCGCTAGCGATGAATTGCAAATCCCGTTGCCAATGCCGCGTCGCAACTCCATTGATCTGTCGAAGGAGGAGCCCAAGGAGATTGCCAACGAGGGCAGCAAGTACGAGAATCAGGCCTCGGACTACACATACCGCAGGTAGCAAAATGCTTCGCCTAGAAATCAATACATAGTTTGATCTTTAAAAGTCATAAAACATATATAAAATATTGTGTATAAAAATCATTCATTTAACTGATTACAAATTGGAATCTTTGCTGAAAAAATGTTACCTTTTCTGCTCCAGGCACACGGATAACATGCTGGAGCGACGCAATTTGAATGAGAACCGAAAGGAGTTTACCACACAAAAGATGCGCCAGGAATGGGCCGAGCACGAGGAGCTATTTCTGGACAAAAAGCAATCGGAGACGTTGGACAAATTGCCCGAGTCAAAGCCGGACGAAATGGCAGCAGCAGAAACAAAACTAGAACCAGAACTGGCTAACCAATCCCAAACGGAACCCATTGAAATGTCCGTAAAGCCCCAGATGACCGAGATGTTGTTGACGACACCGACAGGTCCAGCGGCTGCAGCGACTTCAATCACTGAGACCAACAAGGACGATGCCAAAAACAAGACCAAGAAGCGACGCAAGAAGTCGCAAATGAAGAAGAAGAACTCACAGCGTAAAACATCCTCGAGCAGCTCCGCGGGCAGTGCCGCCGGCTTCGATGCCGGAAATGCGGATACCGTCTCACTGAGCTCGGTGAAGGTGAGCAACATTGATGAGACCGATATGGTTGCCAGCGTCTCCGTCAACACAAATTCGTCATCGAACGAGGAGCAGGCAGCATCGTCGGCACCACTCGTCACGGCTGCCAGTGAGCTGACACATGTGGCAACAACGCCTACAAATGTGCAACGTCACGATCTGGACATACACTTCTTTAGCGACACTGAGATCACCACACCAACGAACATGGGCGCTGTGGGCGGTGGCCGCGGAGGAGTTGGTGGCCATCGACCATCAACGCCCATCCAGAGCGACAGCGAGCTGGAGACGACGATGCGTGGCCAGTGCCATGGCAATGCCGATGATGAGAACACCGCCCTGTGGAAATGGGGTGAACTGCCGACGGCGGAACAGGAGAAGCTTGTTGCCGAGAAGCGTCGCCCACCGATGTTAAGCGGCATGTTTAGCTTTATGAAGCGGGCGAATCATTTGCGGAAGGCAAGTGATGCCGGCGACATTTATCTATCCGACCTGGATACGGGCAGCATAGATCCCGAAATGGTTGCCCTCTACTTCCCCAGTCCCAAGGCCAAGGAGTCGAAGCAAACGCAGAGCGGCGATGAGGATCGCGAGAGTGGCAACGGCACCAGTCTGCCCCATTCACCCAGCTCCCTGGAGGAGAACCCAAAGAGCCAGGACTCCGATTTCGATGAGGGTGGCAAACAGATGCCGCCGATGCCAGAGAACAAGAAGTGCGTACTAGTTGTCAATCAGCCAAAGCAGAGTTTTCAAGAGCATGTCATTCACACTTGATTTGTATTTAACTAGATATTTAGATTTTGTGGCCATGTCCACATGCGGCATGCAGGAGAATGGTGCGCCACCCACAGATGAAATGTTTGATCGCCATCTGATCACCTATCCCGATGTAAGTAAAATCATCATAAGCAGAATTTTCCATTTTGCCTGCAAACCTATCGATAGTTCTCTGGCCAAATCTCAAGTTAGGGGTATGCGTTGTTTGAGTAACTATCGATAGTTTTGTGTGTATGTGCGTGCATTCGATACCATTGCACCCCACAACAACACTGCGATACACAGCACTGCACTTACTATTAACAACAACATTATTCATGCATTGCCTGCCGCCGTTCCCCTCGCTGTTGCCCGTCACAGGTGTGCAAAGATCCACATATGTTCGCATCGCCAAATCTAGTTGTACGCCTGAATGGCAAATACTTCACTTGGAACGCTGCATGTCCCATTGTTATGACAATGATTATATTCCAGAAACAACTAACCGATGTAAGTGTTGACTAATGTCACAACTTTATTGACCGTTAGTCGCAACGTAGTTGACTGCAAGTCTTAAGTAAACTTTGTGTTGATATTTGAACAGGATGCCATCGAGCAGCTGATAACACCAATGCCTCCAGTATCTGGCTTTGATAAACCGGAGGCTGTTCTCCAAACAATGCAGGACAATGCTGGTCAGACCAAGCGCTCCTGGTGGAGCTGGCGACGACCTCAGGATGCAGTGCCCAATCAGGACAGCAACAACAAAGGCATTTACATCCGCAAGAATCCAATGCTTAAAGATGAGAAGGGTTAGCGCGGTTAGCATTTTCCTTTGATTCCCTTTGTTAAGACTTGTTCATTTTTAGATGGTGACCAGGCTGCTGTTAGCACACAAACATCGCGTCCCAATACGCCGGACACAAGCGATCCGACGCTCAGCAAAAGTGATTCGATGGTGAATGCTGAGAATACCTCCGCTCTCGTGGACAATCTTGAGGAGCTGACCATGAACTCCAACAAGAGCGATGAACCCAAAGAGCGCTACAAGAAATCGCTGCGCCTTAGCTCGGCGGCCATTGTAAGTAATACCTTTAATAAGGAATACCCTAATCCTTACTGACCGACCCCCTGCTATTTGCGTAGAAAAAACTCAATCTGAAGGAGGGCATGAATGAGATTGAGTTCAGTGTGACGACCGCTTATCAGGGCACAACGCGCTGCAAGTGCTTCTTGTACCGCTGGAAGCACAACGATAAGGTTGTCATTTCGGATATCGATGGCACCATCACCAAGTCGGATGTTTTGGGTCACATTCTGCCGATGGTCGGCAAGGATTGGGCCCAATTGGGCGTCGCACAGCTCTTCTCCAAAATTGAACAGAATGGCTATAAGCTGCTCTATCTATCGGCACGTGCCATTGGCCAGTCACGAGTGACACGCGAATATTTACGCTCAATCCGGCAGGGCAATGTGAGGCTACCAGATGGCCCATTGTTGCTGAATCCGACATCGCTGATCTCGGCATTCCATCGCGAGGTTATTGAAAAGAAACCGGAACAATTTAAGATCGCCTGCCTGTCGGACATCCGTGATCTATTCCCCGAAAAGGAGCCTTTCTACGCCGGCTACGGCAATCGCATTAATGTAAGCGGAATACATTTGATAATTCTTATATCTTATAAATATTTATTGTCACTTCCCGCATTGCTTTGCAGGATGTGTGGGCATATCGCGCCGTCGGCATACCTATCATGCGCATCTTCACCATCAACACCAAGGGCGAGCTGAAGCATGAGCTGACCCAAACATTCCAGTCATCGTAAGTAGCCCAAAATCTGAATCTGAATCTTATCTATCTACATATATTTGGTGTTTGGTGTCTTCACAATTACTAAGGCTTCAAGTTTACAATTTTCATGTGCTTAAATCTTGTCTGAAGCTGCTATTCATGCCACATACGAAATCGCAAAAAAATAATACAAATAAATATCGCTAAATGACCCAAGTCGTTATTAACCTCATTATGTAAATGCTAGCTGTAAATCTAGGTCACATTCTGTGTACAAGTATATATATATATATATATATATATATATATATGTTTGTGTGTGTGTGTGTCTGTATGAACTAACTTCATTATTATTCACACAATAAACCAATCAATCGCAATGAGAGTGCACAAATTCAACTGAAGCATTTTGGTTGTCACATTTATATATTGATACAGTGGCTACATCAATCAGTCGCTTGAGGTCGATGAATACTTTCCGCTGCTGCTGCACAATGATGAATACGAGTATCGCAACGAAGTATTCGATCACGATGAATTTGAGGATGAGCTGCAGTTTAGCGATGATTACGATTTGGATGCTGATGAGGATGACTCTGAATCAGATTTTGTCGATGATGATAACTCTGACAATGCCAATGATGATTTTGATGTTGATTGTAATATGAGCCTCATAATTACTCACCATGGAGCCAAAAATGAAAGAATATTATCCTTACAAGCCAAATGACTAAATGCCAATGACTGGGCAAAAAAAAAATCAAAGCAAAAAAACAAAAACCCAAATCCAAATGGGTCGGAAATGTCAATTGTGATTCCACTATAAAAAATATAATCTGATATAGTCCTAAGCGAGCCGGCTTTGAAAGCTATAGCTCTGACAAAATATACGTAGTTCTAAGAGCTGACAATGACAAGTCCGTATTGTATATATATTTATGTATAAAGTAAACGTTATTTTTGATTTATAAGGAATTATACTAATTTATCTATATACATCGATATATATATATATATATAAATATGTCTACACAAATAAAATGTGTGCATACTCTTGTTATACAATGTTTTAACTCTGGCGTGGCATGTGGCATTTGTTGTGAGGTTATGTTGCACTTTTGTGAGGTTATGTGCTGATAGTTTGAGGTTAGGTTTCATTTTAAGAATGTGTTGCATACGCTTGGGCGCTTCGGGCCAATGCAAACCGTTTAATATTGTTGCATAACTCTCGTCGTTTTGCTTATCTACAAAACATATACTTTGTTTATTAATTATTTACCATGAATGCATTTGCAGATACTGCAGCATGACCTACATTGTGGATCAGCTGTTTCCGCCCGTCAAGCATGACGAAGTGGACGTCGAGTTCTCCAATTTCAACTACTGGCGCGATCCCATACTCGATTTGCCCGAACTGGACACGGCGCTGGTGCCACCCAATAAAACAGAATCGGCCTCACTTCGACCCATTCCAGAGAAATGAATAATCAATAATCGCAACAAACAGCAAACAACAAACAACAAGCAAACATAAATACATACTAAACATACAAATAATCAGCTATTAGAGTGAAGCGTTCTATCGTGTTATATATTTCGCAAAACAATCTTTTTCATTTCGCAGACTTCAAATCTTATTTTGAGAAAACGAACACAATACAACTTTGTCTAGATGATCTATTGAAAATCATACATACAAAATACATTACGCCTATGTATACAAGGATTAAAGTACATTTTAAGTTACGTCAAACAACAACCAGATAAAGTGATTTAGCCTATTTTTGCGTTATATATTTAGTTAATTCGCTTTTGGTTTCTTTTTTTTTATATATATCTTATTTGAAAATGAGAATTTATCAATGCAAAGGATTTATAGCAACTTATTTTGTGTATCTCTGATAATAAAATTGTGAACTGCTTGAAACTGAAAATTCCTAAGCTACGACTACAGACATACTATTATTATTATTATTATTATTGTTATTAATATGGAAATGCATCTTGTGATTTTTAATTTATGATTATAATTATTATATTATGATTTTGTGATGATCAGTTAAATGATATAACTACGTACATACATACATACATACATATAAATGCTTATAATTTAGTCAATGCTGGGCCTAATTCATTGCTTAAACGTACGATAATTGACTTTGCTTAGCCCAAATACATATATACATATATGATGTTTCAAATAAAAATCAAATACTTTAAACCATTTCTATAAATCTATACGTAATAGAAAACTTTGTTATTATTATGAAAACAAACAAAAAACTGCCGGTAGACAATGGATAAACAGAGAAGTTCGGAGAAATCAGGCGGCGGCCAAAACGAAACTCAAATTGCAGTGGAAAATTTTTTGTATATTGCTAGTGTTCTTCCATAGATACAAACACAGAAGCAATTGTTGCTTTTGTTCGTTCTGCTCGTTGTCGTCTAGCATGCATACATAAATGTGAGAACATTCGAGTAGAAAAAAGTGTGTGTGATTATGGACAACAATAAACGATATCGCACTCTTGTGGAATGGGAGGGGAGTCGAGTGGTCAGAGGAATGGGGCTAGTGAACTGAACAGCAGACACAACACATATGGGGCATGGATGCACGTATTGTATTTGTATTTGTCAACGTAATTTTGCCAATTCAATTAATGCTCATTTAAATCATAGCAGCCCAGGCCAGCCAGCAACAACTGCAGCATCATCATCATCATCATCATCATGGTGATCATCATTAGCATTGGAGCATACAAAAGCGGGCCAGAGACACTGGGAGAGGGTGCCACGGCTGAAGTGACCACACAAGTGAACTATTAAGTTTTGTATGCGAATGAAAATTAAATATCATTCAATTTACTTGTCAACAGGAACATCTGTATTGTTAAAGCCAAGAATTGCTTTCTTTTGAGTAATAAACGAAGAGACGAACCGACAAACTTCACGGAACTGTTTAAAAAGTATAAGAAAAATATGTATAAACGATTTTTTTTTTGCATTAAAGTACTTAATTTTTAATTAAATACGTATTTTTTGAGCATCATTTATACGTTTTCTTCTTTTTTAAAAATGTTGTTCTATATACTTTTTCATATTTTTCGAATGACAAATTTCATGAGCTGTTTAAATCGATACAAAAATATGTAAGTACATTTTTTTCGATTGAAGTTAGTTTATTTGTTTAATGAACTACACATTTCCCAAGCATACTGTACACATTTTAATATTTTTTATATTTACCTTGAAATTAACAATAAAGATTCTTGCTTTCGTACAGCAGCTGGGGTTGATGGGCTCAGAAGGGGGCATAATATATCTAACAGGTCACAGTGCATATATCCCAACAGCAATAATAATAATAATATTTACTTTGACGAAAATATTCCAACAGCTGTTTGAAACGACTTAAGAATATTTCTGCTAATTATATTTGCGCATTGAACTTTTCTTTGTTTTTACTGTTTCTTGAGCAAATTTACGTTTTCATATTTTGTATAAGCCAAATGGTCGAATCCTCAAATATTTATGCTGGCTTTTTAGGTTTACCAAGATAAGATAATAAGACCAATAAAAAAAACTAATTATTCAAGCACTGAAACTAAAATGTACAAAATATTTTATATTTATTCCATAGCCTTCGATAATAATGTAATATTATATTTGAGCTGTTTTTATTTATTAAAAAGTACAGATTAACAAGATATTCAATGCTTGAAGCTCAACTCCAGCGATAGGCTTGTGCAATACTCAGGAACATACGAGTATATTGCTGTATTGCTGTAATTTGAAGAAACTCACTCGCAATCCCGTGAAATACTCACACGAGTGCACACACACCCACACACACACACCCACACACCCACACACCCACACACCCACACGCCCACACACACACGCCCACACACACAACATAAACAGAGAGCCACAAATGATATTAAGCATAGAAAATTTTCCATCTGTTGAGCTGTGCTTTGTGCTCGAACAAACAGAGACTTAGCCGATTATGATTATTACTACATACTTACATACATATCGCAGACATATGTACAAATGTATGTATATATATGCTTGGTACTACATATGTACATCGTTCACATATATAGGTATTTGCAATGATTATGCTTGAGCCAGCTGATTTGGCATAATTTCGACAATTTGCTCAATTGCAACAACAAATAAATGATTTGAGCGAGAAAAAGTGTTGCGTAAAATATATACTTACCATAAATCAGGGGCAAGACTAAAATTAATATGTGATTTTGTTTAGAATTTTGTGGTAATCAACATAAAAAAAATTAGCGACTTTAAAGCCGACTTAAATTTTCCATATCAAATTTAAATTGCATGACAGCGAGCTTCAATTGAGCACCACTCAAAATGAAGCCGACATCGTTGTTGTCCCCTCTTCCAAGCTTCGGTTCTGCTGTCGGGGCCCCATATGGAAGGTATAAAAGCCAGCGCACACTGGCAGTGAAGCATTAGTTATCTCTGGGAAAGCAATCAAGCAAATAGTCCGATTTCATTTCATCCAAATAAAAGGGAAGAACAAAACCGAATCCTGCAAATATGAAGAACTCCGTTGCCATTCTCCTCTGCGCCTTGATTGGCCTGGTAAGTTTGGCCGTGAGCCTTTAGCCCTTTCGTTGGAGGACTAAACATTAATTCATACTTCGCATAGGCTTCCGCTGCCGAGTACAAGTTGCGCACCGCTGAGGATCTGCAGAAGGTGCGCAAGGAGTGCGCCGTGGCCAACAAGGTGACCGAGGTACTGATTACAAAATACAAGGCCTTTGAGTATCCCGATGACGAGATCACCCGCAACTACATCAAGTGCATTTTCAACAAGTTCGATCTGTTCGAGGACACCAAGGGCTTCAATGTAGACAATCTGGTCGCCCAGCTAGGCCAGGGCCGTGAGGACAAGACCACGCTGAAGGCCGACGTTGAGAAGTGTGCCGATAAGAACGAGCAGAAGTCAAATGCCAGCGCCTGGGCCTATCGAGGCTTCAAGTGCTTCCTCAGCAAGAATCTGCCCCTTGTCCAGGCTGCCATCCTGAAGAAGAACTAAGCGCACCGAAGCGCCATCTAAAAATTAGATTAGTAGAACAATCGAGCTAATCATCAAGCATCGCACATTTTTCGGATTCAGCATTAAATGTTTGGATCATAAATTTCTTTGGATTCTGCACTTTGCTTGAAATTCAAATAAAAATCGTATAATAGCGAGCTTAAAAGCCAAGTTCAATTTTTTATTTAATTATGTTTTTTTTACACACACATGCTTTATTTATGGTTGTACTATATAATAATGCTTATCATATACTCTGCAAACAGTCCGAGCTGAGTAGGCTTCCTTTGTCGCCGCTTTCTTTCTCACTCTCTCTCTCTCTCGTTTCTTGATCGCGTTCCCTACCTTGTCCCACCCAAAGGAAAGGCATAGAAAAGTTGTTGTAATTCGTTTATATTTCATCATCTTTTCGATATAATCAATTTTCTTGTGTATTTTATTATGTATATTTTTTTTCGCATACATAAACAAGATGTAAATCTTGGTTCTTTTTTGATGTTTTTTTTTATTATTTTGTGGGAATTTTCATCTTTTCCATACCAGCTCTTTTATCATAATTTTTTTTATTTACTTTTTTGTCATCTTCTTTTTTATTTTGCCATCTCTAAAACTTCTTTTCTTTGCTTTTTTATTTTTTTTATTTTATGCTGCTTTTGTTTGTCTTCTTTTTTGTTTTGTTTTGCTTTTTTACAAACTGTTTTCCTCTTCTTTTTTTAGTTAGGCAGTTTATATATAAATGTATATATATATTATTTATTTGAGAAAAATTAAAAAGTGTGATAAAGGGGTGTTTGTGGTGTTGGGTGCTTCAAAAAACATTATAGCCAAGTTACGTTTTTTTTTTCTTTTTTCCTTGTTGATTTTCATTTTATTGGTTTTCATCTTTTTTGCGCCTGTTTTAGAAATTTTTTTCGTTGCTGCTGTTCATTTTTTTTAATATTATTACTTGCATGTATAATATATTTAATTTTTTTTTGGTGGCGTACTCTTGCATTTTCTTTTTTTTTTTGCATTTATTACAAAGAAGTTTTGGCAATAAAATGTTTTTTGAAATTATATATTAAAAAAATCTGAAATCAAATATTGATTGGATTAAAGAATTGTGTTAAAAAATCATACTAAATATTTGTTGTTATTCAAGTGCCCCCAATCCACGAGTATGTTAAGGACACAAATTCCCAGAAGATTAACAGACGGAAAAGGCGCAAGGTGCACACAAATTACAAGAACGGATTGCAAATGGAGACAAACACAAATGCGTCTATGTATGGGTTAGGAGGTACATGGTACATATTAGTGCACTTTCTAATGCAAAGATCTTGGTGCATTTACTTCTTTCTTTTTTCTTTTTGTGAAGCGGACAACATATAAAACATGGATATACAGCTTTATAATGAATATGGAAAAGTAATCAAATCGTTGACGAATTGAACACTTTTCCTATCACAAATGCATAATCTCTGAGACAATTGAGAGTTTTTGATCAGTCAACTTACCTTACTATAATTTAAGCAAAAACAATTATCAATACGGCGCATAGTAATTGGCGCGTCCGCGGTAACCTCTTCTGAAACGAAACACAGACCGAAATTAGCACATATCATATTAGTTGGCTGGATTAAATGCCATGTGCCTTACATTGCGCGCCGAGCGCCACGGAAAGTGGAGTGACAGCAGGAGCGGGAGACGCGTGCCCCTCGGCCCCGGAAGCTGCCGCGTGCGAACCGATTTGTGGTGGAGAGTCCAGGCCGGTTTGTCCGCTTCGACATGACCTGCAAGAAGATAACAAGTGTTATTAGTTTCTTTAAAAAAAAAACCATAATAAAAGGGGCGCACCTTAATTTGACGTCCTCGGAAGAGGGTTTCGTTCATGGCCAGTGCAGTCTCAACATATTCCTTCGAACCAAATTCAATATAGGCAAAACCCTTGGGATGCCCATCAGCCTTGTTGCATAGAATGGTAACACGATTGATTGTGCCGCATCCATGGAAATGTGCCTCCAGCTCCTCGGCGGATGCACCATAGTCCACGTTTCCCACGTAGACGGACCTCGTGTCTATCTCCTGTTTCTCTTCAAGTGAAAGCGGCACGGTTGCCAAACCGGTTGTTGAACCGCCAGCCATTTGTTTGTCGACCTCGGACTGCATTTGTTTGATCTTTTCAGCCTCTTCCTCCATTTCTTTGACGCGTGCCTTGATGGCCTCTAGTTCTGGATCGATCTGCATGCTGCCCTCCTCCTTAAGTGTTTAGTAAAATCAGCAAATATATTGATTTAAGTTAATTCAAACTTGCATTCAATTCGGAATGCCAAACAATGCGATATGTGGTTTAAGCTGGACAATGACTAAATGAAGTGAATAAAGACGCTTCGAAAATGGCGGCCGCTTTGTTTCGAGAGCTTTGCCATAAAGCTTTTTCTGCGAATTTCGGTGCTTTTGGCCTGTAAGGCGAAATGAAAACTGGTTTTATGTCGACCAACACTTACCTCTGTTTCAGTCACAATTTCAGCCTCCTGTTCACCGTTTGTCTCATCCAGCGACTCCAAGAGCTGGTCTTCGTTTAAAGTAATATCTTCATCTGCCATTTTACTAGTTATTCTTTTATGTTGTTTTTGAACTTTGGTGCTTTGTTTATGTTTACGAAGCTAAACTTTGTCGCGTAAAAGCTTACAGCGGTAGTTATCGTATTATGATAGTTATCGTTATCGCAATTCACTGCAAAGAGGCGGATGTGGTGGAAGAGCAAATTTGGATTAATAAAGAATGCCCATATTAAACGTACGTGCCAAATTCTTTTTATTTGGCGCTATTTTCTGCCTACTGAAAATTATTTATTGGTTTCAACATTGACGTACAACATAAATTATATGTACACGTTTGCATCTTTAGAATTACACTGAAACCACCACTTACGTCAAAATACAAGGCAAGGCGCTGCTGCTGCTGACGTTTCTGCGTTCGCTCAAAATGGCCGCTGCCTAATGTTAATCCACGCACGCTACTCTCGACGGCAACTATATATTATTATTGATTTCGACGATTTTTTCGCTCAAGCTGTTACGGTCTAACTTGCTCCCACTTTGGAATATAAACGGCAGCAATTAAATTTAATATTATTTCTGTATTTACAACAGTCTGACACTTTTTCACAGAAACAATTTTGTCAACGCAAAAAAACCCGCAGCGAATATGGATTCGCCTCGTTTTTAGCGACGGAACTTTCAAAATATCGTTTACTGCAATAATTATCGATATCAAACAATTATGATAGCTGCAATATAGTATCCATTTTCCATTTACCATGAGCGATTCAGACTCGGAGTACGAGGAAACCGAATATTTGGTGTACGCCGACTTTAAAAATCATCTGGCGCCCCATCAACTGAAGCACGAGGATGCTGCCATCCGCATAATTGCCATTGAAAGCGAAACACCCATGGCCGAAATAAATGGAAACATATTCAAAGGTGCGGCATGAAAATAAATTAGAGCAGCCGAAAATTACGATAAACATGCACTGTTGCAGGATCTTATGATATGGCATTGGGCACTAATGTGTTCTTTGAGAAAGACACCAACAGCGTGTTCGGGGATCCACTTTATGAGCCAGTCTGTCGACAACAATATAAATACGTGAATAAATCCGATAAAGTCATCAGTTTCGAGCGTGTCTACATTGAGAACCTGCCACAAGATATTAAAGTAGAAGAGGAACAGCAGCCAGAGGAAGCTAAATCACAATCACTTAAGCTCAATATCAGCTACAGGGACGCAATTAACAAATTTGGCAAAGAGCAGTAAACTGTATGTGCGAGACTAGAGCTGGGCACGTGACACGCAACGAAGTTGTTTAATTTCTCTTTGAACATGCTTTATTCGTATTGCATTTACCTATGCATTAATTTGTAGGACTTTCCATTACAAAACCATTAAAGCTCTGTATAACCTAACCAAACATTCTTTTGGCATATCCTTTTTGCATGCCACTTGCTCAGTTATACTACTTAATCAAATATTGTTAAGATTTCCTTAAAGTTTTTGTGTTCCTTTGTAGCATAATGGAGAACGTGCTCGAGTCCCCGCTACCACCTATTAGCCTAAGGCAATTTCTAGACGAATATAAAAACCTGCTAAACACTTCAAATGAGGACACAGACAATATTCCCTTTTATTTTGCTGAGAATTCACCGGTATCGTCGGATGTGGAAGCCAGCTGCTCGTTGCAACTGCTGGATACGCCGGACGATAACCTGATCAACGTATTTGAACCGGGGAATGAGATGCGACGGCACACCAAGCCAAAGCCACAAGCAGATGGCAATGTGCCCAAGACCTACACGGCAATAAAGGAGCATAAGGATTATAAAACTGGCAATCCGTTTGCACGGACACAATACAGTTACCGTTTGATTTCCGAATCGCTGGGCAACGGTGACCTAAAACCGATGTGGTCCCTCCAACAATTCGATCTGGCGATAACAGTGCGCTTCTATCGACCGCCACGTGCAGCGCATAGGAACTACAAACTGGAGCGTCCAATGTTTGCCGAGGAATTCGTGTGCCTGGGTAGCAACTATCTGACCGAGCTGCGTGACAAAATCTCCTGCATTTGCAACGGCAAACGGTTTGTGGATATTAGCGAGGATCCGGAGGCGCCGCTGCCTGTGCTTGATACAAATCCCGGCTATTTCTTTATCAATGACACATTCTACAATGATACACGCAATCCAAATAATTGTGACTACTCAAAAACCGTACTCCAATGGGCGCGCACAGCACGTGGTTTCCAGGACGAAGAACTCAAGGTTGCTGCGATGGAAAGTACACGGTTTCTGGATCTCACCGTACGACTGGGCGCACCATTGCAATATCTGCATCATGGCAATTGCGAGCATCTGTTTGTGTTCTCCCAGGTGGAGGTCGTCTGGCCTCATATCCTGTGCAGCAGTCCGTATCCCATTCTACGCGCCATCAATCCTTTGAATGGACGGGCGTGCTTCATTTGCGGTCTACGCAGCTATCATTTCATTGTGGAGCAGTCCCGCAGGCAGTTGCACGATCCGGCATATTTGTGTCGCAGCTGTCACTACAGCTACAACTATGTGGATGGCAAAAAGGTGGCGCAGTTCAGGGCTTATCGTATAAATGATAATTCAGAGCGGTCTGATGATGACGTGGCAAGACAGCTGCAGGAGATATTGGACATAAGTGATAACAGCAATGACGATAGCCATTAATTATATATATTTTAATTTAATTTCGTTTTGATAAAATATATGCAAACATGAATTATTCATACTGTTCGTTAAATAAAACGTTGCCAATACACAATGTAACAATATACTCGTATAGTTAAACATATTGTGCTCAATTTCAATTCAAGTACTATATGCACACATATAGTATATAGTCTATTATCAGGAGTTAGTTAGGAATCAAATGCAAATTTAACACAAATATCGTTAGCTCCATTGAGCTGCGGTCTTAACAGTATTATATGTATGAGTTACATTGATTTTTTATAAATACCTTTTAGGGAGCTTCACACACATATTCATATTCATATATATTTAAATTAGTTTCAATATCAATTAGGCGTACAGACTTGACCAGGACCCAAGGGCAAACGATTTAATAAGATTAATTTTGGCCAATATTAACATATGTGTATTCTATATATGAACACAAATATACTTAGATAATACAGAGTAAAAACATACATATTACCATATGTATAGTATGCTATTGTATATATACTGTAAAGTATCAATTTTCACTTGTGCGTGTATAAATCGCTTTTCTGTGTGTGTGGATGTGTGTGTTTATGTGTATATGAAAATGCTTTGAAACACTTTATGGCCTTCTAGAATTAGACGCGTATCGTGATTGCTTTAATTACTGGAATCAACACGCCGTGTCCGCAATTATAAATCAGAGCACATTACGACTTGGTATAAAAGTTAAGGAAAGACTAAATAATTCTAGAAGCTCAACAGATACTGATACTAATTCTCGGTTAGTTACATTTTCTACATACAAATATTAATTAAGGAAAAAGTATATTAAATTAACAACGTACAGATTTTAATAAGTTAATACAAATATAAAAAAGTCGTGCGTGTTGAAAAAGTGCGCAAGACACGCGCAAATCTCTTTCAAGATTCAGGCGATTCAATTAAAAGTATTTATGTATAACTGGTGGTTCTCCAGCTACCTTTTAACCTCTTTGGTTGTTCAGTTTGATTAAAGCTAATACCAGCCGAAGGTAATGCCTAGCTTTGAAATACCAATTCACGCTCAACGCTTAGATACTCCAGCATTTGGGCCGGCACCGGTAGTTTGGCTAGCTCAGCGACGGGCATTTGACGCTGCAGGACCCGTCGGCACAGATCCTGCAACTTGGGCATGTTCAAATATCGGCTGAGTGGATACTTGAGAATGACTGGAAACGGTGGCTGCATCTCGTTGGGCACTTTCACAAAGCACACAAAATTGTCGTTCGTACATCGATGCAGTATGTCGTCAATCATCTCGACAATCGAACCATATTTCAATTCCTCAAAGTGCCAAAATTGATCCCGATATTCCAAACGATAATGCAGCGTTACGTTCATAATGCGAAAGCTGAGCGTAAATTGGGAACCGCTCGTCTCCGAGTCCCGTACCAAAAACGATCCCGTTGGCTTGTCACTCAGCTGACGCTGGGAATCGCGACGCGAAATCTCGCCCCAATACCAAACCTGACTGCAAGAAAAAACACAAAGACAAAACACGTCACGCACATGATTCATCAATTTGAGCATGTTAACACACATACTTGAGCATTTCCGAGCATGCCTTGTACATGACCTCATTGGGTGATTCCTGTCGCTCCAGCCACTTTTTACTTATGAATCGCATGTAGTCATGTGTAAATAGTAGTGTCGGCTCGCTACGAATGGGCGGCGATAAAAACTCGTACATTGCATCTGTGGTGCCGCCATCGCAGTCACAGTCATCGCCCATGGAGTGCCAGTTGCGCAGAGCACTCAGGCCCAGGCCCATCTTCTTGCCAAGGCGGGTGAAGACGTTTTTCTTTTCCTTGCGCTTGCGCATACCGCCGCCAATGGTGCTGTTGTTGCTGCTGCTGCAGTTGTTGCCAACGGATGCAAATGTGCTGCAACTTGCCTCCATGGGCTCATTGTTATTGTTTGTATGCAGCTGCACGGCGTGTGGGCCAGCGGCAACTGTTAAGCTCGAACTGGCTGAATCGGACTTCTTGCGTCTGGTCAATGAATGAAACCAGCTACGCTTTTCTTTAGTAGCTGCCTTGGTTGCTATTGCTGCAGCGGCTGCACAGGATTTGAAAATAACCCATTAGTAAATGAGATGATTAGATTCCCCACCCACATTCTTTCTTTTATCTTTTGCTGAAAATGAAACAAAAATTAGGTACTTACTCTGCTCCACATCGCCGAGTGCTAGCAATCCCTGGCTGGATGGGTTTTGGATCCTGGCTCGATTCGCGATTCCCGCTGCTGCACTCCCACTCGTATTGGCATCAACAGCACCTTGGCCTTGGTTTTGGGTGCGTGAGTTTGTGTTATTCTCGCCGTTACTCATTTTGACTAATTTCGCGTGCGAGTTATTTGATTAACTGTACCCAATAATTATCACATTCTTAGTCTATGTAAGTAATCCGATGACTAAACTTAAAGTTAATGTGATAAGAAACTATTTGTTTTCGTTTTCGTTTGGAGTAAGTAGTATACAAGAAGTGGAAGGGCTTTCTGTGCGAGGAATGTTCAATGCATCGATACTTTGGGCGAGTAAAAATACACTAGTTGCGTGTGCTGGTGCAAAGATACCCTTTAATCCGGTAATCTCACATTTGTGTATATGGAATGCTTGTAAACATTTTATTTATATTCCAAATAGTGTGTATCCCCATTCTCTATCCGTCTAATACTCAACTTTCTTATATATGGAAGGTGTGTAGCTGTTTTCAAAAGTTAATATTCTGTATAGAGCCAGTCCGCACACTATACCCTTTTCGATGCTTTTAATGGTAAAGGTTCGCACTTACTCGATAACTTCTTATATCGATAAGCCGCCGATAGCACAGTGCATAGACACATATGTTCATAGTTTGTTTTAAACAAGAATAAAACAATATAAGAATGGACAATTTGCCCATAAAAGTGGATCTGTCCAACTTTTTCACCGACGCTCGCAGCTGTTCTTTAGTATTGGTTGATGCCACATGGCTGAATGTCAAGGATCTACAGAATCACATTCAAAAGTTGTTCCAACTGGTAAATTTGTTTTTAAACTTTGGAATTGAATTGCATTTTAAAGAGGATTATTTGAATCACATAGAAAAATATAAGTTTGTTGACCAACGATGGATATTATCTGCCACCAAAGGAATCCATAAAGGTACTCGTAGCCGTCGAATCGGTCAAGGTATTTCAACTAAATTTTGATGAAGAGCAAGTGGACCGCAGTCTTCAAAATGAGGCTGAAATAAGCAGAAAACGCAAGAATCGTTCAGAAGAGACGGAAATAGAGCATATAAGCTCCACACCCAATTTTCCCAAGCGATCGAAGTGCAAAACTGTTTCGCAAGATGAAGCAACATTTATGGAGCCTCAATCCAAGCCAGACAAGAAATCCAAGAGAAAAAATAATGAGCTTCAGGAGGAATTGAGAAGGCCAAAAGTGAGCAGCACACAGCTCCATGAAGAAATTCATACGTCAAATCAGTCAATGCGCTTCCAAACAACCAAAAAAGATGCTGGAAATCAGAGTGGTGTTAATGCAACGAATATCTCCAATAAACACATAATCTATCAGGATGATAAAGTGGAAACGAAGATAGCAAATGCCACAGTAATGGAGACGAGCTGTCAAGCTACAAAAGAGGATCCGCAAGTTGAGTTTCGTTGTCCGCTAATGGAGCTAAACAGTAATTTGGTGCGCACATTTAAACTGCCACGCATACCGGAACCGATTACAATTTTAGAAGATATTGTTATAACAGCGCCTGTAAGGCAAATCTCTGCAGAAGCGATCAAAGATGAGTCAGTGAAGGACGCAGAAACATCGATTGCAGTTGCAGCTGCAGCTACAGCTGAAGTAGAAGCGGAGCAGAAACAATCAACGCCAGTTGCTTCACCCCGTCAAGTAGTAGAGGATTCCACTGTGCTGGAGGAGCAGTCAATTGCCGAAGAACCAACGCCTGTTGCTGAGCAGAGTCTGTTGACATCCGACTCAGAAGATGATATTATGGTGCTGGATGACACGAATTTGGATGATTCCAATGATACGGATGTCCAGCCAGTACCAGTGCAGAAAGATGAGTCATTGGATATAATTGCAGATATGTTGCAGAATGCGGCACCATTAACGAACCTACCGAATGTGGGTGAAATCCTGATCTTCAAGCTGGCCAAATCGAGGACTGAACACCAGTTAAAGCGCCCAAATCCTTCTCTCACCGATTACATTGCTGGCACCTGCTCCTATGTCAATCGTCGCACAAAGCTAATAACAATTCATATAATCGGTAATTATTTGCACTATAATACAATAAAAAAAATATTTCTTATGAATTATTGTATTAATTCCTATATTTCAGCTTGTGCCAGAGATATTAATCATATACTGCGACAATATACCAACAATTATGATAGTTCTTACGACTCGAACCCAATCTTGAATGTGAGCCTGAGAGAACTGACCGATGCCAAGGTAATCGTGTCAGAGGTGGATTAAAAATAAAGGATTAATATAAAGGCGTCGACATTTTCATGTGTTTATTTATTTTTTCATAATTTGTTGATATAAACGATCAAATAACATAAATGGACGAGCTGCAAGGCACTCGTCGAGCGAATGTTGTTCAGACTGTGTGCTTCTTGATTTGCTGCAATAGATCATCGGCCTCTTCGGCGGTCTTCACGCGCAGTAACATGGACAATGGCTTGGCCTCCTCGGGCGTGGGCAGGCAGACCATCATAACATTGTTTTTGCCCATGCGCTGGCAGGGCAATCCCTCGCTGAGTATAAGATTAACCAAGATGTTGCCCAGATTGGTATCGGCACGCACCAGCAGCTGTGTCTTCTTCGTATCCTTGACGGGCTTCAAATACAGCGTGCCCACACCACGATCAGTGTAGTCTGCACCCTTTTTCACAAACACCTTGCAGCGTTTCGAGAATATGGCATCGTCCTCAACCACCTGCGGGTATTTGAATATAAATTTTAAATTAGGTGATATACGTCAAGAAATGGCTTCTCTTCTACCTGCTTGAACTGCACCACCGGTGGACTATCCTCTTCTTCTTCCTTTTCGGCGGCTTGAATTTCGGCTGCCGTCGGCGGTTTTACATTACCAAAGGAGAATGTTGATGCAGCACTTGCAAAGGAGAAACCGCTGGAGGCGGGCGGCTTGGTCTCGCCGGCGGCGGTGTCCGCCTTACCGAAACCCGTAAAACCCGATGTGCTCGGTTTATCATCGGTGCCCTTTAGGCCAAAGATGAAACCATTTGTTTTTGGCGATGAGGTGGCCGCAGCACTATTATTGCCACCGAAGAAGAAGCTCGTCTTTGGCAGCTGATCCTTATTGCTGTCCGATTTAGCACCCAGACTGAAAATGCTGGCTCCCGAAGCTGTGCTCGATGTTGCCTCCGTTTTAGTCGGTGATACGTTTGCCGTTTGCACAGGACCAAGGGAAAACAGTGGCGTTGTTATGGTCGATGTGGTGCCACTAGTGGTGGCGGTGGAATTCGGTTTTTTATCGAAGATCAGAGACGGTGAAGCGGTGTCGCTGGAGCTGGTCGTGGAAATGGGAGTGCTTGGCTTAAGGAACGAAAAACCGCCGGGTGCAGCACTCAAGGACGATGAAGCTTTTTCGGTGGTGTTGGTGGTGGTGCTTGAAATGCCAAAGGAGAAGCGCACAGCGGGTGCAGCTTTTTCCGTGGCACTTGCAGCCGTGGTGCTGGGTTTGCCAAACATGAAGCCAGCAGCAGGTGAAGAAGATGCACTTTTATCAGAAGCGGAAGTGCTGGGTATGCTAAAGGAGAAGCCCGCAGCAGGCGCAGAAGGTGTAGCTTTTTCGCCCGTAGTGCTGGCTATGCCAAATTTGATGCTGGCAGCTGGTGGAGCAGTTGAAGATTTTGGAACTGTGACGGTGGACGCAAACATTGTAGTGGTGCTGGGCTTGCGATCATACTTTTCTTGCAGCTTCTTCAAGAATTTGTCGTAGCTGTCGAATACGGGCGTCAGTATGCAATATTGATTCTTGTCCACGCTCTCTTGCAGGAATTTGACAACGGCCATATTCAATGCGCCCACCTCATCGGGGTACTCGGCCGAATAGCGTGATGGATTACTGTTTGTCGCTGACTGATCCATGGATACCACCGACGACTTAAACATAGGAACGTACATCTTGGGTGACTTTGCGGTACTATTGCCGCCTGCTGATGCTGAAGTATTGCCAAATATTGATGTGCTTGTCGTTGTGGTTGTTGTTGCTGTTGATGATGCTGTTCCCGCATTGGCATTGTTTGTCTTGAAATCATTTCGCAAATTAGTGTCCAACGAGAACATTTTCGCTGGCGGCGTACGTTTCACATCCGTGCTGCTACTGGGCTTCGCAAAGCACTCAGCATCCGTTGCCGGGGCAGTCACTGCCGGTAGTTTGGATAGAAATGCAAAGGGCGAACCGGCTGCGTTGCCGGTAGTTGCGCTAGCCGTTGCCGGCTTTCCAAAACCTAAATGACAATATAATACATATAATATAATATAACTCCTGGCGAAAAATTGTGCACTCACCTGAAAATCCACTAAATACACTTTTACGCGGAGTGTCGACGACATCGCCCTCTTTGGTTGCGCCGGTTGCCGGCTGGCGCCTTGTGGCCTTCTTGATAACGCGTGCTCTTAATTCTTCTGGTGGCGCCGTTTTGAATGTGCCTCGCTCTTCGGGCTCGTCCTCTTGCTCCCAGTTCTCGTGGTCCAGGTGCGATGTCGCTTGTCGCTTGCCAGCCATTGCTTTTTAATGTATATTACTTAAATTATCCAAATATAAATATTTTTTATATTTATGTTTTCGAGGAGCAAAAGTGTGCTTGGTTTGTTCAGTAAGCAGTGAACATGAACAAGTTCGCGGAACGATGAAAATGAGCTTGTTCACGGATTTAAGTTGTGGCTGGTATTTTCAGGATGAAAATCACAATAATAACTTAAAATATTGATTCTGCAAAAATATATCACAAACGACTGCATGAGTTCCTTTTGTATAATGAACAACAATATAATTTGCAGCCCTGAAGAATATACCCATGAGGTTGGCTGTACAATTTTTGTAGTTTTTTTTTTTTTGGTAATTTTTAGCACTTTCCTAAAATTAAACTATGGGCAACACTAGACAACAGTGTACGCGACGACGACGCTAGCAGAACACCAAAAAAATTGCAATATTAATAATATTTAATTTAAATCCGGCTCGGAGGCGCGTCAAAAGTGAAAAGTGAATAATCAAGAGTAATTATGCATCAGTGTCCAGATAGCATACACATTTGTTAGCAATGTGATAAAACAGTTGGGGACTGTAAATATGCGCGGCGCATTTCTCTACTACTGTAACATTAATTGCGCTTCGACTGCGACTCAAATTTTGCTGCAAAGATGAGGCGATCAGGTGGCGCGCCTAAAAAGTGTACAACAAACACGAAAAAAAAGTGATGTGCGTAAATCAAATGTGCAACGGTAGCGTGTGTAAAAGTGTAGTGTACAATATCAAAAAGGAATAACGTAAAATTCGCTGTAAAAGGAAGAGAGTAGCAAAGAGTACACCAATACAGACGTACATGCCAACAACAGCACCAACACCAACAACACCAGCACCAATCCCAGCTCACTCACGCACACACACACACACTCACACATACGCAACAGAAACACGAATTAAGGCATCGTAAACGTTGTCGCTTGTTATCCTGCTTGCTTATTCCTGTTGCCTCGTCGTGTGATCCTTTGTTGCTGGTCTCAAAGCAGCAGCTGTCCGGGTCGTGTTTCAGTTTTCCATTTGCACTCTCGTCCCTCGTCGTCATTTATTATACGCTGTCCTTGAAGCTCGTCGTGCTCTTAAGTGTGTGCAAAAACCATAAACCATAAGAAAAACAAAAACAACAAAAGGAGAAAAAAGTGTCCCCAGTAGAAAGTAAAGCATCAATACAACAATATCAAAATGCCGCCAGCATTAATTGGCATCTCTGAGTTTGTGGAGGAGACGCGCGATGATTACAATTCGCCCACCACATCCACATTTGCGTCCCGCATGCCGGATTGCCGTCAAACGATTAGCATATTGGAAGAGGTAAGCAAAACCACTCTCCCTCTCTCGGTCTCTCTTTCGCCCTCACGTGTGGAAAAGTTCAAGGTAGCTAATCAATGATCCAGCGCTTTAAATTGCATGCACACACACACACACACACACACACATCTACATTTACTTTTCTTTATTTACTCTCCCACAAAATAACAAATTTGTTTTTTCCATAGTGGTCCTATGGAAAGCAAATGCATAGCATTGGCACTCAGCCAAGTGAACCCAACATTCGTTTCTCTCCCGCCTCTCCCACCTCTTTTTCTCCCTCCCTCTCTCTCTCTCTCTCATTTACTTTGCAATTGTTCTACGATGACGTCGTCGTCGACGTCGGTGGCGGGAATTGCAGGTGGTTTCTTCCTCCTCCATCAAAAGTCATAAATAATGAAAGTGCACATTCCGAAATCAATGCAGCTGGCCAAACCCATTGCGAGCAATGCAACGTTTTATTTTTAGTCACTGCAACTGCTTTTTATACAACCTATAAAATATCAAAATACACACATTGCTGTGCACATTGCCGCTGCTGCTGTTGCTGTTGCCGATAAGGGCAAGTGCGGGCGGAAAAAAGTATGATTAAGCAGACATTGCCATATGCACCGAATATGTAGCTTGCACACGATCACAGTTTATCAATCGCGTTGCCACAATGCGTTAATTTTATATACATATTTATATTCATGTATATGTAGATATATGTAGATAGGCCCACCCATATTCCTCTATATGCTGTGTTCCCTAAGAACATTTTTCTTCGAACTTTTCTTGTCTGCGCTCCAATTCTTTAGCTAAAATTAGCCGTCAGCTGTCATCCGAGTCACAGTGGCCTCCAGCCACACATATAATTTTGTTTTGAATTCTAAATAGCGCTTGGATTACATAAACATAAGCTTCCATTTAAAATATGACTAATAATCTACAGAGCTCATAGTTTTTTGTTGCGGTTTGCGGGTCTGAAACACAATTTCATCTATCGCTATTGTTTTTTTTGTTTAGTATTTAGTGCATTCAGTTTCATTCTCTTAATTTGATACCAGAGTGCAGCAAATTAAATTTAATTTTTTGCCTTTTTAATTCACGTCACTCGGCTCGATACGATTGGTTTTTCGTGTTAGTTCCTGACAAATGTTTGACATCGAATCAAATGTTTCACATTTTATTTCGCTGATGCGCCCCAAAAGTCCAAATCAATAAATGAATGAACTGAACCCAAAATGACACACCTTTCATTTGTGTCTTTGTCTTTTTGGCACACTCCTATAAATAGCCCAAATTACAAGAACACATTCACATATATGAACCTATATATATTTATATATATGTATACATATATATGAAACAAGAATTAAATCCTCACACACAATAAGTGTATTATTTACAGCGCTGCCCACATTGCTATATAATATAAACATATTGCGGTTTTCGGCTAAAAGTAACTTGACCAGACGGCGGCTTCTCGCCTCTTTTTTTCATTAAGAACTTCATCTTTTGTTATCACGACACAACGGAATAAAGATAAAAAATGAGGGATAGATGAAAAAAAAACTCGCTTGGTCGCTAGAAAGAGAAACGGAAACCAGTTGTTGGGTTGACCAACTTAATTTGTTATTGTTCTAAGCAATTTGCGTTCCAAATATTTGCGCCAACAACTCATGCCACAAATGTTTATGAACCATTCACAACCACATACATACCTACACATACGAGTATATACTACTATACTATCCTATACGTATATACTGTGACTAATCTTTATTAGCAGGGTTCTAAAGTTCTTATCGGGCTGACCACTCACTATTTTAGGTGTTATACCATCACAAAATAAGAGATTAAATCGTGAATTGCTTAGCCGTTGCTATGTTTGTAAATCGACGGACAATCACCTTGTTTATCTAATCTTAGATATAGGTTTTTAATAGATGTTTGTACATGTTCAATGCAAATACCCATAACATATAAATTCTTGACAAGAGTTTCATGTCCATAACTCTAAGAAGTTGTTGGGTTTTACAATTTTCAAACTTATTTCAAATTCGTAGAACAAGCAAGCACTGATTGCCTTCATTCAACAGTGTGTCTAATTCAATAAAATTAATTAATTTTAATTGAAAAGTCAGGAGGTTAAACGAGTTATGCTAGTGCATGGGAAAAGTGTCGAGGGATCAAAGGGGAAATCTCTCAGAAATGCATAAAATTAACTTGCAACTTCAAAATTGAAGAACAAAAAATACAATCTTGCTGGCGAAGTGAACTCAACTCAGTCTTTATACTTATCAAAGCTATTATCTATATTCCTTGCAGCGACTGGAATTCGATCGCGATGGTCTTACCAAACTCAAGAAGGCCGTCAAAGCCATACATAACTCTGGCATTAGTAAGTATATAGTAAACTATGTCGATTGGCTTATTTATAAACCACTTTACCATATATAGATCATGTGGAAAATGAAATGATTATGGTGCGGGGACTGGAGCGTCTGGGTACCAAGGTCATTGATCAGGATGAGCCCGACATTGGAGCAGCGTTTCTCAAGTTCTCTGTGGTCACCAAAGAGCTCAGTGCGCTGATGAAAACACTGGTCAGTAATTGAATAATAACAAATATATATGAAATATTAATTTTAAGCTAATTGCCAAGTTCATCTTATTTATCACCGCTGATAAGCATTGTGCATTGTGAACCCATCCGCAAGCCATGCTGTTTCAGCTAATCTGCAAAAAACACACACTCAATTAAACTAACCGTGAACATATCTTGTGTTGTCCCACTTTCAATGACAGATGCAAAATATCAACAACATTGTCATGTTTCCGGTGGACTCGATGCTCAAGAGCGAACTGCGCGGCGTCAAAGGCGATATGAAGCGTCCATTCGACAAGGCGGCCAAAGAGTACGAGGCCAAATTTATCAAAATTGAGAAGGAGAAAAAGGCGCAGGCCAAGGAGGCTGGCATGGTGCGAACAGAGATCGATGCCGCTGTCGTTGCCGATGAAATGGAGAAGGAGCGTCGCCTATATCAGCTGCATACCTGCGAGTATCTGCTCAAATACAAAGAGATCAAAACAAAAACTGGCATTGAGCTGCTGCAGCATTTCATCGAGTATTATCACGCGCTGAATAAGTAAGTTTTCAGCCGCAGCCTAAGCTGAGCTGAATGCTAATTAGTACACCCTGTGCCATTCTCATATTTGTTCAAATTGGGCATATTAAAGCTGTCGAAATGTGTGCAGTATGTATGATAACGACCAGGTAAAACCTTGTATGTAAGATCTTGGAGATTCAGCTTAAGGGATGTTTTAATTATTTCATAATTCATTAGCATAAAGTACAAACTCTTTGTAATTTATAGTTCAGTTAGGATTTTTTTAAGCTCTGTCAGCTTTGTGTATAGGCTTTTGTATCTGTATTAATTCTGCATTTAAACATTTCTGATACATTTCTAGGGAATCAGTTATATCTTTGGCAAAAATAATAATCAATTATCTATGTTAATTGTGCATTAAAGCTAGAAATCTTCTGATACATTTCGATAAAATTGAATTTGAAAGGTTTTTTACGTTTTTTACCACTCCAATAGTCCTCAAAAATTCAGATCATACAATTTAAAGCTGGGCACAGGGTATCTGCTAGCCGCTGTAATTGCCTCTTGTGCACATTTGCCCTATTTGCTGTTGTTTACTGTTTATTGTGTACGCATTTATATAACTGAAGTCCACTGGCATTGCAGTTACTTCAAAGATGGACTGCAAACGATCGAACACTTTGGCACGTACATTGGCGATCTGAGCGACAAGCTGCACGTGATCAAGCAGAAGCAGGACGAGGACAGGCGCAGTTTGCTGGATCTGCGAACATTGTTGCGCAGCACACCGGACTTTGAGCGGGTGGACAATGCATCCACGTCGGAGAATCGCAGTGGTGGTGGTGGCAGTGGTTTTGGTGGTTCGGGTGCCGGGTACTCGTTGCATCAGCTGCAGGGCGACAAGCATCACGGGGTCACGCGTCAGGGTCACTTGCTCAAGAAGAGCGAGGGCAAGGTGCGACGCGTGTGGCAGAAGCGACGTTGCCGCGTCACCAGCGACGGATTTCTGGACATTTTTCATGCGGACGAATCAAAGCCACCGACGCGAGTTAATCTGCTCACCTGCCAAATTAAACCGGTGCCAGATGACAAGCGTGGCTTCGATCTAATCAGCTGTAAGTGATTAAAACACACATAATTCCAATCGCCAAGATTAGCATTTAAATCTTTATCCTTTATCCATTAGACAATCGACCGTATCATTTTCAAGCTGAGGACGAGGCGGATCAGAAGGCTTGGATGGCTGTTCTGGTCAACTGCAAGGAGAAGGCACTGACCAAGGCCTTCCAGCATGCCAATCCCCAGATGAGCCCCAGCCTGGTGGAGCTGCAGAAGACGGTGATTCGCTATGTACAACTGCTGCCGGGCAATGATAGATGCTGCGATTGTGGCTCACGTAACGATGTCACCTGGATTAGCCTCAACTTTGGCATCCTCGTCTGCATCCAATGCTCGGGTGTGCATCGTGATCTCGGTGTGCATCACTCGCGCATCCAGAGCCTAACGCTGGACAATCTGACCACAGCGAATCTTTTGATTGCACGTGCCATGGGCAACAGCACACTGAATGACATTATGGAGGCCAAGCTAGGCAGGGGCAAGCTCAGTCATGAGAGCAGCATGTAAGCTCAACTGTTGGACTCTCTTCTATGCTTCCGTATTCAATAATTCTATTGCAATTTACAGGGATGAGCGCTATGATTTCATACGCGCCAAATATGTGGCCAAGCGCTATGTGATGCGCACCTGTGCCGATGACAATGATTTGCGCTGCGATCTGGAGCAGGCGATTGTACATGCGGACATGAGCCAACTGCTGCAGGTGTGGGCAGAGGGTGCCGATCTCACCTGCTGTTTGCCCAGCTCCGATGCGGGCGAAACTGCCCTCCATTTGGCCGTGCTGCGTGAAAGCGGCTCAACGCTGCACATTGTTGATTTTCTCATACAGAATATGCCGCCCAATGGCTTGAATCGAGCCACCAATCCGCCCGGCCTGTTGGATGTTACCGGCAAGAATACGTCGCTGCATCTCTGTGCACTGCACGATCGTCGCGAGTGCATGAAACTGCTCCTGCGCTCGGGCGCCGACTACGAGCTACGAAATTCACAGAACAAAACAGCGCTGGACATTGCCAAAGAGATGGGTCACAACAGCTGCAAGGAGCTGGTAAGCTAAATTTTTAATCAAGTTATTTAGAGGCTTTAATTTTCTTTTATTATTGTGTTTGTTTGCTGTGCAGATTGAATGTGCCATAAATCGGGAGAAGAGCGCCTTTGATCACATCAACACCGATTGGAATCTGCCCAACGAGGATGGCTCCACAGATTTCAGTGACGATGAGACTGTCATCGATGAGCGCGTGAGTACAAGTTAAACTTACCTTATATTATTCAATATTTACATCACCTGCTATTTACTCCAATCCAAATAGAAGTCTCGCTCACGTCCACCCAGCTTTGCTGGTGGCGATTCGCCAGTGTTGCGCTCACGATCCTCCACTTGCGATTCCATACAGTCCAGTTCTAGTCCAATTGCCAACTGTCCAAGTCGCCAGTTTACGCTGCCCAGCTATACGCAATCCGCTGGCACCTCACCCAAACAGCACACGAATGTTGGCCAGTATTTGGGCAGTGGCAACAACTTGGGCATTGTCAGCGCCAGCAACAGCGGCAATAATGTTGGCGTTGGCGCTGGTGGTGTCGGTGGTGGTGGTGGTGGTGGTGGCTCTAGTCCCAGTTCCGCTTGTAGCCAAAATGTGCGTGCAACTCGCAACAGTTTGAATATGCAGAGCGAGCTGGCGCATGTGACGGGCGCCCGCAAATCCACGTCAACGGCCAACATGAACTCGTTGAAGAAGCGCGCTGCTCCTGCACCGCCGCCCGGCACTTTGAGTGGCGCACCCACAAGTATATTCTATGGCACATTGCCGCATCCGCCCAGGCACTCGCAGAACATGGATGCGAATGACATACGCACGATCAATCACAAGAATCAATCAATGGACGTGGCATATGGCACGTTGCCCCACATGCGCAGCGTTGAGAGCTCACCGCGAGCTACTGGAGCTGGTGGTGGTGGTGGTGGCAGTGGTGCTATTGCTGGAAATGGCAGCAATAGCAGCCTTATGCCAATGACCACATTCGGCCATAAGCGCTCACCCAGCGGCGAGTCACTAAATCGCAATATTCACTTGGCTGGTGCCAAGCTGGTGCTGCCGCCCACTGGAGAGCTGCCCATGCTCAAACATGTGGACAAATCGGCGCTAGTGAGACCCAAAATACCACCGCCGGGTCCGCCGGCAGGTAAGCAATAGATTTAAAAACAAATTTAACTATAACTAATTATTTTCGCATTCCGCACAGAGCGCGAGATACCAAATGGCCAGTCAAACGAGAGCATCAGCTCCATGGATGAGGGTCCGATTGCGCCGCCACGCAAGGTAAGTTGTTCGCTCGCATCCTTGTTTGGGCGCTACAACAAACCCAGCAGCGAAAAGATCGACCCCATTACAAATGCGATTCGTAATCTGTACTTTGTTGGCGGAGTAGCTTCGAATCTATATTTATACAGCAGCCCCGTATACTTTTCCATAAACATCGCCGTTAGTAATAGAGAAACCACTCCGTAAGCGTTGCCGAAACCGTTTTCACGCGATTTACAGGCTTGCATGCCTTGTGTGATGAGATATCGTAAACGGAATACTATTCGACTCCAGGACTCCAAGATAGTTTATAGTCGATTTCGATTTGTGATTTCTTATATGAAGAGTTATAGTAAATTATTGATGATTAATTCTAGGATATCTAACAATTTTAAATAGAAACTTAGAAATATTTTTAATTCTTCTCTCCACAGTTTGCAGAACCGCTAACAAAAAAGTACTTTATAGCGCGTCAGTCAAATTAAAAGCGATTGTTAAGCGAATAAGAAACAAATACAAATTAGAAATATGTAACAAGAAATTGGCGCACAGATTTGATTGTTGCTGAAGTCAGGTTTGGACTTGACTTGGTGTCTCCAGCACACAACACACTGCATACAAGAGTATTACCAGGTAATGAAGATGCATTCGGTAATGAGGGGTCATTCGCTAGTTCGCCGCTGGGCAAGCCAAGATAACAAAGGATGCTCGCGTCGTAGTTGATGAAAACTTGCAATGTTTTCAATGTATCCTGTATATCTCCTGTAATTCACACAATTTTCAGCGCAAGCAACAAAACATGTTGAGATTAGAGCATTCCAGCGAGGAAACGGTAAATTGCAGAGCCAAACAAACTAAACAATCAAATAAAAGAAACAAAATTTTGCCGTTCTTGTTGTTGTTTCGTTCCTCTGTTCTGTTCTGTTTAAGTTTTTGTTTTTTGTTTTTGTTATTGTTTTTTTTTTGTATACTACATGTGCCCTGTGCATTATCGCAAAAGCTCTCCTAACTCCATGCGCGCATTACTCAAACCAAACAAAAAACATTTCAAACAATTTCGTCTGTTTTCTGTGTTTCCTAATGTTTGTTGCACTAACTCTAAACAAGAAAACCTTTGCAATTGTTTTTTGATCCTAACTGATATATAATGCCTGCCGTTTTATAGATCATCAATCAATCCACCAATTTCACCGACTACGAGTCCTGGCACACGGATATGGACTCCTCTGGCGGAGGTCTGGATCATTCCGCCGAGTCGAATGTCTCGTCTAGTGATAATGATAGGCTAAACTCATCGCCCGACAATCCATTGAAGAATCCCAGCGTTGTTGGCACCGGTGCAAAATTGCACTATGTGAGTAAAATGATATATGCAAATATTTGCAATATTTTCAATTAATTGTGATCATTTAGAATGGACAACGGCGCTGTCGAGCGCTGTATGATTGTGTGGCGGACAATGATGATGAGCTGGAATTTAAGGAGGGTGAAATACTAATTGTGCTGAATGAGCGCACCGACGACGAGAACTGGATGGAGGGAATCATTGAGGGGCATCCGGGGAGACGAGGCATGTTTCCCGTTAGTTTTGTGCATATGCTGCCAGATTAAGTGGCTGAATCTATTTGTGTCTGCGTGTTTTTGGCTGAAAGTATGTGTGTGAGCGAGCGTGTGTGTGTGTGGATTTTTTTTTGAAAAACCGTTTATTATTTATTACATTTTTTTATTCACAAAAATTACTACTGAATGTATTTATTTATTTTTTTTGTTTTGTTTTGTATAAGCAAACACAAAGCTATAAAAGTGTCGCAAACGTTATGCAAGTGAAGTAAATCATATAATTGATATTTATTTCTTTTAAGAGCGCACCTATTGAAAGTATACTATGTAAACACTTATTGTGTATATTTCAATTGATATTGTATCCTTTCTAAAGCATATACTATAAGTAGGCGCCGCTTCGAATTGCTTTTACAACGGAATATGTCCTGCAAATGTGTTATAGCCTATAGTTTCTATCTATAACTAAACCAACCATACAAATAACTGACTCTATTTGTTAGCCGAAAAACATCACGCTGTCCTCAAAAGCTACTCTCTTCCTGTATTGCTGTAAAAATCAAATACATCATTCGTTTGCACGGCATCGGAAAATTATGAAATTATGTATTGATGTATGCTTAACAATACGCTGCCATATATAAATACATATACAAAACATATGTACTAACAATACAAAATAAACAAGCCGACCTGGTCTGGCTTCTTACTTTACATAAACTCGTACACAAATTATGTAATACTGTTGATGGATTTAAATGAAAGTTTATAAAACAACGTTAATTCAAAAGTTTACTCAGATTAAAGCTTAACTCAATTGCGAACGTAAAACTAAAGCCCAAATGCTATTACATATAAATGAAAGTATATATATATATATATATTATAAAATAATTACAAAAAATACATATAAAACTCTAAAAATAAAAATATAAGTAAACATTTCAACCCCCTGTACCTAGAAATTGTTAGCAATTAAGCACACATTAAATATATATGCATATATGTATATCTTATTCCAAAGCGCTGTCTAGAGAGCAACATTAAGAATTCTGGACGTTTTTGACTTTGTTTTATACCACACACATCATCATTATGTATATGTAAACTGTAGATACCATTTTTTTAGAGTAAACACCACCCTTTACATTTTGTACACACGTTTCAGTATTTATTTAGCAAAAACCTTAATATTACACTATAAAACATATTTGATATTATATTTAAGACAAATAAAAGAAGAACTCAACGCTTATTAAATATACATACATATAAGGTTGTGTTTTTACCAAAAACTAAACTGAACTTTTAATAATAATTATGGAAAACACCGGATTTGTACTAGGTTCGAATCGAACTCATCATACAGATCGAGCGTGGTTGGTTGTACGGCTGTGCATGCGAATTGCTTATCGCAAAAGTATCGATTAGGCAAATATCGCAAGCATTGACTTGATTGTGGTGGTGACTCGATTATAGATAATCGATTACCTGCATTAATCTGCAAGACATACATTGAGTTGTGTAGTGCAAATAAATATTTAACGCGTATATTGTGTCATTATCTCCGCCAGCTGAAATTTTAGTGCACCCACACAGTAAGGAACGTGGACTTGAACAAAGAAAGTGCCTTTTGCCAAAGCTATACGGTTTATTGCTGATGGCGACAGCGAGAAGTGTGCGAAACTAGCGAAAGACATTTCATATATCGATATCGTCGTACTTGTTTAGCACCAGCACGGGGTAAATTTATGCCAAAACAAGAGAAAAATTTTGATTGTTAAACAATTACAAATATTCTGTGCATGATAGCATTCCGACCGGCAGCTATTTGGAGCGAACGTCAGCGGGTCAGCAGCAATCGAGGTCCAGCGCCAGCGCGGTGAGCATTAAAAGGCTCCAGCGTATTGGACACTACACACTCATTCTCATTCCAAGCAATGAGTGCTGCTAAGAAATATAGGCCTATGGATACGACTGAACTAAACGACACAGAGAATATTGCCGCCTGTTTGAAAAAGGGTGACAGCAGCAATCCAATAACGACGACGACGACGACAACAGCAACAACAACAAACCGAAGCGCCTTCGCCGCCCAAAATATGAATTCGGCAGCGTCCACAAATGGCGAACGATTGCCAAACTTTTCGATGCTGGGACCGCATCATGGCAATGATATACGTGCGGCATCAACTACCTCAAATCTTCTTAATCGCATGGGCGCCATACACAACACCAAGCCGGGTGATGTTAAAAAGATTGTTATTAAGAACTTCAAGGGTAAGTGGCACAGCAGTTCATCTGCGATAACAATAACGATAACGATATATAATACAATTATTAACAAATTGCATTTAAATACGCCATAGCTAAACCCACACTGCCCGATAACTATTCTGAGGACACTTACGTGAAGCTGGAAGAGGCCGTTATCGCCATCCAATTGTCCAAGCCCATTAAATATTCCCTGGAGGAGCTCTACCAGGCCGTTGTGAATATGTGCAGCCATAAAATGGATGCACAATTATATGCCAAACTCAAGGAGCTGACGGAACAGCACGTTAAACGTAATATCAAACTGAAGGAGCTCACTGGTGGCAGCATGGACAAACTAGTAAGTGGATCAACTTCTGAATCGAATTGTATATAAGCAATACGCTTACTGCAAACACTTGACACCGGAAATATATATATACCAGATGAACATAATATAAAAATGTATAATGTAAAATTCTTTTCAGGTATTGCTTGAAAAAATCAACAATTGGTGGTTATCATTCTGCCAGCAAATGATCATGATACGTAGTATATTTTTATATATGGATCGCACCTATGTGCTGCAAAATTCACTTATACACTCGATATGGGACATGGGGCTGGACCTCTTTCGCATACACTTTGCCCAGAACAGCGTTGTACAGAAGCGCACTGTGGACGGCCTGCTAACGCTCATCGAGAAGGAACGCCAGGGCGCAACCGTGGATCGTGGTTTGCTTAAGAGCTTGGTGCGTATGCTGTGTGACCTGCAGATATATAGCAGCGCATTTGAGGAGAAGTTCCTTGATGCAACCAATCAACTGTACAAGGCTGAGAGTCAACGCAAAATGCAGGAGTTGGAGGTGCCCGAGTACTTACAACATGTGAGCAAACGCCTCGCCGAGGAGAATGAGCGTCTCTTGCATTATCTAGACTCAAGCACAAAGTATGATATATCAAAAATCAAAAACCATGTTATATTTATTTGCTCAACTAAATTATGATCTCTGTTGTGCAGACATCCTTTAATATATAATGTGGAAAAGGAACTGCTTGCCGAACATTTAACGACAATTCTGCAAAAGGGCCTTGACTCACTTCTAGAGGACAACAGACTGAACGATCTAACCCTTTTGTATGGCCTGCTTAGTCGCGTCAAAAATGGCACTTCCGAGCTCTGCGGCAATTTCAATGGTTACATCAAGGCAAGACAAAACAAACTATTCCAGTTGATCAAACGTTTTTAAACTTATCTTTAACGTTTTAGAAAAAGGGACGCACCATTGTCATCGATCCCGAGAAGGACAAGAGTATGGTGCAAGATCTGCTGGACTTTAAGGACAAAATGGATGTCATTGTGCGTAATTGCTTTGAGCACAATGAGAAATTCACAAATTCGCTGCGCGAAGCCTTCGAATTCTTCATTAATCAGCGCGCCAACAAACCGGCTGAACTAATTGGTATGTTGTCTTACTATATACAAATAACTAGGTGATTCAGATAGATATTTATATACATATTGTCAACAGCTAAATATGTGGATATGAAATTGCGCTCAGGCAACAAGGGCACCACCGACGAGGAGCTGGAAAAGACGTTGGATAAGATCATGGTTCTGTTTCGTTTTATACATGGCAAGGACGTCTTTGAAGCATTCTACAAAAAGGTTAAAACTATCCAACGTTTTATTATACAACTCGACTTAAAACTCAATATTATTTTGACAGGATCTGGCCAAGCGTTTGCTCATGGGCAAATCTGCCTCGGTGGACTCGGAGAAGAGCATGTTGTCGAAATTGAAACAGGAATGCGGTGGCGGTTTCACATCTAAACTGGAGGGCATGTTCAAGGATATGGAACTGAGTCGTGATGTCAATTTGGCATTTCGAGGTCATGCGCTTAGCAACGATCGTGATGTGACCAATCTGGATTTAATCGTCAGCATACTGACCATGGGCTATTGGCCAACATACACGCCCACCGAGGTCACAATGCCGCCCCAATTTATCAATCCCCAGCAAATATTCAACAAGTTCTATTTGGAGAAGCACAGCGGGCGAAAGCTACAATGGCAGCCAACACTGGGCAATTGCGTGTTGCGTGCAAGTTTCGATGCGGTTAGTTGACTGTCGTACAAACAGATCATGCAAAACCATTAATCAATGAACTTTTTGTTTGCATTTTGCATTCGTTAGGGTCCCAAAGAGCTGTTGGTGTCACTCTTCCAAGGACTCGTGCTGCTGTTGTTCAACGACAAACCGACGTTGAGCTACGAGGAGATATTGGCTGCCACCAGCATTGAGGATGGTGAGCTGCGACGCACTCTGCAGTCGCTGGCCTGCGGTCGTGCGCGTGTCATCACCAAGACGCCGAAGGGGCGCGACATTGAGGATAAGGATCAATTTGACTTCAATAATGAGTTCACCAATAAATTGTTTCGGATCAAAATTAATCAAATACAAATGAAGGAAACGGTAAGCAGGCATAGCAATCACATGAATAGCTAACTAAATTAGATACCTTCCCTTTTGTATAGAATGAGGAGCAGAAGGCGACGGAGGAACGCGTTTTTCAGGATCGTCAGTATCAAATTGATGCGGCCATTGTGCGCATTATGAAAATGCGTAAAACGCTAAGCCACAATTTGCTCATCACCGAGTTGTTCAACCAGCTAACGTTTCCCGTTAAGGTGCGTATTGCCAACCAACTTAACTCAATATATACTAATCCGTAATATCATTTAGCCTGCTGATCTGAAAAAGCGCATCGAGTCACTGATCGATCGGGATTATATGGAGCGGGACAAGGATAATCAAAATCAATACAATTATGTGGCATAAATACGCGGAAATTCAATTTTTTGGCAAACTAACTCAGAACACAAAATCATTAAAGTTATTTTTTATCTTGAAATCATACCGTACATCTGAACAAGTCCAACGAAAGAGTTTTTTTTGTATCTGTAAACATTGAGAAAACATGAATTTCATATTGTAGTTATAGTTCGAGCACGATCCCACAGAGTTTTAAGTGGTGGCTAGCGTAATTGCTGCAATTCGTTTTCTTTGTGTGTTATACTGTATTATCTAAAAAGGATTAGTCGCTTAATTCAACAAAATGCTATGCGGCTTCAAAGGTCAAAACAAAATGTTGCAACACGTGTGTTTTGTTGTTAACGATATAAACTAACTAGAACGTCAACAGCAACATTAAAATGAACTTCACAAACTACAGAATTCGTAATTTGTTAATTGGTCTGTTTTTATTTTATTATTGATGATGAGTACTTGTCCTTCGAATAACAATAGATGAAACATTTGCAGGCTAATATTAATAGAAATACTTAAATAAATAATAAACTAGTACTCGTATGTAAAACGGATACGCATAAACTAAATCGTTTTTATTTATGAAATTTTTCAATAAATAAAACAGAATTACTTGTAAATTTGTTGTCCGTACTTTATTTTTAGTAAAATATCAATGTCCAGCTTAAAGGAGAAGCCACCAAAATATGATTTATTTTTGGGCTAATATTATCCCAGGAGAATTAAAAAGCATTCAACTTAATACGCTAGTAATCATAATTCTGCATCGGTATCCAAATCAGAACCGCATTCACTATCCTAAATTTGTATTTAACATTTTTGGGTAAATAAACAAAATTAGTGACCAGTTCTCATTTTTCAGGTAAATACGGCGTATTTGATTTAAATCTAATACTCAACTTTTGACCGACATACAACATCAAAATATGTGTAATTTCT
Organism: Drosophila basisetae; assembly: GCA_035041595.1. Classification (NCBI taxonomy): domain Eukaryota; kingdom Metazoa; phylum Arthropoda; class Insecta; order Diptera; family Drosophilidae; genus Drosophila; species Drosophila basisetae. Next base: position 16,901,367 of record JAWNLB010000144.1, on the reverse strand, counting down.
CATATTCCACCGTGTGTTTGGTTGTCTTTTAACTATTTTGCTTAAAGTACAGAAATACACACATATATATATATATGTTAGAAATTTTAGTTGTAAATTGTAGTGGCTATTGTAGTGGGTATATATGTATCCTGGTTATAATCAACTTGCGATCAAAAATAATTTAGTATTTACAATTGAAATTACAAATAATTATAAAGAGTAGGTAAATTAGGATTATGATTAGAAAAGATATGCATATATACAAAATACAAATTACACTTATGATTTAGGAGCAGCCGGAAACGTTTTTTAAAAACGTACTTTAACTGAACTCAGACGCAAACATCGAGGCTAATTGGTATCACATTTTCCATCAATTTGCACACAATTGCTTATTGCACAATTAACAGTACTTGGAAAGTTATCAGCGGCATATTAAAAATCTTATACAAAAATATTTCATTGCCAAAAATCCGCGATTGCTTATAATTGCGACTCTAATTTTAGCCAAAACGAAAACGAAAACGAAAACAAAAACAAAGAAAGAAATTCGCGGAAAGACGCCTAACGCGTTACGCCTTACGCCTCCACACTGTTAACGCTATATTGAGAGCTGTCGTAATCGGATACATTGTCCGATCCATAACCACCAAACCCGGCCACCGAGGGACGGGCGCTCGTTTGCGGGTGTGCTCTCAGCACATCGGGTATATAGGCGGGTGCGGGGCCAGCTATTTCCACAATACTGGGGCGTCGCGTAGCCGCACAGCGCTTGATGGGCGACATGAAGATGAACAACGTGACCGTAATGGCCAACGTGATGATTAAAATTAAGAATTTTGCCATGCCTTCATCGCCACGGAAATAGCATATCATGGCCATCACCAGGGCCAATATTAGTACCGAGAACTTGGTCATTGTGACAGCTGTGGAGTGGATTTTGCCACCCTTACGTGATATCATGTTCGAGGGTCCATATGCGAAATACAGATTGTAACGATCCACCATATGCTTGAGGCAAATGTATATCATGGCAAAGGGCATTATCAGGGGGCAGAATACGCTGTACACAATCGATATGGTAAAGACGAGCGTTGTCCAGGCGTAGTGTATGCCAAAGGGGAACTCGATCAATATCGATCTGCGGATGTACGGTGTCTCCGCCTTCGAGGTGGCCTTAAGCAGTGCCCAAATGTAGACAATCAGTTCGGGGAAACGCAACAGCTCCAGGGATGTACCAATAAACGCAGCGGTTATAATATAATTCACATAGAACGAGCCACGATCCGGCAAGAAAATGCACTGCCAGCGATACGTTTCGTTCGTTAGTCCCCATTCGAGGAGTGCCTGGGCCGATGTCAGGCCCAACGAGGGCAATATCAGGATCATCAGCAGCAGATAGCCAAAGCACTTGGTCATGATCGAATAGTTCTGCTTGGAGCGCGTATAGTGACCCATCCATTTGTCCGAAATCGAAACAATTACTGGCATCAGGGCGGACAGTGTCCACAGCATCAGCGTGGGCAAGAACTCGGATATGAGTGGTGAAATTTTTGATTCAGTTTCCTTAAGCCAGGGACGACTATTCAACAGATTGACGATCATGGCCGGTGTGGTCAGGAAGAAGAGCACAATGAAGAGCACAACGTTCACGCAAACGAATTTCAAATACCAATGGCTTTTGTTCACATTCAGATTCTCCCAGAAGATGTCATCTGGCGATGGGGCGAACATAATTTGCCACTGCCTGTACGTGCCGGGCGTAAAGTGGGTGACTATATTCTGTGCCTCCTGCACCGTGGAGACGGTGAGGAATGCAATGTCTAAGGGTTCGTTCATTGTCGACGCACGCAAGCGTGCCACATCGCCGGATAATTTACGCTCCTCGCGCTGATAATATTCGTAGGCGTTCTCCTTCTTGCACGAGCACACCTTCGGCTTGGCCATCAGTGTGTCCCGATCGCGATGATGCTCACAATACACACGTGCCTCGTGCGCCCGCTCAAACTCCCCATTGCGCACATACAGACGGCAAATGTTGTACGCAATGGTGACCGTCTCAATGGTCACATCCGGGAACAGTTCCTGCATATAGTTGCGTATAACGGTCTTGTTGCGGTCACTATTAACAAACGAAAACGAAACGAAAACGAAAACGAAAAAAAGAAGCAATTTAAATGATCATTATTCCAAGTCAATTATCAATTGTCATTCTTCAACAACCTATTGGATATATTGGATATCATGATGGTGCGCGTTGCTGCCTTTTTAAAGGCATTGCGTCCGGAGGAGCGTCGCATGATGAGCACCACTAGCGGTATATACAATATGGTAATTATGGTGTGCACCCACAGCCATGCCGAATTCCCACTCAGATTGGCCATTGTGGTGCGTCCGAATGACTGCCCATCGTAATTGGATCCGTGTAAAAAGTTAATGGGCAATATAATGGCCACCGAGATGATGGTGACCAGTGCCATAACAGCCATCAAATGCTGTTGAAACGACAAATAGTGCACCGCATCCGGGCCAGAGTGCAGCAAAATGGTCTCCTTGCGCAGCTTAAACGTCACACGTATCCAATTGAATATGCCCGGCTCGGTTTGAATGGGCGAAAGGGGCGTCGAGTCCGTATTTTGTGACTGATTTGAGCCAACACTGGGCCGAGGTTGCGTGGATGTGCCCGCTTGCGGTTCCACAACGCTTGGGGCACGCGAATAGAAGATTTCCGTCCAGCGCTTCTTGGTGCCATTGGTGTTGACTAGAGCCAAGCGGTAATCGCTCGCCTGATGACGCAGCACCGTAAACAAAAGGATGAGTAACACCCACAAGATGACGTTCAATATTAGGGTTTCGGGTATGCCATTGTAGGCACTGATCAACAATGTTGTCCGATTGCCAACCACCGAACAATTGTACGGGTAATCATTATCAAACACCGCGAAATCCATTTTCACCTGACCACGGCCGGAAGTTGCGAGCAAGGGAACCACTGCAAATAATCGAAAGTGCACAATTAATGCTAGATAACACACGTCGGATCAAATTCAATTCCATTCAATTCTTCTCCTTTCTTTTTACACCTATCAAAGTCGAACCGTGTGATACGTCGGCCGTCTGTACATTGGCAACTGATAAGAAAGCAGCTGGCTACGAGTACATTACTGCCACACCTGGCTGCTTTATTTATTTAATACCCTCGTAGTGACAGAGTTTTATGTTTTTGCCACGCTGCATGGCTGTCCCTGGCCATAACTTAAAAGCTAATTAAATTGCTTGCAAATGCAAATACATTCGAACAATTTTGGAAAAATACCTGGGAATTTACATACAAACTTGAAAACTGAAATCGCTACTTGGATATATAAATCATTCAATTACTATTAAAGAGAAGGATAACAAGATTAATTGTCGCTTGTAAGGGTATATTATGTTCGGCAATTAAATGCAATTTTTTTTTGGGTATGAGAAACACTCAGAAGAACTTTGGATCAATTTAAGTTAGGGAAGAAGTGTGCATCAATTTAATTTCAATGCGGGAAACACAATTACTTGATGATGATGGTATAGCAAGGCCGTCCACTAGACAGATTTATCTGATTAGGTCGCTTTGGTCGAAGCAAGCAAAGTCCACGCAAATAATAGTAAAAATCGCCTATAAATGTAACACACAAATGCTTATACACACGCGCACACACACACAGAAGAGACGTTATCTTGGTTACGTTGGAAAGTACAAACAGATAATACGTTCAATCAGCTGTTTTGTTTTTCTTTCAGCTTGGCTGTTGTCGGCAGTTAGCAGTAAATACCTTCATTTTCTCTATAAAATGGAAGACCGCAAGAGAGAAGCCAAATAACAGATAGCCTGTATCCTATTCTTTATTATCGATTAGTTATATATTTTGAAGCTGCGTGTTTGCATGATGATTGCGTCTATTCATAAAGTATGACAAAATACTATGCAAAATAAATACACACATATGCATGTATGTATGTGTGTGCACAACAGCTACTTTCCTTCTGCTAAAACGCACTTGCAATCAATTTCTGATTAAATTATATTTGACATGCATTAGCTATGTACAAAATGGACTTGTTATATATTATATATAAGATAATTATTATTATTTTAAATGTGTGTGTGTGTGTGTGCTGAAACGAACGTGTTTTGACATTGCTGCTGCTTATTGTTGTTTGCCATTTGGAGCAGGGGTGGGGCAAGGGGTGGTTAAGTGGCCAAAAGTATCGCGTCACTTGCCACCTTTCCAATCCTATTCGTATCTTTTCTTTAAATGCTATGAATCATCCACATTTTAAAACAAAATTTTCCACATAGTGGGAAACACATTTACTACAATTATGTGTTAAGATAAAACTTAGCTACACATCTACAAACACACACATATGCAATAATACTATGTTTATGTGTTCACCTCTTGACAATTTTCGAATGTTTTTTTAAGTTTTGGGTATGAAACTACAAAATAATATATGCCACATATGAATTGCTCTTTTGCGTACCGTGTCAACTTTATTTTATTTGATTTTTTCGATTGCAACTAATTTATTGAATTTAATGTTTATTTTTTTGTTTGCTAGTGCGTTTCACTGTTTTGCTTGTCCATCTGTAAACTAACAGTTTGTTCACATGTTATTGTTAACAGCGGCAACCAATTGTTTTCTGGAAATCTATTTCGAGTTTTGCAAAAATTCAAAACATTTGAATGTGGTTTGATGCAAAATGTAGTAAGCAATGGTGTAATTTCAAATTATTTGTATTAAGTTTAAAACAACGTAAACGTTCCGAAATTGATCATCTTTACAAATCGAATAACTGTTAATTGATTGCAAACGATATTTGTTACTGATGTCATCTTCATTTTCTTTTGACTATGAACATACAATGCTGAGCCTAAAACTAGCGATGGGTGTCCGTGTTATTGAATACCTCCTTACTGATTTTTAGAGACGTTACATATTTGAATTGTACAATAATTAAAATGCTATTAAATAAAATCTGAAAATTTGAAATATGTGTATTTTTCATGCATAGAATGGCTTCAGCGTCGTTCTTATCTAGCAATAAATCCACTCGATTTTCGATAGTTTCGGCTATCGACGCGATAGGACTATCGGATAATGTCCACCGTCGACTCAAATTATAACATGTAAACGAATGTTCAGCCAGCTACGGAATATGTGAGTAAAATTTACTTTTACTTTTCGTATTATTAATATTGGATTCGTTTATTTTATTTTTTAATTTACGCAGCCGCATGAAATATTTCTTATGGTATAAATGCCTACAAGTTCAGCAATTGATACACAAATGACGGCGAATAAAACATCAAGCGGCGTTTTGCAATTTAAAATTAAACTTTTGTCCGGCAACAATTTTGTGCTGGTCGATTGTATTGGATACGAAAGCCAGCTATTTGTGCCGCAGATAATCAAGGGAGTTATTACATTTCAAAATATCATACCCAGTCACCGCTGCTGCAATGCGGTCGGCGGCCAGGGGCAAAAAGGACAATTTATCCTGCCTGCCACGAAATTTGGCAATGTAAGAATTGTGCCTCCATTGGGGTATAACTCCGGGGCAGATGTTAGCAAAAAATCTGCACCATTGGCCAGAAGTACACCATCACGCGGATCGTCAGCGCGGGCCAAGAAGGAGAATGTATTAATGCTGCTGACGCCGGAGCAAACACGTTGCAGGCCAACTCGGATGATGACTTCACCCACATCTGCTCCAATTAATGATATTGAAACGTTTCTGGAGTTATCCTCCCACACGTCCAATTTACCAATCTCTGAGTTGGCTGACGCCAGTCCGCTTCGCCCTGTTGCAAACACACCAGATTCGTCGCTTAGTCGTCGGCTTGCATCTACGGCTAGTTCACCAGACTCGGCAACCACATCGGAACCGGCGCTATACAACTTTATGCACAAGGCCCCACCCTTGCGCACCTATTCACGGCGTAAGGGCGACACAACCACGCAGTCGACAGCATCCATTTCCTGGTCGCCCTTGTCGAAGAAGAAGAGATTGGCGAAAGTGTCGTCTACAAAGCCGCCAAGTCCCCGCTTAAAAATGGAGGTGCGCCACCGTAAGCTAATCGTAGATCAGAAAAAAACGCTTAGCCCACCGGATGCTGCAAAGTTATCAATTCCTATTATAAAAACAAAAATACAAGGCAAACTGGTGTCGGCTAAAACGCGTAGTCAATTTGAGGCACTCAAACTGACCGCCTTCGATCTGCTCACTTCCCCGGGCATTAGCTACCTTTCAAGTGAGCTATGTCAGCAGTTCAAGGATGCGTGCGTGGGGAAGTATTGTGAGACTCTGCCCAGCTATGTGGAGCTATCTTTTGTGGCGCCATTGCAGCAAGATCGTCAGGTGAAAACTTTGCTTGCGAAAAAGAAGCGTTTACAAAGACAATTGACGAAACCGGAGCAAGCCCGATTGCTAAAGGGAAGAAGAGTTTAAACGCCAACTGTCTGGGGAAAATCATTATTATTATTATTGTAATATCTATGCAATATTCATTTCTCATTTACATTTAGTAGTCATATATCCAAATATTATAGAGTACAAATTCGAGAGGAATGGCCAACGGGCAGCAGTATTTAGAATTCTAATTTTTATATAATTATTATTAATAATTATTATAATAATTGTAATACAGTCTAATTTACACTAGCTGTAATTATGGTTTTTAGAACTACAAACTGATTTACAAGAAATAAATAAATGAACAAAGGAAGGAACACATTCTTGCAGTATATATACAATGCATATTTATGTTTGACTACTACTTAAACTAAGCTAACGATCGACCTAACTGATAACTTATATACATATATTGTGTTTGATGATTTTGGCTTTGTACGTCAACAAATGTTTGGCTAAGAGCTGCGGCAACGGAAGCAGGCCTTGAAAGCACGCTTTATAGCGCGCATATTGTGAATGACTTGTTCCTGAAAGAAGTAGAATCGGATATAGCAAAATTAGCTTTTATATAATAATGGTGACTTACCTGCATTAAATTGAAACACATGGCTATTAAGGCCATGCCCAGCAGTAGATAAACGGCACACAAAATGAAGCTCAACTCGACCTTGTCTTTATCGGCGGTTATCTGCCAAAAGACAAAGATTGAAATCCAACTGATATTGGAGTTCAGGTGAGTGATATACTTACCACACGATCACCCGGCACCAAATCACCAAATCCGATGCTGCTCAACGAGATGAAACAGAAATAGCTGCCATCCAGATAGTTCCAAGCCTCCCAGCGTCCAAAAAGTATGGCACCAGATAGTATATAACTGATAAGCTGACATGAGTACGACAGAGTTGTGGAGGAGCTCGTCCCAATCTCACCTGACCATCACAAAGATACACACTGTTAGGGGCACCGTTATCTCGTCTGTGCTGCCGCGTATCTCACGCTCAATATCCGAATCCGAATCACTATAAGGCACATCCAGCACACTGGACGCCGCCGCCGAACTCTTGCTGTAATCAGTACTGCTGCTGCTGCTGATGCTGCTGCTGTTGTTCGAGCTGCTCGAGCAACTAGTGCTGCTGCTGCCCCGCGCGCTTTCCATTTTGTGCTGCTCCAGCTGAGTTGAAAATGTGGCATAAGCTATAAGCGAGTCATATATGTAGATCACAATATACTCACCGCTCTGGCCAACTGACGCAGTTTGCGACGCTCGCGTATTATACGCCTCTTGGCCACGCCCGGACAAATGCGACAGAGACAGACTTTGGAGTAGATCCACTTGAATGATTTGGCCAGCACATCGCCTGTAAATATGACAGATGTAATCAAATGATATCATTTCGAAAGGTTCGCATTGCCTTAACATAATTGTACAATAACGAAAATTATTACACTTCAAAGAATTATATTAAAATATTTACAATAGCAAAATAGGGACTTTGTGAACATAAGTGGTATTAAAATGTTTATCTACTAAATCATAGTTCCTCATCAGACTTTCAATTTTAAACAAATATTAACACTGTACACTTGACAGACGTACTCAAATAATGAGCGTTGAACGTATCACTTTTGAAATGAATTCTATTCAAATAATAAAAATTAGGGATATTATATATATCAAAGTTCCATTTCAGACTTCCAACCTTAAGCAAATATCAACACTAGCAAAATCTTCTGAATATTTCTTTCCTTTCTTTCCTAAATGTATAGTTACGGCATACCTATGTTGGATAGATAGAGCAGAAATAGTGGCATGCCAATAATGGCATAGAGTATTGTGACCAGCTTTCCCCAATCGGAGCTAGGCGTTATGTTGCCATAGCCAATGGTCGTGATAACGGTCAGCGAGTAGAGAAATGCGCCTGAGAAGCTCCACTGATGATCCACATCGGGTCCGAGGAGCTGTTTCTTGACCACAGCTCGCTGATAGTCCAGCAGCACAGCGTTGACACTGCAATGGGAGGCCATATTAATGTATATGCTAATTTTGTGTATCGTATTACTCACTGTTTTCTGTACGCGTGCCGATCGAAGAAACTAATATTCTCAGCTGTCAGCTCCCAGATGCGACTCAGGCAATCCCCACTCACATTGTGCTCAATGAAGCGATGCGGTTTGACTGTCTTCAGTTTCTCGTATTCGAATATTTCGATGGCCTGGAAGATGAAGGCGCCGCCGATCGTATAGAATGTGACTAGGAGTATGATGCCAACATTGCTAAACATGAAAGCCGTAAAGTGTCGGCAATGATCCTTGAAGCGCTCAAATGCCGGCCTCTCTTTGCGCCGAAAGGAGCTGCGCCGCGAAGACATGGCTCGATCCCGGTCTCAATATCGATCGCATCCAAATCCACATCCACATTCAACGTGCCCCAATTAGCAGACTCTCGTTGCGGCCTCTCCCGTTGTTGGCGTAATGAGAACGGCTTCGAACGTGGTCTGGACATGCTTCGATCTGATTTGCCTGCCCATTGATTTGGATTGGCCTCGTTTCTGCAAACTGTTGAAGCCAATAAATATTAGGACTGTAAGTGCCTTCTGCCAAAACAAAACATATATAAATAAATATATATATATGTATATATGTGTATAAATATACATTTATGTTGTATATTTTTATATATCGGCGAACAAATACAAAGTGTCAGATAAACAAAAGGCTCGCTTCATTATCAAAGCACCCAGTTGGCAGTAAATCTTTGAACCGGATAAACTATTCACGACTATGTATTATTTTTAAATATATATCTTTGCTTTTTATAGCAGCGATTCTCCATCACTGAGGGCTGGGCATTTTTATGGCCATAGTTGCTCAACAAATGGTGTTATTTTAATGAACTTTTTTTTATAGCAAGTTCGACTCGTAAATACTTTAGAAGCTTCTACATTTTTACAAAATTTGATTCAGCTGAAATACTTAAAAAGTGGAAATGTGGCTTTTATTATTTGTTTTGTGTTCCTAGTGCTTTGATTATCTAGTTTTCATAATTCTTTGGGCGAACTGTGTCACTTGGAGCATAACTCATTTTTAATAGTGATAATTCTAGCAGTAGTTCATTTGTCATGACATTTTAATGATATTTTCAAAGAAATTAATTTAGAAAAATTCATCCAACATCAGCAGCCGCTGAAATCTATGGATTTGAGTTGTTTTATAAACGAACTACAGACATGCTTCTGAATTATTTCATTTCATTTTTTGGGCCTACACGTTTGGCAACTGGTCTGTGAAGCGTCTCGACCAAATGGCCATGAGATGTGGCTTCTGCGGCTGCTGCGTCTGTGGGTGGCATTTCGGGATTGCTCTGGTTGTGGATGATGAAGATGATGATGATGGCGATGATGTTGCTGATGATGACACTTGTCGCCTACTTTGGCCTACTAATGCCACAGCCACAGCGTCAAATTGGAGACATCCCAACCATAAAGCTGCGATATTGCCTGTGGCACTGTGGCGAAACAGTTGCCAAATGTTTTCTATCTCTTTTTGTATGCCCTTTAAAAATGGGCACAGCAATGGGTATAATGTATTGGCAGACAGACAACATCGATCAAATAAAGAACAGTCCATAAGAGTCCTCGGTGTAGGGTATCACACAGTCAATCAATGTCGCCTTCAACACACTTACTTTTTAGTGGGTGTGAGATGTGATGATGCTTATTTTTATAAACTTCTACAACACGCAACAGTCATTTGTCTAATTTGTGAGTATAATTTTTTTGTTTTTGCCATGCGAAAATCTAAAGAAACTCGTGGCTAAATGAGAGGGAGGGAGAGGGGCAGATAGATAGAGAGAGAGAGAGAGAGAGAGGAGTCTATTCTTAATTTATAAGCCCCACAGTAAGAACATCAAATTTATGGACTTGGATAAATGCAAGCAGGACGGGCAGGCAGCAGGCATTCTAACATAGATAAGTACTTTACATTTACTAATAATACAAAATCTGAGGGGGGGTTAGAGGGGAGAGTAAATTGACGGTCGGTCATAAATTAAATACAATTTGCAGTTCTTGTCTACTGTATTTACAAGCGCAAACAGTCTAAACATAAACGTAGATAATCAAAAACCAAACAACGTCTGGCCAAATCCAAAACAAAAAACATGTTTTCAATAGACAACAAAAAAAAGAAAAGAAAAGCAAATTACGAGAAATGAGAGGAAGAAAGAAGAAGCAAAATTGAAATGTGTGCGGCAAAATCAAATGTGGAGAAAAATAAAAATAAATGTCTATGTCAACTTTATGTTTATATTTTTAATGTAATTAGCTGTTCGTTAAATTTCAAAATAATCCGTTGAGTGTTTTGTTTTTCAACTAACCTGGACTGGAACACTTAAAACAGAAATTTTATGTAATTCGTTTCAAAACTAAATGGCTATTAATATACCATTAGTTTTTAATTACATTTTTGATGGACTCGTTTCTGGAATTTGTTCGCTTATTTTTTTTTGTACAACCCAAACTAATAATAACATTGAAAAAGCAAACAAAATACTAATTGACCGACCATATGAAATGAAAGGGAAAAATATTATATTCTACAGATTAAGGCTGTTATATTCTACAGATCAAGGCGAATCCAATACCATTAAGAAAAAAGATCAAAAGCAAATAAAAGTTGAAGAAATTTTTTCTATGATTGCTGAAAATGTGTTTTGTACTAATTTGTGTGTAAATTCTTTCTGAGAAGTGGCTGCTCTCTTAACTATTACTTAAAAACTTAATTGCCTCACAGATTATGCTGCGATTGTTTATGGTTAAGTAATGCTCCCTCCCAAAAAAAAAAAAACAAAAAAACCAACATGATAATAGCAGAGGTGAGTAGATTTGTATGAAGGTATTTATGTTTATGCTGGCCGCGAATAAAAACTCGCTTCATAATACAAACAAAATCATCGGCACTTGCATAATTAATTTTTCCAACATACTATATGGTACATAATTGCCCACGTCAAAAATGTACAGAAAAAATATTATAGAATGTTAAGTGCCAAAAGCTACAGGAAAAAAATATTTTTAAATTCATACAACAGAAAGACAGAAATGTTTGAATGCAAATGAAAACACACGCAAATCGTAATGCTTAAACAAAGAAAGTGTGCGGTAAATCCTCTCTCTCTCTCTCTGTCTCTCTCTCTCTCATTGTATGTGTGTGTGTGTGTTTGGGTGCAAAGCAAATGACATGCATAATAATTATTTACAGCAGTATATGTACTTAGCCACCAAATGTTGTTCATTCCGTTTGACAGACAGACGAACCGACATTGATGTGAGGCAAACCGCGAGAAAAACCAAAAAAAAATAGAATATTTCTCGTGCATTGACCGGCATATCGAGTTGCCAAAATACGTACATACACATGTATACACATATATATGTATATATATATATATATATATATATACATAAATATAGACTATGTGTGAATGTATGTTATTGTTGTTCTTATTGGAATTTACACAGATTGCAGACTCATTTATCATTGACAATCGATAACTATTTGTTATATTTATGTTTATGGATGTTAGTATTTGTTGTTGCTGCTGTCGGCTATGTTTATGTGTGCAATGTTGTTATTGCTGTTTTGTGTTATTTCTTTCGCCAGATGCCAGATTCACGCCGCACCGGCTGTGACGTCACTAACGTGTTGTCGTCATTGCTTTTGTTGCGATTCAGTTCAACTTGTTTCGTTGCGTTTCGATTTTATTTCTTAGCAGCTGATTTCCATGCACATCTATTTTAAACTACAAACATGTACATACAAACATTTATGAATGTTATTTTATCATTGCTGCTCTATTTAATTATTGGCACCTGCAACACAGTATTTTATTTTTAAACGTACATTACTTAATTCACTTCACTAGGCGATGCCGATTTCTAATGCCGACTCTGCCGCATTTGTAGGAGAAAATAGAAAAATGCGCGCCACCGCTCCTAGAGAAACGCTCACCACAACGTTCTGTTACCCACTGGCGGCCATATATTTATAGACGGCAAATACAAATGCTAATCTTGACGCTTCACCTGTGACGTCGCAATTGGCTCAGCGATCATCTCATCAGAGAAAGGGGTGAGCGAGAAAGCGGGGCAAATGAGCGCAAATGTGAGCGCAGCGCACGTTGAACATCTCTCGTTCTCTCGCTCATGCACATTTCTTACCATTAGTTAAAACATTCTACTCGATTCTATTAGACCGATTTGAAATGAAGAAGACCGTTAGGCGATTTGAAATGCGAAGTGAATTAGTTACAGTTACGGCGAATTTAAATATAAGTCTGTAAATTGGGATATTCACTAGTCCTTTTAAAATTATGAATTTCTCAATATACCCATTTATTTCTCTACGACTTACTAATAAATATGCACATACATACATACATACATACATATATATCTATATGTATCATATAAAATTCGTAATAAATGCATCTAATTATTCTTCGAGCGTAGTCCTTGGCTCATCAGCGGGCTAACATCCTTGGGTTCACGTCCACGTGTCTCGGGCAGATAGCGCCAGGTGAGCACCAGGCAAAAGATGCAGACACACATGCAGGGCATGAAAGCAAATGAGCCCCAGACAGTCTGCAGCAGAGGGAAGCACATTCCAATGAGAAAGTTGCCCGTCCAGGAGAAGAGGCTGCCCATGGACATGGCCACTGGACGCGGCGCATCCTCCAGCAACTCCGAGCCGATGAAGTACGCAATCGGTCCCAGGCCCAGCTGAAAGCCCAGGATGAAACTTAAGATGAATGCGATGCTCACATAGGTCAAAACACTGGCCTCCGATCTGAGCAGAAAGTACAGCGATAACGACATGCCGGCCAATGAGAGGCTGCAAAGGATACAGGAGCAGAACATAAGCGGTCGACGGTTAAATTTGCGCAGCAGCAGCGGTCCAAGCAGCGAGCAAACGAGATTGAAGCCACCCAGGCCCAGATTAAGCCAAGTGGCCGAGTCGGACGTGAAGCCAGCGTTCGTGAGTATGGATAGCGAATAGAAGAAGATCTGTAAAGATGCATGCATGCATGCAAATAACAGTGCATTAGTCGAGAGTGCTCGAATATGAGATACTCTGTGTCCAGCACACAGCGGCCGAATTGTCAAATATATTCTTTAATTAGCTCTGTTTTTTATAACTGACGATTAAAATAGACAACTGCACTGATAATGCAGAAGCGCCGAGAGTGTTCTATATTTATATATGGATAGCAAAAATCAGACACAACAAATGAATTGCTTTTATTCGGGACTAAGTGTGGAGCTCTAGGAATAAAAGCAATTCTGATTCTGCTGTATGCCTGGTATGCCTGGCATGGTGTCAAACAGGAATCGGAACCGCCAAGTTCTAACTTATTTTTTCTCTTTTAACTTTCTTACAGTCATTGCACTGTTAAAGTTTTGAAAAAATAGCTGAAATCTTGATGGGATTTTTATACTTTTCGTACCGGAATCCGTATCTAAATCCGTTTCGGATTGACACCGATCTTATAGCAATGGAGATTTCATATACAGACGGTCATTCAGACGGACCTCATCTAAAATAAAGGTAATTTTCCAATATGATACTTACGGCATTGATGCCGCTTAGCTGCTGAGTGGCTTGAAAAGTGCAAACCAGCAGCAATGGCAGGAAGAGCTCCTTGTTCCGGAGCACTTGACAAATGGTGTTAGGTTTGCTCTCCATGTTCAGCGCTTGCTCCAGATCGTTGAGTTCCTGCTGCACATCGGCCTGCCTGCCGCGCACTTGACGCAACGCATGCGCACTGCTCTCCGCATTACCTTTGACCAGAAAGAGCCAGCGCGGACTCTCCGGATAGCACATGAGGGGCAGCATGCAGAGGAGCACCAGCAGCGCATAAAAGCTCAGTGCATATGGCCAGTTCTCATCGGTGCCCAGCAGCTGGGGTAAGGTGACAATCTGGGCGAGCAGGATGCCAGCAGTGACGCCAATGCAGGTGAAGACGCCAACGCTGCCACTCAGGCGGACCGGTGCCAGCTCCAGCAAATACATCGGATGGGCGGTAAATATCAAAGCGGCAGCAATGCCACCAAAGAAACGAGCGCACATCAGCATCTCCAGAGATTTGGCTGCACGACACCAGGTGAATAGCAGGCCACAAAGCAATAGAATCACACTGCTAATCATCAGGGTGCCCTTGCTACAAGAGGTGATAGGAAAAAAATATTATCTTCAGATTTGGAACCAATTCAAAATACGTGAGGCAATAATTGTATTTGCTCACCGGCCATATTTGTTGGTGCAGCAGGCGCTGATGCAGGAGCCGCAGATGCCGCCAATCAGAAAGATGGACACAATGCATGTCCACAACAGATTCAACTGATTCTCGTCGCTATTGGTGTCATACTCACCCGACAGCACTTCGTCACACCAGCTGCGTATGAGCTCGGCGGGTGCATTGAGAACACCAATAAAATAACCCACTGGCACCGTGGTGCCCACTGTGGTTGTCACACATATGAGCAGCAGCAGCCAGGTCCAGCCCTCGCCCACATCATTCACGTGCTGCAAATGGGCAAATATGCAAAAGCAATTTACATACGAGTATGCAAAACAAATGATTTAAAACACAAACTGAGAATGGATAACCGCCTGTTAAATCGTAAATACCATAATGTCAGCCATATTTCGTAACTGATTCTTCCGGCTGCCTCGTATGTCTATCGATCGATGCTTGTCAGTCGACACGCCTTTGCTCCAAATATCAATTTGTCGAGTTGTCTTAGCAGCGACAACGCGTCAAAGTCGCGACAATGCCTTTTAATACCCTGCGCCCATTGTAAGCAGGCGAATGCGGGCATACCCAAGTTGTGAAATGAGCGCAATGAAACACGACGTTTAATAAATTTCTTTTATTTTTCTACTCTTTCACGATAAATGACATTTTAAGCAGTGCTCTATGCGATTCTCAGGATTTATTCTCTCTCGTTTTCTCATTCACTCTTTCTGTTGGGCGAAATGATGGAACTTTCACCCCCTCCTTATTCATCCCTCTCTATCTCTTTTTTAATTGCTCACTCCCTAATTATCTCTTTCTCTCTCTCTCTCTTAACTGCTATCTCTCTCTCTTAACTGCTATCTCTCTCTCTCTTAACTGCTATCTCTCTCTCTCTCTTAACTGCTATCTCTCTCTCTCTCTCTCTAACTGCTATCTCTCTCTCTCTCTTAACTGCTATCTCTCTCTCTCTTAACTGCTATCTCTCTCTTCTTAACTCTCTCTCTTAACTGCTATCTCTCTCTCTCTTAACTGCTATCTCTCTCTCTCTTAACTGCTATCTCTCTCTCTTAACTGCTATCTCTCTCTCTCTCTTAACTGCTATCTCTCTCTCTTAACTGCTACCTCTCTCTCTCTCTTAACTGCTATCTCTCTCTCTCTCTTAACTGCTATCTCTCTCTCTCTCTGCTATTTATATATATTCCTGTCTCTGAATCGCCATTGCGATCCATCTCTTTGACTTCTCGTCTCTCCTTCTCTTAATTGCTTCCCTCTCATATTTAATCGCTTCGTCCTTTCCTCTCTGTCCGCGTCTCCCTCATTTCATTACACTTTCTCTCTCTCTAAGCCTTGCTTTCTTTCGAAATCGCTCTCTCCTGATCTTATTGGTAGCCTCTCTCTCTCACTATCACTCGGTCTTTATTAGCTCTCTCTATTTTACTCACTCATTGGCAGTCTTTTCTCTCTCTCTCTCTCTTTATGGAATACAAGTAATGCTTACAGATTCTGGTTGATTTGTAATTGGTAATATTAAAATATATCTCATATTTCTCTCTCTCTCTCTCTCACACTCTATTTATCTATCTAAAATTCTCCCTCACGCCTAAATTGAAACCTGAATACAGGGAATCTGCTAGTCGAGTACTGTTGCTCTCATTCTAGTTGACTTTTTATCATTGGCTTGTGACAGTGTTTTATGGCATTGTCTTATCATTGTCGAATTGACGAGCTAACAACACAAAACTTGTCCGCTCTCTTTCTCTCTCTCTCTCTGTGGAGACTGTGGCAAGCCAGCGTGGGAAAAGTGTTTTGATTTGGTGTTTTGTTTTATTTGCAATTATTCGTACACTCAATTATGATAACAGATTGCATTTGGAAGAGTCTTCGTTTTCATTAGGCTATGAATCATGAGATGCGAGTATTTAAGCCATTAGGTAAGCACCTATTAATTGAACTAGTTGACGGCTCGCTAACGCAATAAATGTAATTAGCAAAGTAACTACAGTCTATTTTCTCAAGGCAATTAACTTGAACTTGTGCTGCGATAAGAGTTCCCAACACTCTACACAAAAGTGGTACCATCCCATACAGGGTGACTTGTTTGAAAACTAGATCTTAAACTACAATTAGTTGTGCATTACAATTTGTTTGATTGAGCTTATTGTCGTGACAGGCACTTTGTTCTGCATAATCACCAACTATATATAGAGTAAATACAATATTGTTTAATAATAACATTGCGCTTAATGCTAACCTAATAATTAACTAATTAAAACTATATTTTCCGTTTGCTATTTGACCTTGGAGCGAAACCCCTTCGAGACCAGTGGCGCCACTTCGGAGGGATCGCGCCCAAACGTCTCCGGTAGATAGAATTTCGTTAGCAGGAAGAGCAGCACGCAGGTAATCGAGAAGGGTAGGAAGACGAAGGCGCCCCAAACGTTCTGCAAACTGGGAAAGGCCATGCCAATTATGAAATTGCATACCCAAGACGATAGACTGCCCATCGACATGGCCACTGGGCGTGGCGCCACCTCAAACAGTTCTGTAAATCAAGAGGCGGAAACAGTTTAGTTTACAATAATTATTTTTAGCACAAATATGTAACCAATCCCATAGAGTGCTGCAACTGCAACATTACCTGAACCAATAAAGTAGGGAATGGGACCGAGGCCAAACTGATAGAAGAATAAATAGCCCATAATACAAACAATGCATGCCCAAGGAAACCAGCTAACAGATTCCTGAAAAAAAAAAACAATTAAAAATCAGCTGAGAATGATAAAGTCGGATTCGATTGCGATTGTTCTGAACCCAGCGCTAGAAAGGAATCTCTTTGATTGAATGATCTTACAATGTAGTTCAAAACAAAAGCAATGCTGAACAGAAAGATGGAACAGATTGCGCTGGATAGCATCATGAGACTGCGACGCTTGCAGGTGGCCATCAGCAATGGACCCAGCAGGGAGACGCTCAAATTCAGGCAGCCAGCACCCAAATTTGCCCACTGTGCGTTAGTTTCAGAGAAACCGGCCTTTGTGAATATAGACACCGAGTAGTAAAAGATCTGCAAGCGAGACACAATTAGCAAATGATTGATTTAATTATATATACGTATATATCAATACTTACCGCATTGATGCCCGACAATTGTTGGCCGCCCTGGAAGCAGCAGACAATGATGAGCGGCATCAGGAAACGTGAATCGCGTAGGACATCTGAAAAGCTGCTGCTTTGCATATCATCATTCGCTTCCGTCTCCATTATAGCAATTTCATGATCGATCAGCTTGTTGGCATCCGAGCCACGCAATCGCACCAGCACCGCTCGAGCCGCCGCCGGATCGTTCTTCATCACATAGAGAAATTTGGGACTCTCCGGGAACAGATACGAGGGCAAATAGCACACAACAATGAACAATATGTAAGCGCTCAGAGCATAATGCCACAGCTCAGAAGTGCCAAAGATGTCGGCCAGACTGAACACCTGGCCAACAACAACGCCACCGGTGACGCCAACGCCACAGAAGACGCCCAAGGTGCCCCGCTGTGCAGGCGGCGCCAACTCCGCCAGATACATGGGCAGTGTGGCTGTGACCAGACCCGAGGCCAGACCCACTATCAGGCGACCTAGCAGAAGCATCTCCACAGACTTGGCTGCCCGGCAGAAGATGAAGAGCACAGTGCCAATCGCGAATAGGGCGGCGCAGATAAACAGGCAGGTCTTCCTATTGGAGAAGGATAGTCAGACAATTGTATTAACTAAGTAAAGAGCACAAGTATGGATTTATATTCCCGCATATATATTAGAAAATCGAGTTTCGAAATCGAATTTTTTCCATTGAAGAACTTGAAATTAAGCAATCTAATTTAAGGGAACCATTCCTAAGCCCTATGAACTATTTTGTAATCAATAAATTTAGACTATAGACCCCGTTTTTTATTCGTAATCTGTGTAATTAATGCTGAAGCACTTATGGTATTTCTTTTTCAAAAAACGCATATTTTTTATACAGTTATTTTCTAATCGCTTTTGCGATAATAGTTTCCTTAGAGAGCCTAAGCAATCTACGCTCATTTTAAACATGCATCATTTAAATGACGTAGACCCTGAAACCCAAAAAAAACAGCTATCAGCAACTGGCTAAAAATTAAATTAATCCCTCTTGGAAGCAGATAAGCTGCGATTAGGGCACACATAAATAAAATGCCATTAATAAATTCGCACTTGAAGATTAGCTAGCAAAACGAACCTGCCATATTTATTTGCAAGACCAGCGCCACCTAGCGATCCAATAGCGCCACCAACGAGAAAAATCGAAACGACCGACGACCAGAGTATGTCTAAACTGCTATTGCTCAAAGTGCTGCCATATTTGTCATGTACCGTTTCATTGCACCACACCTTCATCAGCTGTAATAGTAAACACAAATGATTTTATTAGAAATCTTAAGAATCGATTCTCAGGGATAGGCTCACCTCAGAAGGTGCATTGATGACACCTATGCAATAGCCGGCGGGCACTGCAGAGCCCAGTGTTGTGGCAAAGGCAACCATCAGCAGCAGTTTGTTCCATGGCCGTTTCTAAAAGAGTTAATAAGATTTATCTGTATTTAATATGCATATATTTGATACATAACTAAAGAGCTAGAGAAATGCAGAAAGTAAAGCGTGCAAAAGTAACCAAAATATTTCTAACGAATTTTATTATTTTTGATTGTTTTACGACATTGGATGGGTTTTTATATATTTCTTTGCTTATTTAGATTTATTGTCAGTAATTAAGTGACCCTTGATATAAGTTGATGGAACGGCGAACTCGATGATTTATTTTTGGCGATGCTCCATTATCAGTCACATATATTTTTAGCAGAGAATCGTTTGAGAATGACAACTGATATGTTAATGAATTTAATTAGATTAATGTCGAAATGTAGCTTTTGCGCTTGGATTTAGCAGTCAGCAAAAAAGGGGACAACTGATAAGAAAATCCGAAGCATATCTAACTGATGTAAATGTAAACAATGCCAAATTCGTCAAGTGCACAAAGAAAAATATTTACTTATACAAATGTAAATAGTTCAACAAATATATATAAATAAAGACTCTCAAAATAAATATATGCCTGAATTTACATACATTTTCTCTGTTTGGGAGAGACGATAGGCGCAAAAGCGCTTAAAATTCTGAATGAGTATACACAGTGCGTAGAGAAAGTCTTTCACTTGGGACAAATTTGATGATTTTAGTTTGGTTTTATCATTTTCTTTGGTTATATTTTAAAAATTATAAAATCACATTATTTTATAACTTTAGAAAATCAGTAACGTTCTTTGGTTTAAATATACAAATACTTTCAGCACATACTGTATATACTAGGTATGTATTTGTAGTTGTATTTAGAATGCATATATCATGCTTTTACTTTGGTATAGCTTTAATGTAAAGCGTAGCAAAGTTCAACCGAATGTAATATATACTCGTATGTATGAAATAATATTTATATATGAATGTAATAATATTTATCTCGATGCATGGTTAAAGATAATTATGCGAGCTTTTGAACTCATTATTATAATCGACCTCGTACATAGCGATGTATGTACATATTAACATAAGAGCGACAATAGAATAATACATATGTATATTCCTATAAATTATGTATCCAACGATCATAAAAACAAAATTCAAAAGAGGAGTGAGAAAAAAGTGCAGTCTTAAAAGTTGAATACGAGTAGTCAGTAGTGGGTCAACGATCTTCAGTTGTAATCAAAACTTTTTGTGTGTTACAGTAAGGGATAGGCGAAAATAGAAAGAGAGCAGAAAACAGAGAACAGAATGCAGAATGCATAGAAAAGATACAATGAAATGTGCAACACCTTTTGGCATTACTCACCCGATTTATTTCTGTGTGTTGTGGCGCACTTTCGACCTTAAACAGCGGATTCAAATGTTCCGACTCGGTGTGATTAGTGATGGGCATATTTATAGACTCACGTTTTAATTTCTTTTAACAAATCAAATTGCACTTCAAATGAGAGCACTTTGAACACGTGTCCGCTTTTTTTTTATACTATTAACTGTTTTATGACACTTCCTATGCAGCCGGAATCTGCATTTACTTGTTAGTGTTGTATAACAACATACATACATTACCACTTATGCACGAATCGAACATTAAATATACATATAAAACCGCAATACGTAATTTGTTTAAGAAATTTATTGACAATATGGCAACAAAACAATCCAAGAAACGTAACCAAAGCTAGCGGCGCCGCTCGCCACCTGTCCGCGACTAATGTGTAAAGTTTTGGTAGCAAGCGACAGCCAAGAGCTTTTATTTACCAAGAACAATGGCAACGCCAGCAGAGCCAGCAACAAAAGCTCTTAACATTTGTAGCAACACATTGCAAAGCTTCAAAAGCTTACGCCTGCGTTCAAAATGGAAAAACCGATTACATCGATAACTACTAATTACACTTTTTGCTACAGTCTGTCAACTCTAATTGCAGTCAGCTGTTTTGGTTCTTTTTGTTGACGTTGTAGCGGTGTTCGTTATCCAGTAAATTATATATATTAATTAATAACATTAATAACATTTATTAATAAATAACTAATAATTCGATTTTCAGATAACAATGACGCTGGCCTACGATTCCGTGTTATCCACAACGGCGGTAATTAGCACAGTATTTCAGTTTTTGTCGGGCACGTAAGTGAGAAAAACAAATGATATATCTTGAAATGATATGTGCCAATTATTACTAATGATAAAACACACAATTATCTAGCGTGATATGCCGCAAATACATACAAAAGAAGAGCACTGGTGACTCGTCTGGCGTACCATTTATATGCGGCTTCTTATCGTGAGTACTCCAAACCAGCCCACAAAAATACGACAATTTGTCGACGTAGTCAAGAAATGTTCTCTTTTATTTACGTCTTATTGTAGATAAAATAACACATCGAGTTGTTCTCTCTTTTTGTTTACACAGCTGCAGTTTTTGGCTACGATATGGCGTGCTCACCAACGAGCAGAGCATTGTGATGGTCAACATGATTGGGTCCACATTATTTCTGGTCTACACCATGATCTACTACGTATTCACCATTAATAAACGCACCTATGTTAAGCAATTTGCCGTTGTACTATTTGTCCTAATCGCAGTTATTGTCTACACAAACCGATTGCAAGATGATCCTGCCGAAATGATTCATATTACGGGTGAGTGGCCAAAAATGGTAATTTTTTGTTAGCATAACTTATAAATATGGATTTTTTTTGCAGGCATCGTTTGCTGCATTGTTACCGTGTGCTTCTTTGCCGCACCGCTCACGTCCCTGGTGCATGTGATCCGTGCTAAGAACTCGGAGAGTTTACCGCTGCCCCTGATTGCCACATCGTTTTTCGTCAGCCTGCAGTGGCTTATCTATGGCATTTTAATATCAGATTCATTTATACAGGTGACACTATTCCCAGAGCCACTTTTTATTAGCCGTATTAATTATTCATAAATATCCAATTTAGATACCTAATTTTCTTGGTTGCCTACTGTCCCTGATGCAATTGGGCCTTTTTGTTTTGTACCCGCCACGCAGCTATTCCGGTCAAGGCTACAAGCTACTAGAACAGGCTGTGCCCTTTTAAGTAATTATACCAACCTAGTATGTATTTATGTATGTATTGGATGTATTTGTATGTACTTATATTGCGCATTTTGCAATCGATATTTAAGCATGTTTCACTACAGGTATATATATTTTGATATAAGGTAAAATGGCAAAAAAAAAACATGCCTCATTGCTTAGTTATCATACATTTTGTAGCATATATAGTATGTAATATATTGATAAAACTGATGATTATACTCAATGGTCTTTTCATAAATACTACTTACAAATTTATGCTCATTTTCGGCGACCATCGGAATGTATCGACAACAACAAAGAAACACTCACAAGACCGACACTTTAGCACGATTAGTGCGATTGCGTGCTGGAAACAAACTAAACTAAATGTATCAGATTTGGACTGTTACTGAAGTATGGGTGCACGCTTTACGCCGTATCGATACGACCTGATATGCTGATAATAAAAACTTATTTCGGTGTGTGATTGGGATTGAACTTGCATTGGTAATTCAAATAATTGGCTTGAACAAGCTAATATAGCCCTTATCACAATGTACAAATGCCTTTGTTTATCTTTACTGTGTTCAACAACACAAATTGTAATTATTTATTGATAAGATTTGAATGGTTTTAGATATTTGATTACGCTGAAGGGTCAACTTCATGTCTTATTGATTATTATTATTATTATTGATATGCCAACTTGAAATAATGTCACGAGTGAGTTAATATATTTTTTTTTTGCTTGCATTTAAATGTTCGATAACTTGGCGCCACAATCGATATTGTGTTGGCGATAACTGAAATTAAATGAATCACTGCGAACTAATCGATAACAGTTTGGTATTTGATATCAACAAATTTCTATCGCACTTCGTCATACATCTGAGCTCATTTTCGCATTTGTATATATATTGCTGAAATATAAAAGAACGAAGAAATACAAACAGATATCGCAATGCAGGAGCAATGCCCCGAGCTGTACGAGGAGGTGAAACTATTTCGCAATGCACGCGAACGTGAGAAATACGACAACATGGCCGATTTGTATGCGATCATAAACACAATACAACAGCTGGAGAAGGCGTACATTCGGGACTGCATCACACCACAGGAATATACAGCGGCCTGCTCCAAGCATCTGGTGCAATACAAAATTGCATTCAAGCAGGTGCAATGCGATGAGTTTCCCACGGTTGACACATTCGTCAAGAAATTTCGCCTTGACTGTCCAGCTGCATTGGAACGCATACGCGAGGATCGACCGATTACGATACGCGATGACAAGGGAAACACCTCGAAGTGCATTGCTGAGATTGTCTCATTGTTCATTACCATTATGGATAAGTTGCGACTGCAGATTAACACAATGGATGCACTGCAGCCAGATGTTAAGGACTTGGATGATAATATGAATCGCTTGTCGCTGATACCAGAGGATTTCGATGCCAAGCAAAAGGTCGAAAAATGGCTGGGTACACTGAACGAAATGCAGGCATCGGATGAACTGACCGAAGCACAAGTCCGTCAGTTCCTCTTCGATCTGGAGTCGGCCTATGCCGATTTCAATAAGCTGCTCCATAGCCAGTAGTAGTTGTTATAATACAAATCCATATATAGCCCGTAAATGTCGCAATAAAAATAAAGATCAAATCAATGAAAACAATCGAAATCGATTTATAGTTTTTGCATTTGTTTGGATTTAATCGTATCTTTTTTATCTTCTTTTCTTGTATTTAATTTAAATATTAAGGTTATAATTATACAATACACATAAGTTTAAACCGATTACAATAATTAATTTGTTGTTTGTTTGTTGTTGTGTGTTTTCTCATTCACGTTACGTTTTTGTTTTGTTTTGCTTTATTTTTGTTTTTTGTATACTTTTTCATCTTACGCTTATAAATCTGTTAAATCGTTTTACGCCTTTAATATTTAATAATTGTTATCTTTTATCTTTGTAAATTATTTGTATGCAATGTGAAAAATGGTACTTGGTATAGTTTATATGCAAATGTTGGCTGTATGTTTGTTTATGTTTCTTTTTTGCTTATTTGTTTTGGTTTCAGTGTATATGCGAGTGTGTGTGTGTGTGTTAATGTGGGATGTTGTGTGTATATATGTGTTGTGGTGTGTGTGAGGGCTATGTATACTTTATAAAGTTGCAAAGATCTGCACTTGCGATACGTTCTATGTATATTGTTTTCTTTCTTTCTTTCTTTCTTGTGGTTGTTGTTGTAGATAGAGATGGAGATGAAGGAGAGGAGGAAGAGGAGAAGGCGTCGGCGGCGGCGCCTTTTACGGTGCGTTTGTAGTAAAAACGATTTTCTTATTAAGTAATATATGATCTGTCATCCTCATATAATAGATAATCATCATCAGTAACATCCAATGAATGCTTCTTCTCGCTTATTGGATATTCTTCAGATTTTGCATGCGGCTGTTGTTGTTGTTTTTGTTGTTGCTCCTTTGCAAGCATTAGTAACTGATTTGTTGCAGTTGTTGTGGTCGCTTTAGTTGTTGTTGCTGTTGATATTATTGTGGTCGTA
This sequence comes from Drosophila basisetae, assembly GCA_035041595.1. Taxonomy (NCBI): domain Eukaryota; kingdom Metazoa; phylum Arthropoda; class Insecta; order Diptera; family Drosophilidae; genus Drosophila; species Drosophila basisetae. The sequence continues at coordinate 16,876,445 of JAWNLB010000144.1, read as the reverse complement.
GTATCTGCTATAGGCAACGAAGTTCTCTGACTGATATTACTATTATAAATGTGAATGGATGTTGCTGCTGTTGCTGTTGTTGTTGCTGCTGCTGCTGTTGTTGTTGTTGTATTGGTGCATAGGGTATATAATTCGCCTGATCGGCCGGCGCTCTGCTGTAGCGTTATCTGCAGTGGCCGCCAATTGGTCTTCTCCGGAAGCTAGTTCTGTCCGGTCCAGTACGAGGTTGGGTAACTCGGTTTGCCGGCCGACTTTGACTGGCTGCTCGACTGTTGGCGCTGTCCAGCACTGTTCGAGTCCTGCAAAATGGGAATCACAGCAAATGTGTAAAAAAAAAACAACAAGAACAACCAACAAATCTGTCAAAATATATACATTCGCTTTATATACATACATATATATATAGATATATATATATATACTTATATAAGGGGGTTAGCAGTAGAAACAATTTATATATATACATATATACATACATATATGTATAGTTATTGATGTGAATGTATTTGAATGGACACTGCTATGTGATATGCATGAATGTTTCATTTAACCCTTCACTTATCATTTTTTTTGTATTTTCTCTTTTCTCATATTAGCAACAATTTGTCAAAATGATGATTTATGATTATACAGGAATACTATATATATACACATATATTATATATATATAATATATTAAGAGTTATTGCTTTTAGTGGGTGTGTGTGTGAGTGCGTGCGTGAAATGTGTTAGTTTTTTGTTTCTTTTTTTTTTTATATACAAAACATATACAGAAGAACACTGACAATTACCAAAACAGAATAGAAAACGATTAGTTTTTTTTATTTGGTTTTTTTTTTGTCTTATTCACTTGATACAACAACAAAAGGAAACTTACCCGGCGGGATGAGCTATGAATCCTGCCGTCCATCTAATGTTGTCCCATAAAAAAATCAAAGGAAATTATAAAGGAAAAAGTCAAACAATCGAACAATTTCATGCATATCACAATTTTAAGATTTCTTTCTTTCTTTTTGTCTTTTGCCAGGAGGAGAAACCCGTTTAAACTCAAACTAGTGAGAGCATAGAGCAAATAATTGACTCTTGCAATGAAATTTGTTAGCTACGATTGCAAAAGCTGCCAATTAATTTGTTATTATAGAATTAAGCATGTTAAACGAGGCTACTAAACCAAAGCCAAAGCCAGAGATGTGCTATTCTTAAATCTGATGGGTGAGTCCTAATTTGTGTAATAATTGAATATCTTAAGCACAAAAATATACATATAAATCGAATTGCGATTTTTTAACCGTTTCGCTTCAATCGTTGGGGTATATTTGCGATGGTTCCGTGATTTTTATTTTCCGTTGAATGCTTTTTTTTTTTATATAGCAAAATGTGGAGCCAATTTTTTATGGATGTGCCAAGTGAATAACATAAGAAATGAATCAATGTCGTTAAGGGATGTGGTTTTATTGGGGGATAAAATGGAATGATTAAACAATAACAGCAACAATCACAACACAAAAAGAAAAACAAAAACAAAACTAAAAAGACAGAAAATAAGAAAGGAAAAGTAGCTGTGGAAAAACTGGCAAATTTTGAAGGTACGAGGAGTGACATGCATTAAAGTGAGTTCAGTGAGTTCGTAACAGTTAATAAGCAATAAATATACAAAAGTATTTCGAAATATATATATATGTCTATATATATATCCGTAGTTAATGTGTGCGTGTGTGATGCGTGTAAAGGATTCTTGTTAATTTTGGTAAAATGTTGCTAAATCATAAATGCTGACAAAATTTGATCAAATTGTAGTTTTCTTTTGGGTTGTTTGTTCATTCAATCGGCAAAAAAGGAGAAGCCAATATGAGCATCTTGAATATATTGGTTATTATTGTGACCCCACACTGCATGTTCATTATGTTGACCATGATGCTGGACATGATGCCAACCTTGCTCATTTTCAGATGCAGCCACTTGAAGGTTGCTGCTGTTGTTGGGGAGATGGTCTTGATTTCGCAGTAACTGCTGCTCATTCAAATTGTACTCTACCTGATGGATGGGCTGATGTATCATGTTGTGATGTCCGGCAGTTGGCATCGGCAGATACATGCCATACGGTTGGGCCGAGGTGCCGCCAGCTGTCTGTGTATTCGCCATGTTGAACGGTGGCGGTGTGCCCGAGTGGAAACTCTGCTTCTCGTACGACTGCACAATTGAAAAGAATTATTATTATTAATATAATATATTGTGTATACATTATTTATAGCAGTCGCGATTGCTACGCACATTGACCTTGTTTAGCGCCACATGATTCTTGCCATACATGGATGAGGTCAGATCGGAGCCAGTGCCCGCTTGCGGCTGATTGGAAACCGTTTGCGTTTTGCTCTGCTGATTCACGCTGGACGAGTAGCCGCCCTTGCTATAATCCTGAGTTGTTTGCGAGAGCGTTTCATAGGTGCTCGAACCATAGCCAGTGCCATACGACGGCTTTGGAAACTGGCCACCGGATGCGGTATTTGCCGCCGGTATTTGTGGCTGCAACACATAAATATTAATATTGTTACGAGTTTCCTAACCGTTGAGTTCCGTCTGAGCTGCTGATGCTTACTGGATAGATGGCTGGTGTGCCATATTGGAAACCGCCGGGCATTACGTTGCCACCATAGAAATAAGCATAAGGAACATTCAACATGGGCGCACTGGAGCCGGCTTGTTGCGACATTGTGGTAGACACCTGTGAAAAATTTGTAAAATAAGTTAAACAAACAAATTGTTGATTCATTTCTACAGATTGCTCAACAAGACAAAATATATACTTAGCAAACTCGGCTTCTGAGAACTGCTTCTGTAAAATACACCAACGAACACCCTTTTTCTTCTAATTTTTTCTACTCAGATTTCATAGGTATTTAAATTGTTTACATTCCTTAACCATTTACGCATTAAACTGGAATTATTTTCGTTACATTAAGCGCACTTATAAAACACACTATCGAACAGTTTTCTACCTAAACGTTTTAGAGTTTTATATTGGCTATTTATCTTGGACATTTACACCCGCATTACAAGCAGAGCTCGATATTGACATTAATCAAGTCGAATTAAATCAGTTTAAAATTGGGGTTACATAGTGCATACATAAAACACACTATCGAACATATTTCTACTCATTTTGTGTACTCAAACTTCATGCTTACTTTCCTTAACCATTAACACTCATATTATAATAAATTAGTCTCGATTAGTCTCGTTACTTATGCCAGTTAAAAGTATAAGCAGCTTAAAATTCCTGGTTTTGTCTAACCATTTACACTTACATTACTAACAGGACTGGAATTATTGTCGGTGCGCGCAAAGCGTCCATCAGTCATTGTTGAGTATGCCACAGAGCCCAGATTGTCGCGGCCAGCATTCAAGCTGGGTGACGTGTAGTTCAGATCATAATAGCCTTGCTGCAAGTTAAAAGAATACACATTAGCCAACGAAAAGATTCCAAAAAACATTGGTCAATGCGTAATTGTTATGCGAGATAAGCTGCGATAATGAAATGGTTATGGAGTTATGGCGTTACAGCGTTGCCAGCGCATCTCGAAAAAGTTCTCGGCACAAACTTGCCGGCGGCGACTGGCAATGCTGTGTGCGAAATAGAAATTTAAAAAAAATAAACAAATAAAAAAAAAATTATAATACACAATTATATAATTTTAACGGTGCCATAAAACAAATGAAAGAAAGAAAAAATAAACAAATTGGTTAGCATATTATAATGACAATGATTGTAATAATGATAATGATGATGTTGTTGATGATGATTTATAATGAGCGTGGAGTGGAGAGGATGCGTTGGAAATAGTTAAATCTCAGGTTCACTTCACAGAAGCGAATCGAAATTGAAATATTTCTTTGTATGTTAATGAGCGTAAGAATTTTTAAATGCCAATTTTAGATATTGTTTATGATAATTTGTCTCTTTTCTTTACTTGTTTTGATTTAGTGTTTGTTTTTGTCAACAAATTGCAAATATAAAAAATAATTAGATGCAAGGATTGGATTGGAAGCGGAATTGATTTGGTAGCCAACATATTTTGTTTATTATGATTTGATTTGTGGTTTACAAGAACAATCAAGTGCAATGTGGATAAGCAATTTTCTCGATCGATAATATTTACAAGTAGTGTCGAACACAAACACATGCACACACATACACACACGGACACACGTACACACAGGCAGATGACACAGACACCGACACACAGACAAAAGGGGGTCAAAGGGAAAAACGTGCAATGCACTTTGGGAAAACAGTTAAGAGAAAACAGCTGCAACAGCTGAATGCGTTAAGCATTACGTTATATTAAATATATATTGATAAATTGATATGTGTACATATGCATGTATTGCAATCGATTTGCATTGATAAATATGAAAGTAGATGGAATTTTAGATGTGTTTTTTGTTGTTGTTGTCGAGTTTTGTACAAAATTTGAGTTTGATTTAAATGGTTGCATTAAATTGTTGTTGGATGTTGTTGTTTGGTATTTATTTTTGTTGTGTTTATTTTGCATTTTGCATTTTCTCCATGAACTCACCACATGTGGCACTCGCTGTTGCATCATTTGTAATTCCTCGTAGGAATAAACTTGTTGCTGATAGTATGGCACCCCAGCCTGAATATATTGACTAACCATTTGGATGTTGGTGGGCACCAAGCCGCTGCTGCCACCGCCGCTGCTGCCACCACCACTACCAGCACCACCAGCACCAGTTGAGCTGCTGCCGACGCCTGCGCCGCCGGCGCTGCCCGCTGTAGCGCCGCTGCTGCTGACGTTGCCACCGCCGCCGCCGCCGCCGTTACCACCACTGCCGCTGCTGTTACTGCTGCCACTATTCTTGTTGGTCAGCGAGGCCAGCACCGCTGCAGTGCCGGCAGCCGTTTGTGCAACGGCCGACACAGAGCCGGCATTATTGTTGCCACCACCGCCGCCGCCGCCGACGACGCTAGACGCGCTGACGCCGCCGCTACTTACGCCCGCCTGGCTGCTAACTGCTGCCACATTGCTGCTGCTGTTGCTGTTGCCACCAGCCGTTACGCTGCTGGCCGAACTGCTGCCGCTCACATTGTTGTTGGCTACAATCAAAGCAAAGAGAACAGTTAAAAAAATCGATTGAAAATCTATTTGATGCGGGGCTGCTCAATTGTGGCACTCACAATTAGAAACGACCGCTTGATTATTAGCACCTGTTGTTGCACCGCTTCCCGCACCCGTTGCACCGTTCCCAGTGCTTGCACTGCTGCTGTTCACGCCACTGCTCGTGGAAACATATCATGATGATCATGTGAAGAAAAATAAGCATAGAGCAGTTGACAAATACATTTAGTTGGGGAATACAAATTTGGCTAAACATGTTTCACATTGGTTGTTTGCGTCTTTCAAGCGAGGTGTGTTTTTCTTGTTTTGGGGGATAGTTATGGGGGGAGGGGGGGCGCAAGAAACAAACATCTCACCTGTCGTAGTGGGCTGCAGCGCCGGCTGCAGCAGCATCCTTAAGCTTGGCGCTAGCACTAAAGTTATACTGCGAGGACGAGTTGCTTGCGCTGCCAGCAAACCTGAGAAGCCGGCAAAGGGAAAATTCGAACAAAACGAAACGAAACGGGAAGGAAACGTATATAAATATATATATATATGTTAGTACATATGGAAGGCAAGCAATTATGTTGTGTTTATAAAGAGTAGACTCTCAACTGCTGACTAATCAGATTTATAACATAAACATTGTGTTGTGTTGACCTGAAAAATTCTGACTGTAGCGTAGAGTCTCAACTGCTGTGCTATGTTTAAGAATAGATAAGTTGGATAAGATTGATATATTCGTTAACTTTCGTAGCCAATTTTAGTCAAATTTACCATATGCCTAAGTACCCTATATCCTTGATCATTAAAAGTGTTACATTTCATTCATATACAAAACAAATACTTTATCTATTCATAAGTAAAGTCTTAGATATTCAAAACGCAAACCGATCAAGAGAAAATTTCTACAGATGAGCCACATATTTTATCGATTAGAAACATGTCTCATTTAAATTTGGATTTGTATTGCTATAGGAAATCGATTGCTATCGATAAACCATAAAATAAAATAAATGTAAATGCAAATTTGCTCAATCGGACAGATGTATAATAGATTACTTTACTTAATGTAAATATGACCTGAATATGTATGTAAATTTATACAAGGCTAAGTGTTCTTTTTCCTCTAATATACTCTTCAGTTAAACAACAACAGATCTTTCAGCTTGAACGCAATCAACTCAACATGCAATGCTAATTTTCTGTTAGTATAACTATTAAAGCAGGTAAATATTATTGTGGTGGATTGGATGGATATGGAATGGGGAATGGATGGGAGTAGATGGAGAGTTGGAGCGTGAGAGAGACAGAGATAAGGCGCATTTCTGTTTACGTACCCGCTGCTGTTGGAGAGACCAGTGTTGCCATAGACACTCTGGCTGGACTGGTAAGCACTTTGTGGTGTCGAATAACCCGATGTGAGATAGGCGGAGCTCGCATTCGCGCTGTTATTGCATTTGTGTGTGCGTTTTAGTTGTGGAATATTTGTACAAAAGAACGAGCAAAGGGATTCAGTGGAGTTAAGAGAGAACGTAACAAAAACAAATAAATAAATAAACAAAATGAAATATTAGTGTTGCATAATCTTGTCATACAGTAGTCGCTCCAAAAGCACCGTCAACAATTATCATTCTACAGAATTCTAGTCTTCTTACTAAAATTGTGCTATTATAGAAATCTCCTGTATTTAAATATAATATTTAAAGATCTACCACAATTTAAAATCTCTTGCATTCGGTTTTAAAAACTTTGAAAGTGTTTTGTAATCTAAAATCTATCTAGCTATAAAAGTGGTTTAATAATAATAATTAAAATTTGATTCTCTTTTGCTTTTAAATTTCTATTGTGTTTTCAATGCACAGAGTATTTTTGAAAAGCTTTGAAAGTGGTTTACAATTTCCAAGTTTTTCTTTATCTGTAATCTGTAAGTGTGGTCTGTAGACATTTAATTCTAAATATTCAGTTGATGTCATTTGAAATACTCGTAGAATCTAAGATATTCTCCAGCTGGCATCAGCTGTACAATTCAAGTGTTTTACATGGACAGCGATCACTGTAGCAACTAGATTTAAGTTAATATGGGTTTATGGAAAAAAAAAAAACAAAAACAAAATCAAGCTGAGGATTACACGTTGTATGTGCGTGATTGTTTGTGTGTGCATGTGTGTTTGCATACCTGGAGCTATTTTGGCCGCCACTGCCGCTGATCGGAATGTTTTGTGTTGCCGCACCGCTGCCTGCAACGCTGCCCCCCGTCGCATTCTGTGAATTGCCAGCTGCCTGCTGCTGCTGATAGGAGTTAACAACAGCGTTGGGCTGATAGCTGGCATAGCTCGACGGCTGATAGCTGTTGCCCACCACCGAGGACTGAACATTGGCATAGCTGGAGCTGTTGTAGCCACCCGGTACAGACGCTGAAGTTTGATAGGCACTGTTCGCCTTGCTGGCGACGCTGCTCTGATACGCATTCTGATAGGGCGTGGCGCCATTATTACCGCTGCCCGCCTGCTGTCCATAGGGATCATTCTTGGTCAATTGGTCCTGCGCATTGGCGCTCTGTTGTTGTTGTTGCTGCTGCTGCGCCGTCGAGCGTTGCGCGGCATAGCCAGCTGCACTTAACGCATCACCCTGTAACTGTGCGTGAATTTAAATGAGATTTGCTGGCAATGCTGGAATGGGATTCACTACTCACGATTTGCGCATTTTGTAGGCCCGCTGAGAGCGCCGCCTGCTGCTGCTGTTGCGCCTTGGTCTGATAGTCATCCTGCTGCTGCTGCTGCTGTTGACCATCGATGGTGGCCGCATTGAATTTCTCGGGCAGCGCATCGAAGCTGTCGTCATTGCCAAAGTCCATGGCACCAAATTCCACATCCAAATAGCCAATGTTGTTCAGCGCATTATCACCGGGCATTTCCACAGCGCTCGCCGGTATCTTCGATGGCGGTGGCAGCTTGACCCTTGCCCTCCTCACCTGTGGCTGCTGCAACTGTTCGCCGCCGCTGCTGCTGTTCGGTGTGTCCACAACACTCGAACCAGGCGCCGAGGCAAACACATTCGCATATGTGCACGCCGCGTGGTATGCCGCCGATGCTACGTTCTGACTCTGGCTGCTATAGACGCCGACCATCGATGATGGCTGGCCAGCTCCTGCTGCCGCTGCGGCTGTTGGACTGGCGCCCTGTGACGTCAGCGAGTTGAAATACTGAGATTGTTCAGCTGATAATGTGGCCGATGGCTTCAGTGGCGTCTGCTGCTGCTGCTGCTGCTGCTGTTGTTGTTGTTGCTGCTGCTGAAGATGCTTGACCTGCTGCACCAGGTTGGCTGCCACCGAGAATGTATCGGTGGCACCAGCAGCAACGGATGCATTGGCGGATACATAGGGTGAGGAGGAGTTGAGCGCAACGCTGCTGGGCGTGCTCACCACCGATTGCAGCTGTGGCGGCGGATTACTCACAGCAGCACTGTACTGCATCATCGGCGTTGTGCCCGATACCGTACCGATACTCGCCGCTGCCGCAGGCGTTGGCGCCGCACTGCCACTGTTGCTGTCCTCGAGCGACGCACCCAGATGAGATCCTCCCTGTGCCACAACATGATGATGCTGCTCCAGACCCGGTGGCGCCGATAGCTCACTGCCAACCGTGACCGACGATGCACCGCCAACGCCGCTGACAACACTCGCCGCTGTCTGCGTGCTGAGGTTGCTCGTGGTGAAAACTTTGCTGTCCTTCAGCGAGCCCTCATACTCCTCATTGTTCCAATCGCCCCAGGCATCATCGTGGGCCTGCTGCTGTTGCTGTTTCTCCGCATTCTGCGCTATGGTGTTGTCCCACAGTTCCACCTCGTGGTGATCGTCGCTGTTCGCATTGTTCCGCATCCCACCAAAGCCCCGCTCGCCGCGCGCACCGCCACTGCGTCCACCCATGCGACCACCGCCGCGTCCCGGACGTGACATGAAGCCACCGCCTCGCCCACCGCCGCCGTCTCGTCCGCCGCCGTCCCGACCAATGCCGCCACGATCGCCGCCGAGTCCGCCTCGGCCGCCGTTGCGCTGGCCACGATAGTTGTCATTGGCGCGATCCTCATTACGATCGCCGCCACGAGATTCGCGCATGTTGCGATCATTCTCACGGGCCTCTCTGCCGCGCCCTGCAACGAAGAAATTTATAAAAATGTATAACTGTGTAACTAATGTTATCAACTAAAGTCATAATTTAAGATGCTAATTCTTCTAGATGGATCGACTAGAAAGGGGCTTTCCAGGATGCCTAACCTCCTCCAGGCAAATGCCACGCTGGAACAAAAGAAGTGCGCGGAAGATTCCTATTCTTCACAGCTTCTGCAATAATAATTATAGGGCGCTTGGAGTCTATTGGCATGAATGCCGACTGGGCCAATAGCCGACCAATAGGTCGTATTAGCTTTTTATATTAAAAAATCAAATAATGGACAAGTTGAAGTATTTTTCTCTTCTTCAAATATGTAATGTTGGATACTGTGATCACTTAAAGATCATGTCCTCTCATTCTACACCAAAAGAATTGTACAGTCGTAGCCTAATTAAGCCGTCTATCCTAATCGAATAGTTGCTTAGACCAATTTTCCAATATCTAAGATGTTAGAGGAAATTAAGATATGCATTTAAGTTGAAACTCGAGCGGTTTTCAACATCTAAGCTAATCTATGCTTTGCTTACACGAATTATTCTAATCATTTTAAGATTATTTTGGCAATATCAATTTGATGATAGTTAAATAAATGTCAGAAGCCTTGTCAGAAGAAGCATCGCAATAATAAAAATATGTGTACGTGGGAAGACTTACAGCCGCGACTGTCGGTGCCGCCGCGTCCACCGCGATTGGCGCTGCGATTGCGCGACTTTTCCCGCCTGTCCGCATTTGCGTTGCCATCTGCCCAGTCGCCATCGCCGCCGGCGCCATCGGCAACGCTATTTGCAGCCTTATTCTTCCGTTTTTTCTCGTACTTGGCAAAGGCGCCCTAACAAGATTAAATAAGGGGATTAGTTGAAATACGATTAGATTAATTTGCGGCGAACGCACCTGTGGCAAAATCTCGATCAAGAAATTGGCAGCTGCCTCCAGATCATAGTCGCACTCGTTCAACGCACAGCAGACTTCCTCCTCGGAACGTTGGGTCATTGTTAGCAATAGGTTGACCTTTTCTTTGATCTGCGGATCCTCTGTGGTGCTGCTATTGGTTATCTGGGCGATGCGCAACTGTTCCGTGGTGGCCTTCGGTTGTGCCTTCTCTGGTTTCTCTGTCTTGTTCGCATCGGTTTTCTTGTGCACCGTTGCGGCATGTGTGTTGCCACCGGCATCGCTGTTGCTGTTGCCACCGCCACCACCACCGCCACCGCCGCCAATATGAGCGGAATTTGACTTTTTCTGAGTGCGACTGCCGCCGCCGCCTCCGCCCCCCGAACGAGTTTGTTGTGTGCTCATCTCTATGTACACTGTATATACAAATTAGCTGCAAGCAAAAAGATCGAAAGAGCACGGAATTTTAAAATTTGACTTTGATTTGGATAAATATATTATACAAATAATAAAAAAAAGAGCCAAAAGCACTTAACAACTAAGCTGAAAGTCTTAGTAAACAACAAGTAACAAATGGCAATGCCTGCTGCCTGTAAAACAAAGTTATTTGAAAAGCAAGTCTTTGTTTTTGCGAGTCAGCATACAAAATTCATTTTGTATATTTCCACTGTTTTGCTGCTTAAAAAAACTAACAAGTGTCATATGCGCATAGGAGAAAGGGGCAAACTAAAAAATAACGAGAAGAGGAACACAGCAAGAGAGATGGGGAGGTAGGCAGACGAAGAAGCATCAGGTCAAAATGGCAACAACACAACAACAACAAAGGCTAACTGGCCAGCTGAGTTCAATGTACATTTAATCAAAGAGAATGGAATAATGAAAGAACGTGAACAAACATGACACACGCACATACACTCACTCACAAAGATGGCACACGCACTCATGTACAAAGTGGAACGCAGCATTAAACAGCGTGCGAGCGAGAGAGAGAGTGAGAATAACAAAACCGAAATGGAGACGAACGGAAGGATATAAGCGACCAACAAAAGCAAAAGCAATAATAGCAACGCCATCGAGGCGGGTGTGTATTCGCAAACAGGTAATAGGGGTGGGGTGGGGAGGGTAGGGTAACGGAACGTGATCGACGTCTGAGAATGTGACTAAAGTCCAGCGGGGGGTAATATTCAAGCAAGGGACAGGGACAAAGTTTGTCTGTCGATCATTTCTTTGTTTTGTATGCTCTCCAGCAGTTCGCCTCATATCAGCCATAACATTGCGCGATGAATAACAACATTGCTCATTACACACATACACACACGCAAACACACACAAAGCTTTGTCATACGCTCATTATTGCCAAGCCAGCAGCTGCCGCCGTCGCCGCAACGGCATTTTATGGAAACACATTGTTTTATAGCAACATATCAACTCCAAAACACTAAGTTTATATCAGATGCACTTTGTGCGTTTATATTTGATGCACTTGCACTTGACGAGAAAAATACCTTAGTTGCGGTATGTGTGAATTGTGCACAGCTTTTGCATACACAAAAAATTGATTTATAATTTCTTTGACTGTTCGGTTCGGTTTTCTGCTCTCTGCTTTGAGTTCGGTTTTCGTCAAAAAAAAACTACAATATCGGCGTCTCATTCACTCTGCCGCCACAGCGTTTTAAACGCGTTCAGCGTTGCCAGCTGCGAGCGTTGCCGTGCTGTGCTGAGTCGAGGGAATGCTCTTAATAAGTCGTTTGCAATTCATACAGGCAATATTTAAAATCACACGCACTTTAAGTTTAGTGATTTTATTGATATACCACATAAGCGCAATAAAAATAAACTATCATGTCGAGTGTGAAATTGTACAACAGTAGCATCATGGTGACATTTAGCAACACTGAAGCGGGGGCATTGAAACCGAATGATGTGCACAAAGCGGAATAAAAAACCGGACAAAATGGTGTACATTAAAGTAAATTGAACAGCCACTGATTTCAAAAACTGAAATACACTATTCACAAATTATTCCCTCCTTGCAAGTAGGGAACAAGCTTTAAGAATGTGGGCGTAATTGTTAGATATTTGCATGTGTAAATGGAGTCATTGTCTTGATGCTTGGCCATGTGCACCACATCGACGCCATTTCTACAAATATCACACTAGCTGACCCTCTCACTCTTATGTAAACCAATGGAGTACAATTATATTGACTGCGGCTCCAGACAGCGTACTAATTGTAAATTTTCAATTTGAGATTTATGCTAAAAAACTGTCAATTATTAATAGGAAAACACGGCACAGACGTGCAAGCACGTTTTGACTATACTTTGACACTAAGTTCATAAATTTATCGCGGTTTTTTCACGTGTAAACAAATTTTTAATGCGGAGCCAACCTCAGTACCTGCAAATGCGAGAACGCACTTATATTATAACAGTGTTGTTAAGCGAGCAGGTAAGATAAATATCGAATATAGTCGATTAAATAAAAATGTATTTTCAAACATTAGATCATAATTAATTTTTTAAATTGAAATTATTTAAGTAAGCGCTATAAAGTATCCTTTATTTTGTATTCGTCAACAAGCTGATAGCTTTACTTGTATGCTACAAACATAAGTTGTTTTAATAAATCGAATGCCATTCGATAAAAAAGCGGCTAGCAAGGAGCATTTGTTTATGGTGCAGGGGCTGTGGATATGTTGAATTTACAACTTATATAAAGGTAGTTAAATATGGGACATTATTTATAGATACTTTAAATCGCATTAAATCGAATTTTGATGATTTTATAACAATTAAATTTCAAGATAGTAAGAATTAATTTATAAACATGTATCATGTATTTAAGGACTAACGCTAATTGAACGTGACATGTGTTTAGATTAGATTTATTTTGCAGTTAATTACAAGTGTGCCAAAACGGCTGTTCATTCGATAACGATAAATGCTTCCACTTACTTTGGCAGCGGGGCGGTAAGTTTAAACCGAATATTTTTGCATGATTGCATCGCAATTGCGAACTAAAGTTGCGCAATTAGAACGATTGCATTTTGTGCAAGAAAATAAAAGAGCAGACGGGGGCCCAATTGTTACTGGCAAACTCGTTGGCCGTTGCCGAACGACACGACTTCAAACAGCCACACACTATTGGTGTTGTAGTACATTATTTCTTTTTTTTTTGTTTTTTTGTTTTGTTTTGGCCTAAATCTGTAGGCCTTGAGGAATCGTCGAAATCGCTTCGACTTGTTTACTGAGCGAGTGCGCGCAGTTGAAGCGGGACTGGCTCTAAACTGCAACACTGAGAGGCAAGCAGCAAAGCAGCAAGAAGCTGACTCGAACAATAGAGCAACCGTCGCGGCGGCGGCAGTGTTGTTTCGTCTTTTGGCCCATGCAGATGTGGGCAGCGCGTGTGCGTCCGTTACTTTTTTGTACATTCTTGTTGTTTATTATTTAAGCTATTTTAACAATTGCTCGGCTGCGCTTGCTCTTTTCGTTCAATTGCATTTTGTGTTCTGATTTTGTGCTCCAGAAAAAAAAACCAACAATCAAGTGCTACGCAACACTACTTACCACAAAAAAACAACAGACGCGCGCGCGGATCTAATTTTTTTCGGCTAAGCACACTGGAGGAGGTTAGTTTGTTGTTATTGGTGCTGCACCTTGCGCCCGGTTCCCCGGTTCCCCTAAAAGCTAAAACACCACCAAAGCTAAAACACCACCACATCCATTGAGAAACAAGCAAGCCAAGAATTGCACTGTGAGTGTGTGTGTGTGTCTATGTGTGTGTGAGTGCTGAGAGCGCGCTGCAGTGTCTGTGTGTGTGTGTATTTTCTTGTTAGAATGCACCTTGTGGTATTTCAAAATCTCAAAATTGCCAAATACAAACGCCTTTCGGAGATTGTTGCGAAATATTCCAGCTGCGCTGAAGGTAAATTCAGCAACAAACAAACACAAGGCCCATTGTTGATGTTGTTGTTCTTACGAAAAATCCAATGTGGCTATTTTAGATGCTTAAATATATATCTATGTATGTATGACTATATATTTCGAAAGGCAATATTTGTGTGTGTGTGTGTGCGATTGGATCACTTTAAATGTGGATTATGGGGCAGCCAAGGGTACCGACAGCTTCTGCCTCTGCCTCTGTCTCTGCTTCTGCTTCTTGCTTTCCAAAATGTTCCCACACACACAAACACTTCACACATACAGATTTATGCATTGGCCAACATTTACCTACGTCACGCCCACCTGATTTCAGTGCAATCGCGTTGGCCCAGTTAACGGGCGTGCGCCGCGCTCCAAGACAAAATACTCCTACAAGGTCGATTGCCTCTTTATACACATGTATGTATGCTTTGTATGTCTGTATGTGTGTGTTTAAATGTATGTGTATTTCTATACCAGTTTCTAAACTTGCCGCAGCCAGTTTCAATTTCTACTGGGATTATCTATCTGCTCATGGTGCGGCTGCTGCGCTGCTTGCAGGTGCTGCTTGCTTGGCTAGCCCGCTGCGGCTCACTCATTACGACTGCGTCTATTCGTTTCTGTCTGTCTGTCTTTTTACCTATTCGCATCTGTGTGTATGTGCGTGTGTGTGTGTGTGCTGTGTATTTGATTGTGACATAGAAACCAACTAAGAAGTATGTAGCAATTCATGCTGCGAGTCTCATGGACAACTAAACGGAAAAAAACAAAAACAAAAACCAAACGCAACGAAATGAAATGAAAACAAATTCAAGTTGGACACATTACATGCGTGTATGTTTGTGTGTGTGTGTGTTTGGTTGTCTTATTGGCTGCATATGGGTTTACATTTCAGTACATTTGTGACACACACACACACACACACACAAATGTACATGCACATGCACATGAATTCGCTCCCAACATTTTGCACAAATTGACGCACACAATTTCCCCCAAATGTACACACTCACTCGCACACATCTATGCACACACACACACACATTAAACGTGTGCGAGAGCTTGCAAAAGATCTATCGCATGTAATAACAACTAACAGTGCTCTAGTTGAGTGTGCCATACGAGAAAATACCCTGTAATCGACTTGAAATTGCACCAAGCCATATTATTTATATCGTTCGCTCTCTCTCTCTCTCTCTCTATATATATATATATATATATATATATATATATATATATATATATATATATATATATATATATATATATATATATACATATAAGTCTAAAAATTAAAAATTCCTTTGTTTATTAATTTAATCACAATGGGAAGGAGCTGCACTTGGAACAAATAAAGCCAAAGCTTACACATTCTGATCGTTTTCGAAAGTAGTTAGCAAAAAGTGAGGTTAAAAGTCTAAATTTATGGATTTTGGTAAACGGGAAATTAAATTAAACAATATTTCAAAGTGCAGAATTGACATCGATTCAGCAAAATATACAATTATTATCACCGATCTGAAATTCCCTCTGACTTTGTTACAAACATTTCCACAAATTACGCATACCCATTGCACTGAAAATGCGTAGGGTATTGTGTATAAAAACGGGCGCAACTTGGCGCAGGCTTCCCTCGCTTCCCTCGCTGCCCGCTTCCTTCTTCCTCTTCCCACACTTCAGTTCCTCCTTCAATTCGTTTCTAACCATGCCGTGTGCTCAATTCACACACATACAGCCTGAGTATGGGTGTGTGTGTGTGCAAAAAGCTCAAATTGTGCATCTATGACACCCGCAACAGCAGAGAACTGCAACTGCAACTGCAACTGCTCTGTGGTGGTGCAATAAACGAACGCATATTGCGTTGGCGTTGTCGTTGACGTTGACGTCGCTGTTGACGTTGACGTTGGTGTTGGCGTTAGATGCGCTGAGCTGCGCTGCTCTGCGTGTGATGCCCGGATGATGGTAGCGACAGTCCGAGGTCGCACCGTAGGTAAACTCAGCAGCCAAATTACAAAAATAAAGCAACAACAGCAACAATAACCAAAAACAACACACTCTAGTTACTATCATGCGAATAGGCCGCAGTCGCAGAGCGCTCTTCAGGCCCACTACCAACTAAACCTGTTGACCTAATTTCAAATTCTGCTGCTTGCGCCAGTCGACTGCGTTTTGTTGTTGTTGCTGCTGCTGCTGCTGCTGCGGCTGAGAGCTCGAGCGCGCCAACGATTGGCAAATCTTTGCACAGTGGCGTCGCTTCTTGGAGGGATCGATGTGGATAAATTGTGTCATGATTTAAAGTGTTTGTCCTTGTTTTAAAAAACAAAAGTACAATTAAATAAATAGAAAATAATAATTATAATAAAAATATAAAAATATAATCAAAGTCAGATATTTCAAAAATGTAGTTTTGATATTTATTAATGGTTAAGCATTAATTAATTAAGTTTAACGTATAGTTTTACGTTATATTAAACTTGCATAAAAAATAAATTAAACAAAGCTGCATGGTTTAAATATAATTTAGAAAGACATTAAAAGTGTTTAATAACACACTTAAATAATAAATTACTTTGTAATTTGTTGTAAGCTTAATTAACTGACTTCTAATCGGCGCCCCCTTGGCGGCAAAAATGGAGCGGCGACAACGCCACTGTCATTTCCGTCCCAAAACAAAACAGAAACTGAGACTGCCAGTCAGACAGACAGTCAGCCAGAGACGCTCGACAGCTCGCTGGCTGGCTGTCATACACACTCACACACAGCGACACACACACACACACACACACACATACATACATATATAAGCGAACACACACATTTTGTACTTCCACCAGCTATTGCAGTTTGCTTGGGTTTCAGTTCGTTCGTGCGCGTCGTCGACGACAGCGCCAATAAGCGGAATCGGAATCGGAATCGGAATTGGCATAGGCATCGGCATCTCGGCAACGGGATCGAAATTCGGAATCGGGAGCGGAATCCAAGCGACGCGTCGTCGGCGACTGATCCAAAGAAGAATTCGCGCGTAGTGAAATTCGTGGGCAGCGTTCGTTGCGCAGGTGTTTCGATCAACACCCACAAAAGAAAAACTCAACGAAACTCAACTAAACGAAACTCAACGCATAAACAAATGCAATTTGCCGTTGGCAACATAAACGCAAGAGCGAAAAGTGATACAAAACATAAATAGAGTGCGAATTAGCGTGTGAGTACAACAAATAAATACCACAGTCTTATTGGGAAGCCCAATAATGTACATACGTCCCAGTAACCACAAAAAAAATACATATTGCGGTCGCTGCCTGCCCCAATGGGCCGCCGCCGCAAAATGCTGCTGCTGCTGCTGTTGCTGCTACTGCTCCACTTGTCGTCGCAGTGACGAAACTTGCATGTGTGTGTATGTGTGTGCATGCGTGTGTGTGTGTGCAGAGAAAATCAAGTGAATCAAAATGAGCGTATAATTAGGTCAGCAGAAAAAAACAACAAAAATTATACGCCAGCCAGTGCCACTTACCAAAGAGAGCGAAGAGAGTGCGATACGAAACGAATCGGAACGAAACGGAACGGAACGGGTCGGGAGACAGGCCATAAATAATTAGAAACTAATTCACACCGTTTTATTTTTTAATGGTCACATATCGAATGCAATGCAATGCAATTTGTGCAACAATTAAAAGAACCAATATGAAAGTTGTGTACTGTTTCTGTACTGTTCTGTTTTTTGTGTGTCAACTGCCATATGGCATTTGTTTGTTGCATTTACATTTTAGCAGCAGCAGCAGCAGCAGCAACAACTAAATAAAAAACAATGCGCGCCGAGCATAAACAATAAATGCATGCCGCATGTTCCACTTGCTTCCCAATTCGAATTGGATTGCTTGCTCTCTCTCACCTCTTTTACTCTCACCACGTGCCAACTCTTGCTCTCGCTCTCTCTGGCTTGCACTCTCTTTTGCTCTTGGCGCTCAGCTGAGCAATGTTTGACGCTGCCCCCAACTGAACTATTTCTTTTACGCCTTTTTTTTCTTCTTCTGCTTTTGCCTGCTTTTCTCGTTTGACGTTGTTGTTGCCATTTGCTTGTTGGCCGTGGCAAGTGTTTCGCAATGAGCGCGACGGGCGCTGTTCGCTGCTGCTGCAAGCCAAAATGAAATCATCGTCAGCGGCAGTTGTTGTTGTTATTGCTGCTGCTACTGCCGCCGCATTGGCATTGATGGGAGGGAAATTCCTGTTCCACTTTCTATTATGGGAGTAGCGTCGCTGCCGCGTCGCGAATAAAAGCAGCGACAGCAGCAGCAACAGCAGCAAAAGTAGCAAAAGAGCACGTAGCATTTAAGTGTGTCAGGCGTGGAAAGTGGTTTGTTTCTCTGCCGTCTCGATTGTGTGTGTCTGTGTGTGTTTGTTGTTCTCGTTCTTGTTCTTGTTCTGATTCTTGTTGGCGTCGCCAAAGCACATGTCACTCATAGTCCAAACAGAAACCAAGTCGCGACTTATTTGGGGGGGGGGAACACTTTGGGAATGGTTCAGTTCAGCGATGAAAGCCAAAAGCAAAAAGCAAAAAGCCAAAAAGCAAAAGCAGCATCAGAGGTAAAAACAACAACAAATAAAATGAAATAAAAGCAAGGCAATAGCCGATCGACCGACTGACTCATTTCTTAGCCCATGAATGGGGCCATATGCGTGGAAAAAGGGAGAGAGAGAGACAGAAAGAGAAAGAGAGAGGGAGAGGGAGAGGGAGAGAGACTTAACCTCATCTTGATGCCACTAGAAAACCGGTAGATAAAATGCTGTTAAGGTCAAATCTGTTATGTGCTTGGTGTTTTGGTGCGCCAGCTGCTTTTGCTTGAGTTTTGCATATGATTAGGCAGCAGCATTTATGCTGATGAACACACAAAAGATGCCTCAATGCAGTGATTTATCTACAGGCATTCGAATTCGGCTTCCAATTCGAATTTGAATTTGTATTTGAATTTGAGTTTGAGCTTTAAAATGCCATGCAAAAAGATACATTTGGCCTACAAGCCAGCGTCGCTGTCGACGTCATTAAGGGCCCTTAAATTGTTCCAATTATGTCTCTGCCACTGCTTTCCGTGCGTTCCGTCCATGTGTGTGTGAGTGTGTGTGAGTGTGTATGTGTGTGTGTGCGCTCTCATTTTGGCAGCGGGCAACTATAAACTAAAGCAAAGGAGCTCCTTACATTATGTACCCTATACCCTGTACTCATTAAAAATGTGCTGAGTGGGAATAATGAAGATGAGCTTAGGTTAAGTTTGTTGATTTAGTGGGATTCTTAGAGATTAGATTCAAGCAGATGAATCAAGATGTGTTTATCGATCAAAGATTTAATTTATTTTTTTCGATAACATTTTTATATATATATTATTTTATTTATATATATATATTATATTATAAATTTTTTTAAGCATGCCTTACTTCCCTTGCGACTATCTCGAAGAATATTAGAGCCACAATTATGAAATTTGGTATGTAGCCGCCTAAAGCATATTAAAGTTATTGGATGCCCTTCCCAGAAATAAGAAAAAAAACCTAATAAATGATATACCTGCTTGGCTATGTTTATCTCCCAAATATGTAAAATCAATAGTTATTCAGTAAGCAATTTGATCGCAGTTTATATCCAGTAGAAGTTCAAAAATGCATACAGGATATCCTTTAGTCGAGCACATGCTACTAGGGCACTCTGGTTATTTCACCTCGGTTTGAGTTTCAATATTTTGTGTAGTTTTTCTTCTTATTTTCTGCTAAATTGGGAGCAGTGAGTGAAAATGCGGGACACCCAAAGCGGACAGGCAGACAGGCAGGCAGTCAGTTAGTCAGTCAGTCAGTCAGCCAGCAGCGCTGCCAGCGACGCTGCCGGCGACACCATAGATGTGGTGTGTGTGTGACCCAGTTGCTGATTTAAAACTTGACCCAATGACTCCATTGGGCAGCTAACTAGCAAAACTATCAAACTACCAAACTACGCTCGCATTTATAATGCCAAAAACAAAAACCAAAAAAATAACTCAAAAGCACCAAAAACCCCAAAGCACCTCATAATAATTACCCATACTCAAAAGGCAACATCAGCTTTGTATATCTCTCTCTTTAATTGTGTGTGTGTGTGTGTGTGTGTGTGTGTGTGTGTGTGTGTGTGTGTGTGTGTGTGTGTGTGTGTGTCTGTGTGTGTTAATGTGTCTAAGCGCCTGCTCTGACTCCACTCAAAGCCAAGAAAACAAGAAGGAAAACTCTTGTTAGGTGTACTGACGAAGTTTAAATACCCTAGCTCCTATTGGAATACCTTTATTTATATTATATATTAATGCTGATTGGATTAGTGTAATGCAAATGGGAAGCTTACTAATTTTGTGGGACAAGAAAATAGGTTCTACTCCAGCATTTATTGATTGTTTGTTGTTATTTATGTGGACTAAAAACGGTTCACAATTTAAAAAAAAGTTTTCAAAAATATACATTTTTAATTTAATTAAAATTAAAGTAAAAGTTAAAAATTAAATTATGTAAAACTAAAAGAAGGCATTTAATATACAAATCTAAAATGAATAAATAAAATAAAGCATATAATAAATCTGGGGGCATTCAAATGTAAACTGATCCAACAGCAAAGGTTGCCTGAAAAAACCCCTGAAAAATAAATATATACATAATTAAATGTAAATGAGTATTGATGTTATGAACTTGATAATTTATGTACATAACTCCAATGCAAAATGGTTTAATATTTGTTGCAAGGATTGCGAAGAATCAGGTGAGACCCAATTAGACCAAATGTTGTTAAACGTTGTAGCTTGGTAACAATGAAAGTAAAAGATTGAAATGTTTCTTTTGGTTTTAAAGAAATTTGTGAAAAAGTTATTCCCTTTCAGATGATGATCGAATTGTCGTTGATTTAGTTTAATTAAATAAAACCAGAGACCTAATTTTAGTACAATAAACTATTTAAATTATACAGTTTCTGTATATAATTTTAACATAAAATCAGCTTGTTATTAAGGCAACCAAGAAAGAAACAGATTGGGATCTTTGAATATTCGTAACAACTTTGATTTGGCCTGATAATATTATCCACTTCTTGTGCATGGACTTACAAATAATATATTTGTTTTATTAATGGAAAAAAGAAAACGAAAAATCACACTTTAAGACAACAACATAAATCTTACAAATATATATATACATATGTTTATATCCAAGAATAAATCCTTTTTGCTGGTGTTTTTTTTCTGCTCAATTAAACACATTTAAAGTTCAGTCTTCCGATTAGCATCTGCATAACAATAAAACTCTAATAATGTGTCTCTTTAATCTCAAAGTTCATTAGTGTAACACATTTATTTATAAAATGCAAATACAGCCCGTTGCAAGGGCATAAATGAAACCTGTTATGTATCTTTTCATTTTTACATATTTTTTTGAGGGCGCAAAAGTGTATTTAAAATGATATTTACATAAATATGTCTGTTTGTACTTGAAAATAGGCCTACAGCAAAAAAATAAAAAAAAAACCTAACCAGAATGATGAAATGCCACTCGCCCTCAATTTGCATGACCTGCCCAGAGTTGAATGTGGATACATATATGTGTATAAAGTGATGAATGTGGATACATGTGTGTGTGTGTGTGTGTGTCAAAATGGGGAAGGGGCATCACTAGTTGATGATGATCGTCCATGGCTATTGGCTTTTGTGATCTCTGACTAATGCTAATGCACAATTCAGAGCCACAACTATTTCAAGGTCGCATCACAAATTGGCTGCAGCCAGCAACAAGCGAACCAACTAACTAACTTGGCCCAAAACGTGTGTCGACTCGACTTCGTTTCACAGCACTTTGATTCATTTAGTTTTGGCTTTAGTCTGAGCCATTAACTATCCTAACTTTGACCTATTGAAAACCCATCTTAACATTGAGCATCAGTTTTCTGCTTTGTGTTTAATATTTTTGACTGACTTCTATCTGTGTGTTTGTGTGTGTGTGTGTGTGCGTATCTATGTGTGTAGCTGCTTGCATTTGTTATTGTCGATTTGCCCACCTGCAAGACAAGTAATTGGCCTCAATAACTTTGGTATTTTGGTAGAGACAGCCGCCAACAGTCGGCTGCAAAGCGGCAACGACAGCCGCCCAAAAATGGTTACAGCCCAAGTGTATATTCGTATATACTCGTATACACATATATATCTATATATATACATATATATATTTATATATATGTGTGTGTGTGTGTGTGCATTTTTTGGCTCTTGTCGTTCTTGGCCAATTTGCCGTTTAGTTCGAGTCACCAAATATTGCAAATGGCCCCTGTTTGGTTACTCTCCAGACGCTGACCCCGATTTCAGTTTATTACTTGCAACTTTGATGCCATTTTGGAAATTGCACCACTCACATAATGCCTTACACATCTGACAGATTTGGCAGCTAGTCTTAAAGTTAATCTCAAAATTGAAGTTTCGTTTCAATTGGCAGAGATATGTTTCAGAAGAACATTTCTTTAAATTATGAACTAATTTTGATACATTTTTGAGTACTAGAAATTTGCAATTGATGCTGGCCGAATTAGATCCATACGGTATATATATTCTTGATCAGTATCACAAGTCAAGTCAGTCCATCTGCCTGTCTTTCTCTGACTCTCGACTCTGGCTGTATTGAGTGACTATATCATATAGCTGCCGTAGGAACAATCGGTTGAAAGATAACTTCTTGTATGAAACATTTTTGGTTTAACGACATATCTCAATCAAACTTACTCAATATAATTATTACTGGTCTTTTTACATTTGCACAAAAAATCAGCGAGATCGAAATTTTTTTAATTTATTGCTTTCATAGGAACAATCGATCGAAAGATGAGTTCTTGTATAAAAACTGTTTTACTTTTAACAACATATCCAAACCAAACTCATCAGCTATGCATGATTTTTTACATACATTTATTCTATCTCGAACTTTATTCATATTTATTATATACTTTCAATTTACGCAAACCGTTTTCGTTCTCTCAAATTGCAAATCGGACCAAGCCTGATATGAAATATGCGTGTTGCAAGGGCATATATATGTACGATATATATATGGATATATAATGGATACATATAACAAATTGAATATATTCTATGTATATTTTATTACACGAAAAGTTGAGATTTTCTTTATTAATCAATAAACAAAATAGATAAAATATTAAAAATTGGAATTCTTTTGAGACGTGTTGAGTGTTTCACTTAAAATTGTAGATAACAATTTTGGCAGTTACTATGGGATACAAATGAATATTATCTAATATTAAATATGGCTTACCGTGTAAAGCTTATCGGGCCAACGCAGCCTGCCTTCTTCTATTAGCGGCGCTGTTGTCTACCAACTGCAGGGCCAAGTTGTTCTGGGTGCCCTTTTATGTAACAGTCTCTGACTCTGGGAATCTGCTCATGTACTCAATAATAATCTCTATAATAATCTGTAAAATGAGCAGTTGAGTCTTGTCGATCAGCTTTATTCTGGAAAAGCTGTCTTATCCCGCGATGGATTATGCCGGTCAAAAGTTGAATCGCATTTAGGCTTGAAGATTGCCTTTTAAATTGCTGTCTTATTGTGCAATCCTAGCTTCGGCTTAGCAACCACCACCTGTATTCTGGTTGCATCTTGCGTGATTCAAAGCCACCTTCCGTTTCAAACACTCAGCGAGTTTCTATACCTGCGCTGCTTAAACGGGTTGTGAATTGCAAACGAAAACCAGCAGCTGTTGTGCACTTTTTATCATTCACTGAATATGCATTATACTTTGATACCGAAGGTGTCACAGTATATTGGGTTTGTTCAATGTCTGTCCGTCTGTCGGTTATGCCCGGCTGCAACGTGCTCTTGTTTTTTGTTTCATCTTTAATTTTAAATTTGAGTTCTTTAAAATTGACTTCAGTCAGTAATCAATTGCTAAACAATTTGAATCACTTGCAGATGGCCGAAGCGATTAGCACAGCAACATCTAACAGTATGGAGCTGGCGCTCAAGGACGGGGTTGGTGGTGGTGTCAGTGGCGGTGTCGGTGTCGGTGGTGTCGGTGGTGGTGGTGGACTACTTGTGGATATGACGCCGACAACAGCGGCGCTGTTGCATCACAATGCGCTCGCATTGCGCAGTTTGAAGGAGGCCGCCGTGGCTGCTGCCGCCGTATCTGCCTCCGCATCCGCCTCGGCATCCGCATCGGAATCGGAGCAGCCAGAGTCGCGTTCGCTGGCGGGGACGCCGACGACGCCAACGAATCTGAGCACAACTGGGCCGCATTCGCCGCCGATGACATTCCGCTGTGAGCGTTGCGACAACTTTGAGACGAGTTCGCGGGCCACGCTGCTGCTACATGTGGTGCAGTGTCTGGCGGGGCAGGTGGCAGTCGCGGTGCGACTGAAGAGCGAGGAGCCCGAGAATATGAGTGTCAGCCACATGGACAGCAGCAGCGGCGCGAGTTGCAAACAGGAACAACAGGTCCAAGATGCCGCTGGCAATGGTTCCAACTCCTCGGCCAGCTCCTCGCCGGCTGGCAACAACAGCGGCGGCGGTGGCAACAGCACCAGTGGCACCAACAACAACAACAGCAACAGCAACGGCAACGGCAACAACAGCAACAACAATGCGTCACGCAAAGTGTTCGAGTGCGATGTGTGCAACATGAAGTTCTCGAACGGCGCCAATATGCGGCGCCACAAGATGCGGCACACGGGCGTCAAGCCGTACGAGTGCCGCGTCTGCCAGAAGCGTTTCTTTCGCAAGGATCATTTGGCCGAGCATTTTACGACGCACACGAAAACGCTGCCCTATCACTGCCCCATCTGCAATCGCGGCTTCCAGCGTCAGATTGCGATGCGTGCCCACTTCCAGAACGAGCATGTCGGCCAGCATG
Organism: Drosophila basisetae; assembly: GCA_035041595.1. Taxonomy (NCBI): domain Eukaryota; kingdom Metazoa; phylum Arthropoda; class Insecta; order Diptera; family Drosophilidae; genus Drosophila; species Drosophila basisetae. The sequence goes on along the minus strand of JAWNLB010000144.1, from coordinate 16,851,439 downwards.
ATCTGGTCAAGACGTGTCCGCTGTGCAGCTATCGTGCCGGCTCCATGAAATCGCTGCGCATCCACTTCTTCAATCGTCACGGCATCGATCTGGACAATCCCGGTCCGGGTGGCACATCCTCGCTGCTGCTCGCCCTCGAATCGCAGGCATCCGCCGCTGCAGCAGCCGCCGCCGCCAGCTATGTATCGCCAGCATTGACTCAACTATCGCAGCAGCAAACGCAACAGCAATCGCAGCAGCAGCAGCAGCAACAGCAGCAGCAGCAGCAATCTTCTGCTCCGGCGAGTCATCAGAGTGATAGCGGTGAATCGATGCGTTCGCTGGAGAATGCAACGCCTCCGATGCACTTCCTTACGCCGCACGTGGAGATCTCAACGCTCGGTGAGAGCGTCAATACGGAGCTGTTCAATGTAAGTGTTCCACTGACCACATGCCTCAATTTTCTGTCCTTTTGCTTATGAGCGCTCAGCTGATTTGCGTTTTGCGTGAATCTGCTTTACAGGGCAACAATCACAACAACAACAACAACAACAACAATCACAGCACAAACAACAACAACAATGATCTGGATGCGGAGAAGCTCAAGGAGCACACTTTGCTGCTGGGCGCTCCACAGGATTTGCCCATGGATTGCAAAGCCACGCCCATTACATCCAGCACCACAGCGACGAGTTTGAGCAGCAAGAGCCATGCACAGCATCATCATCATCACACACATCATCATCCACACCATCATCATCATCATGAGAATCACATAACGCCTTCGATTAGCCTCATACCCATCAAGCAGGTGAGCAGCAGCTGAAATTGCTGATACCTCTTTTATTTGAAACAATTTTACAACTCTTATTCAGGAGCCGCTGCTGGAGGATGTGGACAAGAAGGAGTCGTCGCTGAATGGCAGCGCCAGCTGTGATCCCAACAGCGACAACGAATCAGCTTCCAACAATAACAACAACAACAACAGAATCACCTCACTGATTAAGGTTAAACATCTTCGTTTTGCTCGCGATTCGTTTCAGATTAAAAAAACGCTTTGAATTCTAGAAATTCAGAAAGTTTATATCTAAAAACAAAGATTTTTCTACTCGCTTTGTATATCAATATATGCACAAGATCCAACTAAATTGAAACTTTGTAATCCTTGCACAGGTCTCGCCATTGAAATCGCTGCTGCGCGAGGATTTAAAGCGACGCATTTGCGCGAAGGCGAACAATCGGATCACGAGGAACGCCACGCCGCTGGAGCATGAGCTGCAGAGTCTGCCGCAGAGCATGATGAATGGGAGTGCGATGAGTGCGAGTGCCGCGGCAGGTGGCGCTGGTGGCGTCAGTGGCACGCCGACGGCGACGCCAACAAATGGCAGCAGCTCGACGCCCATTTGCAACGGAACGATAACGTCGACGGGGCAGGAGAGTGAGCTGCTGCTGAATCGCAAACAGATACTCACCTGCCATTTTTGTGGCATTGAGTTCCCAGACGAGACGCTCTACTTTCTGCACAAGGGCTGCCACTGCGAGAGCAATCCGTGGAAGTGCAACATCTGTGGCGAGCAGCTGAACAATGTCTACGAGTTCAATGCACATCTACTCAGCAAAAGCCATCAATAGCAGCCACAGTTTGCCGGCAACTGACACTTGCCGGCCACATAAACCAATACATATATGTATATATATCCCCACACATATATATATATATATATATATATATCGAGTGTAGCTCAATCCGAGCTGATCAATGATTAACAAATGAATTAGACACACACACACGCAACTAGTTTAAAAAGAAATGTTTATTAAAGTTTATATACGATGATAACAAAACAAAAAACAACAACAATGAGAGCTACGTAGTTACCTAATCCCACACAACAACAACAACAACAATGATTATTGATGAGGATGTGTTAAAAAGAGATCTTAGAATCAAATCAAAAGTAACCTCTTCCCCCAAAAAAACAACATATATAAATCCTGTTATGTAGTGTTAATTATGCAATTTTTTAGTCTGTAGTCTTGTGTATTTGATAAGTATACAACAAAAAGAAAGAAAAAAGAAAGAAAGGCAATAATTAACAATTTTCCAGCCAGTTTAACTGGCAGGTTTGCTTACGTTCTACGTACAACGTAACGTTCTTACGTCTTGCGTAAGCCAAAACGTCAGTTTTAGTGCATCTAGGCAACAAGGCGCCTCAAAGGCGTCCCATGGTTTTAAACTAGGCATTTCAAATATATATATATACTATATATATATATATATAAATCCAGACAGCTAGACATACATATATACATATATACTATGTATATTCGTATATATTTGTTTAAGGAGTGGTCGCTTCTCCAATTTGTGAGCAATGATAATAAGAATAATAATTATTATAGAAATCCAACTTTGCTGTATCGAAAATGAAAAATGTATGCTTTTTGTAGACAATATTTTAAAAGTTATTATTATAGACCAATTTTAAAGAATTTTCAAAAATACTATTTAAAATAAATGTTTTTTTTTTGTATTAATTTTCAAGCGACCATTGTAATGATAAATGAGTATATATGTACGATATATATATAGTATATAGTATGCACACTTTGTTTATATACTCTACAATATATATATGACCATAACTAATGTCTTTCAATTTGTTATGTTTTTCAGAGTTTATAAAAATAGGACAGCAGTAAAAGCAAGAAAAAATAAGACAAGTTAAATTATAACCACAGATACATATATACAAACATATATAACTACCTTTATATATATACAAGATATATATTCAATATACAGTACGTTTATCTATAGCCAGGATACACTGTTTTAGCAATCAATCACACACACACACACACACACAGACACACACACAGCGCTTCGCGAGAGATAAAATAATTTAAGAATTATATATTATTATACTCGTACCTTTTACTTAGCTCCTAGTTAAACTAACTTATAAAACTTACAATAACAATTAAGAAGTGAAAAACAAACGCAAAAGAAAAACATGCAGAATCATCAAGAAAAACGACGCTTTTCAAAAGCCGTCAGTTTTCTACTTATTAGAAAAATCGCACAGTGCTGCTCAAAAGATTGCATACAACAAACGACACTGTGTCAAAAGCGAAAGCAAATAAATCATGTATAAACAAAAACAAATGCAAATGTGATACGAAATTGTTGTAAATAATTGGTTAACAAAATCAAAAAAAAAAAAAGAAAAAAAAGAAATTTAAAAAAGTACGAATACTTTATTTAAAATATATAGAAAAATGAAATCAACTATGCCTTAGATGCCTATATACGATACGAGCACGTTTGCGTATACACTGTACAAAAACTGAAATGGGAAAACAAAACAAAAAACAAAAAATGAAAAATGAAAAATGAAAACGAAAAAAAAGAAAAGAAGAGAAAACTGTTGATTAGCGTATAGTTAACTTTAGTGTAAATCAAAATTGTGGTAAATCAACTCAAATTCCCCTCCTCCTACCACCTACCCCCTACACCCTAACCGCTACTCCGTCCCCAACTCCTCTGCCCCTCCCTCTCTACTTTGCTGACGTCACTCGGGGGTTGTATGCAGCCTCGGCTGAGCTGCTGTGCGCCAATTTTTACTTCAGATTAAACATCCGTCCATGAGGTTCACAAAAAAATGTGTAGAGTTGATAAATAGTAGCAAAAATGATTAAAATAAATAATTACTTATACAATAATAATTACATTTGTTATACAATACATAATAATATTTTCCATTAATTCTAACTATAATTTGTACAATATTTTTGATGTTTTTGCTTTTGGTTTATTTTTATTTTTTTAAATTCGCACTAAGCTAGACAATTAAAAAAACAAAAATAATAATATATATACATATATATATATATATATACATATATATAAATATAAATATAAACAATTTGTTGATCATTTTGTTAGCACAGTCAACTAACTTGGCAGGGCTTGCAGCACTTGCATTTTATACACATACAAAAAAAAAAACAGAAAACAGAAACAATAACAGCAACAACAAATACATATACATAATTATATATATACACACACACACACGCATACATACATACATATGTACACATACTTACACACATACCTGTAGTAAACTGCATTGCTCTACTCTAGCCAAATTCTATTATTCATTTGTAGATGGTTTAATTTTTTTCATTGAATTTCATTTGTTGTGTTCACATAATTTTAGAAAAACGCAAAAACGCAAAGCATATTAAACATTAATATTCGTATACTTGTAATTAGTTGATAACTTTAATTTGTTTTATTATTAAACACTTTTTGCGAAACATTGTTAATTAGAATACGATCAAATTGTTATAAATAGTGTGAAAGTGGGTGGGGATAAAAACAAAAACAAAAACACAAACAGAAACAAAAATAAAAATAATGCAATTTTGAAATCAAAACGTTTAACGTTGAATGCAACAATTGAGCAATTTTTAGCTGAACTTTCATGTTGAATTTTTAATAGATCTAATTATGTAAAATCAAAAACAAAAACAGAAAAATTACAATTAAAATGGCTAAGAAAGGTAACAAAAACATTTACTTAATTAGTAATTATAATTATAGCTACAAAACAATAAAAGGCATGTTAATTTTTTATTAAAAATAAAAATGGTTTAAAACAATGCGAAACGTGTTTAATTTCAATTTATTACCAAACATTTACAGCTGTTTTTAATTTGAATTTAGATTTTCAGCAAATAGGGAAATTATTGAGAAATGTTCTACAAATTATTCCCTTTGAGGGAATTACGCTGCTTGCTGCAGCACGCACGAAACTGCTTGCAAGCAGCTCAAGCTTGCTAAACGCGCATTGGCTAGCGGCGGCAGAGCCAATCAGCTAACAGCAAGCAGCACAGTGGTTTTACAGCCGTTGAACAATCAGCAAAATACGCATGCGCTATAAATAGTCACAGTGTATATATACATATAGTGAAGTATATATGTACAAAGTATATATGTAGTTATATCCTTTTGTGGACTGCGTGCAAAAAAGCATCTGCTAAGCACTTAGTCAAGGCTGAGAGTTTAGCATATTAGCATATTAAGCCATAACTTGATATGCTACCATAAATAATATACTATAATTTCAATTAACAGATGACAGACGACAGACGACAAATAAACAATAACAGTGGGAAAAACCGCATACAGTCGCTGCGGATTATGGGATATATATGCCCAAATCTGTGTGAGTGTGTGTGGATTTGCCTTAGACAGCTTAGTATATATATATATATATATAAATATCGATGTCGGAAGCAATGCGGCTCATTTCCATGAATGCAGTTAGAGCCGAGGCCATTTGCCAATTTCGAGCTAATGCCTTGGCCCAAATGCAGTTGTTGTTGTTGTTGTTGGCCCTAAGCCTGAGGTGCAATGTTTGGGCTTGCAGCGGCAATTTGTTTGCAGTTTTGTTTGTGATTTAGGGGATAATGCGCCATAAAGCCAAACACACGATTGACTGAATCCGGCGGCACACAACGGCTGCAACTAATCGACACCAGTAGCTGTGTGGCAGGGGTAGCGGCACACACAGAGAGAGCGAGAGAGAGAGAGAGAGAGAGAGAGAGAGTGAGCCAGATTGCTGGGCAAGGATAATGCACGGAAAGTCCATTGTGAATGCATCAATAGGCATAATCGCAACATCAATATTTACCCCACATACACATGGATATGCTTAGGCATACACTGAGAGAAAGAGCGGGCTCTCAATTTGTATACAATCTTCTAACTGCTCAATGCCTAAAATTTGAATTAAAATTAATTATGGAATACTTTTAGTTGTATACAAATAAATAATGATTAAATTGCCAAATTGCAATTAAAATTCTAGCAAAATGTGCAAAATACTCATTACAAGATTTGTTGTACTTATTTTTAAGTATTCAAACTAACGCTTAATAAAATAAATTGAGATTTGATCAAGCATTTCATATTTGAGTATTAGAAATAAAATCTTACTGAATCTTGGATCGAATATATTAAAAGAGAAAATTAAAAGACAGCTTTTAAGTGTGAATAATTGTATTTGGCTAAGCCGGAAATAGTTTTAATTATTATTATTATATTTATTTTTTTCAATCTCAGTAAAATATATATATGATTACAGGTAGGCTTTGTACATAGTATTTTCTTACAAGGATTTGTGTAGAGGATGTTCTATTTTTTTTCGCCAGTGTATGCATTAAATATTTATGTGTGTGTGTGTGTGTGTTGGCTTTAAACAATGCAGGCAAATCCCGATGCGAACTGAAGCGACGTTCAATGAGACGATTAACACCTTAAATATGTCATTAGAGGCGACAAATGGAAAATAGATGCGACAGCCGAAGGTTTTCGATCAAAATCTGTGGCATCCACGACGCAGTCGTAGTTATGATTGTCGCTGTTGTTGTTGTTATTGGTTTATAATCATTGGCAGCAGCTCTCGGGCCTGTCGAACTGTGGTGTCGATGATGCGCGTGTTTTTATTTTCAAACGGCGATTATTTGGCCCTAAGCGGATTTGCTTCAGATATCATTCACACATATGTTTGTGCCACATGCATGCACACACATACACACATACATACATACACCTATACATACATACATCCATGCCTTCATTTTGATTTTATTTGGTAGTCCCGAGCTTGGCATTCAGGTGACATAAACCTTTACCAGGGATCATATTTTTGTTGGCTTGGCATGTGCAGCGATTTATTTAGATGTTTGTGTGGGGTCGAAAACTAAACCGATTAGATATCGGCTTAGGAGAAGCCAATATGTAAGGGCAGCACGCAAATGCAATCGAGCGAATTTTTAAAACATTCAACAAATCTGTGCAATTACCAGTTAATGTTCTTTCCGGGCGATTTTTAAAATATCTTAATATAAATATAAAATATTCAAATTATATGAAAGTGTTTTATATTTATATAAATATTTTTTTTTAATTTATATACATTTTAAAAATAAATTAATATTTCTTTTTTTAAAACATTCAACAAATCTGTGCAATTTTCAGTTAATGTTCTTTCCGGGCGATTTTTAAAATATCTTAATATAAATATAAAATATTCAAATTATATGAAAGTGTATTATATTTATATAAATCTTTTTTTTTTTAATTTATATACATTTTAAAAATAAATTAATATTTAGTTTTTTAAAACATTCAACAAATCTGTTTAAATTTCAATTAATGTTCTTTCCGGGCGATTTTTAAAATATCTTAATATAAATATAAAATATTCAAATTATATGAAAGTGTTTTATATTTATATAAATATTTTTTTTTAATTTATATACATTTTAAAAATAAATTAATATTTCTTTTTTTTAAAACATTCAACAAACCTGTTCAAATTTCAATTAATGTTTTTTCTGGGCGATTTTTAAAATATCTTAATATAAATATAAAATATTCAAATTATATGAAAGTGTATTATATTTATATAAATATTTGTTTTTTTTTAATTTATATACATTTTAAAAATAAATTAATATTTCTTTAATAAAAAATTAATATTGGCTAAAATTGCCCTTTTCCAAAAAGGGAACTAATTATAAATTAAAATTGGCATAAATTAATAACAACAATAGCAATAGTGATGACAGCATTAGCTATAGCTTTAAGTACTTCTTAAAGGTCTTGGAAGAAATACATAAGAATAAAGGAAAAAACTGTAGAAATCTAGTTTAAATCGTTCCGATTTGAGCATTTTAAAATATTAATTCAACAGTTTACAAGCCATTTGTGCACTCAAATAATGTATATGAATATTTAAATTAGTCTTAATGGAGCCCACATAATTCGCATACATGCATTTGCCTGATTTGCGACCTCTGCCGATCCCGCAACTTGGGCATGGATTCACTTTAGACGAGGCCACATCGACAGCAGTTCAGCAGGTTCAAATTACATTTAATTGTTCAACATTTTGCTATGATTGCAGCTATTAGGGCGAGGGTGCGACTGGGGGCAGCATGTCTAATAGATCTGTGTAAAAATCTGCCACAAAACGAGTCGAACTCAATACCAAAAATGCAGCGAGGCTTAATTTGTAAAAGAGATAACATTTACACGTCAAAGCGTTAACAGATGAAAATCATGATGATGATGATGATGATGATGATGATAAACTCGATGTTGGTGGTGATATGGTGGTGCTATCTGCTATATGCGTACCCCATACGTGTAACACAATAAGTTGTCCGTCTGATGAGAGTTGGGCTGTGTTGGGACCCCGGCCTCAGAACTAAGTGAATTTGAATCTCAATTGAATTGTGAGCGCGAGTTTGGGTGGAAATTTGCTGTTGGGCAACGCTTCATGCCTGTCTGCGCGCTGTGAACCCAATTATCTTTCAATAATAAAAAGGGGGCAGCACAAAAAGTGCATCCTCAAGTTACACCAAATCCAGCAACGAACGAACCAGAGACAAAAGCCAGTTGTTGTTGTTGTAACGGATTTGTTGTGTTTGGCAAATCTGAAAAGCCAAAACGGCAACAACATCAGAGGGTTGCTCTACTACTACTACTACTACAAGGTCCGGTTTAGACGGGCGTACCCCCCTCCCACCACACCCCTGTAAGCCACTGCCTTGTTGCTGGGCTGACTTGTTGTGTAACCCAAATCTTGCCTGCGGGCAAAACATCTTTATTAATTCATAATTCAATCGGGGCCGCATGCACAATGCATGATTTCTGTTCCATATACGTATCTTTTCCATTTTCCATTTTCCATTTTCCATTTTCAATTTTCCTCTTACTGATTTGACTTCAATTTTCTTTAGCTGAGCGCATCTCTTGTTTTTCGCTTTTGTGCTGTAATTTAATATGATTTCTCAATTTTACGGCGGACAATAGATGAAAGGCTTCAGTTCAGTTTGTGGGTCTGGCAATTGTTAAATTGCATAGCCAATTTAGTTAAATGAGTTAAATTGATGCCGTTTAAAAGTCGCACTTAGCTGCACCAACTAACTAAAAATATAAAAAGCGACTGGCTGCTGCTGGCAGCTGCATAAACAATTGGCAAATAACTATAAAACAATTTGCAGTTTGTCTGGCATTGCTAATCGCCTGGCAAAGATCTCTGCAGAAAACCTATTTAAAATGCACCGTTTCCTTCTTTTCATTTTTTTTTAGTTGTTGTAGTTGTTGTCGTTGTTGTTGTTGTTTCTAATCTCTAAATCCGAACGCTGGCAACAATAACAAACAGCGGAAATGTTTCAATCAGTTGGCTGAGTGCTTTTGTGTTAATACATCGGGCATCGGGCTGAGGACTGAGGACTGAGAATCGAGGACTGGGCATCGAGGATTGGGAATCGAGGTACGAGATACGAGATACGAGAAAAACCGCAAATGGTTCGCCCATTTGCGACTGGGCTCTTTAGCACGGAATCCTCTTGTGCCCAGAGAGAGATCCCTAACAGCCACAACAGCCACGCCTCTCACGTCCAACGCCTTTGTTCGCACTGACAGCCAGGACAATGACAGCATCTACACTTTGAACAACATCTGGCTGGGAATACTCACAGATATCTATAGCTAAATAAGGCCAATATTTTTTTTAATATATAGAATAATTTGTAAAATTAAAAAATTAATTTCCTATTATTAAATTTTTTTTTTCTTCTAAATTTCTAGAGTTTATTACTAAAATTGAGCAAAAATCAGCTTGTGTCTTAGCAAGTTCCACTCGCTGAAAACTGAGGCGTTGTGATTTCAATTCAATTATTTACATATTTTTCTCAGTGTAGATGAAGAGATAGAAAGAGACAGATTGAGTGTGTGCTCTAGGCATGAGTCCCTTTTCCTTTACCTTTTTCCTTCTTTTTTTGCCTTTTCAATGGTTTTATGAATTACGCATCGACGCCTCATGAAAGTCCTGCACCTTTTCGCCCGAATCTGACTCCTTGAGGCACAAATCTCATTAGACGCGCCAACGTGGCAACAATGGGCCGTGCAGTAAATTCAGTTTCAGCGTTGGTTTGCTGCTCGTATTTCACTCGGATTTCGCTGCTGCTGCTCAATGACAATTAACACAAGTGTCAAATTATTTGTAACCATAAGCAGTGCTCACGCCTCCCCCATCTACCTTAATGAGCAGCAGCATCTGCCACGCCCACTTTGGGCAGATTTCTCAGCTAACTAATCTCACGTCTTGCTCGCAGTATTTTTTGCTTTTGGCCAGAAAGGGTTTAGCGGCAGTGTGGCATGTGTGAAGTGTTTGCGTTGCGCATTTGGCGCTGCAAATATTTGGACAATGCTAAAAGTTTCTTCAATTTGTCACGCCAAATTATCATAAAAGTACCCCCTCGAAACCCCCCCTCCCCCACCCCACTGTATATTATGTACATCCCATTGTTCCCTGCCATATTGATTCTACGCCCTGTTGACCGCCAGTTTCACAATTGTCAGCACAGATGCGGCGGCTGTCTGCCTCTTTTTTTTCTTTGCTCTTCGACTGTTTGCCCAGGGAATTTGCATTGGTAACCCCACACACCTTGTACCCCCCTGCGGCACAGATTCACCCCACAAAGAGTGCAACTCTTTGGCTTTTTGTTAAATTTTATTCAAAGCGCGTTTGTCTATTTACAGTACATTTGCGCACTTAATGATGGGGTTCATTTGGTCCATCGTCTCCCTCGCGAATGTCTACCCAGAGATGTGAGCATCAAATGTTTAACTCAGTTGCTGCACATTGTTTGCTAAATGGTTGGGGCAGATCGGGGCAGAGCAGTGGGTGTATTGTCTGGCAGTCTCTCCAGTCCTTAGTCCATATGCGGGAGGCCAATAAGCCGGCACAGTGACGCAAAGCAATCAAATAGCTAATAAGGGTGTAAGTAGTGATTGGAAAGTGCTCGGGAGATCCCCTGAACCCAATAGACCATTTATCGATCGTGGCTAAATCGACTCGGCTGCTGACCCCAGATCTAATAATATACAAACTTTATAGAGTCGGAGTTAAAAACATTTGCACAAAAGCATTATACACTTTTCACTCATAATTAATGGGTTCGATTAATGGATAAAAAGTAATTCAACAAATACTTCGTCATCGGCATTGGCTTACTCAGCTGCTGATTACTCAATATTTCCTATTTAACTTTGAGAATTCGTATTGGAAGTGTTAAGTTATTTCTTCCAATGATTTGATTTTTGGCTAATGGCCGAGAGATAAGTTTGTGCTGAGCATGTGTAAAAGAACATTTAAATAATATTTTGTTATGTTATCTTTTTAGAGCTCCTATCAACCTCAGATTCCAGATAGCACTTGACAACTGAGGAATCTGTAACTTATATAATCTCTAATCTCTAAGATCGCCAACGAGCTGTGTGAGCTTAAATTTTATACAATTGAGATTCCTGCTTTGCCGAGATGACTTGATGTCAACAATAACTTTTCTTTATATCACAGTTTATTAATGGTTTTTTATGTACAACTTGCAAACTTGAATATTTATGAGATATTTACTCACATTGTCAAAGTAATATCATCAATAGTTTTTTTATTTTTACTATTTGTACTCATTGAAATAAAACAAATTGAAAAATGCAATATTTATGAGATATTTTATTTTATTTTAATTAGATTGTCACATGAAAATCTTAAGCAATTTCAAATTAGTAGCAACACAGCTAAGCGAAGAGATTTTGTAATTATCAATGTCGATGGACTCCACTGTCCAAAGAGCGTGGAAGGTTGTGGAGGGCAACGATTTGGAGTTAGCAGTTGGAGAAACGCCAAATAAGTTGAGAGAGGCAAGCTGGCAACTTGGAGGGTGCATAAATTCAATTTTAAATGTACACAGAACGTAAAACTTGTGTTGAGGCCGATGTCGGCTTTTTACATTTTGTGGTTTAACTAATTGAGTCGCCTTGTAAATATGTAAATCGAAATAACCACCCAAAAAAAAAAGGACATTTTGAGGTGTGAAGTGGATTCAGAAGGAAGAGAGAGATAGCTAGAGAGAGAGAGAGAGCGAGAGAGAGAGAGAGGGAGAGAAAGAGCGAGAGGGACGGGGTAACGCATTAATTTGATATATAAAAAAACCAGGAGCAGAGACGCACAGACACTTGAATGTTTGTTGTTTTAGCTGCTGTTTGTTGTTGCTGCTGTTGTTGCTGTTGCTGTTTTAGCCGCTGTTGCTGTAATTGGTAAATAGCCTTGGAATGCGCATTGCACACAGACAGAGTGTAAAATTAATTACGCACAGCCAGATGCCATTTTTTGTCTCAGCCAAAAAATGGAAACACCACAAACAAAAAACACTACGAAAAGCTAATTAAAATGTATGACAATCATCGAAACGAGTGCGTTCACATTCATCGGCTATCGATGGCTGCCACAAAATGTGGCAAATAGGTAGTATGGCGATGGTTGCGGGTGTGCAGAGCGGGTGAGGGGGGTGGGGGGAGATTTGAAAATGAGGTCAAAAGTGTCACATCATGCTTAATGATGACGATGACGTTGCGACGAACGTCGGCGCCGAAAACTAAAACTCTACAAGCGACAACTGAAAGGCGAAAATTAACTGACAATGTGGCGTATACTCAATATGTACATTTGTGTGTGCATCTGTTTGATGGGAGACGAGCGCCAGCTACTGATAATTGCAGGGGCTTTCAAGTGACTGTCTGCCCCTGTCCGCCTGCCCGACGGCTTGCCTGGCCTGGCTGCCTGGCTGACAGACTGACTGACTGACAACTTCCACATGGCTCTCTCGCTCACCTTGTAATTTGAGCCCGAAATTTGGCTGTAAGAAGGAAGCACTTATACAACTAGTCAGTCATCTAGGCGGTCCAAAAGAAACATAACGAAAACAATCTGTAGCCTGCTGTTGCTGCATCTAATCGCGCTACAGATTATATCGCATATATGTCTACACTCGAAAAAAGGATTTCAATATCTGATTGTTGTTGTCTGAGAACGAAAATTGTATTTAAAAAAAAAACATAATTTTGTTATTCTGCAAATGTTTGATTGTAAGTCTGTTTAGGAATAATTTAAGTACGATTGTTTTTAATTTAAAAACATGTCAAACACATTTTCATTTACATCACTTGGACAATTTTAAATACAAAAGTGCAATGAAATTTAAAATAAATTCAATTCTACTAAAACTAAGTCAAATGCTAAAGATATAAAAATTGCAGCAAGAACATTGAACACAGTTTTGAACATTCATAGATATTCCAGAATAATAAAGATTAAAGAAATTAAAAACTTTAAAGTTAAAATGTTCGATTTAAGAGCTTTTGTCGATTTTAAAAAAGCAGCAGCATTTTATAGAATACTTTTAAATTTAATTTTAAAATTGTTGATTAAAGAGCTTTTATCAATTGTAAAAATTGGGATCATTTTTATATAAATTTAAATATATTCGAGAATAAATTGTACTATAAAATTAAAATGGAACTAAGTAGTAGGAATTAAGTAATACATATTATATTTATTAAATCATATTTATATATTTAATTTAAGGATTTTATATAATTCTAAAAATATTCGAGAATAAATTGTACTATTAAATTAAAATGGAACCAAGTAATAAGAATGAGAAAATATATATTATATTTATTAAATCATTTTTATATATTTAATTAAATGATTTTTTCATAAATTTAAAAATATTCGAAAATAAATTGTACTATAAATTTAAAATTAGTAGGAATTAAATAATATATATAATATTTATTAAATGATATTATTATGTTTCATTTAATGGTTTTAAATAAATTAAAAAATATTCGAGAATAAATTTATTAAATCATATTTATTTATTTAATTTAAATATTTATAGACTTAAAAATATTCGAGAATAAATTTATTAAATCATATTTATATATTTTATTTAATGATTTTAAATAAATTTAAAAATATTCGAGAATAAATTGTACTATAAATTGGAACCAAGTAGTAAGAAATAAATAATATATATAACATTTATTAAATCATATATATTCATTTAACATTAATTAATTAATATTTGTCCTTGAATTTAGGGTGATAGTTTTTGCTGAGTGCATTCAGAGGTAAGTTCTACACATGAATATATTTGTATATATGCATATGAAACTCTGGCTGCTGGCTGCTGGCTGCTGTGCTCTTTTAAATATATGTATGTATGTAAGTAGGTATGTAAATACGTATATAGCATGTGTGTGTGTTTCCCAGGGCACTCTTCCAGGGCTCATAATGACGATGATGATGCGTTGCATTTGTGTGTGAGTGACAGTGACGCGTCAGTTTTGGTGGCCTTTGCCATCGTCTGGCCGTAGAGTCATTTATGGATCTGCTGCCTGATGGGCTGTTTTAGCTGTTTTAGCTCCTATACTGATCTGGCTGGGTGAGCGGGTCGCTGCTGATGTGATCGCTTCTGTGTGTGTGTGAGTGTGTGTGTGTGTGTGTTTGCCCACAGCACGGATATTTTCATAAGGCAGCTAAGTAAACCACTCAAGTAGGACATGTCATCGTTGGCGCCAGTGTTCAACCAAAGCGTCGACACCGACGCCGACGCCGACGCCACAGTTTTTAGCAGGAGGCTGATATTTCTTTTGCTTTTGATGTTGTTGTTTTCCTCGACGCACTGTTGTTGCAGTTGACTTCTGGCTGCAGTTGCGGCTCGATGGCAGCATTTCAATACACTCGCCTTTATTTTTTCCAAGTCAGCGTTTGTTGTTGTTTACACAGAAATTGATATTTTATTTCAAAATAAATATCAACTGCTAGAATAGCAGATCCCCTAACAGGGCTCAAGCAGAGACAGCAACTACACTGCGCAAAACCGGAATGTGCTGCAACTAAGCAGCATATGCTAACATATAAGCTTATCTAAAGATATTTTGCTTTTTTGCTAAAGAAGTCTTTCAGTTAGATAAGGGCTTGATCCACAAGTTAATTGCACTTGCTTTGGAATGATTTTATAAGATTATTTTTTTTAAATGTTTAGGTTCTGATTCATATGTTTTAAATGGAAAATATGTCCACAAAAATATCCTTTTAGTAATAGCTTTAAGCAATATTATATCTTATTAATATAATATGTCGGTAATATCACCCTTTTCACTTGATTAGGTTTTGATTAGTAGTTTTAAGCGGATAATTTGTATACAAAAATCTTGGAATGGTTCCTTTAGTAATAACTATAAATGACAATTCTCTTCCATGAAAATAAATAAATTTAATTTCCTTGGACTTCTTTTGTCATGAAAGTCCTCTTTGAAAAATGTTTAATTTGATAATATTTTATCAATATAATTGTCGTAGTTTCCATTTCTCTGAAGTGTCGATAATGTTTGGCTCTTTAAAGGTTTCGTAAATCCTTAAATCCCTTGAAATACTCAGAAAATATTACAAATTTACTTGAGTTATTTCCTTGAATAGGTATTAGAAAATTTCCATTCCGTGGCAATTCTTCTGCTCGCCTTCAAATGAGTTTCGAGTCGAGTCTTAAGTCTCCATTGGCGAACTTTAAAGTTTTGCTCTTTCTTGCTGAAATTGCCCAACCATCAAATAAAAAGATCAATTGCAATTGTTTTCGGTAATGATTTAAATTCTTAACTGTTTCATTTCATTTCGTTTGTTTTTGTTTTTGTTTTTGCTTTGTTTTTATTGCATTCTAAATGTATACGTAAGCACTATGATTTGCATACTTAAACTCTATTTACAAATACGTACACACACAGAAATTAGAATGAAAAACTGCTTGAATTTTCAGTTTTTTTTTTTTTTTTTTTTTTTTTTTTTTGTCAGTTCCCCAATTCGATTTTCATATGCGTAAATCTTAAATAACTATCTTTGAAAAGTGTGCGACCAAGTTTTATAAATACAAGTATATATATATATATATACTATATATTTCTGTTGTTTTTCGATATTTCTCCCCAGCTGTACTTTATGTACTACATGTATAGTTTTTCTTCTTGTTTTTCTACTTTATTTTAGGAAACAGATGCCAGTACGAAATGAAGTTGTTATTGCTTTCGGGCGCTCGAATTGTACCCGAAGTTGAATGCTTAACTAACGCAATGACTTAAACTTAATAAAAATTGAAACAATTTGAATTAGCTGGGCCTTAGTGCAAGGGGCAGGAGGAGCGGGAGGAGCGGGAGGAGCAGCGGGTGGAGGGACTGTGCAGAGAAACCCTTGGGGCAAGGCCGCCGCCGCCTCACACGCGCTGATGATATCATGTGATCTCCGGCGCACTATGCTTCAACTCTGGCGATGTGGAGAACGGACGATGCAACAGCTGGCCACTGTGATGATAGCCCGTCGTTGCCGTCGCTGTTGTCGTCGTCGTTGCACAGGCGGCCACCGCTGCCGCCGCAGCTGCCACCGCTGTCGAGTTGAGTTTCTCGGGTGAATTGATGCGCAGCTTGGGCGGCAGTGGTGGCACCACAACGCCACACTCGACACTATACGCAGCCGCATACGCCGGATGATGCAGATGTGGTGCTCCTCCGGCGCCGCCGCCAGCGCTGCCATTTAGTGCCAACGGCTGTGGCAGCTGCGGATGCGGCCGGATGACAATCGGCTGGATGGGAAACTGCTGGGACATCTCCTTCAGGTTGCTAAAGCTTTGCAGGTAGCAGCCAGCATTGAACAGGCTGCTCGCCGCATCCAGCTTGAACGGCGGCAAACAGTTGGGTAGTCCAGCTGGAGCAGCCGCTCCACCGCCCCCACCATATGCCGACGGCAGCTGCGGTGGGGTTGGCGAAGGCAGCGCACTGCTCAAATCACGCGGCTTATCGTCGTCGACGCTGAGACTCTCCTCGTTGGCCCCGTTGGACATGCTGCCGGGACTGTGCTGGAGCTGCAAACTACTCGGCACCGGCGAGTGCGTGCCCAGAGATATATCCGAATCGGAGCTATCCGATGGTGTTGGCGATGCGGCTCCTTCAGCCCGACGGCTGCGGCAACCCATTCCCGAATTGTTCTGATTGTGCTGTATGCTGCAAAGAGAGAGAGAAGGATGGAAACAGACTTAGTAATGACTGATTATGTAATTGGAATGAATCGTCTTAACTTTAAAGTCTTTAATTGTTTGAACTTATTATCTTGAATATTTACTTAAATTAATTTGTAATATTTTAGCTTTAGAGTCCATCTCCCTGAGACTTAAATCTTTCATTAATAAATCTCAGCAATTTGCATTATTGTTCATTAGAAAACATTAAGCATTATTCAACTTTTTATTGCTGAGTAATATTTGAAAAAAAAACGTTGATTAGAAAATGTTAATTAAAAGCGGTAAACTGTAATGTGAGTAGTGTGTTTAATTTACTTCAAATATATTATATAAAAAATTCTCTGATCAGATTTCAATAATTCACAGCTTAATTGCACCTTTCAATTATACGAATCTGCTGCGAATTATCTGCCTAACATTCTCTGAAAGATTTATGTAATAAATATTGTAATTAATTCCGTTAAGTAAGAACCACAATTCACTAGATATTTGTAGTAGCGATCTGTGCAGGTTTTGTGAATGAGAGGAGGAATCCTCGATGCCCATCCTTGCAGAATGCGTCGCCTAAACTAGGAGAAGACACTGCATCCCAGGGATGCATGTTATGAATTTCAGAGGCAAAGAAGACCTCAACCCAACAAAGATCGTCGCAATCGTGCGGGAAGAGCTACAGGCTCCGAAGGGGGCACAATAGATCGGTGCAATCCCCCCCATAATAATAATAAACACAAATTCGAACTTTTCACTATTTTATATAAGAAGCATGCTTTTGCCTAGTTGCCCTTTTAATTATATAGTTGAGTAGAGAAAGTAAGTTCTTTACAAATTCTGTACTGGAATCACAACAAAGAGAAAATCGAACTATTTAATCAAAATATTTCTTTCCTTTCCCTTCTATTTTGATCTATAAAACACAACTTTCAACGCCTCTTTCTAAACGCTATAACTAAAAGATTAATTGGCTGATATTAATGACTGATCTGTGAGACTTACAGGCTCAAAACGAGCAGCATTCAAAATGTAGAAAAAGAGTTAATTATGCCGTGTAAACGTTTAGTGGTTTTATATAAAGCAACAGCAATTTATGAGCCATGACAAATGCCAGTAGTGATCTGGAGTTCAAATTGTGAGAGGTGTTCATTTGGTATATTCTCACTTGTTAACTGAAAATGCAACTTTAATTAGGTTTTGAACGGTCTTACGGTGTTAATTAGTGAATGTGTTGCATGTGTTGCTGCAAGTTTATTGCGTGTTTGGGTCGCCTCTAAATACGCCCATTATGGGGTTCATTTGTCGGCGGGCAGGCGACCGATAAATCTGACGCAGCTTTCACACATGGTTAAGACAAATTATCTGTGGCCAAAACAAAGGTGTGCTGGCCCCTGGACACACGGAGATGACTTGATTAGGAGAAGCAACTGTGCAACAGTGGCCGCATCGTCGGCATATTTATAGACTCATCAGCGAGAGTGTGACAGAGACAGAGAGAGAGAGAGAGAGTTAGAGGGGGGGGGAGCTGAGATGTGTTCGAGAGGTGTTCGGTACTCATATACATCATCATCTGCATCACACCATGACTCCTGCACTGTCATAATTATCGGTTAGGATTCGCTCCGAACTTTTGCCGCAATTTGTTGACCCATCAGCATTAATAATGTTGCACAGCCTTCTGCCTTTCCCCATTCCCATGTCCTTTTGCGGCTCGTGTTGTGTGATTAATGATGCCCCGGCACTGGGAGCAACAAATGCCCCGCGAACAATCCGTCGCAGTCACAACTCAGTTGGAGCTGCGAAATATATCTGCGGCTACCTTTTGTTTCATTTTTTTCTTTCTGTTTTTATTTTATTTTCATTTTGTGTTCTGCGGTGTTTTTCTGTCGGGTGTTTGGGCTTGAAAATGGAATCGTTTAGTTGCCTAATGCGCCAACTTGATGGATTACCATTTACCACTTGACACTCGCATCATTCTCCACCAGTCTATCCATGACTGCTGATGAATAACTGGCACAGATCAAACGATTCTGACTACTGCTACCCGCTGCTGGGTTGCCAGGTTGCCGGGTTGCCAGGTTGCCGGGTTGCCGGTATATGAATCTCCCATATGATTATCAACGGCCAGTTCTTTTTTGGGAAAGTTATGCGTTTAGCTATGGGAAGTTCGAGTTTGCGGTGGGTCAAAAAACAAACCATACAAAAATGGCTGACAACTTTTTGTGAAATTGTAGCTTTTAGCGGTAGCGATTACGCTTCACTGAAGCTCCAAGCAGCAACTTGCTTTTAATAACTCTTCGATAAGCAATATATACATATATATATATATATAGTATCTGCGTACAAATCTGGCACGGGCGCTGATCCAAGGTCGTGTTTATCGCTTCATTGAAGTTCGATACGAATATGATATATATTTTCCAAACAATTGACCAAACAGATCAGAGACCCAAAAAGGGTTTAAGTACGTATTATATATATATATATATATATCAATGTGTGTGTGTGTGTGTGTGCGTTGGGAATCTGATACTGTGGCACCTAACCGAAACCGAAATGACACGTATGTAATTACCCGCGTGGACACAACAGAAAGTGAGTGACATCCGCATGGACACAGCCCCAGAGAGGGAGAGAGAGAGGGACAGGGTGAGAGAGAGATAGAGAGAGAAAGAGGTAGAAAGGGAGGTAGAGTTAACCCTGCAGATACCCTCCACGGTTAACTGGTAACCTGAGCAGCGGGCCGAGACATTGAAATGCCTTAATCGGCTCATGTCAGAAGATTCTTGTATACGTATTTGGTATCTGCCTCCCTCTCTCTCTACATCTACCTCTCCCTTTCCCTCTCTCCCTCTCTCTTTCTGTTGGTATTGTGAAAACTTATTCAGCTGCAAGAATGCTGCCTGGTAATACGATCTGATCATAGGCAAAAAGCAAAAAAAAAATATAATAATAATAATAAATAAAAAAAGGTGTACAACTCTTTCTCCTTATAAAAATATGGCATTGAAATTTGAATTTTAAGCCATTTGTAGCTATCGATTATAATCAATTTTCGGCTACGAATATTGCTTAACTTAAAAATTGAAATTGACATAATTGAAAAATAAATGTGTTTTGTTTTACCAACGTTCTTAAACTGATTTTTTTTTGAAAATAAATATTTATAGGCTCGAGCAATGCGAAGTTAATGAAATAAAAATGAGTTCAAGTTGAGAGTAAACTTTTTTGTTTTAAATTATTTAAGGAAAAATACATTTGCAGGCAGCACTAATTTTAGCTGCGTGTAGAATTTAAGAAAAAGGAAAATATGATGTAAAAAGTTAAGTTAATCTTCAGTTCTGTGAAGGTTAGTTCCTACAGATATTTAAGTTTACATTAAAAATATTATCTAAAATTGATACCAGCAATTCTACAGTTCCAAACCTTGTCAAATTTCTTAAAATATCATCGAATGTTGATACCAGCAATCGATTAAAATTGACATTATTTGTTAGGCATAATGCAAATTGAGGCGCAATGAATTCAGACTCAACGCATTGCGATAATTGTGTCATTCAAATTGAAAGTTATAAATTGTGTAAATATTTAGACAGCGGCAGCAGCAGCAGCCGAGGCAGAAGTGGCAGCAGTGGCAGCAGTAGTAGAGAAGTGCCCAAATCCCAGGGGTTCGAGCGCTTAAGTGGACCGAATAACATTTTGTTCCGGGGGTTGAGTTTTGGGTTTTGGGTTTGAGTTTGAGTTGAGTTTTGGGTTGTGCCCCGGCGCTAAACGCAATCAACGTTTATTTTGTCGTTGTTGCCGCCCAAATGCCCATTTTTATATTATTTTTTTTATATTGCTCTCCCGTCTGAGATCTGTTGACAAACGGGATTTAAAATTTGTTCAATTTGAATATTTTGTTATCTTTTGCTCAGTTCCAGTTTCAGTTGGGTTCGCTTATTTGCACAATTTACTTTGCTACAGCGCTACTCGTTATACATTTCACTTGTCAATACATGAATGTACCCCCCCACACCCCACCCCCTCCATAAGTCCAACTGCGATGCACATTCACTCGTTCACATCCACATCCGGTGTTCGATGAGGCTGACTTGAATGACTCTTAAACTTTGTGTTCATTCTTTGTAACATTGATTTCTTTAATACACTTTCTACACGCTGCTGAAGTGGGCGATGAACACACCCCTCCCCCTCCGCACATCACTCGCCTGCTTCTTCCTGCTCCTCCTGATATTATAGTGCTGCATTGTATCTTGTATCTTGTATCTTGTATATTTTTCTCACAAGCCACCGAAACGGTAGTTGCTTTGTGCAAACATCTTTGAGTGTTTCTCTCGGTTCGGTTGGAAACTGCCTGGTTTTTATTTGATTTTTTTTTCTTTCTTTTTGGTATTGGGTATGGGTACTTATGGGGCTCAAGTGTGCCTGTCCGAACGCGCAGCCAAGTGGGCACTCGGATTTGGATATTGACAATGGCTGCAGCTTCTGACTGGACTGGATTCGACTGGAGACTCCATCATTTTGGGGGCTTCACATCGTAGTCGCATCGGCGCATCGGCAACCTTTCTTCATTAGAATTCGAGCTGTTGGGAAATCGATGAACAGCCTCTTGAGCACTT
The DNA here is from genome assembly GCA_035041595.1 of Drosophila basisetae. Classification (NCBI taxonomy): domain Eukaryota; kingdom Metazoa; phylum Arthropoda; class Insecta; order Diptera; family Drosophilidae; genus Drosophila; species Drosophila basisetae. The sequence continues at coordinate 16,829,843 of JAWNLB010000144.1, read as the reverse complement.
GAGCCCAGTTCACAGGGTTCTTCTTCTACTCACCATCATCACCATCAACATCATCAACATCATCAACATCAGAGTCGTCCTTCGATTTCTTTATTTTCCCGAGGTAATTTCTTTAACCACATAATGTGTGTGTGTAATATTTTGATTGATCATTGACATTTACAACATATTTGTTGTATGCGTGTGTTTATTTGTTGTTGCTGCTGTTGTTGTTGTGTTTGTTATTGTTGTTCCCATTCATTTTTATTACACTTCTGTGCATACAAAAACACACACTACAAATCTTATTCCCATTTCAATTGCCGTTGATTTCATTTCTGCTGCCTCATTTCGTGTGCTCTGTGCTTGACAAATTGCTGTTGTTGCCACAGTTGTTGCGCCCCCTCCCCCCTCATCCCACGCCCGCATAATTCATGCCGTGTTCACTGACACCCGCCCACTGTGTCTCCTAATTTGGCTTCTGTTTTTGAGGCGCTTGGTTGTGCGTGTGTGTTGCCCTGAGTGTGTGTGTGTGTGTGTGTGTGTAGATGTTTAGTGGCTATCACGAGCTCGCATTTCATTTTGTGTAATTCACGCAATAAAATAATCTGTGTGGATTTTATGAATTACAATTATACCCCTCGGCCCACTCTCACTCTAACCATCTCGATCCCTCTCAATCCATCTTCAACTCCCTCTCTTTTTGGATCGTCCATCAAGTGGTGCTTTATAATTGAACGAACTCAAGCCTATGACTTGCTAATTGAATTAGCCACAAGACGTTCAACAGAAAATTGAACAGTTCCTATTTCAAATCTCAAATTTTTTCCATTAACAAATAATTTCATTAAGTTTTGCTTTAGTTTTCTGCTGGAAATTGTGGATATTTCTTTTGAACTTAACCACACATTTTGATATATTTCTCATCGAGTTTTAAAAGGCCGCTAAACTTCATATTTCACATTGAAAAATGTGCGGTTTCACGAAGGAATTTAAGGCAGTCAGAATGCTGCAGTCAAAAGTTGTCGACTGCTAGATACTCTGTTGTCAGTGGAAAAAGAAGCTACTAATAATGACTGTTGTTACACTTCTGATCTGTTTAGTATACCCTGTAATATATCTTTTGTCAAACATATACAAATAGAGATAGGCTCCAGAAGGAAGAGTGATTAGTTATTTGAGAAAATATTAACAAAAATATTGGCAAAGAGAAAAATCATTTATCATAGTTACTTTTACCTAAACTATTTAGTAAAATGAATCTCACAGTTTTTTTGTTGAGAATTTTCAAGTAAAGACAATATAAATGTCTTTCTCAGATAACTCATAAATACAATGCAAACTAGGAAGAGATTACCACATCGATTAAAGTATAATCCATTACTTGGCAAAACCGCACAACGATTTGCATGCCAAAGACTGCTTTATGCAGCGCATTTGTAATGCATTACATTTGCATCTCAGTAACAGGGCGTGACGAAAATTGTGTTGCGCCACTGTTTGACTGCCAGCTGTTTAAATTTTTGATAGTTAATATCTTAATAATTCAATTTCGGGAGCTGCTCTGCCAGTTTGGCTGTTTGGCCTTTCTAATGCTGCTCTGTCAGCTCTGCCTAGCTGCTGTTGTGATTGATTTGCCAACTGACTACAAAAACAACAAAAAAGTATTTATATGATACAACCATCGTTCGTATCGCGGAGCAGATACTCCAAAAACCCGGCAAGACGACCAACAGCCTGCTGTGCTCAAGTGCAGTAGCAAAAATGTTAACAATTTTTCAGCACTCAATGCTTGAAAAGTCAGCGCCTCTTATTTGCTCTGTTCTCCTTACCCTAACTCTCCCCATCCCCCCCTCTCTCTCTCTCTCTCTCACTCTCTGTCTGACTGTCTGACTGTCTGTCGAGGGGGTATCTGGTTAGAATGTCTCAGTTGATGCTCATCATTATTGCTGGCGCTGTCGATCTTGATGCCCCATTGAATGGCAGGCAGTCAGCCAGTCAGCCAGTCGAGCAGGCAGGCAGATATATATATATATATATGTATATGTATATATAGTATAGTATCGTCGTATGTGAACGGCTTTTAATTTCATATTTTGTTTGTTGCTGTTGATTTTTATATGCCCTTGGAGAGGCAGTTTATGGTTTGTCATGCAATGTGTAACGCGAACTGAAGAAATATCTCTTCGTGCCATTTTTATACATTCTTCATCAGTAATAATTAGAAGTAATCAGCAATAATTCGCGTAAACTTGAAGCTATCCCTGCTGTAGTCTATATATATATATATCTATATATGGCTGAATTGGGCAACTGATTGGTCTAATTCCAATAGTAACTATTGATCGAGATATGATCAACAACTGATTTCTTTTACAAGATATCGTAATCAAGTATTTTACAAGACTATTAATATTTTGCCAGAGTTTAATCAACATTATCATAAAAAAGGAATTCGTTGAACGGTCAAGGAAATTTCTTTGTTTTTCGAGAGTTTTTAACCTCTCTAGTCAAGAGTCGTATTAAGCTGCAAGAATAGTTATAGAATATCGACTACTACGAGATTATCCCACTTGAATATTCCTGTAAGCAGTTTTCCTCAAATTGGAAAGGGTATTTAATCTGCTGCTTGCCACAGTAAGCTGGTCTGTTTTTTTTTGTTGTCGGAGTTTGCCGGCTTTCTTGTCTTGTTGGCTGCTTAATAGCACGATGACTACACGAGAGCCCCAAACTCGAAATCCAACTGGAGCTGCAGCTCCAAACTAGGACTGCTGCGCCTTGTTGCCACTTGGTTTTGTTGTCGCTTTGGAGCACTGCGCACACAGAGACAGAGTCAGCGGCTGCTAAAGGCTTTTTTCGTGTTGTTGTTGTTGTTGTTGTAGTTGGATATGAAGATGAAGATGGAGTTGTAATGGTCGTTGGCGTGTATCCGCTTGCCGGCTGCTAGGCTTACAAGGCGAAATAATCGCCATCATTTTAACTAATGACCCGTTCCCAAAAGGCGCTTGCCAGCTTCGCTTTTTGCTGTTGTTGCTGTTGTTGTTGGCGCTTTGTGCAAATTCATTCAGTTCGAGGCGAGCTCCTAACTTAATAAACACGGTTGTTCTCAGCTGCTTGCGCCTGCAACTCTTTTTCTAAAGAATGCTAAAATGTGGTTGGCAACTGGTCGAGGGGGAGTGAGGGAGGCGGTGGGTTAGGGAGGCAGGGAGGCAGGGAGGTTGGTAGCTTTGCCTGCACAGCAGGTAGAATCAACTTGAGAAATATTTTGCGCATCTGCAGGAGCAGCGTACTTGAGATCAGTGGGGCTTACTTTGCTTTTTCTTGCCATGTCATTCCACTTAACTTGCCATCTTTCACTTTGGCCGCTGGATCTTCTTCATTTCAACTTCGCGCGAATTGGTCGAGTTTTGTGTTTTTGCCTCGTTTTTTTTTTTTTTGTTTTATCAATTTTTTTATATTTTATTTTATTTTTCAAGCGGTTGCACCTTTCAACTGTAGCATGAGCTGCGCTTACAATGCTGTTGTTGTAACTGCTCAATACAGCTGTTGTTGTTGCTGTTGCTGTTGCTGCTGCTGCTGTTGCTGTTGTCATCGTCGGCGGTCATTTTAATGTGGCCAAAAGCGACGACCGCAACAAACGGCAGAAATTGAGAACGCTTCGATGGATATGCCGCCGCCACCGCCGCCGGCACGGATCAATGAAATGGAAACGCCAGCAGCGGCACACACTACACGGCTCGGCCTACTGCCTACTGCCTACTGCCTGCTCCTGTGTGCGATCCCCGCGATCCACATTATTTTCCACTTCCACATGGATGCTGATAGATATCAGTTTACGCCTGTTTTGCTTGACGGCGCTTTAATATGGCCAGCAGCAGCAGCAGCAGCGAGCAGCAACAGCTCGGATTACTCAGCTGCTGCTGCTGCTGCTGCTGCTGATGCTGTTGGCTGCTGGCTGTTGGCTTTTGCACATTTTTCTAATGGCCAACTAATGATGCATCTTGGATCAACTTACCGATTCTTGGCAGCAGCGGCACGATCGCGTTGACGTCGATTTTTAAACCAATTGCCCACTTGCGTGGGATTCAGGCCGGTGGCCTTGGCCAGTTCACGTTTCTTGGTTGGATTCGGATAGGGATCCTGTAGGTACCATTCGCGCAGCAAACTTCTCGTGCGCTCCTTGAAACAGTGCGTCTTCTGTTCGCCATCCCAAATCGTTGGCGGCAACGGAAACTTTTTGCGTACACGATATTTGTCAACGGGACCTGCAAATAGTATATATTATATGATATAGGATTATGATCGGGTTAGGCAAATGGCTAGGAATATTTTGTGAGTTTGGTACTCACCCAGCGAACGACCTCGCAGCTTCTCTGCCTCAATGTAGTGCGCCTCCAGCCACATTGCCTGCAGTTTGCCATAGGATGCTTTTGTAAATTTATGATTCTCTATTATTGCATACAGTTCCCTAATAAAAACAAGCAATAAAATAAATAAAAAATGATTAGCATTCAAATTTGCATTTAACAAAAAGATGTCTTAGCTGAAGGATTCAAACCAACTGTTTAGTTATCTAAATTAATCTAAATTAATTCGCTATCTCGATCAGCTTTACACGAGAACATATATTTATTCCACATACTTTAAATAACACCCAAGCTGAACAACCCTAAAAGTAAAAGCTGCTGAGCGTATCCTGGATGTCCTGCTGTGCTGTGCTGTGACTAATGGACTCGTGTCGCTCCTCAGTTTGCTTCTAGCTCCGGCATATGTATGTATTTTGAAACAATTTCATAAGCATTGATTGTCGTCACTGGCGTTGACAGCTCAGTTCAGTTCAATAAATTGTTTTAATTGAAAGTCATTTATTTTTGCAGCTCAAAGCAATCAAATCACTTGCTATTTCAGAGGCTCTTTTGGATTATATATGGATTATATATGTATATATATATGTGTGTGTATTCGTTCGCTTTATATTAAGACAGTGATTGACATGCGGAAAATATGCAGATGAATACATGTAAATAGAAAGATTGATTGAGTTTTTAGCAATTCAAACCGTTAAAAGTTACACAATCCAAACTCATTTTAAGTATTTAAATACTGGCTAAGTATGCTAAAACTGAAGCTAACGCTTTTTTCGAAGCATCAGGCGGCTTTAATTACTCGTCTTATGCAAACCAACATAATACTTAAAGTTTCCCAATCATTTTCATATTTTTGAATACGTTATTCGACTAGTTAGCATTTAGTTGACTTGCAAAATACTCGTACGTAGCAAAAAGCACATTGCTCAATGGGTATTTTGGTTGTTGTCAGTTTGTCAGCTGTCATAAGCAATATATCAAAGTTGATTCAGCCATAAGCGGGCTGTAATAAAACGTATAAATGCTTTCAGTATTTGTTTAATGATACCTCAAAGATGGAGAGTCGCGTGGAGACGTGTTTGTCCACTTGTTAATAACCTGATCTTGAGGTAACTTCAGTGCAGTGCAGTATGCGTTGCAGACATGTATCTATGACTAGTCAAAGTAGTTTGTCAATCAAGCCGTTAATTGTGGGCATACATTTATTTAGTCAACCATCTTCGTGTGGGAAATTGGAAGTTCAAGCAACTGAAATGTTCTCAGATCAGCTAATCTTGGCATTTATTTGAGTTTTGTTTAACTGAAAGCTAAGCATGCAAATCTTGTCAGTAGCAGCTTCAATGAACTGTTTCCGGCAATTTCAAATTGCTTTTTCATTTGAGTTTTGTTCTGTGTTTAGTGTGTGTAACTTGAGAATATAGTTTTTGTGCAAAAGCATTCCAATAGAGACGAGACGAGACGAGACGAGACGGAAGCTGAAATGTCAGCGAGCACACTCCTATAGATCAGAATCCTGGCTGTGCCTTTTGTTCGGAGGTCGGTGTTTTATTAATCAAAGTCTGCTGCTGCAATTGTTTGGGGGCCCCAGTCGAGTTCTTTAATTAGTAAATTAATGCCATTGTTTATTAATTTACGTAGCTCATTGTGTCCGTGTCCAACAACTTCAACACAGACAGAAAGCTCAACGGAAAACTATCGAATAACCAAATTGTGCCCGACTCTTCCTCCCCCGGCTGCTCCCTGTTACCCCCAATTTGCTCCTTGTCAACAGCAGATCGAGGTTAATCAGAGCTGATATTTGAGCTGAATGTTTTTTTTTGTTTATTTTTATTTTTTGCCGGTTTTGTTTTTTTTTCTTCTTCTTTTTTCGTTTGGCTAAATGGGCAATTTTGGAGGAGAGCCTACCTGAAGTTACCGACATGATAGGCGACAACAGCCCGGGCCCGGAGCACCGCCTCACAGTTGAGAATCTCGTGCATGTTGGGCAACGCGACCGGTAAGCTCCATAGGAATCGCGCCAGACGCTCAATATCGCCGGAATCCTCTAGGGTCTTGCAGACGATTTCCACTTGGGCGGCGGAGAAGGCCAGCGTCGGCACAGCCAATATCGGACTGGGTGCTATAATCTGATGATGGGTCGGCGAGAATGTCTCTGTGGGCGGCTGTTTGCCCTCCGTCGGTCCAACGGCCATTTTATGCGTTGAATCCACTGTGAACAAATTCGCATACTATTCCGCACCAAAACGAAAGAATTTTAGTATCGACGAGTACTATTTTCCCAAGCAAAAACCACACACAGTATTTATGTATATTTCTTTGTTGTAATATTCCAAAACACACAGTCACTAGATATTTCGCATATGTATATATACTCTCTCTGTGTATATATATGTGTATATATATATATATATCTGTTAAGCACAAGTCACTCAGTTGATTAACTTGGCATTTTGGTGGATCGATCACACGCGGCGTTTGTTGGGGATCCTTTTTCGATGATTACAGCAAATGAATGCTAATGAATGATTCCGATACCCGACGACGACAACGACAACAACGAGAGTGCAACTGGCTGGCTCGCTGGCTGGCTGGCTGCTGCTGATCCAAATCCGGATTGCGTTCGCAGTGTGACCAAGCTGGGGCGTTGTGCTATGGATATAACCAAGACCGATCCGACGCGACCAAACCAAAAGCTGTACAACCGAGCGCACAAAAAATACGTCAAATAATGGTCTTGTAACTGAGCTGCCTACTATGCGATGGACGACGACGACGACGACGACGACGACGATGATGAGGACGGCGACGGCGACGGCGACGGCGGCGACGACGACGACAACGTTGGTTACGATGGCAACGGGGCAACGCACAACAATGACGCGCCACAGATACAGATACTCTGGCAGCAACAGAGCCAGCAGCAGCTACTAGCTACCGCCGCCAGCTGCCAGCTACAGACACAGATACACACATACACCAACACACAGATACAGAAACGAGTTGCGGCACACACACACACGCACACACACGCGCAGAGACTGAGTAACAGATACGGATACTGAGAAACACCACCATACCCGGGGCAGAGAGCAGAGGCTGTTGGGTAGGCGTTCCTGGGCGCACTAAAAGTCGCTGAGTGGCCTGAACGATGATGACACACTAGTCGTCTCGCTCGCACGCATCCATGCCACTGCCAGCACTTGTCTCGCTCGCACGGCGGCATTGCGGCTGCGGTGGTAGTCAGCCCCGGTTGCGTTTAAATGAAATGTATATAAGCCCCGCTATACATACACAAACAGACATACATACGTACATACATATTTACATACCTACCTATACATACATGCACACATACAGTTACAATTGCAATGGGGTGTTGGACAGGGGGGGAGGGGTGGAGTAGGGGCAGTTGCTGTGTGATGTGTGAGGAGGAAGGCAGCGGTTCGTTGATATTTTGATAAAGAAATCAAATAAAGCGGCAGCTACAGGCTACAGGCAAGAGCAGCGCCCTGCTGCACAGTGGTTCGATTGCTAATAAAAAAAACAAATAGGGTTTCCCATTTGAGACGTAAGCACATTTATTTACATAACCAGTCAATCTATTTGGCAGCTAGTTAGAGGTGTATACTGAAAAGAAAGCAAAGACTTTAAAATAATGATATATGTAGCTAAGGATAAGAAATTGTGTGAGCGTGTCATCTTTGGACAGGAGTGTGATTCCATTCCGGATGATCCATTTCTATAATATATAACTCTGTTACTTGCTGGAGCATTTCGCTCAAAATTTAATATATTTTAATATACATTACGTGATCATCTTATACAAAAAGATGGAATACTAAATAATATATTAAACATGTTCGTTTGAAAATATGGAAAAACTAATACATTTTTTTATCAGTAAGAAATATGCCACAGTGGTGCTTAAATTGTTTACAATTGTATATTGGTAAAATAAGGTAATTTAAATAACCCTTCGCACAATAAAAACGATAGGAATTTATGCTTAAAAATAGTGTCAAAGTGGTGCTATATTTTTTTACAATTGTATATTCCAATTTAAATAACTTAAATAACCCTTCAACCAATAAAATCAATTGGAAATTACGCTTAAAAAATTACGTTTACTTGCGATTATATATAAATTAGAAAGTTAACAATAAGAATGTTTTGGAAAATTAGCTGCCATCGACTCTCTATTGAGTTTATGATTGTGTTCTCAAAATCCAGTGTATTATAATGATTAATCACTTTTACAGTCAACATTGTTAATAACGCCGATTTATTGGTGCATCCTTGTAAACGCAGTGGTCTCAAAGATACTCAAAATTTAGAACCAATATATTTAACTAAATGTTGCATTTTCAAATCATTAGATAAAGCCAAAAACATTATTTAAATATTTAAAACATAATCATAGTTTTGAGGTTTCCCACCAAGTCAACTTAAACAATTTTTGATTTCTTTATTGCTGAATTCTCGTTATTTGAGTAGACTGCTCAATACTATTAGCAAAATATTTAGTTGCATTCGTAACTTAAAGAATTCGTTGACCCACTGTAAGTGCAACATATTGTGTAAGTGTAGCGAAATGTTTGATACGTCAACCTCGCTGCTAACGGGACCGCTAAGGAAATCCTAGCTTCCAGCCCTTGCCAGCACAGCTAACCCCCTAAAATCCATGCAGAATACGAAATTTAGGTTTCATTTTGGCAAAGGCAAAAAAAGAAAGAAACAAAATTGTGTAAAAAAGAAGAGCAAAAACTTTTGATTATGCCGTCAAATAAGGGAAATGTATTTACAAGCGCGGTTTGCTGCCTGCTACAACATAGTCCAAAGCGGGGTGGTTGGCGACTGAAGAGTGACGAGTGAAGAGCGGTGTGTGGCGCAGAGTGTTGTGTTGTAAGTTTCGCGCTTTGTCGCAGTGTTAACAGATTAGTTGTTTACATGCCACAAGTAAATGAGTTTTCGAAATTGCCGCCATACAGAGGCGTGCCCGTAACCGTAACTGTGTCCAACCCACACCCCACCCCACTGCTGTACATATGCGTGTGTATGTATGTGTGTATTAATGTATATATTCGCCATTAACACGACGCCATAGACATATAAGCACAGTAAGCAGCGTATATGTGGACGCGGAGAGCCAGAACCATTGCCGTATCCGTGTCCGTATCTCGCTTGCACGAGGCTTTTTTGTATCTGAAACCGGTGTCGGTGCAGCTGGCAGTTGCTGCTGCTTGGCTCTTGTTAAATCTGAACGATGACTTTTTGAGTAGTTGGCTGAGCATTTAGGATAATTGCATTACAAGTGAGGTGGAGAGGCGAGGAGGCGAGGTGGCGAGGCGAGGCGAGGCTTCAGTGGCAACTACGGCTACTGATTGCGATTGTGCCCGAACACCAACACCAACCAGCACTAACCAGCAGCAAGCAACAACAACAACAACAACAATCGCCGCTTTAGGGGTTACCTTGGCTGTAGATACATTCATAATAGATACATAGATACATAACTTTGATAGCGTACGCATTGCGCCAGCTCCCATAACGATTTACAATAGATGAGTGTATGTGATAACTTTTGCCGGGCTGTGGCTTTGGCTGTGCCCATTATGGTATCTTTCATCTTATATGTTTTATGCGTCGCCGCATTGTTATGCTATGGATAAATGTTTTAGTCTGCCTCGTAGGGTTTCGTTGGGGAATCGCTGATAGCAATAGATACATAAGCAAAAAACCATACACCTATGCAACTAAAGATAAACATATCGCTTGAAGCTTAAGAAAATTACCATATAACTTTAACTAATGTCGAAACAATATCATTTCTAAATTCTCCAATGTAAGTTTATCAAACCTAAATAGCAATGCATTTCTGAACATGAGTTGACATCATTAATATGACTGCATTCAAATTTAAATCGCTTTTCTGTTTAAAATATATCAAAAGTCCGAAAATCCACTTGACAATTCAAATGTTTGACTGTCATAAATTCGTTAAAGCTGAGCCATGATTGAATTTTAAGCTCTTTTTTAATAACCCATTCAAATTCAGAAATTTGCTTTGCATTAAATCAAATGCCAAAAAACCAACGCTTCCAAATTTGATATTGCATTTAAAACTCCAAGTTTAATTTGACTCATGACAGCATATAAGGATTCTTCATATCACAAAGTTGGTTTCTTCTAAACTTTTGTAAGAATTCAAATGTGCTGTATAAAGTTCCAGAATCCTCATTTATATCAATTCCGAAAGTAAATAGTCAATTAAATCACACTTAATTATCTACAAAAAAATGTTTTAAACACATCTCAAGTTGTTTCTGCCACTAGGCACCCACATATATATATATAATATGAATGATATCGTGGGCTGAATACAATAACGAAAATTGTCTATGCATATTCCAAGTATTTTGGGAATGTAATTGCAAGCCGGTCTTACTACGCGAATCCACCACAAGCCAAGTATAAAATTGATATAGCTACCTAAGAAATTACGCACCCACATCTTCATTCACAGTATTCACATTGTAGTTTGAGTGGAGGAACAGGGTCGCCCTTGAACTTGTCGCTGATTCAAAAAGCAATCTCAATTCCATTCTAATTGCCTAACGAAGCAGTAATTATTAGTCCTTCTTCTTCTTCTTCGCCTGGTTATTTGGATGATGCAAGGATGATGTTGTGATATTGTTGTCGCGACGCGTCGCTTCAGGCGCTAATCAAAATATTCAACTGCAAAGCTGAAACTGAAGACTCCTCCGCAAACTGTGTCACTGGCTCAATGAAATCATGCGCCCAGTGGTCCATTAAATGACAAAATGTACGCTCGCCAGCCCAGTTGGGCGGGTGGAAGACGCACGCCCACTCTGGGATCAGGTATGGGCCAGGGATGGGCGCAGACAGGGCAGCGCACACAAAAGGCTGAAATCTAATTAGGCCAAATGTGAGTGCGATTTCAATGCTGGAATACCGTTATGCTGTAAAATTTCATTTTGCAAAAACAATTAAAAGGCAATTAAAAGTGTTTTCAAGCGCGCCTCGCTGAGCTCTCAATGGGGGTGGGGCGGGGTAAGGGGGAGTGTGTTGTTGTTGGTTGCCAGCTAACCGCAAAGCTGACAAAAAAGTTAAGGGCCAAGAGCGACAAGCGAGCCAGCGAGCCAGCGAACCGTTTTAATAGACTGAAAAGAGTGCTTTGTGCGGCATTCTGTGCCTGCGGCTAGAAAGTACATTTCTGGCCAAGCTATCCTCGACAATCTAGGAAGGACTCTACATATGCTGTATACGAGCTGAGCACAAGAGACAACATTTTATTTTTGATGTTTTTTTTTCTTCTATACTCCCCAAAATCCCCATGTTTGCCGCCCTTAGTCAAAGTTGTTGTTGCCTTTTGTGCTTTGCGTTTTGAGACACAATTTGTTAAGGATAATTTAATCTGATTTCATATACCTGAATATTTATATATGTTATGCGAACAGTTTACATGAGGGGACGGACTGTCTGTCTGTCTGTCCTGTGTCTGCGCCTTGTTGGAAATGCGACAATAAATTGTGAACGTCGACACCTTTATGTCACTTGCTCAGAGGTCGCATGTTCCTAGCCGGACCAATTTGTAAGACCACGATAAAAAGGAGAAAATACATAAAAAAATACATAAATAAATAAATCAATGTAAATTTATTATATAGTGTATGTATTTGAGTTTGACAAAAGGGATTCAAATTCAATTTAAAAGTTACACAAATCGGTTTTTGGTTTTCCTCTAAGAGACCTTTGTGTGGCTCGTCCAGTTTTATGGGGTAATTTTGGAGTCTGCTTGGTTCGTTAGCCCTTTAAAGATTTAACGAAAATATCTGCGAAAAATGCCAAGCAAGCAACGGCTGGTAATTAAAAGTTTTGTCGCTGCAAATATTTAATATTTTAATTTATACGCAATTTAATAAATCGCAAAATATCAAAAAACCGGACGCATCGAGGCGCACTGATTGAAAAATACGAGTATTAATAAAGAGACAAGTCAGAGTGCCTAAGCCGACTTTGGGCACGACTAGAATATGCCCTGTAGCCAGAATTCCGCGCAAGAGTAGATTTCCAAGTCAGAACCCAACGCTATAAGAGAGTTTCTATTTTCAATTTTATTTCCTATCCAAGTCAATGAAATGTTGTGAAACAACTTTTGAGAGAATGTATAAATATAAATTAGTACCAGGAGTGAAAACTGTACGATCTGCATTTGGTATACATATTTTATAACTTTTTATAATTTGACAATTCGTGAAATCGATCAACAAAGACAACAATTTCAGTTTCAATCATTTGAGTGCTACAAAAGATCGGCAGCCTTAAGTAGATATATCTCTTTTATAGGGTATACAAATCACAATAGACATCTTCGTAAGGGCAAACGGGCAGCGAATCGCATCGGGAAGGGAACCCGATTGCATCGATAAAGACGATGATGAAAGATCGGCGCTGTCTTCAGGCATTCGTTTAATTTACATCGTTCCGTTTGGCCGCCAGACTGCGCCGGCGTTTAGAGCAGCGACAGGAATCGAAGTAGGAGTTGGAGTCAGAGTTGGAGTTGGACTTGCAGTTGGGCGAGGAGCAGTTGGAGGCCCAGTCACATATTTGTGTTGTTTTGCTGCTGGCTGCTGGTGCGATTGGGCTGCATTCCATAGTCATAAGGCTCCCTCCAGTGGAATGCCTTTGGGCATTAGGTTGCCCAACAATGTAAGCAATGCACGGCAAATGTATTGAGCTGCATTTAATAATTATGCCGCTCAGATGAGGACACAGAACGTTGCAAGTTCGGCCTGATGATGATGTTGCTGTTGACGAGTGCGCGCTGGCGACGGCAAAAGAACAGAGTCGCATTTGCTTTTGCGATGGCTGATTTTTCGGCTGTTTCGCCAAATGGAAATGTCAGGGGCTCAGTGTCAGCTGCGCGCCCCGGGCCGTCACCAGGCGATTTTTCGGCTACTGTGTGTGCGCCGTGTGTGCACCGTGTGCAGCACACACACATGAGCACTGTGTGGTTGCGCATATTAATCAGCCCGTGCCCACCGCAAACACCACTGAGGAGCAGCACTAACGATCCCAACCAGCCTGGCAAGTGATACGCGGCACGAAACATGCGTGAAATCTTCAACTCAGCTCGACAAGATTAGGCTGTGTGTGTGTGTGTGTGATGCGTCTGAGCCTGTCGTTGACCACTTGCCAGGCTTGGACTTCTTCTTTCTTTTAATGCATACCCTGTATATACTAAATACTACGAATGCCATGATTTACTTATATAAATACAAACATTTAGTGTACAAAGCTCTTCTGTATCTTTGTCGGTGCTTAAAAATCCCGGCGAAGTTGAAAACTAAAGAACTGAAAAACTGAAAAACATTAACCTGACAAAAACATCATTAAATATATATGTAAGGGTATATATACTTAGCATGTAGTATATATACTCAGCAGCTAGTTGCACAAGACACAACTTTTATTCTTAAATTTTTGTCTAATTTAAATCTCTTTTTAATGTTTAACAAATTCATATTCTTAGGCATAAAAATAAAAGAAAGAAAAAGAAAAAAGCATGTATAAATTCGATCGAATGCATTTAAGTGCAGGACATCTGTTAGTCTGTCACGCTCGACAAGAGGAGTCTTATTTAGTTTTTGTTGTCGTCTGTCGGCTGCCACGCAAAAAGTGTGAAATTGTCGACTACTGAAAGAAGGCAAGGAGCATAAGGCATAACGCATGAAGCATGCAGCTAAAGCATGAAGCTGGAGCAGGTAGACAGACCAGAAGACTGATGCTTCTGCTGCTGCTGCTGCTGCTGCTGCTGTTGATGATGCAGCTTTAATTAAGTCATTAACACCAATCACATGAGGACACTGCCACAAACTGGCCAACTGCAACAATATCGAATTTGCCATTTTTGGGCAAAATTATCTGTTTGCGGTCGTGCAACGATACTGCTGGCAATAAAATATCAATTATGCCTACCCTAGGGTACTCGAACCGCTCAGTTTTCCCAGCCCAGTTCTATCCCACGGTCCACAACTAATCACAGAACTTTGGAAAACACAAAAACCAAACAAAACAAATCGGTTTTGCATAACAAGCGCTAACCGGTTAATGACATGACGATTGCTTTACACATCTAATAATCGTAATCGGACTTTTATTGTAACTCGGATCGGGCTAACTGTCGTTAAACGGTGCTAAAAACGCCTGATTATTCAGCGCGTATTTCATGTAATTACAAGCAAGCGCCGCTTTCGCCAACTTCTCTTAACAAAGGCGAGCAACAATTATGCGAGGCTGCTATGCCTCGATAGGGAGTGTCAATTAATGAGCCTCTACCCCTCCCCCCACCCCTTTCGCATCCATTTCCCCCTCTCCACACATCCACCTCCTCGTCGTCTGTCCGATCAAAAGAGAAACGTCAAACGGCGCGTCAAATGCGCAATGAGCTTAATTCGTTGTGCGCCTGCGCACTCACACACATGCACACACACAGTTAAGCAGAGACATGTGCATGTGTTAGCCATCTCGCTCGCACTCGCACTCGATTGTCACTCAGTGAGCCTTTTGTTTTAAACGAAGGGGAGGAGTATAGAGGCAGCAGCAGCAGCAATTGTTGGGTAATTGAACGCATCGCAGCCACTTTATGTCTCTCTTTTTTTTCTGTGCGGCCTTTTCATATACCCTGCATATACCCTGGGAAAGGGTCTGCGCATGTGCATCGATTCGATGTAACAGGTGGCATATCTCTGTAAGGTGCCCAAATTATTGATCTGTAGTAATAGTCGCGAATATTTTTATATATATTATTACATTATTCGTCACAAAATAAGCTATCAGAAATACTAAAACTTGCTTTGTTTATCTATTAAATGAATATGGAATAAAAACAGTTCAGAATTGCAAAATTTGTTATAATGAATAAAAGTTTCCATTTAAATTAAAGCTACGAATTAAATTTTATAAAATTAAAAGAGAGTATCCGAATTAAAAATTAAAAAGTACAAATTATATAATAATTCTTGTAATATTAATATGTAAAATAGTCTAATATTTATTGCAGTTCATAATCAGTTTCTCTAATTTGCTCTAACTTTTATTTATCGCCTATTCAATTTAAGGCTGCTTAAAATTCGAAGAACAAGCCTTAAACTTTAAGCAATCATCTGGCAGCATATTTAAGGCCTATTTAAGGAAATACATATATATTTTACTGCATAATCATTTTTGCCAGAACTATTTCAGCTAAATATACCAAATTTAGAGCACAGACAGTCTTATATTAACCTTATTATTAACACAACGGGACAATTCTGGCCTATTATCGAAACTAACCTTTTAGTTGCTCACAATAATTATCAGCTCTGATGGCATCCACAATTTAATACTAGAACTAAATACAGGGTAACTGCAGGTCAAACTACTAGCTCTGTAAGCATTTCTTTTTCTGACGTTTATATAAATAGTTGTAACGCCTATTCGGAGCAATGTTTTGGCAAGTTGCTGGGCCAGGTAAGAGTAGTGGGGTAGGGGGGAAACTGAGGTGAGGTATTATATATACAAGCGCTGGCCATTGTTCTTAACATAACTCATTAAGAGTGGATATGACTGGCATGGGTGTCGACGTTGGGAATGTTGTATGTGTTTTTTTTATTTTTGTTTTTTGTTTTTTTGTGAATGTGAACTGTGAATGGGACTGTAGATTGCTGACTGGGCCGGGCCTATTAATTAGATAACTATCTTGAGAAATTGCCCATTTTCAAATAGTCGGCGAGCATTTGTGTAATTAGATTTGCTTTTCACAACATTTACGTTTGTCAGCAGCGGCGAGTCGGACGTTGATTGCATTTGGCGGCTGGCAAGCGACTCAAATAACCTGAGCGATTAATCATTGCCCGGCTCTGGCTCCGGCTCCGGCTCGGGCCAACAAACCAACCAGCTCAGCAACAACAACAATATCTACTACCGAAGTAAACTGCAACTCGACAGCAGGCATCTGACATGTAGTATATACTGCATACATATATGTATGTATGTGTATAAAAACCGCCTTGCGGTTTGTCACAATTTATGAGGTGATAATTATTCATCGCGACCCACAAAGCTGTCATAATAGTGTAATTAACATTAAGAGTCGGCTCGCACATGATATTAAACGCATTTCATTGCAATTGCTTGACTTTCACCTGGGGCCTCTCATCTGCCTCTCATCTGCCTCTCATCAACCCTGCTCTAATGTGCAATCATCATATTTTGTCCTGTGCTGGCCAAGTTGCTTTTCCCTATTTGAGCCATGGCAAAATCGTAGACGGAAATGAGCCGCCGCAGCCGTAAATCGATAACATCGATGCATAGATAGATAGATAGCTGGAGAAAGCGAGAGATAGTGTAAAAGAAATTCAGAGAAAAAAATCCACAAAAGTAATAACGTGTAAAGGAAATGAATTGCCCAAGCCTAATGAAAACTGGCCACAGCCAAATGGTAATCCAAAGCCAAGGAATCAATATCTTTAGAATTTTGTGAACGCAATTTGAGTGCTGGAATTGTGGGCAATGAATGCATTTGACACCATGACAAATTTGATTTTGGGCAAGTCTAGACACGAGATTTGAGGTCCGAGATAAAAGACATAATTCCCTTAACAATAACAGCTGTAGGGCCTAAATGGAACATGGATTACATTTAAATACTAAGTCATTAAGCCAGTTGTATGAGAATGTGAAGGCGATGTTTAAAAAGACGGTCAAATTTCTACTTCTTACTCGATTCGCACTGAAAATGTGGGTTTACAAAGCAAATATCGATGAAGAAAATTCCCAAAACGGTAGGAAAATATCTTGTATCTACTTGATTTCATTTAAAATTGTTATTTAAAATATCTATAAATTATTATTCAAACTTCTATAACCATATAGGATGGTTAGTTATTCCGCCTTTTCTCTGAGTTAACGAGGAAAATCCAATCCAAACCCATGAAAAGCTCGAAGCGATCCTAAAAAATATATTGATTTTCTGGCAGTTTAATTTTTAAAGCTTACTTGTTCCGCAATTTCTCAACATTTAGACATATAAAAGTCAAATGATTCTATAAATATTAATTTTGTATATTGTATTTGTAAGCGTATACAAAACTCGAAATGTAATTAATTTCAATAATTTTCATTTGAAATGCCCAAGTGATTTTCGTAATTAACTTCGGTGACTTCTCTAATGATAAGTACTTGCGAAAAGTCACCGACACAAATAAATTACAGCCCTTTCAAACTACTTAGTATTAGAGAGAGTCGAAATCACCCCTATATTGAAATGCTTATATATCTGGTGGTTTTTGCAGATATAATGCTAACATTTGGCAATGCTGTGTAATTTGAATCTCAAGCGTGGAACACAACACGCAGCAAGTTGATTGGCAGTGCTTCCTGCCAACTTTTTTTTGTTTTTTTTTCTTTTTTTGCCAACTCAAATTGTATGGGAATACATTGTGCCCTCCTTAATGATATAATGGACTTTTCGCTCCATGAATTTGCGTTCGTTGTGTTGGGCAACAGTAACTTATTTTTTAATTTCATTATGCAGCACAAAAGGCGTGCCCCGGAGTCGTGACTGCATTTGCGACTGTGACCCGTCTCTGGGTGCGGGGTAGACACACGTATATAGCATGGAAGTGGACGCAATTCCCATTTATTTGTACTACAAAGTTTGAGCAAATTCGAGATTTGGATTGGAATGTTAGAACAGCCGCCGCAACTGAACCACTGCTGAGCCACATAACGGATTCTTGTGGCATTCAGTTCCTTACTCCAGGGGTGGTTTTGGAACACTTTCTTTCGTCTATCGACTCTATGACTCTGCGCGAAAGGGGGAGTGGTTTTACGCCCAACCCAAGAGGCGCGACCATGCGGCGCCATTTACAAATAAACTTTCAGCCAGTGACGTAGTTTCGAAACTGTTTGGCAACTGAAAAGGGGCCGTCCCAAATAAGATGGCAATGGCTAAATTGATTTAAATTGAATGGATTATTTTCAGTCGAAAAAGTTACTTGGCGCCTCCATTTTAACTTTTTTGATCAAAGTTGAAAAGTTTTATTTGGACTAGAACATTAATGAGTCGAATAGTTTAAGGTTGAGGCGGTGTTGAAGAGTCACATCGATCAAGTCGTAAAACTGAAGATTATCATCAAGAAGCCCTTTGGAAACCCTAGTCAATTTTTTGGTATAGCATTTTAGCAAGAAAACATGTTAAGAAAACACGTTTAAAATTGTAAATGCAACATTAAAAAGGATGTCAAACCATACTCAAAGGGGAATTACATTTTACATTACAAGTTATAAAATTGCGAAATTTCAAACTATTCCCACAGATGACTGCCAATCAAAGGGAAATCTAAAAGGATTAATAAATGTTGGGCTACTTGATAATGCCAATTATATCTGGAGTTCAGACGATTCTCAGAGGCAAACATTTAAGCCAGATAACATTGGACCAGCTAATAACCCTAATAACAATTCGAACTCAATTTAAAAATAATGATTATAGATGGCATATGGAAGAAGAGAAATCAAACTCAAATAGAAAGTGATGATCTCTAACCGGAAGTTAAGCCGTACAAATTGAATATCCGATTCAATAGGCCAACGACTCGTTGACTACGCCCATGTGCTCGGGTGCTCGGATGCTCGGTGTAAGTCGGCGCCCTTCCACAGACATGGTATAACAGGAAGCTCACGTACTCAATGAACATATTATAAAATGCCTTCTATGGCTGTCATATGCTCATGTAACTGGCTGACAGATACAGCAAGGGGGCGTGTAAGCAGAGGAAGTCGAACAAGAAGAAGAAGTAGAAGAAGGGGGAGCGGGTGGGCAGACTCAAACATTCAGTCGACCATTTGGCTTGCTTTGAATTCCATTTGAAGTGGGTACTATGAACTGCTGCTGCTGCTGCTGCTGCTGCTTAGGATTCTGCTGATGCTTGTGGTGCTTGCGATGCTGTGCCTCCGCCTATAGCAGCTCACCCTCTCTGGCGCAGCCATATTCCCTCATCGCTGTCCCCAGCACTCTTTTGTCTGTCCGAGCAGAGTTTCAGAAACATGTTGAAAATCACATAATGTGTCATTTAATAATCAAGTACAATGACGACAGCGACACAATGTGCAACAGCAACCAGCCGAGGGGTAGCCCAGGGGTCAGAGGGTGCCTCTCTGAATCCAACAATATCGCCATTAGGCATACATTTATGGGCGACTACGATTTCACATACATACACAACAACAGCCAGCAGCCAGCAGCCAACAGCCATTGGCACAATCAGAAGCGAGCATGTAAATACATATATACACACATACGCACACACAGACACACACATGTGTACTTGTTGTGCATGTGGAGTAACTGTGAATGATGACGATGATGACGGTGATGATGATGATGATGATGGTCTTCCTTAACCATCGGCTCATCTCTGTGTTTCGTACGAATCCCTGTGGCTGGTTTGCTGCCGACTGCGTTTTACCGTTCAAATCAAAAAAGAAGAGAAAAGTTAAACAAACGTTAAATGAAAAATTCAACTCAATTGAATTCGTTAGCGCGAAATGTCGTTCCTCTCGTTACTGCAACTCGTCAACATCATCATTATCAACATCATCATAATTATGATTATCGTCAATTTCTGTTATTGTTGTTGTTGTTGTTGTTGTTGCCAGCCATTGCTGTCTGTTGTCACACAAGCATTGTTCTTGTTCTTGTTGTTGTTGTTGCTGTTGCTGTTGGTGAGCAAACGTTTTGAATGGTTGGCAATGCACAGGATACTTTTGAGGGCATTTTTAAAGGGTAGCTTCCAAAAATATCTTCGATTAGGTCAATTCAAACAGAAACTGACCATTCCATTTAATCATATTTGTGAGATGTGGATAAAAATCTGCTTTTTTTGTAGTTGACATTTTTATGGATTTTAATTAACACTCAAATCGAAACAATAGTTCTAAATTTCATACATATAAATTGGATAAAGTCATCTAAACTATTCTTATTTATTTCTGCACTTTATTAAGATTTATCAAAGCTTTAAATCACATCGTTTGAAAGAAAGCTTATTTTAATAAATGTACATTTTGCAAAAACGACTTCAAATCTCGAGCTTAGTTTGAAATATAATTTATTGCAGCTGAAATAAATAAATAAATTTTGTTCTGAAATCGGTCTTATGTAAAGTTAAATCATCAGCTATAATTTATGCGTATAATAGCTATTAATAAAAATATATATAACATATAAAAATAAATCCAAAAAATACGAATAGTTATTTTTGTTAGCGAACTGCACTTGTTCTGAAAGGACTATTTTTGTTTTTGGATTAAATGCAAATATAAAAAAGAAACACAAATCTGTTGATGTCTAACAAGAAGCTTTTAGCAATACAAACTAAATATTATTTAAAAAAACATAGTAGCTGTAATCTGTTAGTTCTCATAATTAACTAATTCTTATTTATATCATAAAAAAACGATGCCTTTTTCATGCAACACATTTTTTCATGTGTCTAAATATACACAAGAAATCATATAATTTTCCATATCTAGTTGCAGATGCTTACCAAACGGCTTATAAAAATATGAATTAAATATTCTTAACCAAAAAGTTCCATCTTTAAGCCTTTAGTTCCCAAAGGAAAGAACATTTTTCATATGCTTAGAAAACAAATTGTGCATTTTCATGTAAGATATATATTTAAATGTATCTTTACAATAGTGTAATTTCGCTTTCTATATAACTGTAATGTTACATAGAAACCGTTAAGGCTATTTCGCAAGAAGAATAAAGCCAGCTATAAATACACCTGTACATTTTGGCTGCTTTCAAATACTTGGCCAACTTCAAATACGATTTGTTGTTGAATAATTTTATTAGTTACAACTGAACATCAAACCCAACAACAAAAAAAGACAAAAAAGCCAAAAGAAGTGTAGTGACAGAGGCAGGGCGAGGGGACGTGGTAGGTACTGGGGCAGCGCCTGCGGATACCTGACTGATGGGATGAGATGGATGGGATGACGAGCGACGTTGTCGACGTGCTCTGCTTCAGCGGAAGTTGAAAATAACCCAATGGGGCAGGTATACATACAAACACACATACAAACATACAAACATACATACATTTTTCGTACAAAGAAATAATACACAACCCGAAAAATAAGACACTTGGAAAATGGACGATCATAATGATGATGACAGAGCAGCGACGACGACGACGACGACGACGATGATATGGCACAAAATGCGCGAATGCGAATGAATAGATATACAGATACAGCTACAGCTACAGCTACAGATACAGATACATAGACAGAGATACATATGCTGTCAGCACTGCTGCTTCTGCTGTTGCTGTTGTTGCTGTTGTTGCTGTTGCTGTTGTTGCTGTTGCTGATGGGGTATGTTGATTATCGCTACCGTGCGGGGGCGACGGCAGGCAGCAGACAACAAATTGCCATTTACACCACTTACAACAGCAGCAGCAACAACAGCAACAACAGCAGCAACAGCAGCAACGACGGCGCCGACAAGTGCCAAGAGCAGCAGCAACTGCCAGTTACAGCTACAGATACATTTACACATCTTACACAGATACAGATACAGAAACAACTACAGTTATAGCTCTCGTGTATATTGTAGGGTTGTCTCGCTTCATCGCAAGTGCGGCAATCGCAATCAGGCTGTGGGGGCGTGTCGCTGCCTAGGACACACCCTCTTTGCCAATGGCAGCCCCAAAAACATGTGTATCTATCTATATACACACGATTCCGTATCTGTATCTGTGTCTGTATCTGCATGTATATGTGCATGTATTTTATGTTACAGTTACACTTTGGGATACTCTATCTTGTGTTGCTGTTATTGTTGCTGTTATTGTTGCTGTTGCTGTTGCTGTTGTTGCTGCTGTTACTGGCCCTTGCAGCAGCAGTTTTTGAGAAGCTGCCGTTGACGTTTTGAATAAATTTTAATTGAATTCGCACAATGAAACTATTTACTTAACCTGCCACTTTACAGGATGAGCTTCATTCATTCACACACACACGCACACACACACACACGCCACATAGCGCATGTAGATACATGTTGCAGACACAGATATATTTACCATATACAATATGTTGTTAGCAAGCGAGTGTGTGTGTGTGTGTGTGTGTGTGGGTTAGTGTGTGCAGCCAATGTATCTCCTGGTTTAATTACAGCAAGCGAGGGATTTGTGTTAACACTTGTTAAATATGCAACAGCGACGCTTGCTTGCGTCAAGTTGGGGCCAAGCTAATGAGGGCCAGCATATCCGCAGCCTGAACACATACTAATTGATAATATCAATTGGCCAAATACCAGCAATTCTATGTATGGCTTTTTCTCTTGACCGCGTGGCTACTCGGCTTGGATACGAACACATTAACGGCATTGCTGGGAGGTGTCCAAAGAAATATCCCTAAACATTCGACGACAATATTTGTATATTTAAAAATATAACAACACAAATATTATTAATATTTTATTTATTAATATTAATTGCTATATTCTCTCTATTTAATTATATATATTTATTGTAGACCTGAATTTTAGTTCGAACTTTAAAATATTATTACAAGTTTATTTTTTTAAATTAAATAAAACATATTTATTATTATTGGGTTACCTGTACTGCGACCCACTCGATATATTGTGCATATAATATACTTATATACAAATAATTTGACACTTAATAATACAAACACGGAAATATTTTAATATTAAATCTAATTATTTAAGTGTCTTAATATTTAAGTTATATACGTGTCACTAAAAAGTTAGCTTTTAGCTGATTTGTTATTTAGCAGCTGTGGTTCGATGCGGTCATCTCCGACCTATGTTCTGTCTCCGGAAAGACAAAACATATACCAAGATTCATTAATAAGGCTATATATAATATAGAGGGATTTCAGCGCTATACGACTAAAATATTCTGAGAGACGGACGGACTTATAGGGCAATACCAACCCGGCTGACTAGTTATTTTTATCAGGCATCCACATGTGGGTTCGAAGACGTGTCCTTCAATGCGTTCAGGACAAAATCATAATACCCTTTACAAGTGTATATAAAATATTAAAATATCTTAGAAATGATTTCTTTTCTTTCTATTTAACAGTGTTACACAATTAACCAATCAGCAATCTTCAAGCACTTTCAATGTGCTTAGCAAGGTGAGAAAATGTGGGTAAAAATAGGAATTATTGAGGAAACTGGGTAAGCTTATGGGAAATGGACAGGAGTAGCAGCCAAACACCTAAGAAGGAGACAGTTCGCCAGCAAAAAAAATAAACACATAAATAAATAACTTAATAAATCTCCGATAAGAATTCAATGCTAATAACTTAATATAAACTTGGAAAGGAAACTATAAACATTATAGTAAAATACGAATTCTGATTTGTTAATTTTATCACAGTAAAATAATAGAAAAAAATTAGACAAACGACCAGCTCAAGCTGGATGGCCAGGTGTTATAACATTCGTAACCTCAATTCAATATATATAATAAATAAAACATATTTCGTTAGTTTACCAGTCGTTCAATCTAAGCGATCTCAAATACCTTATTTATGTAATATATAATTTTATTCTATTTATATGCACTGAATTGAGGTTACCAACACCTTGGCATTTGGGCAATGCAGGTAATTTGGCTACCACTCCCAACCATTTCCCATAGCTGTAACACCTTCACTTTGCCTCCACTTCCCCCTCTAACCCACACTTTGTTATCTCTGCGTCCGTCCTGTGAATCACGTGTTAGGTAAAATGTGTGTGTGTGTGTGTGTGTGTGTGTGCTCAACACTCCTTCATTAAGTTAATAACAGTTTTCCCCATTTAAAAGTACAAAGTGAAATTGCGAAAATCCGTTTCACAATTTTCCACTGGCGCTTTTCTCGCACCGTATCTTTCCGCCCCCCTACCCCGCCTCCCCTCCGCCCTTTTTGTCCGTTTTGGGAGCGGTTATACTGTAACTGTAACTGCGCAAGGCGGCAGGCGCTGTAATTTGCCAACGCTTGGCTTTTGATTCCAGCAACGGGTTTGTTTGGTTTTAAATTTCAGCCGAGCTGCAAACACACACAGAGAGGGAGAGGACTCGCAGGCGCCACTCGCTTGTCGGATTGTGCTTTACATCTTGATTATCTTCCGCTTGTTTATACTACATCAACACTCCCACACACACACACACTCGCACACACACAGGCTGGAGGGTGAGCCTCCCCCCCTGCAGCGCAATATTATTTCTATTCAAATCCATTCAAGGATAAGAAGTCAATCAGTCTTCAAAGTGCAAAGGATTTTGCACTTTGTCAAAATTCAAATTCAGTACAAATTCTATATATATATATATATATATGTATATATATTTAGATATGTGCGTGTGTATGTAAATCCCACCCAGTCAAGATCCACAATAATCAGAATGTCAGAAACCGCACAGCATCGAGCAGCTGGCTGACTGTCTGAAACCTTAATCCGGCAGCTGAAACAACCCCAAGACGTTCCGCAAAAGGCAACAAGCTTGCAAATTGAAACTGTCAACCACCCCTTCCCCCTGTCCGCCGACTCCCCCCCGCCAGCCTACTCACAACAGTCATCTGCGTCTCTGACAATTGCCGGGCCGGGACGAGTCAGTGAGCGCGAAGGCGTCTCTGCTGGCACGTGGCCATACGGCAAGGCGGCAAGGCGGCAAGGGTCTGGACACAAAGAAACCAACACCAGCAGCAGCAACACCATCACCTATCCAATCTTCAATTACCCTTTCGATGTGGACGAGGACAACGCACAACGGTCACATTATCGTAATCGCATCCTAATTGCGAGAAAATTACGCCCACGTGCGGCTGTAACCTGATCATCATCAAAGGCGTTCAGTGCCCAAACTCACTGGCTGCCACTAAAAATGAATTTGTCAGGATTTCGGGCCAAATCGATACACCTTCCGAAAATAGTGAATATTTCTAGCTGCATTACGAGTCTGCTCAAATAGTTTATATTTAGACATCATCATTTCAAATAAAAAACATCCTAAAGATTTGTTTTTTTTTTATTAATTTCTTTTTAATTAAAAAATCTAGGGTAGTCGCTTGACGCGATATACGCAAAGAGTTTGGGTTCGGATTCCCATAAAATCGTAATATTTTAAATGAATTTATAGATTATGTAAATTGTGTTATTGAATATATGTGAAATCTTAAATATTTACACAGGCTTTTGCAATTTTCGCAATCTTACGAGCAGGTACCTGGTAATCTACCCTTAAAGGTTGGTAATTCTGGCCCTAAAAGTGTAGGAGTGTTGGGCCTTTGCGGCTTTTGACCCAACATTTTTTTTACTAGTAATATGTACTTCTAATTGGATGACTCTCGTTCTTAGAATGTGTGAGATAATTGGTTGTGTCGATATTTGACACGTCGATAAGACGTCGCCAACCAATCCAAATTCGGTAACTATAGCTTTAAAAGGGTACAGTTTAATGTCGCTTTAATCGACTGCGCAATTAGCGATTTCCAAAGATCCTAATAAAAAACAGAAATATATTCGTATACCATTGGCTTAATGATGTTTCAAGGTTATTGATTTACAATAAGATTGGTCATTTATTTAATTTTCTTAAATGTTATTCGCTACATATATCAAATCGGAAAAAACATATCCACTGTCATATCTACGGTTGTATCACGTTTGTAGATTTAAGTGCATTGATTATTAATTTTGAAATGTATTTACAACAGTAATATACATACATTTACATGCCATTGTGCTACAGACAAATTTACTTTACTCCATGGGTTGGGGTTCCTCGGCAGCAATAAGGAAACGCCACAATACAGCAACAACAATAGTGGCCAACAAATGGGCAACAAATATGCACCACAAGCCGCCAAATGTGACGTGGACAATGGCTGGTGCCAGGCTACGATAGAAGTTGAGGGTGCCACCGGTGTAGTAGGTCTATGCGAATGCAGACTTTCATTAGTCAGATATTGAGGAGAGATATGTCCATTATACTAACCGATGCACAGCACAACGCTGCAAATATGAATCCGACGCGTGCGGAGACTGAATCGTAGGCACTCTCGCTACGCTTATCCCAGATGCCGCAGTAGGCGAAGAGGAACATCATCATCATGAATAGCTCGATGCCCATCAATTTGACTTCATCGTAATTGCCGACCGTAGTTAAGCAAAATTTTCCCGCCTTGTTCGGCATGGCAACATAGGCCATTCCAAAGCCAAAAAGTGCGCCCAGTAACTGCACCAGCCAATAGCACAACATCAGTTGCCACTCCATCACGCCAACAATGGTGGCAGTTGCACTAACAGCCGGATTCAGATGAGCGCCACTCAGAAAGGCAAATGTATGAATGGCCGCCAGATAAATGAGACCCCAACCGATGGCATAATTGGCGCCATGTGATGCATGTGTGCTCAGGCAGCAGCCAAGTGTTAGTATCATTGCCGTTCCTGTAAATTCGGCCAAAAGTTTTTTTAACAGGTCCTTATCGAATTTGAAATTTCCCATTATTTAATTTATTTGTTTTTGTTTTTTTCGATGTAGACAAAAATTGAGAAACGAGAAAAACTACGATTATGTTAGGAAAAAATCAGTTACGTTTCCAAACAGCACTAAAATTTAACTGAACTGAATTTTCAGCTAAACAAGGATAAATACAAATTTCAGAAAGCGAAGGCCTACTTTATAATTTTCATATTCCGCCTGGTTCGTTCGTTCGATTACTTCTATCGATACACACACTGCGACTATCGAAATCAGTCTGCAGATTAACGGTGAATAAATAAAAATGATGATTGCAACCGTAAACAAATTTTTATTAAATATATCTAACATTTTCGAGACTACAATTTAGAACGATCTAAACTTTTCACTTTAATTTGCCGACTTGATAACGAGTAGTACATCAAGATGATGAGGTTAGCCGAAAGAGCTCGGGTTTCATCTACTCTTCAGCTTTAGATTCATTCTTGCCTTGCAGGTAGAGGAATCGCCAGCACACTCCCAGCAGAGCGGCCGTAAGCGGTGGTATAACCAAATAGATCCAGATATAATCCCAATACTGGGCAACAACTGCTGGCCAGAGAGATCGGAACGGATTCATGGAAGCGCCGGTGGCCTCCGTCTGGAGGAAACACATTCGTTAATAAAACAATGAAAAATGATTTAAATATTGCATAAATAAAATACTCACTCCAACAAGAGTCGCGGCAACAACGACTAGTCCAATGCGCAACGATATCGACTCCAGCAGTTTCTCGTTGCTCGTGTGCCACGAGGCGCACATGGCGAACACCCAAGCACCGGTCATATAAAACTCCAATAGTATCGATTTCCACCAGGGATCGATGCGCACCATTGTCACACAAAATTTCGTAGACACGCCCTTCTTATAATACAAACCATAGGCTACGCCATATCCCAGAGCCGATCCAATAAGTTGCATAAGTATATAGAGGAAACCATCTAAAATTTCCACATTCTGCAGTATCATTGAAGCAATGGATACGCAAGGATTGATGTGTGCACCAGACACAATTCGAAATGCTTGAGTTGATGCGAGCACACCGGCGCCCCAGCTAAATGCATAGTGGAGTTCAGCCTGTGCGGGCATCGCACAGCCGATGAATTCGACGAATAGACTTGCCAATAGCTCGCACAGAAGCTTCACCAATAATTCTTTATTAAATTTACCCATTTTACGAACTTTTTCAAATGAAACAATGTATAAAAATATGTTCAAAAGAAAACTCGGACAAATTTGGTTTGCTCAACGGAATAAGATGTATTACAATGAATTTCTCATATGCATATGATTGTAGAATATTTGAAAAAGAATCAATGGGAATGCCTGCTATGATTACTTTTAATTTCACATATGAAAACAGATAAGCTGATTTTTATTTTACTTGCTTGGATTTCGCGGCATTTTTGAATTTCAATTTGAATTTGACAGACACATAAACTCGGTTCACACAGCTGATATATATCGATAGTTTCTTTGAGCCAATCTCGATATTCAATAGTTGTGTATGGCCTTTTTAAGGGTGGCCATCTATTCACTTTAGGTGGCAACGCTATTACTTAGCAACTATCCAGCACTGTTGAGTAACGAATCAACCCCCAACGAAATAAACGGCAAACATTCAATTTCGAATTTGGACTTCAGTCCGCAGTCGTCGGTTTTGCCAAGTAAACGTGCTTCTTACACGCGCTCTCAGTAGACACATTATTTTTTCATTATACACATACCTATACACATACACCACGAATGCGTGTGTCGGCGCGCGGCAGTAAAAAAGAAACTAAGTAAAAAAAAAGAGAAATAAATCTCAAACTTGCATCAACTAGGCAAGAATAATGCTGATGTTTTTGTTGTTGCTGTTTTTTTCACTGACTGACCACAATTGAAATAGACTCGCATTCGGTTAAATAATTTAGCAAAATCCAAATATGTGCACTTAATTCGCTGCTCGTTGGCGTCTCACACAGAAAAACAGAGAAAAGAAACTTTGGTCATTCAACAACCTCTTTGGAATATGATATCGATTTTCCGTTACATCGTTATACACACACTCTGACCGAGTTTACTCTATATGTTAAGCCGCGCGCAAGCACACGCCCCTTTCTTCATCTGAGCAACAGACCCACCCACCACCCACCACCCAACCACCCATAACAGCCAAGCAACCCAAACCAGCACAAGCCACCCAGTTGGGTGTGTTTTTGTCGCAAATGTGTGTGTGAGAAAAGTGAACGATGAACTTACTTGTTTGGCCATCTTCGTTTTGAGCACCTCAAAGAAATTGCAACGCATTAAGAAGCATGTTTTATTTGGCACTGATCAAATAGCGACGGACAAACATTTTAGGTGAGTAAATCGCATGGCGAATTTCAATCGCATTTGCATTTCTCATTGCGTGCGGCGGGGACTTGGAACACAGAAAGCCAGTCACTCAGTCAGTCAGACTCCATTCGGCCTGACACTTGACTGTACATCAAGCCTCTGCTCAATTAGCTCAATTTATTTTTTTATCCGCCAAACACACACACACACACACACACACACACACAGTAATCAAATCGCGCTTTGTGCGCTTAATTTGTAATTCGTTTTTCGTTGTAGTTAAATTTTATTCATTTTTCTCTCGCTCTCTCTCTCTCTCTCTCTCTCTCTCCCTTTCTCTGTCTCTCTCTACTGGGAACACAGGGCCACAATTGTAAATAGCATCATCACAGACATCAGACACCAGACGGACAGAGAACAGGCTTTTGCTAATACGAGTGAATCCGAGCTGTGAGCTGTGAGCAACATGGACAAAGGACAAAGGAGCCAATGGCTGCATTCCACTCAATCTATGTATTCGGCAGCAGGTGTTGTTTGTGTGCTGCTTCTGTTCCCGCTGCTGTTGGGCCAGACGATGGCCCAGGGAACACCGCAACAGGTGTGTCCGGAGCAGAGCGACATCTCGCCCTGCATTTGTACGGTGAAAAAGAATGGATTGGATGTTTTGTGTGAGGCAACGGACCTGGTGCACATTACCAAGTCGATGGGCACACTGAAGGGCAAGAGTCCAATTATCTTCTATCTGAAGCTGCGACACAATAATCTGCCCAAGCTGCAAGGCTTTGTGTTTCTTGCCCTCGATATTCGCCATTTGACAATACACAACAGCAGCTTGGCGGCAATTGAGGAGAATGCACTGAGCTCGTTGGGTAAGTGTTCCACATGAGATGGCATTTCCATATTCATAGACTATAATAATAACAATACTAATAATAATAATATTATTTGCTTCAATTGCAGGCAAAGGACTTACACAGCTGGATGTTTCGCTCAATCAGATGAAAACTGTGCCGTCTCAGGTAATTTATCGGTTTTTTCACTCAAATAATCGAGACCAATCTTTTCAAATGTTGATACATTTGCTGTTATCGATATCGATACAGCTCAAAATGTCACTTATCGACATCAGTATTGCAAAAAGCGACCATCTTTGATGGCTGTGCAATTAACATGCATTTATTATCTGCTTTCTGATAAGCGGCACTTTTTAAGTTTCTTTTAAGTTCACTTTCCAAGGATATAGTTCTATAGTTCTTAGCCTATTTATCATGTTTCCATAGGCACTGCAACATTTGTATCACTTGTTAATTTTGAACTTGAATCACAATAAAATAACGGTCTTGCACAACAATGCCTTTGAGGGACTGGACACACTGGAGATACTTACACTCTATGAGAACAAAATAACACAAGTCGATCCCGAAGCGTTCCGCGGCCTGGAGAAGTAAGTATTTGATTGTTGATCAACTGGCCTTTGACACCGACTAACTGAATTAAACATTTAGGAAATTGAAGCGCCTGAATCTGGGTGGCAACGATCTAACCAATGTGCCCCAAAAGGCCCTCTCGATATTGGACACGCTAAAGAAACTCGAGATACAGGAGAACAAGATTCGTACCATCAGTGAGGGCGATTTCGAGGGTAATGTTGCTGTAAACATTTCATTGTAACTGGCATTTAATTGTTGTTTGTCAACCGCGTTAAACAGGTCTGCAGAACTTGGATTCGTTGATATTAGCACATAATATAATCACAACCGTGCCGGCAAATGTATTCACCCACTTAAGTATGCTCAACTCGTTGGAATTGGAGGGCAATAAGATCAGTATTATTGATAAGGACGCATTCAAGGGTCTGGAGGGTAAGCAGAGTGCAGAGTGAAGATTGGAGCTTTTACCTTTATAATTATGATATAATATCCAATTCGCAGAGAATCTACAGTATTTGCGTCTGGGCGATAACAATATTCACGCCATACCCAGTGAGGCATTGCGTCCGTTGCATCGACTCCGCCACTTGGATTTGCGAAACAATAATATTAATGTTCTGGCCGATGATGCTTTTACCGGATACGGCGATTCGCTGACCTTCCTCAATCTGCAGAAGAATGAGTAAAGCTCGCAGAAGTGCACAAAACAAAAATACACTGGTCGCTCAAGAATTAGAACTGAAACGAAGCTAGATTCTATAAATGGCAGCTCACAAATTAAAACTCTTGTTTCCCATTTTTGGATTTGAGACTTTTTAATAGTAATACAAAAAATGGTATATTAAAATATATATAATATATTTTTGGAAAAGGAAAAAATGTATAGAATTGTTTGAAAATAAGAATAGCCACTGTAGCCAAAGGGTTTTAATTTACGAGTGACCACTGTACCAGATTTACTTCACAATCATAATCTGAATTGTTTTACCTTACGAATTTAGCATCAAAGTGCTACCAAGCACCCTATTCGAGAACCTCAACTCGCTGGAGACGCTGAATCTGCAGAACAACAAGTTGCAACGGATTCCGCAGGATACCATGGAACCGGTCATCGATACGTTGCGCATAATTGACATCACTGGCAAGTCGTTGTTATATCTATACACAATAGTAATTTAAAGCTAATGTGAGAATGTGCATTCTGATAGATAATCCATTGAACTGCTCGTGCGAATTGACCTGGTTCCCAAAACTTTTGGAGGATCTGAAGAACAAGGACGATGAAATGTCGCAAAAGAAGAAGCCACTGTGCCACATGTCGTTGGACAATCGCGAGTATTTTGTGCAAGCGATGCCCACCGAGAAGATGCACTGCGCTGGCCTCAATGTGAGTCCCTCACCCACCAGCGGCGGTCTCATACGGATACTGCAAGTGAACATTTTGGCCCAAATAGCCATGTGTAGCGTGGCGTTTCTGAGTAGCTTTTAACATGCCACTCCTCCTAAACAGGCAGCATACGCAATCGTATCAATTGCATTCACATCCGTTTTTTCCGATTAGTTGCATATCTCTCTCTATATATATATACACACAGACAAGCAACCACATACTATATCTGTAGGTGGTCATGATGGATCGATCATCATCATCAGACATAGAGACAAGAAGTGATACTTATACCCCCTTTAAAAAACCAAAACCAAAAAAAAACAAAAAACAAAAAAAAACACACTCCACAATTTTTGTACGCCTACAAACCATTTCTGTGTTGTTGTATTGTATTTTTTATTATAGATTATAGTGAATCCGTGAATTATGCAACTCTGGCAATTGTTAGACTCTCAATATGCACGCCAACCAAGAGCAACAACAAGAACAACAAGAAACAACAGCAATATCACCCGCAAGTGCCCCATCGAAACTGAATAACCCAAAAATACGCAAAATGAAATGAATACACACCCACCTTGTTGAATTGATTATATGATGCCAAAAACAAAGCGCGCTTAAAGAAAAAAGAACACACACAAAAACAAAACGCAAGTCATAAAGCACACAAAGAGAACATAATGATTATATATAGAAATAATTATATATCACATATCAAATGCGACACGCAAAGTGTACAGTAGCCCGACAAAAGCTGCTATAAGATCGTTAATTGTTAACGCTTCAGCAAACGTAATCGTAATCGTAAACGTAATCGTAATTGTTATCGAACAGCATATTAATCGTAGTTTAGATTTAAATTGAAAAACGAAAACCGAAAACACAAACATATCTGGAAACGTGAATTGTTACACTTTAAGCGATATTATTGCTAACTTTTATTATTATTATATTGTAGTCGTCTTAAGGCATACATGAAAAGTTTGAAAGCAACTTTACATGTTATCGTAACTCCACAAAAAACAAGAAGAAAATCAAAAAAAAAAAAAAGTTTTATATGTATTGTCTATCTATGTACCTATTTATTATGTGTATGTATTATGTGTAGTACTGTGTCGTCGTCTTGTCGTCGCTGTTGTGAGATACAATCATTATAGAAACCTTGTTTATTGTTCTTCGATATTTTGTTATTCAAGTGTTTTTCCAGCAAGCAGCATATCAAAAAGCCTGCAACCTAGTCGAAATTTGCAATACGATTATTATTTATCAAATATCCTATTTATATATGTATCTATGTATGTGCAACCACTTTGGGTGCTCTGCCTAAAAAAATATGTATAAAAACAAAAAATTTGTACGCGTTCAAACGAGAGAAGAAAAAATCATTTGCATCAATCACCAAGAACTGATTATGAAATAAGTAGTTTGTACTCTTTATATGCAAGAAGAAGAAGAAGAAGAAGAAGAATAAAAGAATGAGAAGGAGCTTGAAGCAAGAAGCGGATAGATTGCAGCATCCGCATATACACATATCAATTATTGTATACATAACCGTTATATATACTATATATATTGTAAAATCGTAACATATCAAGAGTTAGCCAACTCACAAAAATGACAAAAGAACACACACAGAAAATAGAAAGAAAACACAACATTTTTTTAGAACTACTTTTGAGCATGTGAAACAAGTTTCATATTTACGCCACACACAAAACACACTAAAATTACAATTTTTGAAATTGTTCTTTTTTCTAATATATATTCTCGTGTATGTATGTTTCAATGTACCTCTATTGAATTGTATTTGAACTAAGTTATACATACAAATACTAACTATTTTTCGTAATAAGTATTTGTGCATAGGCTATTTATAGTAACGTTTTTACCATCTATTAAAAAAACCCTTTTTAAGAGTCTTTCGCTGGAAAGCTCGACAGCTGGTTGGGTCAGTTAGCCGCTGGCGAGCGATCCTGAAAGCAATCCTCTTTTATGTTAAACCAAACCAAATCAAACCAACAATCAAATCAATATTTTCAAAAGAATGCGCTGCAACCCAACTCGGGTCAGTTTTGGCGTTAGCTGTTCTTTTAAAAATATTATCAAGAGTGAATCCATGGAGCAGTTCGAGAGTTATCACGAATAAAAAATCATATTGGTTACTAACACACATGTTGTATTTATAACTGCCTTTTAGTCATATGGCCTTAAAGTACAAAGTTCTGGCCAACGGAAACCCGTTAAAAGCACACGCAATGGGCACCGTATAAGCACCCATATTCGGAAAACCCAAGATATCACCGCGGTTCAAGTTGGGCAAGCTGACATTCTCAGATATCTAAGAGAGAAAATATACATATGTATTTAGTATAAAGTGGATAAGGAAAATGTTAAGCTGACCTTATCCAGTGCATCACAACTGGGACCCCATATTAAACTCTTAAAGGTGGGCAAGGAAGCATCGTCATTCTAATCAAAATATATATGTATAAGGTGAGAATATAAGTCGACATGATATCTGAAATTAAAATGCATCCAAGCTGTGCTGAAACACACCAAATAATGCTGCGCTGTGACCTGCTGATGATCATAGAGTACGCAATTGAACAAGCCATAGACACCATCATTCAGGTAGTACATCACGGTGTCCAGTTTGCCTGCCTCATCGCGCACCTCTCGTTTGGCATGAATCTTGCACACCAGTGTATAGGCAGCAGCCACAAAGAAACGACCCGGTTCAGAGATTATCTTAGTGCGTTCATCAGGAAAATATCTGTGCACCGCCTTGTTTATACTGTCGGCGATCTGTGCTTATATTAAAGAGTAGTTAAGTAGTCATCTTACCAATTAATCCATACCTTTTCAAACTGCTCATTATTGCTGCCCGGAAAACCACCGCCAATATCGAGCAGATTCATATCGTAGCCCAACAGTTCTCCAAATTTGAATAAGTTCTTGGCCTTTCTGATGGCGCGCTCGTATGCCTGTGATTCCATGCAACCAGAACCCACATGAAAACTAATGCCCGTAACCTGAGAATTTATAGACCATACTGAAATTTAGCTTAAAGAAGTTTTTAAAAACGAAATTATTACAACAAGTGCAACAATAACTAACTAATTTAATAAATGGTGGCTGTCAGGGATTAAGACTTATGATCAAATTGATTTTTGAATATTATATTATAATAATTAAATAAAATATAAATTACATAATATTTGAGTGAGTTTAGTCTTTTTTTCAAGCAATTAGTTTGTTCTACTCGCCTACGCTTTACCCTCTTTTCGTATTCTTAAACCAACACTTAAAAATCACTTCTAAGATTCAGAACTAAAATGAAAATCTCCCTGAAAAGAACATAGAACAATTTCTGGTTTTTAGTAATATTTTCTACATTTACGAAAAGATTGCTTTCTATGTTTTTGGAAATTATTTCATAATAATAAAAAATATTTCTTAAAATTAGAAATGCAACCGATTCTTTAAAAAAAAAATAGTTTAAATTAAAAAAATAATATGAAAATTACTCTCTCGACTGATGCGATAGAGTTTAGCTGTTATCTGTTTTATAGAGGCTGTGTAGGTAAGTCTATACTATAATATAATAATACCCGTAAGTAAGTAACAAACAAGTTTATGTAAGAATTATATGTGCACGTTGAGAAAACAAGCTGGAATTACGAAAAAGAAGCATTGGTTTTTCAAAAGCGAGTTACACTTGGCAACAAAAGTATTTTGTTTCCTGAGAACGAATTGGCTACATGAATTCATAGTCTTTCCCTTCTGTGATTGTCTTATCTGCTTATAAGCTGACAGACTGCTTTACTCGTGACTCACTGTTAAATTCAGAGATTTCGCCAACAACATCAGAGCAGAAGCATCGATGTCCGCATCGCAACCGAATTTGTCTCCCAGGGGGCATTGAGCTTCTTTGGCCTCCGACTTGAAGCGCACAATCAAGCTGGACGAAAATAAACAATAAAAAACTAAAAAATGTATTTTAGATTAGAGAATGCATACTTAGAGTTGGGAAAATGTTTGTGTAGCTTGTAAATCTCAAATTCGTTGTCCACAGTGCAGTTTAGAACCTGACTCTTTTTGGCATACTCCAAATGGGTAATAGGACGACAGGGATTGGCAAAGATAATCCGTTCGGGCTCAACATCAAAATCGAGCACCTGTTTTAAGCAGAAATGTTGGAAAGAAACTCACTTTGTATACTTCAAAAACACAAACCTGCTTTATTTCATTTTTAGAGGCACAATCGAAGCCAGCGCCCAGTTTGGCCAGAGTTTGAAGAATGAGAGGATCATCATTGCATTTGACGGCATAGAAGGGCTTAACCCGAGGCATATTCTGTTGCCACAGTTGAAACATGCGCTCCACAGTGGACAGATCGCATATATTGAGCGCCTCATCGTAGTCCTGCACCCGTGCCTCGTCTATGGCCCGTCGTATGTCGAGAACTTTCTCATAGTAATTGATGCCTTTGGTTGCCATTATGGTCCTTAATACTCTTTCTCTATCGAAACACACCAAACGACTAAACAAATCACACTGAAAGTGGAAGTGACTGTTCAGAATGCCTCGATAGAGAAGCAATCTGCACATTTTATACCCTGTAGGCATTTGCAAGAAGGCATCTTAAAGAGAGAATATAGGAGCGAGGCAATCTGGGCCCAAATCCCTGCCTATTTTTTGGATATAAAATAAAATTCAGGTATCGAAAGAATTATTTTATTATATGCAGTTACTTGTAGTATTTTGGAGTATATTTAATTTAGAAAAGTCAGTGCCAG
Source organism: Drosophila basisetae (assembly GCA_035041595.1). Taxonomy (NCBI): domain Eukaryota; kingdom Metazoa; phylum Arthropoda; class Insecta; order Diptera; family Drosophilidae; genus Drosophila; species Drosophila basisetae. The sequence goes on along the minus strand of JAWNLB010000144.1, from coordinate 16,792,939 downwards.
ACTGAACTATGTAATTATTTTCAATTATTTTTAATCATTTTGGGCATATTTATATTATGAAAATAACTGCTTAAGACTTTCTAATTTTTTGCTCGCCGTTTAAAATAACAATTCTGGAATCTTAACTCTAACCAATAAAAAAAAGTTATGCCAACAAATGTAATTCTAAACATTAATCTTAAGGAATACCTTGCTCTTATTACTTTTCTTTTTGGTACAGGCAATCATATAGTCGCAACTTAATCCATTTAAATGTTAATGCTGATTACAATGCTTATCAGCACAAGCCACAAAGGTTGAAAGACTGCCCCAATTCATTTTTTCGAAATCATAACAGACTTGGGAAACATTTAGAATGCAATGTGCACGTGGTCAGATGAACACATTTGGTGAGGAGAGGCAGGGGAGGTTTTGAACGGAAACAATGTGGCTCTAATTGTCGGCAAAAGGTCAAGCCAAAGGCCGTTACATTCGCCTTTGACCAGCACAGAAGTGGAATAACCTGAATCTGGGTGGCAACGATCTAACCAATGTGCTCAAAAAGGCAATGAATTTAATCACGGGTATTCATTTAATTTTTGAATATTTAAAAACATGTTTGTTTTAGTGATATTGAGTTATCTTACACAAAATTACTATCTACTAATTTCTTTCAAGTCTTAGGCAAATTATGTTGTTTTCAATTCATGCTTGTCAATTATTTTATTTTATTATTTGCGACTCAAATGTTAAAATTGTCTGAGAGGCTAACCGGTATTGGATCAATTGAAAACTCTGCAACACTAATTACTGCGCTGCAAAAGCTGATTGCTATGAAACTCGCTTGTACAAAATTTTTAGCCGCTGACGAGCGATCCTGAAAGCAATCCTCTGCCTCATCGCGCACCTCTCGTTTGACATGAATCTTGCACACCAGTGTATAGGCAGCAGCCACAAAGAAGCGACCCGGTTCAGAGATTATCTTAGTGCGTTCATCAGGAAAATATCTGTGCACCGCCTTGTTTATACTGTCGGCGATCTATGCTTATATTAAAGAGTAGTTAAGTAGTCATCTTACCAATTAATCCATACCTTTTCAAACTGCTCAATATTGCTGCCCGGAAAACCACCGCCAATATCGAGCAGATTCATATCGTAGCCCAACAGTTCTCCAAATTTGAATAAGTTCTTGGCCTTTCTGATGGCGCGTTCGTATGCCTGTGATTCCATGCAACCAGAACCCACATGAAAACTAATGCCCGTAACCTGAGAATTTATAGACCATACTGAAATTTAGCTTAAAGAAGTTTTTAAAAACGAAATTATTACAAGTGCAACAATAACTAACTAATTTAATAAATGGTGGCTGTCAGGGATTAAGACTTATGATCCAATTGATTTTTGAATATTATATTACAATAATTAAATAAAATATAAATTACATAATATTTGAGTGAGTTTAGTCTTTTTTTCAAGCAATTAGTTTGTTCTAATCGCCTACGCTTTACCCTCATTTCGTATTCTTAAACCAACACTTAAAAATCACTTCTAAGATTCAGAACTAAAATGAAAATCTCCCTGAAAAATACATAGAACAACTGCTGGTTTTTAGTAATATTTTCTACATTTACGAAAAGATTGCTTTCTAAGTTTTTGGAAATTATTTCGTAATAATAAAAAATATTTCTTAAAATTAAAAATGCAACCGATTCTTTAAAAAAAAATAGTTTAAATTAAAAAAATAATATGAAATTTACTCTCGACTGATGCGATAGAGTTTAGCTGTTATCTGTTTTATAGAGGCTGTCTAGGTAAGTCTAGGTCGAAGTGCCAATAATACCTGTAAGTAACAAACAAGTTTATGTAAGAATTATATGTGCACGTTGAGAAAACAAGCTGGAATTACGAAAAAGAGGCACTGGTTTTTCAAAAGCGAGTTACACTTGGCAACAAAAGTATTTTGTTTTTTTCCTGAGAACGAATTGCCTACATGAATTCATTGTCTTTCCCTTCTGTGATTGTCTTATCTGCTTATAAGCTGACAGACTGCTATACTCGTGACTCACTGTTAAATTCAGAGATTTCGCCAACAACATCAGAGCAGAAGCATCGAATGTGTCTCCCAGGGGGCATTGAGCTTCTTTGGCCTCCGATTTGAAGCGCACAATCAAGCTGGACGAAAATAAACAATAAAAACTAAAAAATGTATTTTAGATTAGAGAATGCATACTTAGAGTTCATGTACAATGAATGCTTAAAGCTTTTCGGAAAAAAATACATTATGTAATTTTTGCTTTTCCGTTTAAATTGGAAATTGACACTAACTAATACAAAAAAACGAGATTTTCCATCGAAAGTAACTCTTTTTTTTTGCATAAGTAATTGTGTAACCTCAACTTAATCAACTTTATTGTTACATTCTGGTTTAAATGCTTATCAGCAAAAGCCACAAAGGTTGAAAATCATTACCCAACCCATTTTTTTCTAAATCGCAGCAGACTTGGGTAACATTTAGAATGCAATGTGCACGTGGTCAGAAGAGTGCACATTTCTATTACGCTGATGATTGGTGCGGGAGGCAGGGGAGGTTTTGAACGGAAACAATGTGGCTCTAATTGTCGGCAAGAGGTCAAGCCAAAGGCCGTTACATTTGCCTTTGGCTAGCTCAGAGTTTTAATTAATTATTTTGGCACATTCGAACGTGTTCCACGTGCCAAAGAATTTATTTACAACCAACAATATTTGGGATCGTAAATAATTTTAATGTGTCGAGCATGTAAAACTAATAAAATGTAAATTTAGCAAGACCCAAAGCGGAAAGTGGAACTTCAAAATGCGCATAATTGACACTTGAGGAGAGAGGCAACTCAACAGCGACAAATATCCTCCCCAGGACCACAAGCCCACGATAGACAATAACAATAAAAGCGACGTTGCGAGGGTTGGCGAGGGGCTGGCTGACACTTGTGGCCGGAGGGCAATCGACCGCAGGACCTATGTGAATGTGTGTCTGTGTGTGTGTATGTGTGTGTGCGTAGCCTCCCCCTACTCAATTGATGGGCAATTATAAATTAAAATCAAACGCTCGAAATCGATATGGGATAAATTGCAATTCACATTGTCAATCGTTCGATCAATCGTTAATTGGGCGACTCATCGAGACTACTACTACGACGCTCCACCCTTTGATCCTTGACAGTCAGGTAAAAAAAAGAGATGACATCTGTCAAAAATGAATATTGAGCGATTGTCTGCGATCACACAGAAATTTCTACAGTCACGCTTAAGATGTGGAAACATAGTCGATTGTCAATTGCAATCAAATGTGATTTTTTGGCTGGCCAACACAATTTGCTGCGAGTGTCATCACTCATTCATATAGCCTAAGAGTGCATGTCCTTCATATCCTTTATGTTGCCTGCCCATTTTGTCCTCTCTTTGCGCACTTCACTTTGAGTGATGTGACAAATGCGCGGACAAGCCGCAAAAGTGCTTCAAATTCAACTTCCATTCTCACATTTACCACTTTCCGCAACAACAAAAAACACCGTTGTTAAATTGTAAAACACGTTTTCAATTTTACACTAAATTGAATTTAAATCATTTTGTAACAAGTTCACGAAATTTAAATGTAAATGTCATTAATTACTTTGTGGCATTCGTAAGGCTCCACAGCAGACAGCTCAGTTCCCATGCCGAGCTGAAGGATAAAGGATATGTGGCAGGATACTATGCAACTGAATTCCATTCTGCACTACATCAAGTTCGTTTTTAGGGCATGAATTTGGGGCACTGTCAAAATTTGTTTTGCGTGTGCCACTTCATTATCATTTTGGGTCAGGAGAGAAGTTCACAGTGCGGTAGACATATATATTTTTATGTGAGATTTGCTTGTTGAAATGCTGATTAAAAATAATTATTCTTAGCATATATAATATATTGAACTTTTATTATTAATTGTAGGAAAAAAAAACTGGTCGATTAAAAAGCAGGTGAGAGTGAGAAATTGGTATGTGAGAAAGCAAGACAAAAAGCAGGTAAGTTAAGGGAGATCTCAATTTTCTTACTTCGCAAAGATTTCAAAGATACGTTTTAAAACTAGGAAATTTGTCATATATTTATTTATTATGATATATTGAATTCCTTTTAATTTCTACTTTCGAAGTTATTTATAATTTCTCATACACTCAGAAAAAACATTGCAAATTAAAAAAATATCTGCGAACGGAATTTTCTAAAAATGTAAAAGGTTTTCTGAAAAGAGTTTTCTATTTATAAATTATAAATATGAATTTCTAAAAATAAAAAAAATAACGCTAATTTTATAGAAAAATACTTTTTAAGATACAAAAAGAAGTAATGAGATTTTCTCTCTTAAATTTATATTTAGTTATATGAGTTTGGAAACGATCTAAAATGTTTGTTAATGTGAATCCATAAAATTATAATTTAATAAAATATATAAGTGATGTTTATTTATTCTACCTGTAGTGAAAAACATTGCTTGCGAATTTTAAAATGTAGTTGTTGGATTAATTACAAGTAATTTCCTTGACCTCATGCCGCGCCCAACTGTGTTGCCCGCATATCCTGCGAAGGCGTGCTCCGCCAGAACAATCAGGACATTGTGATTTACAGCACCAAATTGGCGCCTGGCCGCAATAAAAATACGCTCTCAAGGCTGCCCACTCGAGAGAGGGGCGAGCGTAGGGGTATGTGGTTAAGGGGTGTCGCATTACCGCATTAGTCGGTTTGTGTGAGGGGCACAAGCAACAGCAGCCGCATTGAGTGGGCGCTCGCTTTGCCGCATTTTACACTCGAGGAAACCCACTCGAGAGTTGCCCCATTATAAATATTTCAAATCTGAGAGAGATTACACATACACACGCATACATATACATATAATACATATACGCTCACTGCGCCGGTGCCGACGAAGCCTTGCGCCTCTCAGCTGTGTGTGAGTACACTGAGCAGAAAATCAATGAATATCGGCACACTTTTACTTTGCAAGCATATTTCTGAAACGGAATTTTGTATCTTTCTGAAAACATCATTTTTATTTCTTTAATTCCTGTGTACACTTTCAAAAGTGTAAAAAATAGGTCCAATTTCCAGGGTGTTTTATTCTATATGTGAAATAGAAATCTTTCATTAGCTTTTTTATTACTTATGTTTTATTATCAAGCATTCGAATTTTCAGATTTCACGTAATCAATAATTAAGTATTGTATTTTAGATTCACGTAATTAAATGTAAAAAAAAACGTTACTTAAAACGATTGGATTTTTCATTATTATTTTCTAAATTTCAGAATGGAATACTTTTCAAAATTGAAGTTTTAATTTTTTTGTTTTAATATTTCTAATTTCGAATTATTATGAAAAATGTATTTCTGATAAATAAAGATGACTTTTTAATTTTATGAAATATTTGTATTTTACTTCTAAGCATTACTTCCTTAGGGGTTATTTTTCTGAGTGTATGAGTGTGTTCGCTTGGCACTTGTAATTCCTGGTAGTCCCTTATGAGTCATGCGGCACACGACCAGTTCGCATTTTACGTCCTTGCGTCCTGGCGTCGACCTGCTTCGTCGACTCGCATAACTGTAAGCGTGCCGGGGGTTAGAATCCTTTACTAAATTTTTAAATATCTCTCCAATTTCAGTGTTGTTTTGTCAGGCCGACGAGCTGCAGCAGACACCAGCAGCAGCCATCAGCACCAGTCAAAAGCAATCAAAATGTCGCTGCCTGTTTCACATTTAACATTTGCATCAACAATAACAATAACAACAGCAACACCAAACACAGCAACAGCAACAACAATAGTCACACTTTAGGCACAGCCATGTCACATTTGCTGAGGCGCACCAAGAAATCCTGTCTCAAGGTGAGTGGTTATTGGTTCGTTATGTGCTTATATGGTTGAGTGGTTCCTCGCTGCCCCTGCTGCACAATCAATAAAAAATCGATAGCGCTGCGTGTGTGGCAACTAAAAAAAAAACAAGGAAGAACAGCTAGCTGCGGCATGCCGCAACTTCATTTTCCTTTCAAAAAGTAGGCAACGTGCTCACATTTCAACTGCTTTATTCATTTAATTAGAAACGATCATATTGCTCAGAATATGTCAAAGAAGTTTTACTTGTGAGCAGTACTAAGAAGAAAAAAAAAACAGTTTCATGGCCTAAGCCGTAATTTCACATAGAAGCGTAGCTTCGGACCCATAGAAACACTTTTAGGCTCAAATTTGTATGTGATTTGGACGGAGTATTCATTTAGATGCCAAACCACAGATATTCCTTTACAAAAGTGGTGCAATTTTGGTATATTGATGACTGTGGAAAGTGTAAGCACTGCCTAAATGGGAGCTGCAGATATATCCTATAGTAGGCATAGTTATAGATATTGTGAACCGATTCAAAGTTCAACAAAGTGTAATTAATATAAATAGTAGACTATAGTAGACGAAATTAGTTTGCACATAATGACGACATATAGATACTTAATAGTCCTGCAAATTTGAAGAGCAAATTGTAATACGCTTAACGATGGTACATGGGTACTTATATAAGGCACATTGGCACTGATATAAACGTACTATTTTTAATGCAGCTGCTGCGCAAAATATCAACATCAAAGCAACTGTTTGTGCAGCGCCTGGACGAGGACGATGAAGATGAGCAGGAGATGGAGCAGGAGGAGGAGGAGGAGCACATCAATACAGCTACAACTAACGACAAGCAATATGTGTGCGACAGCAGCACGAACACCAAGAATACCAACAACAACAAAAACATCAAACCCAACCCATCCGTCCAATATTGTCAGGAAGTGCTGTCCCAGTTAAAGGAGGAGGTGGAGGAGGATCAGCGACTAGATATCCAATTTGATCTGATGCATTACAAGGAGAATGTGCGATATTTGAGGCATACCCCCTCCAATTCCAACTCAAATTCAAGTGTTGACCTGAGGCAGGTGGCGTCTCCGCAATGCTCGTTCAGCGTCAGCGTTGGCTCCCAGTTAAAAGGCCAGTATCACAATGTGATCATTGTGGAGCAGCCGCCGAACGATGCCTATCCGATTGTCAAGTGGGACATCAATGGCAATTCCCTAGACGAGGAGCAGTTTGATTTGCGACAGCATTGGGCAGCTTTCGATAGCCGCTGGCGGCAGCTGCAGGCCGTCCAATCTGGGCAATCCGGCAAACGTATGGGAAGCGGACATTCGCAGAGATCCAGTCATCATTCCAGCTCGTGCACCCTGGAGACCTGGATTGATGACGCCGAGTTGGGTCTGGGCGATGATTTGCAAAATTTGCTACAAACCAACCACAACAAAAATAACTGTAATAATTGCCTTAAAAGTTTCTAGTTGGTAAAAACCCAAAAAAAAAAGTGAGATATGCTTTAGCAATTTAGTCCTGTGAAGCGAATTTGCTCTGGGAAGCGGATTTTCCCGGTGAATTGGTTTTTTCGATAAACTCGCTCAGTAGTAAAAGAGTTTCAAAGTTTTTGAAAATTATACGGTCTATTTTGAATCGGTCTAACGAGTCTTTGTTTTATATACGGCTTAGATTCGTTCTTTGGAAAAGGGTAATAAATAAGACGTTTTGCCAATTTTTACCATAGAATTTAGAAAATTATCTTAAATTAAAGCCAGCTGTGACACCCGTAAATAGATTTTGAGTTTTGGAAAATATTTTTACGTTTGTAAATTAAATTTCTTATGAATTGAAACAATTGCCCTTAATTAACAATGGAATTCAACTATTCGCAAATACGTTTTAGCTGCATGAAAACTGTGTTTGAAAGAAAAAATTTTCAATTTTTTTCACTAAAAAAAATTTCTTGCGCTTTCAAAATATATTTCTCTTAACTAAAAGCGATTGCCGTCATTTAAAAATGTCCACTAGTTGTTAAAAGTTTATATTTTCTAGGGACTTGTATTCAAGCATTTAGAAAAATGTCAAAGAGAAATGCAAAAACTCGTTTTTGTATAAAAAGTTTCAACATAAATATAAGCTTCAAAATCATACTTTTAAAAATTTCTAATTCTTAAAAATGGCGTTAAGCATTTTTAGTCAGAGAAATCAGCTGGACTATCTCAAAACATGGCGATTATCTAAATTTCAAGTCAAATCATTTTGAATAAATCTATTTTTTTTTTAGAATTGTACGCTATACATGTGAATCGACAGCACATTAAATGCGAGCCTTTGTTTCCTTCACGGATTATAATCGGAAGCAATTTTCCATTATTTTTATTATTTGAAAATTGGTTACAATTTCAAAAACCCATTAAAAAGTAGAAGGAAAGCAACATAACAGCAACAACGACGGCGCTCCTTTCTGTCGGACCGACGTGCATTTAATGCACTTCAAACGATTTGGTCTGCGCTTTTTTTTTCTTGGCTTAATGCCCAGTCCGGGCTTGCGACGTAGAGGTGAAGGAGAGGAGAGGAGCGTGGACGCACGACCCGCACGTGCTGAACATGCGTGAGAATCGTCGAACCTTTGGCTTTCCCACGAGCCATTTCTCACTGTCGCGCGCTCGGTGTTGAGAGCCACAGTCAGTGCCAAGTGGTGATGGTGGTGGTGTTGGTGGTGCATTTGCTCGCCAACCTTAAGGGTGAGTTATTGCCAGCAACTATTGTTGCTGTTGCTAGCGTTGTCCCACGCGCCGCGACAACAACAACAACAGCAATAACAACAACAACAACAACATGTATAACAATTGCTCGGCCACTCAAATTTTGTTGGGATTATACTCATATATGTACTTGCTGTTACTTGTGATTCGCTTTTGGGAACCTGAGCGACAGCATGCCGAAAGCGAATGAAAACCACTTTTCTTAATTTTGATTGCAGTACACATGAAATCGATATCACATCGAGGTGGTGTATTCTACACAGTGTACATATCACGCATACGCCGCGTTGTGCCCCTTTTAGAAATTGCCTAGTAAATTGCTTGGTTTTATATTGTAATATTTGAGTGAGTAGGCCGCGTTTGACAGCTTGGCTACTTAACTGTGCGTTGTAATAATATTTCAGTAAATAGTTATATAACATTATGGAATAGTCTCTGCAGGATATTATCAACGACCAACATAAATGCAGCATTATTATTTTATTTTATCGCACAATTGTTTAGTTACACATGAATATTTCTATTCACCCTCAGAAATAAAATCGCTCCGAACTTCCGAAAGTTGTCATACTTTTGAATCTTATTATTCAGAAAGTATATTTAGAAACGGAAGGTCTTATTGTTCTGGACACCAGTATTTTTCTTATCTTAATTACAGATTATAAATTTTTTATATTTAAAAAGTTTTGGTTGAGTAACTTTTAATCGCTTTATAAAAGTTGAGAGAACAAATTTCATTTCAATTTTCCGAATTTCAAAATAGATTTCTTGTAAAATATTGCATTTCTACTCTTTGCTTATGAAAAATGGGTAAGAAGTCTATCGAAATTTGTATCGTATATTAATAAATTATTTCTGAAAGTTAATTGATTTTTAAACTATTTAATAACTGTTTAATTATGTGCATAATATTTAATTAAATTGCTCTATGGCATTCTAAAGACATTCCCAACAACCAAAGTAAATACAGTAACAAATATTAATTCTATTGAGTAATGTTTCCTATTTCTGATCTTCATATTTAATTTCGTCTTGCATACTTTTTTCCTTACAAGCATTGGTAACATTAATTTTGGACGCTATTGTGTTAAACAAAATATGCAATTTATGATATTTGAAGCTAGCTTAAGAAAATATCAAACATTATTCAAGCTTTACTCCTTTTTTTTTTAATTATTTATTAATTGCGTATATCAGCTTTCTACGTTCATAATTAATGTTTAAACAGACTAAGCAGTTAGTTGTCAAACTGATATAAACGTTTTTGTTTGCAGAAGTACATTATTCCCAGACTTTTTTGGATACATTTTATACTGAAATCAGCTCCTAGCAAATAATATGCAGACATTAAAAATCGTAAATAATCTTTGCAGCAGATGTAATTAAATTTGCTTGCTACTGATTTATTAGTTTGTAATTTATATCCCTTATTTATTTATACCATTTTGAGCTTTTAATTTATTGCCATACAAAATAGCAATGAACAACATTTTAGGCTTGGAAAAGAGAGAGAAATCAATTGATAGCGAATGAGTGGGTCATAGGTCAACGCCACTGCTCCGGCACCTGCTCCATAATCACAACCTTGAAACCAAAGTCGACCACTGACCTACAAAATGCGGGTCACACGATGCCCGGAAAGGGGGCGTGGGCGGCGGCGGTGCGCGGTCCGTGAAGAGTAAGGTCACATCGGTTGCACTTGTTGGAGCCGCATGCCGCACACGAGCCCGGCGGCTGTTCGGGCTGGCGGCTCGGTCGCGTGCTCCAGTTTCCCAGTTGCCTAGCCCAAGAACAGCTAAAGCGGCAACAAGTCAACGACGCACAGCACACAAAACGAGACAATGCGACACAAGCTGTGCTCTGCCGCCCAGGGCGTCGATGCTGCAACAGCTCCTGCTGCTTTCGATACAGATAAGGCATCGATGCCAGAAGAAGATGCGTCAACAACTAATAATAATTATTGAGGCTTTTTATTTGCATTTGCACTTGAGCCAACTGCTGCAAGTGTGTGAGAGAAAGAGAGAGAGAGAGAAACTAACTAACTCACAGTGCTCTCTGTCCTTCCCTCTCTCTCTCTCTCTCTCTTTCGTTCTTGTTCATTTGTTGGTCTGCTCTGCCTGGACAATGATCACTAGGCAAAGCTGAGCTGACTCGCAATCACCCCCCGGTAAGAGCAGGCGGCACGCGTATGACCAAAAAGGGGGTGGTTGCTGCTGCATCTTATTGGGCCGCTGCTGTTGCCGCTCTGCCACTGCTGCCGTTGCCGGCGGCATTAAGGGGTTGGAGTTCGCCGGGCAAACGGCGGCCGGTACGTCCGCTCGACGTGTGCTGCAGAATCAGTCGAACGCCGTTCGCGCACACGATAAGTCACGTGCTCAAAACTAGCTCCGCTCAGCAAGTTCAATATACGCACGCACCAAAAGTATTCCAAGTTCAATGTGCTTTTAGCTGCAAGCTACAAAAGTGATAATATCAAAAGATAAAAATCAAAAGCAGACATAAATATATATTCGAACAGCCCAATTCAAATAACTAACCATGGAGCACAATATGCACGTTAATGCGCCACCTTTGCATCATTGGGGCTATGGTGCCGCTGCCGCCGTTATGCCTGCCACTCCGCAGAGCCATTGGGTGCCGCCGCCACAGAGTCACAGTCATCACAGCCATCAGAGCCATCATTCGCACAATAGTCTGAAACGTACGCTCTCCGAGAGCGATTGCGATGAGCTCTACTCCGAGGAATCGTCCAAAGAACAGTGCGTATGCGTAATGTGCTTAAGACCTAGTTTAAGTATTGTGTTCTCTTAAAAGTCAAATGCTGTGGAAATTGAGTGTAAAATCTTAAACTATCAGAATTCTTTGTCGAGTTCTGTGAGCAAGCTAAAGGGGCTTTAGAGGTCAATATAGATGAAAACTCGACAAGGAAAAAAACAAAGTCTTTAAATAATTCTGTTCTGCATCTATTTGTAAATATAAAATATACATCGAAATAATATAATTGAATCATGTAATTGCTATATTGCTGTACTTTTGATATCCTTTCTGAAAGAAAGAAAAAAACAGAGAATAACCCAAAAGATTTTAAGCTGGAATTCCCAACCAGTTCCTGAAGACACTGTATAAATCGCTCGTAAGGATACTTTATTGCTCAAGGATCTTATGCGGCTTTAAAATCATGGCATAGAGATGCTGTTTTTTTTTTTACAAAAGATCTTCTTATTAAAAATCATATTATTAAAATCTCTGCATTGCATTATTTTTACAGAATCTCGCCCAGCGGTACGGGCAGCTGTCAGCTGATGAGCCGCAAGAAGCGTCGCGGGGTCATCGAGAAGAAGCGTCGCGATCGAATCAATTCCTCGTTGACGGAACTAAAGCGTCTGGTGCCTTCGGCCTATGAAAAACAGGGATCGGCCAAGCTGGAGAAGGCGGAGATTCTCCAACTGACCGTAGAGCATTTGAAGAGTTTGCAAACAAAAAGTAAGTAATGCTTATTCAATAAGTCCTTTCAAATCTTAAGTTTAGCAACTGCCTTACATTTTTGATGTAATGAGTAATTTCAAAAGGGAACTAAAAGAAAGTTGAAATCACGAGAAAATGCATGCTTTAGATATTGAATTAATGGTAACATCCATTCATTATCTTTGTTTATCCTACTTCTTAAATTAAATCATCACCTCTTCTTGCGATTCTCAAAATTTGAAAGAGGCTTTCCGATTTTGCTTATTTTTATTTTACACTTGAAGACTTGATTAGAATTATAATTTGGTCTCCGATCCCGTAAGGTAGTCGAAAAATGATTGAAAATGTGTAAGTGATAATATGAAGGAAATCATTAAAATAGATGGTTGCAGAATATATAGTAAAAGTTGTAACGTTTGTTTCAGTTCTTAAGTTGTTGTTTTCATTGAATCCACTAAAATCGTGAAATATTTTCAAAGGCTTTTTAAAAGGACAAAATACAAATGAAAATATATACAACAATCTGTGATATTTGCCGATCTCCTATTGTGATTTAGCCATTTATTAATTGCATGGGAAAGTTTATCCCTTACCAGCAACACACAATATGTGTCATATTATGATAAAGCTGGATAAACAGTATTAACCTGTTGGCCCAATGGGCCTGGGAAAGAATACAAATTGGCATTGTAATAGGGAAAGTACACCGCCCAAGAGAATACCGAATCTCGGCACTTCCCACGCTGCTGCTCACTGCCTGATAGTAAAATTACCACCACCATCGCCACCACGATGCACCACCCGCTTTTTACACCCCACTCAACAGCAAGCCGAAACGGGACAGGGGGTAGTTTTTTCTTCGCGTGGGAAACTATTATTTACAGTGTTAACTGTTGCAACAGCTTATTGACTTTTGCCTATTGTTTATTGTTTATTTGCAGCCATGGACTCGCTCAGCTACGATCCACAACGTGTGGCAATGGACTATCACATCATTGGATTCCGTGAGTGCGCCGCTGAGGTGGCTCGCTATCTGGTCACGATCGAGGGCATGGATATACAGGATCCGTTGCGATTGCGGCTCATGTCCCATCTGCAGTATTTTGCACAGCAGCGAGAGATCTCCGCCAGCGGCGGCTATCAGCCCAGTTGTGCGGCAACGCCCTATCAGAGCTATGCCACGCCCAGCAGCGCCAGCTCCTATGTGTCCAGCTCGGGTGCATATATGACGCCGACGCCGCATCATGTGACCCGCTCCAGCGTCTCGACAGCAAGTGGAGCTGCCGGCAGTGATGCCAACATTGGACCACTCGAGCCACGTGCGGAGACAACCACTCAGCAGCAGCAGCAACAGCAGCAGCAACAACAGCAGCAACAGCAGCAGCAGCAGCAACATCAGCAGCCTCAGCAACAACAACAGCAACCACAACAACAACAACAGCAACAGGCAAATCAACACTATACCCAGGAGCACCCTGGACACGCGGAGCAGCCGCAATCGCAACAGGTGCCCACCTATATCGATCTGACGAATAGTCATCGCGTCAATGAGGCTATTCCCTCCATTCCCGTTGAGAGTTTGAGCTACAGTGCGGCTCCTCAATATCCAGTGAGTGTCAGTCAGGACTACAACAATGCCAGCGCCCTGCAATATGCCACACCGAACGGCGCCAAGCCCTATCGACCCTGGGGTGCCGAAATGGCATATTAATGTCGTGGAGTAGGGGTATTCCCCGCCAATCTACAAATGCAACCCATTCTAGTCAGTTCAAAGCCGAAACATGTGTGATAGTCTTAAGTAGTGCATCTCGATGAGATCCCAAAATAAAAACCTTTAATTTGTATATAGCTTAAATGCTTTGGATTAGTCTAACTTTTTCTACATTTTTCTGTAAAGCAGAGTCAGTAATTTATAAGGATACAGTTACTGTAAATAAAGATATAGTTTTGATAATGAAAAAAATTAGCAGAACTTTAATGGAAACCACAGAAAAATGAGAAACTAAATTCTTAACAGACCAAAAGTTTCCTTACTCGATTTGGATTTGTTAAGAACTTAGGCCTGGGAAAGAATCTCATATTTCTTAAAAGCGAATTGACTTTCTTAGTGATTTTGATGATACTAAAATTGAACAACCAAAAGACAAGCCTTTCTTTTATATCCATCTTGTATGCCATATTCAGAATTGATGGTAGTAATTGAAACTTTGATACTGTTTTTAGTATTATATATTTATTATATTTATAAAGAAACTGTCTCGTTATCATAGCTAAAATGCCCTTGGTTTGTCTCAAAACGCCTCTCTATGCGATTCTCAAATTCAAATACACGACCGAAAAATAGTTATTGTATGAAAATCTTTTTAGCTTACAAAGTTTACTGCTGTCTCAAAACTTTATACGAGTAATAAAAGTTGGTCTATAATGTCGTATAACTTTCACAGAAGCTTTCGGTTATTTATATTTATAATACAGTTTAGACAATGCCACTTTGACTACGATATACAAGTGTATGACATCTTCAGCATTCCTAAAATATTCATTCAGAAAGAGGGAATTCTTGCATGCCAATATTCAATTTACGAAAATATTTTACGCACTCTTGTAGGCTAAAAAAATAAGTGAGCTGAAGCTTAGTGCATAATTTGAAAGCACTCCTCAATATATTGTAAATATGCACATGTAAATTGTTTTGTCGAATTACCACAAACCCGTTGAACTGGAACACATAATCGCGACTAATAAGCTGTGGCCACCGTTCGCGACCGCCGCTTCCTCCTCGACTGACCACTGGTCAACGCGCTCATTTGAACCCTTCCGTTTTTGTTGTTGGGGGTCAACTGTGTATTTGTCATATTGGTATCTGTTTTTGTCTGCAATGCTTTACGAGTGTGAAATTTGCATAACGACCAAGCGCTAACTAAAAACCAAAAACCCAACGAATTAGTTAAGCCGTTGCTTATTGCTGCATTTTCTGGACATAATTAGGAACAGGCTACAAGGTGCAAAGGGTAGCAATAACCCCTAAACAGGCAATACAAAACAGCAAATGCGATGTTTCCAACTGGCTTGCTTACAAAGGTGAGCCAAAAAAAAAAAAAAACAACCAAGGAACAGGAAACAAATGCAGAAGAAGTTCCAAAAAAATGTATGTAATGCTGTAAATGAGAGTAATTTATGGGAATGCCTGAGAAATTTACAAAATATTTTAGCTTATCTAATATTATGTGATGATATAAATGAGAGTCTAAACTTTAGATTTCAATTTGTACCTGGTTATGCCTCAAAAGCTTAAATTCGATAAAAATAAACGAGAAAGGTTATATTAGGCAAGCGGAAGATTAAATACCCTTGTATAAGATACCGACCTATATCCGACTATATACTAACTTCAGCAGAAAGACGGATGTATTCAGACTTTCATCAAGAGTCATCTTGAAACGATGGGTATGACTACGATGACTATATCGATTCGGCTAGTGATGCTGACCAAGAGTTTATATATTTGACAAATAAGCTTGTTTTCTAATTAAAGTGAAAATAATATTAAGTAATTTCATTAAACCAGCAAAAAAGATTTCAAGTGGACTCGTTCAGCTTCTAACCAAATAAATGAACGTTGACAAAAGGTCGAACAACCAAAATTGTTCTCAAATAGATGTAATAAGCGTTTCCGTACCAACAACAACAACAGCAACATATACAACAACAACAACAACATACAAGTACTATAACAACCCCTAAGGGAAAGCCCTGTGTGGCATCGCATCGTTCCTTTTTGTTGGCATTGAATTGAAACAATCTTCTGCGCATTAATTTAACTTTGCCGGTTAAACATAAATGTTTTCAATATTTATCGCGTTACCAGGGCTGGGCTGCTCGGTGTAATGCCCATGTGAGAGCCCTGTGCTTTGACTTCCCACGCAGCCAAATACCACCCCATTTACAGGCATACACACAAATATATATATATGCAAGTCCTGTGCGACTGATTTCCCATTGTGTGGAAATCAACCAGCACTCCTCGGTTCAGGGGTGGCCCAGAGAGATCATCGTCAACACCATCACGTAATATACACGTCAAAACTTCCAATTAGAGACAATCATTCTGCTACGGGATAGGAGGATATCAGGAGCATATGTATATCTAATATTCAGGGTGGTTTCTCTCCGTTGGATTTGCGTACAAAAACACAAGCACAACCCGAATTTGGTTTCATTTCTTGGATTACGTTCGAGCTAACAACAACAATAAACAATGAAAGGACTCGCAGCGGCGGGGTGGATTTCTAATATACCCATATATGGTTTTTAACCTGCTTGTTGTTCGATATGTTTGAATGGTTTATTTTTATTGCGGTTCGAGTCAATTAAGTGGAATATTATGTGATTTCTTTGAATGGATTTTCATGTTAAACCTGGCAGAAATTTCCATATGAGCATAAGCCCATCGAGTTAATCGAGTTCGACACTTGTTTTGCCACACTTTAATAGCCCAGCTGCTAAATATTTACATATGTGATAGAAAACACCAAATTCATGAGCCGCATTTGTGTCCTTGATTCGTGTTGTTTTAAATGGTGCATGACACAAACACATCATTGAGTTTTTGTGCATAATCATTATAAATCGTATTGTTTATCCACTATCAGTTAATAAGGGTTCAAAAACCTCTTATCTTTGAAACTGCTGCGTGTGATCGATTGGATATTAAAACATTCAAAATAAAGATTTAGTTGAGTACATTTAAACAAAAGCAAACCTAGAAACACAAGCTGAAGACTTATCCCAGCATCGTAAAATTACAAATATTACCTGCTGTTTTCAAAACAATTTTGAATATACAATTATCGATAAAATAATAGATAATGCTCGCTCGGAAATTGTTTTTCTTAGAATTAACAATTCTACATACTCTAGAATCTATAATTCAATATTCCTTTTTTCCAGATTATTTACTTTATTTTTGAATTTATAATTTTCGATTTCTTCAAAATAAATTTAAAATTGCTTATAGCACCATCAATAATTATTCAATTTTATTCGTTTTACAGTTTTTAAGGAACCGAAATCTGAAATTCTTATTAAGTTCCTTTACCATATTTTCGTATATTTTTCAAACACTTTCGAATCTAAAATTATCGCTAAAATAATAAATTATGCATACTGGAAAAATAATGATTTTAGAATTAAAAATTTAACATATTTTCTATTAAATATGACAATAAAAATCAGTTACACCAAAAAAGCGATGAGCAACAAGTGTTTTTTTCGGCTTTCTTTCATCAGCTGGTGTTGCCTCAACCATACAAACATGTGCATGCGCTACACACACACACACATACACCCGCACACACACACGTGCATTTGTATTTTCGATTATTTTTGTTATCGCTGCAGACAAGCACAACAAATTGTTTTCAGATTTACTCAAGTTGTGTTCAAAATCAAATGTTTTCCTTTTGTCTTTTCGTGTTTTTGAACTAATTATTAACCAAGCGTCACGGGCAGTTTTCAACGCTTTCCGCGTTTTCTGCGTGTGATGTAATGTGCACGGGACCAGAGAGTTTCCCGCAAGATGTGAAATAACGTTATCCGGTCGAAATGTGGACCAGGCAACTGAGGCTGCCGTTGGCGCTGGGCCAAGGAGCCAGCGCGTTGTGGACACAATGCCGAAGATGCACAGGACGTAAGTGCAGCAAATTGAGAAATAAATCTCACACCCAAAGCGGAAATTCACATTACAAATTGTTTTATATATATGTTTAGATTTATATTTTCAACTTAACATAATCCACAAAAAACACACACATAGATTAGTGCCATGGGACTTGGTTGCCAATGGTGCCCTTCTTGTAGAATTTGGCTGTTGCCGCTGCTGTCGTTGCTAGTGCCGGTGCAGTGGGATTTGGCTCATATGTTGGCCCACTGCCCTCGGCCTTCAACACAGCCGCACATTTCCATTGTCGCGTGTAATTCATGCGCCAAATGCGCACGCAGCCATCGTCCCCAGTGGAGATGAGCATTGTAGCCAACATGTTCCAGCAGACACGCCAAACCGGGCAATTGTGCTCGCTAAACTTTAACGTTTGCAGATCCAATTTAGCATTGCCCGTCGAATCACTAAAAAAAATATAAATTATGCAGTTATTAAATTATTTGCTAACTTTGTGTTAAATTACTTCCTAAAATGTCGAAGTTTGAAATTCCTTGGAGACAATATTTAAATAGTAGCCACATTAAGTGGATTAAGTGAATTTGACTTGATGTCAGATAATTTAAAAAAGGAATTTTTTTTGAACCAAAGCTACATTTTCAACAGATGTTTGTGTTAAAATTTCAATTTCCACAGAAAGGTATAAACAGACATAGATATAGATAATCCCCTCCCGAATTTAAGCACTTCAACATCCCACGAATGTCTCGCACAACTCAGCAACAAAATCGAAATTACTTAATTCATAAATAAACCTACGTAACGCCGCGTATGTTGACTATGTAGAGATCCTTGCTGGCAACGGCTAGCATGTGGAAAGTGCGTCCTGCGTTGGGTGCAAAGGCGACATCTGTCACTGGATCGGTGATATCATTGACCGTCTCCATTTTCACACATTTGCGCGCATTTTCACTATAGGCGAAGAGGAACACTTTGCCCGTGGGCGTGGCAGACTCATCGCTGCCGGCCTGCAATGCCAAAAAATAGGGTAAATCTTAAGAGTCTTGGGAATTTTAAAGTTAGCTTACCGCCAGCAGCTGTGTGACCATATAAGTGGATGTATTCCACGAGAGGCAGCTGAGCGTCAGCTTATTGGCAATCTCATGCTGAACGGGCCACTGTGATAGATTCATAATATCCGGCGCCTCGTAGATCCTTATAATGCCATCGGCAGAGGCGGTGGCCAGCAGAAGACCCAAATATTTTGGCGCGAATTCCACGTCCGTAACGCTGGTGCGTGAGTCCACCAATGTGGTGCGACGCACCCAGCGACGTGTAGAAACCTTTTCGCCCATCACTTCTTCCCAGACGGAGGCGGTGCGATCGAAGGAGCAGGTCGCAATCACCTGACCGAACTCAGGATTTGCCCATGATACGCGCCAAATGGAGCCGGAGTGCGCTTTCCAGTTGCTCGTCACCGACCATTTGCCCTGATCATCTTCATCCCAAATCTAAACAATACCAGCGAATATTAATTTTGTTTTCTTCAATGACGGATTTTTTCTTACCTTTACGGTTTGGTCACTGGAGCAAGTCGCCATGCGGCGGCCGTAATAGTCGAAGACCACATCGTGTATGACATCTTTGTGGTCCGCAATAATGGGTTCCACATCGAACATGTTAGGATCTCTTGGTAATTATATTTATTTCGCAAAGAACGAAAAACGCGGCTTTTCCGCTGCAAATATTATTGTCGACTGCAGGCGCTGCCCACAAGTTGATCGGAGTTGGCAGCCCTTGTATTTCGCGTTTTGCAACACTTCTTGCGGCAATCGGCAGCGCATCGATAATATCGATAGTGCATATCGTTGGCAAACTAAACAGAATCGGATTCATATTTACGCGTATAAAAAACCACTGATAAAACCTGTAAACAATTGTAGAATATGAGCAAGAGCATAACTGTTGCACACACTAATCTCTAAAGAGGAAAGTGCGCATCGCGTACATATCATTTGTGCTCATCAAGTGCCCCAGGTAGCAAAACAAATTGAACTAAAAACCACCCACAACCCAATTGGAAAACATATTTTTTTGTGGCCAAACAATACAAAAATTGCTAACAAAAAGAGACGTGGAAAGCGCAATACGATGGAGAAAAGTAAGTCAATGGCTATCTAGCGCGTTTATCTAAGCACCAAGTACACAATGAATATGCGATCAAAGACTTTTCATACATAAATATGCGCATATGTAATGACATTAGTTTTGAAGGGAGCAAAAGCACGGGTTATTCACCTCCTAGCAAGCAATACAGATGCATAAATCAACATTCAAATAACGGTGCTTGTATAGTTAAGTGTGTGTTAATTTGTTGTTAAATTAAATTCACTTGCACAATGAGTGTGTGTTTGTTGGGCAGCATAATTTCAGTCAATATGCTATGCTCTCTTTTCCTTAGTCGCTGCTCTGCGCGCGCTCATCGCTTGAGCGCTGACCTTGATTTCTATTGGACTCGCATATCGCGCGATGTCCGTGTCTATGCATATGTGTGTATGCCTGCATATATATGTATTAATTGTATGTGTGTGTGTGTGTGCCTGCATATATATGTATTAATTGTTTGTGTACTTGTGTGATTTGTGGTGAGTTTCGGTAGAACTGTTGTGGGTGGTTTAAAAACGATTTCCCGCTAAGCAGTCGGAGCAAGCCGGCTTCAATTACTTAATAGTTTGTGTCTGCATGCCTGTGTGTGTGGATAATTGTAATTGGAGATGAAGCCAGCAACGAATGTCGCGTCTTTAACAGCAGCCTGCTGATAACGGTTATACACACACATACATACATGTATATGTGTGTATATGGCATGTCAATAGCAGCAGACGTCTGAGGCACGCGTCTAAGGCTCACGCCCCATTGATGATAATCCACAAGATGGCCACGCGCCAAACATGAATAATTCCAAGTGTACGAAAATTTCAGTCTGCACTGATAAGAGCTGAGCATTGTTACTCTCTTCTCTTATTAACTGTTTATCGCTTACAGAAAATAAATAAATATGGTATTTAACAAGAGCCGGCATTTTGCCATTGCTACCGGCGAAACATGAAATTTTAATTGTGCGCACGCATAGCATCAAAAAATCGTAAGATTTGTATTTCTTATCAGGCAATCGTGTGCCCTGCAAATTATTTAATGACTTTTAAAAATCCTCTGCTGATACACTCAAATAATAAATTGATTTGCGTGCTCTTCTCTTTAATTACACACACATACACATCGTCCCAGGCCAATCACAATCAGCACTTAATCTATTTTGTTTTTGCTTCCCTTTTTTCTGCTAGTTAAAGTCATTTGCAATCACCTTTTTAGTTGCTGACGTCCATTGCAAAAGTGCAATTTGGGTTAGTTGATTTGTTATTGTTTTTGTATTTACATTTGCTGCATTTGCTGATTGCTTTCGTGTCGCAACCCTAAACAACAATGCCCGCTTTGAGAGTATCATCAATGTCAAGGAATAGAGAAGATAACTTTAAGTTATGCAATAATAAAAACAACAACCTTGACATTGAAAAAGAATGTGAGCCGCCAGAGAGAGAGAGAGGAAGATATATATATATAAGATAGAGAGAGCGAGCGAGCACTAAAATATGTCGCTCAAAACACTGTTTGTTATCGATTTATCAAGTGTTATCAAAGCTTACGCGCCAAGCAATAAAGAAAAGAAGAAAAAAAAAACAAAAAGACAAAATGTAAATAAATAAATAAATCGCTGTCGCAGCGTGCAGATTTTTTTTGTGTACCGTCAGCAGCGACCCAGCAGCTGCCTCGACCCGTAAAGACATCTAAACAATTAACATACGAGCACAACAACCCAAGCTGAGCACACATACAAACACACCTGCTGCTGCTGTTGCAGCCGACGTAGACATTTCGGCAAGCATAAGTAGTTAGTTAGTTGGCTGTTGATAGCGACGACAAAGTCGACAGCAACTGCTGCCCAGTGGGCAGCGACGGCAGCAACAATCAAGCATAGTGCGCGAAAGCGTCTCCATGTGTGTGTCCATCAGTCAGTCGCATTCCAAACGTCGGTCAGTGCGGTAGCAAATTTAGCGTATCGTGCGAAAACTTGTTGCTTCTTGCGTTGCGTGGCGCGCGCTTTAAACACACATTTTAAAACACATAGACAACCCAACCAAACGTGGTAAAAATTAAATATTATCAAACAACCAAACTAACTTAATATATGTTTTTGCAAAATAACTAAATAGCAAGAAAAAATCTATAAATGTAATATAAAAGTTTAAAATATTACCAACGTCTTGCGAGAGTTGCAAGTGTTTTCAAGTTACAATATTTATATAGAAAACCATGTTCCTTAAAAATAAATATATATATAAATATTAAGTTTGGCAAGAGTGTTGCTCTTGAAGTCGTCTTAAATATTGAATTGCATAATTGCTCATGTATTTTGCACGTATTTGGCAAGCTTGTATGCCTTTGAAAACATACACCCTGGCACACTTACATATTGTAATGATTAAATCGTTGACCTCTTCTATATAAAACAAAAAAACAATTTGCATAGCTACAAAGCCCACCTACCTATCTACCTCGGGTGTTTGTCTTCTTTCTCGTCCACTTTGATTTATATGTAAATGCGTTGTGCCCCAGTGTACCCACAAAAAAATATATATATTTAATTTTGTATACTCTTTGACAGGGAAATAAAGCTCTGTCTAAGTGCTTCCTGAACATTAAGGGTTTATCGACTAAGCGACGTAGAAATTTAATTTGGCCTACAAGCCGAGAAAGTTGCTCCATTTTCTTTAAAAGTAGCCTTAGATATAGTTTAAATATAGTAATAGCTAAATTCCGGCTTGCATGTATTACATATATATATAAGATGTAAATAGATTCTTAGCTAAGTTGTAACGCAAAACAACCCGTATCATTTTTTAAATAGTTACACATTTGTTTTGTCGTATCACATTCACTTCTATACAAAGAATAAAAGCTGTTGCGTAAACTCAGCTCAGGCTGAGTTCGTAACACGAAAAGATTGCTTGATTTTATTATGTGACCGTTTTATATAAGACGACATTTTAGTGCTGATAAGGTCTAACTAACAAGAGTATTAAATATTCGGTAATCAATTTTTTAATTGAATTTTATTTCATCTTGTTTTTTGATGAAACTAGTTTATACATAATTAAGCAATTTAATATGATATGTATTTTTGGCTTTACTTTTGCACGCAAATTCGTGAAGCAATCAATAAATATTGATGACTTTAACCTCTTGAACTCATATATATATATATATTTAAAAATAAATCCCACTGTGAGGTATTTTATGTTTATCGGTCATATCAATAATTTTAGCTATTATTTGGACGTAGCTAATGTTTATCGCATTATTAATCACACTGGCGTTTATTGCATACCTGTTGAATTTGCTCTTTGGACGCGAACGCGGCTGCTTAAGACAAAAAACACCATTCGCGACTAACGACAACAACAGCAATAGTAACAATAGTAAGAAATGTGTTCGTTTTGTAAATTATTTATAGCTTGCCACCAGTGTTGCCAAAATTGATCAAATATTGAGGCTATGCCGAAAAATTATTTTAAAAAAGCTATGCTATAAGTTAATAAAAAGCTAAAAGTATGAATACGTTTTTGTATGCTTGTGCTATATTTTTCATGTATTAGAATTTCGAGATACTAACTTCTGCGACTATCTTCTAATTCATCATTTTCATATGCTTGCCTTATCTACATTTATATATATTTTTTTAGCAAGCAATCAGCATTTTCAAGATTTTCAGCTTATTTCATTTAAAGTTGTCATCAGAGCTTAATAGTCAATTTGTCCACAATTTCCTTCACCCGTTGAAACAATTTTAAAAATCGCCAAGCAGCGAAATTCACTTTAAAAAAATCTATGCACGCTGTCCGCTTTGCTATCAAATTGAAAAAAAAGCTAGATGTTGCGGGAAACAAAGCTGAATTGGCAACACTGCTTCACAATGGACGGGTCCACTTCAAATCGCAAACACAATTGATCAACAATATTTTGAACTAACAATGTTAATTTTTCATTTTGTTTGCAGGCAACTCCAGCGTTATTGCGGCTGCAGCAGCAACTTCGTCAGCGATAAGCGCAACAAAGATTAGCAGTGACCAGCAGCAGCTGCAGCAACAGAAACAAGAACAACAACAACAACAGCAGCAGCAGCAGAAACGGTTTCCCAAACCGTGCATAAAAAAGGTGAAATTCTCAAGCGAGAGTCTTAAAGCTGATGTTGTAGATGGCCTCTGTGAGCAGTTGAAGGATAACGTTTTGAACGATTTAAGCAATTTTAATCTCAACAATAATATCAACAACAACAACAATATCGAAATCAAATACAACAGCAAAATGAGCGAACAGGAAACGGCAACAACAAGCGGTGAAACGACCACAGATGGGGAACGCCCCAGTTTCCTGGTAAAGCCCTTCATATAACCATATATATTACATAATTAATTAATATTGAATTTAATTGCAGGTGGGCGATGAAATCGATGAGAAGGAGGCCATCGAAGCGGGCGAGGCTGGTGATCAGTTTCCTCAGAAAATGAGTGATATCCCTCAGAATGGAGACATTGCGGAGCGACGCAAGCGTCTAAGGTGAGAATATATCATATATCCTAAACAATAGCCTGAAAACGTGACAAACAAAATTCAACTACGTCACAGCTGATTGGGGCAAACAAAATCGCGCGAGTTTCGCAGAAAGAGATGGCAACACGATACGAATCAATCAACGTGCCTCATGACGCTGAGTCAAAGAAAAAAGTTTGTATCTTAAAGAGCTTTCAAAGAGAGCCAAAGCTACCAGAGACAGAGAGAGAGCAGACGATTGAGAGCAGCAACTACACCTGACAACCAGTGTGAAGAACTGTTTTGGAATTCTTGTTTAACTGTTTCCATCCATGCATAACAACAAATGAAGCCGCGCTGTCAACAACAACAGACTCCAATTTATCTAATGCGCTTTCTCTCTGTGTGTCTCTGTAGTCACTCGCTCTCTCTCTGTTTCTCGCTCACTCACTGACTCTCTGGCTGGTCAATGGGCCGTATGAGTAACGACGTCATCGTTTCTTGTTGTGGAGGGGCCAGCTTTCAAGCTGGCGATGTCACCGTTTGCTACTCAGTTTAGAAGTAATTGCCGTGCCCGTCGGTCGCCATTATTAGTGTGCTCTGAAGCCCATTGCTTTTATTTCGCCCTTCAGCTGACCAATCGCTTTATTTTTATGCAGTTTTATATTATATATTTTCTCAGTAAGGTGAAAGTCGCGTTGCATTCTGAAAATTAGTCATATATTTGATACAATACAATTGCATAATACCAATACGATAATTATATAGGTTGCATCTTGCAACGATCCGAAAACAACTTCAACTTTGGACTTGAATGCTCTTGGCCATAATTGCCTGCGTTAAAATGTTAAAGCGTCGCGCCAGCAAACGTTTTGTTCTCCTTGAAACCGGTGAGGAGCTGCATTCATCATTATCGCCATCAACGTCGTCGGCGGTGGATAACAATAATGCGCCAATGGTCATTCCCAATATTGTGGCCATTGATCAATGCGGCAACAACAACGACAGCAACAGCAGCAGCAGCATAGCCGATGAAAGTGGCTACAACAACAGCACCAATGACAACAATAATGAGAACAACCACAACAACAGATCGTCATTGCCAACGCTGCTGAGTGTTCCGACAGGCGGCACCCTGAAGTAAATTTGCTAAAATCTATTTTCATGCATATATCACGCATAATTATTTTTATATGGCAAGTCAATAATTCAATTGCAAAAATGCAAAACGCGTCCTCCCTTTTGATAAAGAGAACGCGAGTGAGATAGGGAGAGAGAGAGAGAGAGACAAGTGAGTGGGCAAAGATAAACAATGTAAAAGCTTTACAACAACAATAGCAACTCAAGAAAACTTTTTGACTTTACTAAACCGGTTTGGCAAAATGCCTTTAAAATTCCATTTGTTGCTGCTGCTGCTTCTTCTTTTGTCAACTGTAACTTTACTCTTTCCCTCTCTCTCTCGCTTACACTCTCGCTCTTGTCTAACATTGACCCCCAGCCATAGCCAATGGGAGCACTGTGCAGCAAAATTGGGGGTTTTTTTTTTTGGTAACCATGGCTCTAAAGCTTGTGTATTGAGCACAAATTATTTGTTGATGTATTTTTGATTTAATATATTGTTATGCATTCCACTGTAAATAGGGTATTTGTTATATTTGTAATGATTATATTATTTGTATATTTGTAAAGATTACAAAGTGTTCGGGTGATGATTTCAGTGTTTGTCTTAATAAAGTGCGATCTCGCATCTGCTACTTGTGTTAATAGTGCAAATAGTCGCTTAACTTACTTAGAAATCAACAAAAATTTGTTATTATTTACAGACCGAGCATGTCACGGACTGGCCTGGGCCACGATCGGAATCAAGATCGTGACTTTCACATTGCCACCACGGAGGAGTTTGTGAAGCGTTTCGGTGGCACACGTGTCATCAATCGTGTCCTCATCGCGAACAATGGCATTGCGGCCGTCAAGTGTATGCGCTCCATTCGCCGCTGGTCCTACGAGATGTTCAAGAATGAGCGAGCCGTTCGCTTTGTGGTTATGGTGACGCCTGAGGATCTGAAGGCCAATGCCGAGTACATCAAAATGGCCGATCATTATGTGCCGGTGCCCGGTGGCTCCAACAACAACAACTATGCCAATGTCGAGCTCATTGTGGATATTGCTCTGCGCACTCAAGTCCAGGTACGTTCCCCACTCAAAACACGTCGTACGATCAGTGCTTACACAAGCCAAGTGGATCGCATGCTTACAGCGACAATAACTTTGTATATTTTTTTTGTATTTGTGTGTGTTTGTCTATTGTGTTTACACTGGGCAACAATCTAACAGTTGATTGAATCTATGCTTTTCCATTTGAAATACCTTAATGCTGAGTACAAGTACCTATACTAAAATTTGTTGGTTCTATTTCCTAGATTATATCACTTCTAGTGTAATAAAAGTCAGTTAAAGTGTCTGCGCTTTAACGTTCTATTGTAAATCTGAAGATGTACATTCATTAAGAAAGATTAGCGATTTCTGTCATACACGAAAATATCGTATATTCTTCTCCATTAAATAGTAGTGATAGTTGATAAATGGATGGAATTGTACCAGTGAACGCTTTAAATTCATAAACATTTCAAATTATAAATGCCTATTTAGGTTCATCATATTTTCTCCATTATATATTAGATAAATAGATAGGCACAAGTTATAAATATTTAAATTTAGAATAAAGCTCAATAAAGATAAACGATTCATGATATGCGTATTTACGTCCATCATATTTTTCTCAAGGAAATCATATCTTCTCCATTAAAAAAAAGAGATTGAGTGACGTCAGAAAATACTATTTTACACAAATATCTCTCTTTTTTCGCAAAATGAAAATATCTAGCTGATTATTTTTCTATTTCTTTCCTATTTTCATAAATTCAATTGTTATGTTTGTTTTTAAGATTTGATTTAGTATATTTTTCTTATTCAAAAATTAGCGAGTGTTTATTTTGATTATGTACTAAATAATAATTAGTCATTTGTGTTACCTTTCAGTCTGGTTAACAATAATACTTAATTGTTTTTCACACTGACGTCACATTTGATTGAGTAGATAAAGAAACCTCATTATTCCATCCAATATCTATTTAATTAGGCACTTATCGCAATTAATGAGGAACGCTCGCTTTAATTATAGGCCGTCTGGGCGGGTTGGGGCCATGCATCGGAGAATCCCAAGTTGCCGGAGCTATTGCACAAGGAGGGTCTCGTCTTCCTGGGTCCGCCGGAGCGCGCAATGTGGGCGCTGGGTGATAAGGTGGCCTCCTCAATAGTGGCCCAAACGGCAGATATACCCACGCTGCCCTGGTCCGGCTCGGAGCTGAAGGCACAGTACAGCGGCAAGAAGATTAAGATATCCAGTGAACTGTTCGCTCGCGGTTGTGTCACCAATGTGGAGCAGGGCCTGGCAGCTGTCACTAAGATTGGTAAGCCAAATTTAACCTGTTAATATCTGATTTTACTCATATATTTGCCTTCCCCTGCAGGTTTCCCGGTAATGATCAAGGCCTCTGAGGGCGGTGGCGGTAAGGGTATACGTCGTGTCGATACCGCCGAGGAATTCCCCGGACTATTCCGTCAGGTGCAGGCTGAGGTGCCCGGCTCACCCATATTTGTGATGAAAATGGCACGCGGCGCCCGTCATTTGGAGGTGCAGCTGCTGGCTGATCAGTATGGCAATGCGATCAGTTTGTTTGGACGTGATTGTTCGATACAGCGACGCCATCAGAAAATCATTGAGGAGGCGCCGGCCATTGTGGCGCACGAGGAGGTCTTCGAGGACATGGAGAAGGCGGCTGTGCGTCTGGCCAAAATGGTGGGCTATGTGAGTGCCGGCACTGTTGAGTATCTGTATGACACCGAGGGCAGATATTTCTTCCTCGAGCTCAATCCTCGTCTGCAGGTGGAGCATCCTTGCACAGAAATGGTTGCCGATGTCAATTTGCCCGCCTGCCAGCTGCAGATTGGCATGGGCATCCCACTCTACCGTCTCAAGGACATACGTCTGCTGTATGGCGAATCTCCATGGGGCTCATCGGTCATTGACTTTGAGAATCCGACGAATAAGCCGCGTCCTTCGGGACACGTGATTGCCGCTCGCATCACCAGCGAGAATCCCGACGAGGGCTTCAAGCCCAGCTCTGGCACCGTCCAGGAGTTGAACTTCCGCTCGAGCAAAAACGTTTGGGGGTACTTCAGTGTGGCCGCCTCGGGTGGTTTGCACGAATTTGCCGACTCACAGTTTGGCCATTGTTTCTCCTGGGGGGAGAACCGTCAGCAGGCGCGTGAGAATCTCGTCATTGCCCTCAAGGAGCTCTCCATTCGTGGTGACTTCCGCACCACTGTCGAATATCTTATAACGTTGCTGGAGACGAATCGTTTCCTGGAAAATAGCATAGATACTGCATGGCTGGATGCACTGATTGCGGAGCGTATGCAGTCCGAGAAGCCGGACATCCTGTTGGGCGTCATGTGCGGAGCGTTGCACATAGCGGATCGTCAGATAACGGGAGCATTCAACAGTTTCCAGACCTCGCTGGAGAAGGGTCAAATCCAAGCGGCTAACACGCTGAGCAACGTGGTCGATGTGGAGCTAATCAACGATGGATTGCGCTACAAGGTGCAGGCGGCCAAAACTGGACTCAACTCCTATTTCCTGCTGATGAACAACTCCTTCAAAGAGATCGAGGTGCATCGCCTCTCAGATGGTGGTCTGCTCATCTCGCTAGAGGGTGCCTCTTACACCACCTACATGAAGGAGGAAGTGGATCGCTATCGTATCGTGATCGGCAATCAGACCTGTGTATTTGAAAAGGAGAATGATCCGTCGCTGTTGCGCAGCCCTTCCGCTGGCAAGTTGATCAATTTGCAGGTGGAGGATGGAGCACATGTGGCCAAGGGTCAATCATACGCCGAGATCGAAGTTATGAAAATGGTGATGACGCTGACTTCGCAGGAGGCGGGCACCGTCACTTTTGTGCGTCGTCCCGGCGCCGTCTTGGATGCGGGCACCCTGCTGGGCCACCTCGAGCTCGATGATCCCTCGCTGGTGACGAAGGCACAGCCCAACAAAAGTCAATTCCCCCAGCCGGAGAATCCACCCATACCCGAGAAACTGAATCGCGTGCACAACACGTACAAGGTCATATTGGAGAATACGTTGGCCGGATACTGTCTGCCGGAGCCGTTTAATGCCCAGCGATTGCGCGACATCATTGAGAAGTTCATGCAGAGTCTGCGTGATCCCTCGCTGCCACTGCTCGAGCTGCAGGAGGTTATTGCCTCCATCTCGGGCCGCATACCCATCTCCGTGGAGAAGAAGATCCGCAAACTGATGACCCTCTACGAACGGAACATCACCAGTGTGCTGGCCCAGTTCCCATCGCAACAGATTGCCAGCGTCATTGATAGCCATGCAGCAACGTTGCAAAAGCGTGCGGATCGCGATGTCTTCTTCCTGACCACGCAGAGCATTGTGCAGCTGGTGCAGCGCTATAGGAATGGCATACGGGGACGGATGAAGGCCGCCGTCCATGAGCTGCTGCGTCAATATTACGATGTGGAGTCCCAGTTCCAGCATGGACACTATGACAAGTGTGTCGGCCAGGTGCGGGAGCAGAACAAGGATGATATGCTGACGGTGGTCGACACGATATTCTCGCACTCGCAGGTGGCCAAAAAGAATCTGCTGGTCACGCTGCTCATCGATCACCTGTGGGCCAACGAGCCCGGCCTGACCGATGAGCTGGCCAACACGCTGAGTGAGCTAACCTCGCTGAATCGGGCGGAGCACTCCCGAGTCGCGCTGCGATCGCGCCAGGTGCTCATCGCCGCCCATCAGCCGGCCTATGAGCTGCGTCACAATCAAATGGAGTCCATATTCCTATCGGCCGTCGATATGTACGGTCATGACTTCCATCCGGAGAATCTACAGCGTCTGATCCAGTCGGAGACATCGATCTTCGATATACTCCACGACTTCTTCTATCACACCAATCGCGCCGTCTGCAATGCCGCCCTCGAGGTGTATGTGCGACGTGCTTACACCTCCTACGAGCTAACCAGTCTGCAGCATCTGGAGCTGTCCGGCGGACTGCCGCTCGTGCACTTTCAATTCCTGCTGCCGACGGCGCATCCCAATCGCTTGTTCTCGCGTATGAGCTCACCGGACGGACTGGATCAGGCTGCCGCCGAGCCGATGGGCAGTTCCTTTGTCCGCACAGGTGCCATTGCTGCCTTTGATTCGTTCGAACACTTCTCGATGTACTCGGATGAGATTCTCGATCTGCTCGAAGACTTTGTCTCGCCGGCAATGGTCAATGCCAAAGTGCTCGAAGCTGTCGAAGCAGTGGATTCCATTTCAGATAGTCGCCACAGCACCTCGATCAATGTTTCGCTCTCCGATCCCATTTCGCGTGCAAACGCCGCCGAGGAGGCCAAATCGACGGAACCGATACACATCATTAGTGTGGCGGTGCGGGAGACGGGGGAAATGGACGATGTGCAGATGGCACAGATCTTTGGCAACTATTGCAACGAGCACAACGAGGAGCTCTTCCAGCGGCGCATTCGTCGCATCACGTTTGCCGCTCTGAAGAAACGCCAGTTTCCCAAGTTCTTCACTTATCGGGCACGCGATAAATTCGAGGAGGATCGCATCTACAGGCATCTGGAGCCGGCATCTGCTTTCCACTTGGAGCTGAATCGCATGAGGACCTATGATTTGGAGGCGTTGCCAACGGCTAATCAGAAAATGCATTTGTATTTGGGCAGGGCAAAGGTGTCCAAGGGTCAAGAGGTCACCGACTATCGTTTCTTTATTCGTTCGATCATCCGGCACTCGGATCTGATCACCAAGGAGGCATCATTCGAATACCTCCAAAATGAGGGCGAACGCGTTCTCCTGGAGGCCATGGATGAGCTGGAGGTGGCCTTTTCGCATCCGCATGCGAAGCGCACCGACTGCAATCATATCTTCCTCAACTTTGTGCCCACTGTCATCATGGATCCGGGGAAAATCGAAGAGTCCGTGACCAAGATGATCATGCGCTATGGTCCACGTCTCTGGAAACTGCGCGTCCTTCAAGCCGAACTCAAGATGGTCATCCGCCAGTCGCCGCAATCGCCCACGCAGGCAGTGCGTCTCTGCATCGCCAACGACTCCGGTTACTTCCTCGACATCTCCATGTACACCGAGCAAACCGAACCCGGAACGGGCATTGTAAGTTTCTACGGATGTCTCCAAATCAACTAATAAACTAATCTCGCTTAACTCGCCCTCTTTCCCATGACAGATCAAGTTCAAGGCTTATGGCGAGAAGCAGGGATCACTGAATGGTCACCCCATATCGACGCCGTACATGACCAAGGACTTCCTGCAGCAGAAACGCTTCCAGGCACAATCGAATGGCACCACGTACGTATACGATATGCCCGACATGTTCCGCCAGATGACCGAACGCCATTGGCGGGAGTTCTCCAAGGCGCGACCCACTGTCGACATACGCATACCCGACAAGATTCTCATCGAGTGCAAGGAGCTGGTGCTCGAAGGCGACAATCTTGTCGAGATGCAACGTCTGCCCGGCGAGAATAATGTACGTATGCAGCAGATATAGGAGATCCGATGATGAATATAATAATCTGTCTAATCTCATCTCTTTGTTGTTGTTTTTCAGTGTGGAATGGTTGCTTGGCGCATTATTCTGGCCACACCCGAGTATCCGGCTGGTCGCGAGATAATCGTGATTGCCAATGATCTGACGTATTTGATTGGCTCCTTTGGCATCCAGGAGGATGTGCTCTTTGCCAAGGCATCGCAATTGGCGCGCCAGCTCAAAGTGCCCAGGGTAAGCAGCTTTACTTGCTCCCACTGCCAACTCCAACTCTACTCTAATCAATCATAATCTTCAGATCTATATATCGGTTAATAGCGGTGCACGCATTGGCCTCGCCGAGGAGGTGAAGGCCATGTTTAAGATTGCATGGGAAGATCCCGAGGAGCCCGACAAGGGTTTCAAATATCTCTACTTGTCCACGGAGGATTACGCCAAGGTGGCCAATCTCAACTCGGTGCGTGCGATTCTGATTGAGGATGAGGGCGAGCAGCGCTACAAGATCACCGACATCATCGGCAAAGATGATGGTCTGGGCGTTGAGAATCTACGCTATGCCGGCCTCATTGCTGGCGAAACTTCGCAGGCCTACGAGGAGATTGTGACCATTGCCATGGTCACTTGTCGCACCATCGGCATTGGCTCCTATGTGGTCCGTCTGGGTCAGCGTGTCATCCAAATCGACAACTCGCACATTATACTCACTGGCTATGCGGCCCTGAATAAGGTGAGGCTCTATTGAACCAGCTTGTTGTAATCCTTATCCTAATCCCACGCCTGCTTCTCCATTTTAGTTGCTCGGTCGCAAGGTTTATGCCTCGAATAATCAGCTTGGCGGTGTTCAAATTATGTTCAACAATGGTGTCACCCACAAAACGGAGGCCATTGATTTGGATGGTGTGTACACCATACTCGACTGGCTCTCTTACATTCCGGCCCACATTGGTTGCGATCTGCCCATCATCTTGCCCAGCGATCGCATCGATCGTCCCGTTGACTTTATGCCCACCAAATCCCCATATGACCCACGCTGGATGCTCGCCGGCCGTGTCAATCCCGCCAATGGCAATGAATGGGAGAATGGATTCTTTGATCGCGACTCCTGGAGCGAGATTATGGCGTCGTGGGCCAAAACCGTGGTCACGGGACGTGCTCGATTGGGTGGTGTGCCCGTTGGCGTCATTGCCGTGGAGACGCGTTCCGTGGAGGTAGAAATGCCCGCCGATCCGGCCAATTTGGATTCCGAGGCGAAGACACTGCAGCAGGCGGGTCAGGTCTGGTATCCGGATTCATCGTACAAGACTGCGCAGGCCATTAAGGATTTCGGACGCGAGGAGCTGCCGCTGATTGTGTTCGCCAACTGGCGTGGCTTCTCAGGCGGCATGAAGGACATGTACGAACAGATTGTCAAATTTGGCGCCTACATTGTGGACGGATTGCGCGAGTACAAGAAGCCGGTGCTCATCTATCTGCCACCCAATGCCGAGCTGCGTGGCGGAGCCTGGGCGGTGCTCGATTCGCTCATCAATCCGCGCTACATGGAAACCTATGCCGATCCAGAGGCACGTGGCGGTGTCCTCGAGCCCGAGGGCATTGTCGAAATCAAGTACAAAGAGAAGGACCTCATTAAAACAATACACAGACTGGATGCCACCACAATCGGGGTAAAGCTAAAGACCATATATTTATATAGAAATATATACAATATTATTATATTATTCGTTTCTAGCTGAAACGGGAGCACGATGAAGCCATTGCCGCCGGCGACAAGGTGAAGGCCGCCCAGGTGGATGAGAAGATCAAGGCGCGCATTGCGGTGCTGATGCATGTTTATCACACGGTCGCCGTGCACTTTGCCGATCTTCACGATACGCCCGAACGGATGCTGGAGAAGGAGTGCATCAGCGAGATTGTGGCATGGCGCGATTCACGTCGCTGGCTGTACTGGCGTCTTCGTCGACTGCTGCTCGAGGATGCATATATAAAGAAGATATTGCGTGCCCAGGACAATCTCTCCGTCGGCCAGGCCAAGCAGATGCTGCTCCGCTGGCTAGTCGAGGATAAGGGCGCCGCTGAGGTAAAGATGAGATAGCAATTCACACACGAAATGGATTTAATTTGTATTTTTACTAGGCCTACTTGTGGGACAATAATGAGGAAATGGTAAACTGGTACCACGAGCAAACAAACACCGAGTCGATTGTGTCCAAGAATGTGACCTCTGTGCGGCGGGATGCCATCATCTCAACGATATCCAAAATGCTTGAGGTAGTCTCAAATTTGTTAAGTGATATAATTGCTGCTTTTGCTAATGGGCAAACTATCCAAATTTTTTGTAGGACTGCCCGGAAGTGGCGCTGGACGCTGTTGTTGGCCTCTGCCAGGGATTGACGCCAGTTAATCGGGGCGTCGTTGTGCGCACCCTCGCACAAATGCAGCTGAACGAGGAGTCTTCGGCGAATACCCAGGGATGACTTTACCTCCACTATTAAGTTGAGTCAGCTCGTCGTCTACAAATATTGGGGAATCTGTCTGTGAATCGACGATGTGTCTGTTTTTTTTGGATAGATGCTTTCAGCAAACTGTTGTGAAGACTTGCTTTTGTATAATACTACGAGGGAGCAAATGTTTTGCATTTGGTTTAGTTGAATTTTCTTAAATGTAATTAGCCTATTATTATATTAGTTACTACTACTTAGTTACTTCAAATGGAAAGCAGACGTTGCGCCGAGCTGCCTTTATTTTTGAAATTGTAGGCGTGGGTAATACGAGGAACACTCATTAAATTTTCAAAAAAAAAAAAAAGCATACATATAAATTTATATATATATATATATATATATATATACACTGTCTATCTTTGTATTTGTATTGTATACAAAAGCAAAACTTTCCGCTAGTTGTCTAAGACTTAAAAATGTTTATACACAGAGATTTTTTTGTGAATTATACGAATAGAAAGACTATTGTGAATATATGTATGTACATGTTTCATAAAAATTGAATTTCATTTTGAAAAATTGAATTCGATTCGGATTGGTTTTCTGTTTTGCATTGATCCATGGGATCATTTTATATGCATCTCATATTTATTTCTTAAATTCAAAATGAAATTTACATGCAAGTAATATATAAAACATGTCGAACTTTGACCCGGCTGCAACCAATCCACTACAGATTCATACTATATATGATGAGAATTTCAGTTATGATCTGATCCCGCTCGCATGCTCAGTTCTGTTTATCCAGCCAGTCAGGCTCGGCAATGCCAATCTTCTCAATGATGGAATTCACTTGGTAGCACAGCGATTGGATTTGACGATCCCATTGCGGCAGCAGTTCACGATTCTCAAAGTGCACAATCCCAGAGATCTGATCAATGTGCCCATTCATCCGACCCTCGGTGATCATTTGTGAGGCAATCTTCTCGGCTTTCGCTGCGGGTATGTCCAACAGTGCTCCCAACTCTTCGAACGTGATGTTATTGTACAATTTGCTGGCGGACAACAAGTTGTGCTCGAAGACAGCGCGATCCAGTATGGACGAGCCATCCGGTGTGGCAGCCTTCTGATGATCCTGCAACAGTGCCTCGAACTCCTGCAGCTCAGAGCGTCGTATGATACGCTCCAAGTACATTTTCTCCAGTATACCATAGGCTGGTAAATGCTGACAGCGCTCATCCTTAAATAGTGTCGCCAGCATGCGAGAGCGCTGCTGTCCAGCCGACGCCAGCACCGTGCAGATAAGAGCCTTCTTCAGGGCGGTCATGCGCTCACCTTGGTCCACGATCTTACGATAGGACAGTTCGTTGTAACGTTGGGCAGCTTCAATGAATTTTCGACGGTAATCGAGAACGCGGGCATAGCACACTTTATACAGAACCTGCAGCAAGCAAGTGGAAATACGTTAAATAAAAATGAAGGAGCAGGTTATATTTGTAAGGGATACGCACCTGTAATTCTTCAGAGTTAGTTTCGGCCTGCAACAGCGAAGCACGATTGATGAACAGCTCGGCCTGCACGGAATCATTGTCCTCCAAATAGAGACGTGCTATTTTCAGGTATGTACCCAGTTTGCACTCCACAGAGTACTGTTTTTGGCCAGTCTCCAGGGGAATGCCGACAAGAACATTGGCCGCATCACGCCATTGCCGATTGCGTTCATATATGTTGGCCAAATGGAATCGTATGCCGGCCACCTGCTCCTCGAATGAGATGACGCGTGGATGGACTTTCTCCAGTGTGAAATGAGACAGCTGCTTGGACATGTCGTCGGGCAACTTGCTCAGCTCGACGCCCACATCATTCAGTATCTGGCGAGCGATGACCAGGCTAACATGCTCGTTGACAATGGCCTCCACAAAGAGCTTTAGGGTATCGATCAATTCGGGGCCGGTGTTCGTGAGGACACTTTTCAATAGTTGGCGGTACTTGTCTGCTTGGTCCTTGTGTGTGCCGATGAAGTTGGTCAAGATCATTAGCTGCGTCCGCAACACCGCCGTCGATATCCCCATTATTTAGGATCGTAACCACTAATTCTTTCTAAACTGCACCTAAGAAATCACACGAAACTAATAATATTATCGATAAGAACGCAACAGTGCTGAGCAGCGCCGTTCAGTACTCGCTATCGATGTAAGTGGCAAATCGATAAGCCATAAATTTTACATAGCAGCAACAAACACACCTATCGATAAGTGCACTCGATAAGCAAACAAAGCGGGAAGCACTTTGTCATCTGGAAATCTAGCATGGATGTTGATCATGGAAGATGACGATGATGACTACAGCATAGATGCAAGTCCTACAGATCCAAGTGGGAGTTATTCCAACAGATCGCAACGCTCACGTAGACGAATAACTTGTACAAAGACAAAGCCGGCAACTGCAACGCAATTGCAATGTGAAATCGTAAATCTTGGTGAATTGGAACATTGTTTTGATCTGCGCGAAGCGCAGCTTTTCGAAGCCGATCGCTTGGACTGCTTGCGAGCCCGACAAGAACCGGCACGAGAACGTCCCGTGCCAGCTTCGCAAGACTTCCAGACACTGCAAACCCTGCTAGAAAATGACCAGATACCCATGGAAAAGACCGAACCGGAGGCCGACTATGAAATTGCAACCCAGTTGTTGAGCACTCCATTAAGCGTAGTCCAAGAGATCCTTCAGGATTTCTGTGGTTCACCCAGTTACGTGGACGAGGAGCTGCCCACATGCGATGATGCTCTGCCCTGGTTTCGTTTCAGGGATAAACAAATTAAGACATTTGCACGCCGTTCAGCGACAACAGCTTCGACAGCACCAATACCAACAGTTAATGATGATGATGATCGCTCGAGTTGTTCCTCGGAGTTGTCGATCCAAGAAGATTTCACCGCACAAGTTCCAACGGCAACGCACTGTGACTTCGATGCCAACAGCTCACAGAAGATCTGTGAGAATCTGCTCAATCTCAGCGCGTATTTCACACAAAAAAACAATGCAAATCTATCGATTGATTTGCCCGACATGCAAACGGGACTCAATGATTCCACTCTAATGGAACTGAAGGAGTACAATGAGTTGGATGATGCCACAGATGTTTTGGAGGACATTGGCTACTTTGTTGGCAAAACGGAGCAATGCAAATATGTTGATAACTGTGATAATAAAACGATAGGTAAAGTTTCCAGAAGAGCTCATAAATATTTATTATAATGTTCTCAATTTGTAGATAATGCTGAATTTTCTCTATTTAGTGAGAGAACTCGAATCTTAGCGACAGAGATCCAAAGCACGGAAAAGGGTAACTATATCCCATGCAAAAAGTCACAAAATTTAATTTCAATTTCTTACACAGATGCACAACTTTGCGGAGATTGGTTCGATGGCGATTTCGATAGTCAAAATTTAACTAAAAAGGATGCAAAGGAGAAACCGCAGAAAAGGGAAACCACAAATCCATCGACTCATTTACTTGAAGGAATCCCCCTAAGTGAATGGCAACCAATCGATATAGCAGATTCACTCAAGAAAATTAACGTAAAAACTGAACTGGAATCTAATTGTAATCAGCTGGAAATGCTTACATTCAGTGAATGGCAACCAATTGATATTCCGGATGCCATCGAATTCCGGACTGTTTCAGACAAGACAATACAAGTTTCAGAAGTTAAGCAGCAGGATTCTGCGAAATTAATGACTGATCTGATGGAAAGCCACTCGCAGAAACAACAAGAAGCTAGAAATGATAGAAATCCACATTCTGAATTTTCAGAAAACATAGAATTTCGCACTGCATCAAATAAAACTGTGAAACTAACGGAGGAAATGCGAAAGAAGGCAGCAATATTAATGGCCAATTTGGAAGCTGACACTGCAAATTCCCAAGATTGCCATCAGTTAAATATAAATTATGGATTCTGCACAGCATCAAATAAGACCATTGAAGTGACGAAGCAGATGCAAAGACCAGCGGCAATGGCTGATTTCGAAATCAACAATCAGTTAAAAAGAGAAGCGGATGCCTCTGACTGTGAAATGCTCGAGGGGATTCCCCTTAGCGAATGGCAGCCAATGGATGTTCCAAACAGTTTAAACCATGAAGATGCAGAAACGAATCAATTGGATATGATTCCATTCAGTGAATGGCAGCCCATGAGTGATTCAGATGATGTTGCATTTCGCACTGCCTCAAATAAGGCAATCGCCATTTCTGAGGAGAAACTGGCAGAAGCTGCAAGATTAATGGCTGATGTAGAAGCAAGCTATTCCCAGAAACTAAGAGAGTATAGAAATGAGGGCAATCCTCATTCAGACATATCAGGAGACATTGAGTTCCGCACAGCATCCAATAAAACGATGAAATTAACAGAGGAGATGCGCAAGAAGGCAGCAATGCTCATGGCTGATTTGGAAACAAACTGCAATCAGTTGGACAAGATCCAGCGAAAGGAATACCCGGCAGAATCTGCTGAATTCCGCACAGCATCCAATAAAACAATTCAACTTTCAGATGAGAAGAAAAAGGCAGCACTAAAACTAATGGCTGAGGTAGAAGCAAGCTATTCCCAGAAACTAAGGGAAGATAGAGATGATGGGATGAACCATTCAGATATATCTGGAAGCATTGAATTACGTACTGCATCAAATAAAGTAGTGGAAATAACAGAGGAGATGCGCAAGAAGGCAGCAATGCTGATGGCTGATTTGGAATCAAACTGCAATCAGTTGGACGAGATTCAATTAAAGCAAATTCCACCGCAGAACATCTTAGAATGTATCCAAGTCACCAAAGAAGTAGTAGAAGAGACGGTTAAAATTGCAATGTCCGATGTGGAAGCAGTAATCCCAGAGCCACCCAGTGAAGCTAACAATGAGATCACATCATGTGCACGGGTAACTAGGCAAAAGGTTCACCAAGTGACGGCGACGCCGCATCAGCCTCAGACATCCACATTGGAGGTGCCGCTTGAGACGCCCAAGTGCACTCCAGAGATGGAATGCGCGCTGACGCAGCTCACGGAGCGTTCGCCGCTGGACCGTGCAACAAAAAGTTCGATAATAACGCGTCGCAATCTGTTGTCGCTGAATAAGCAACGTAAACTCAAAAGGGATTCGGAGAATTGCAGCACGGATGCCAGCCATACACCGATCAGACTGCGCTTTACTCCAATGGCAGCCTCGACCAGCACACCCGTTCCCAATCGAAAGGAAGATAGTAAAGCGATTTCGCAATCGCAGCGGACTGCCAGGGATCGGAGCTGCTCTCAGGATTCGCCACGCGTGCTGAGAGCACGTGTTGGCAAGCGGCGCAGTGAAGATGTTTTATCACCCATTTATGCGCCCGCAAACAAGACACGACGTCTAGGCTTAAGTCGCATTCGCAATAAATCATCGCAAGACTTTTGAATAATTAAGTACGTTATGAAAAAGACTTATACACAAATATTGCAATGCTGGCAGTGTCATTTTTCAGCGCATT
The DNA here is from genome assembly GCA_035041595.1 of Drosophila basisetae. Taxonomy (NCBI): domain Eukaryota; kingdom Metazoa; phylum Arthropoda; class Insecta; order Diptera; family Drosophilidae; genus Drosophila; species Drosophila basisetae. The sequence continues at coordinate 16,752,923 of JAWNLB010000144.1, read as the reverse complement.
TCAGTTTTCGTCGTTTCACAACACTACCATATGTGAGTTCCAGTCTCTCATTCCATTTTCAGTTGGTAAAGAAGTAAATAAGTGTAATATAAAATAAATAAGCGCAGCTTAGAACACCCATAATCATTGTAAGTTACTAATAAAAAGCAATTATGTAAATAATAGACATAAAATCAAACGAAATCCGTTTAGTTACAATGGTTTTTAGCTGCACATCAACAAATCGAAATAAACTTTGTTTACGTTCGCTACCTAATTTGCATTGGAAGAAACCCAAATGCAGAAGGCAAAACAATCCAATAAGAAAGTGACTTCATGTTTTCGAAAAATGTCAGTTTGCCAATTGACTTGAATAATTAATAATAATATGACAGCATAGCGTAACATTTAATAGCTCTCACTTATGTTTATATGTACATACGTAAGCTAGCAGCTTTGACTTACATACTACATATGTATGTATGTATTTATGTATTGCTGTATGGATGCATGCGTGTGTGTGTGTTCCAGCAGCTGCATTCTCATGTGAAAGTGTGCACACAATTCCAATTGCCTACACTTGTTACACAAACAAGAAAAATACACATGTACATGTGTATATGTGTGTGTGTGTTTTATCATCCAGATTTTGTTTTTTGTGTTTGAATTGCGTGTCAATCGTTTATAATCGCTTATAGGCATTTGCCAAGGTCGCTTATATGTAGTCGAAGTAAGGCCTCAAAAGAATCATCCGGCAGACTATAGACGTACACCCATACAAATATATATATATATATATATGTTGTGTGTTGTGTGTGTTTCTGTGTAGATAGACCCGCATCTGCGCTATTAGTTTAGCTATTTAAAATTGTGCGCGCTCTCAGCACAGACTTTATCAGAATAAAAAAAAAGAACGAAATTCTAGTATAGGGTTTCTGTCTGAGTTTTCGGGAGAGTTACGAGCAATACGTTCCGAGTTCTAATCACTGCGCTTTAAAATTCGTTACAGTTGAGCACATTTACAGTTTGAAAGCACTTCTGTTTTTTTTTTATTATATTCGCCAGTTGTGTCTAGTTTCCTCGCCAGAGTGCTGAATTGTTTTTTTTTTTTGTATTTTCGCTTGCGCCACGTCAGTTGAAATTTTCAATAATCTCTCCATATGTGTTGTGAGTACATGTACAATATCAAAACAAACAATTCTCGTTGATATATTCGCAGAGGCAGCCGCTAGACTCGGGCATATAAAACAAAACTGTAAACCAAGATGGGTGACGAACTCGATGGCTGCGAATGCATTTGGTCCCACGAAATGGCCATGCAAAGGCTCATCAATTTTGTAAGTTTCCATCAATTGTTAGCCACAACTATAAGTAAAGATATTTATAATCAAAATATCTCAACAGATACGCCAGAATCAGAACGCTTGCTCCGATACTACGTGCATTGATGGTAAGTACTTTCCAGTACAGTGAACGCTCGCTAAGTAGAATTTGCATCTTCACTTAAGTCTATAAATATTATATACAATATTTATATTTTTCAACTGCAAACATTTATGTTTATTTTAACGAATTGAAATATAAATTTGAATAATAGTCATTAATATTGAGCATTTTAAAATTTAGGAGATTGTATACTGTAATTAAATTATTTACATATTTAGCTTAGACTTAAAAGTGAATTCCACAAACGTGAGATTCTAATTAGCGAGCGAGTACTGTATCCCAACCACTGTATTAACTTGCTCTTGTATTTAGTGAGCGGACGTGTCACGGGCCAGGCTGGCGCCGACGACTCTTGCGGCAATAGCATTCGGATTGCCATCGCCTTCTTGCTGCTGGCCATTTTCATGTACATTGTGAATCCGAGCACCTGGAGTCGGTTTACCGCCAACAGCAAGAACAGTCGCCGGGATAACAACCCGGATGGTGCGCCACCGCCGCACCAGCCACGGCCGGCCATCAATTGAGGGCTCACTGTGGTGCTACAGCTTGCATTTTTCTTTCCGTTTATAGTTACATACACATATATGCATACAAATATATACATATGGGTGCAAATGTATATATCTAAAGTATCTACATATTCGCCAAATAAATGGGCAGCAAATACATAAATGAAAACGGCACCTATCTAGAGTGTGTGTGTTGTGTGTGTGTGTGTGTGTTGTGTGTGTGTATGTGTCTGTGTTCTCGGTCACTACAATTAAATCAATTGACACAACTCTCATTTACTAAATATCAAATTTTGTACAAACTTACTACTGAATTACTTACTGCAATGCATGCAGACATAAAAATATATATATATGTATATCTGTATATATATATATATGGCATATAATTTCGCCTGTGTGTAATCTCAATACAGAAATTGGTAAATAAACTTGGGCTAAGGCCAAAATATAGAGAAACTGCAACTTCTACGCTTGTGTGTTAGTAAAACCCGAGTCGTATGTATTTTTGTGTATTTACAAATTAAAAACATGTCGAAATCGATTGCAATCCCAAGTTAGTCGTCATCATTTTGCAGCTTTTCCATTCGCTGGCGTACATTTTTGAGCACGCCTTTCATTTGCTCGTATTTGCCTGTGGAATCGGGCAGATTCTCAAAGTTAATCACATCGCTGACGCCCACCTTGAAATTATCGCCCACTGGCAACTTGTCATAGATGGAGAACTTCAATACGGGCGTGCCCTCAATCGATGGACCATTAAAGATTGGCGCTTTGCTGACTTCTGGAGCAGCAGCTGAAGATGATGCAGGAACTGAAGATGGAGCTGGAGCTGGAGCTGGAGCAGGAGCTGTTTCTATTGTGGATTCATTCAACTCGACTGTGCCGACTTCACTTGCGTTTAGTGAACTGTTTGCTTCGAGCTGCTCCAACAATTGTGCCTGCTGCGCCCTGAGATCCTCCAGGGTCGGAGATGGTGCACGTTTTGCTGTTCCTTCCGTTGGTGGCGGTGGTGGCGGTGCGGCCTGTAGGCACTCTATGGGCAGGGGAGGCTGCATAGCTGCCTCATCCTCATCATCATCGACGTCCATGTCGTGCTCGACTAAGTTGGAGCTGCGTTCAATCGCCATGGGATTCGCATCATGCGGCGTGGGCAACTCAATTAGTTTCTTGCGTTTGTAACCCTTTGTCACATTTTCACCCAGCGACTTGATGAAGTTTGCTTTGAGCTGTTGCTCCTGAAACCGAGGTACATTGTGATGCTGATAGTCCTGCAAAAGGATTTAAGTTTGGATAGAATTAATTATCTGGGGATTGCCGAAGTATTTCAAATACCCTTGCAGAAATCAGCAAAATTGAATGACTCGATGCCAGCAATGAGTACATAAGTATTCTATGGGTTCGCCAAAGTTCTCCAAAGAATCGTAATGCCCTCTGCAAGGGGTATATTTATAGTTGGCTTGGTTGCATGCAATATTTACATCATAGAACTTGCTGCCGGGCTCTACATTGAAGCCGGGGAAATCAATAATTTTATTGATATCATATTTAAAGCTGTCGGCTTCGCCCTCCTCGTGCTGCGGTCCCTGCACTTCGCTGCCCTGCAATTGCCAATAAGTTAAGCTACATTTGATATATATATATGTGCATCATTTTAAGCATACTCACGTCCGCATTAAAGAGCGCAATGCCCGAGCTTTGGACCTTGGCCTCCTCGAGCCAGGCGGGTGGGTAGCCCATCAGTCGCATACGATAGAACATGAATGGCAGCTCGCCGCGACTGAAGCCCATCGCATGGCGTGTCTTACTGCTAATCTTGCCGGGTCGAATGTGGGCGAATCGTTGCTCCGTGTCTACGTGATAGCGTTCCGCGCGGAAATTGGAACGCTTGCGGGCACGCTGAATTCGGGCTTGATTGCGGGGTCGCGTGCACTCGCGCAGCGAATGATCCGTATCGCCGCAGTTGAAGCACGATGATTGCACCTTGGGCCGGAAGCATTTGTTGACCGCCTCCAATTTCTGTCTCTTGCGCGCCGACGTCTCCTCGTCGAGGATGTCGCCGTGGCTGCGCTTGTATGAAGGCACTTGAGCGGCATTTAAACGCACAGCTGGCGCCGTATCAATCAAAAAGAGATCGTCATCAGGCAGTGAAACAATTTCGCTCTTTTCATGGGCAATAATGCTTGGTGTCGAATCGCTTAATTTAAACACAATTTCATCTTCGGCAAACGTTGTATTTAACACTTTGAGCAGACGCTTGTGCAAGCTCTCGTAGTCGTCCAGGTCACGAAAATGCACTTCAAATATCACCTTGCCAGCCTGCTAATATAATTTACTAATAATAATTGTTGTGATTTTAGCTAATTTTCTTTTTACTGTACTTCGTTGTTTGTTTCCCCTGTGGGGACGGGGGGCGGGGGTGATTGCCGGGATTTGGCGGCAATGTTAACGTGTTCAGTGTCGGCTTCTGTGACTTCGCCATCTTCCAAATCGGCATCCGCATCGCTGTCAATTGTTGTTATTGAATCGTTAATTACAATTACGCTATCGTCCATTTCTTTTTCATTAAATAAAGCCGAAATGATTATTTTTTCGTTCATTAGATTGTGTTTATGGTTCCAGGGCTGCACAGTCGATGAACTAGTTACTTTGACACAGCCAGTGTTGCCGCTTCAGCCTTTTTACGACCAAAGCTGTTACTTTTCAATTTGAGTTAGCCGGAAAAAAGAGCAAACAGCTCTTGTAAGGAAGTCTCTGATTTTTTCAACAATTACATATACATCGCTGGCATGTTTAAGCACAGAATAAATCATCAGGCTTATATGACCCATAGGATGTTGAAATATATAATTTGGTAGTTAAGTTAATCGTAATAGTTATTGCTATTCCAATCAAAAAATTTTAATTTTTAAACTTAGCTTTTTAATACGAATTTTCTTTTCTGCCATTGTTTTGGTGGATTTGTCCCCTGTTAGTAATGGATAGTCCGCAGCATTATCATTTTGTCTAGTCACAGCCGCGGCAATCTTTTATTCAAACGATAATGTATCGCTCATTTCGATTTCTTCTTTCATGTGTTGCACATATATATTATTTTCATATTTATTTGTATTTTTGAACACATGGCCTTGAGCTAAGAATCACATTCACAGGTGCAGTGGAATTCAAAAAATCAAACCCCGGATCTGAAAATTTCCAATATTTCCACTTTTTAAAAATCATCTAAAAAAAAGAATTTAAATAATTCAAGTAAGATCTTGTTTTTGACGTATTCACATATTTGTTAAATATATATCTATTTCCCATTGCAGACCAATTCGATGAACATAAAGTTACAGTCAACATCACATATGTTGGTCTTTTTTTTCCGGACACACACCACAAAATGTTGCCAAAGCGACAGCCATTCATTTAATAAAAAGCGCTAAAAATCATGCCGATGGCCGTATGATAAGATGCCCATTTATCAGCACCATTGTGTTGGAGAGAACAGATATGGAGGTAAGTTTGCCATATAACCGGCATTTAAAGTCTAATATAATAAGACCATATTTGTTTGTTAGTCACATGTTCAAAAGTGCGCATGCCGCAGAGATCCTGCACAATGTTGATTTGATGGAATGCTCGCAGGGATGATGAGCTGCCTTCGGGCACATATGATCCAATGGAATATTGGCATAACAGCCTTACACTGCATGGCGTCTCTCGAAAAGAGCGACAGCATTTCCGGAAAAGCGAACGTGAACGATTGCAAAAATAAAGCAGCAACAAGAGAAACTACAAGAATACTTAAGCAAACATTTATGCAATATGATATATTATATAACGTTTAACATATAACATATATAATAATATTATTGTATACAGCGTGCGAAGCACAATAAAAGATAAGAAAATAATTATGCATAACATAACAAAACATAACATAAATAACACATTCCAATAAAACCGAATAAAACAATTATATAAATAAATAAAATGTTACATTATTTTATGCCTATTATGATAAATAATGTGGTAAACTAATCTACTCCGCGGGTGCAGAGATTTGCCTTCTCTTATTTCTCTTTATTTTCTCTTAATATTTATCTTTCTCTTTTTCACGTTTTACTTTCCATTTTACATTTTTTTTTTTTTTGTGGTTTTTTTAAACATTTTTATTTAATTTATTTATTTACTTTATATCGTTTAATTTCTAAGTTTAATTAGAGTAAAATAAATTAATTTTTACATTTATATAATTGACAACCATTTTTTTTAAATTGAGCACGGCTTGAAATCCATTAAATGAATAAATTTAAAATAAAATAAAAATAAGTATTACTTAATTTTATTGATCTAATGTGATTGATTCATTTAGATGCATGAATATATGTAGAAAATACAAGTTGACTTCCGCAATTGGTATGATTGTTGATTATAAGTGAAACAAACAGAAATCAAATCAAGATCGCATTGGGAATGCGAGTCAAGTGCTCCTTTTGGGTTTGGATAGATTAACAGAGAACAGCAGACGCGTCATGCCTGATTTGAGAATCTAGAGAATCGCCGATTGAATGCCAACTGGACAGCGACGATCATTGAATAATGCTGCCCCAGAATCACCATCATTATTAATTCCACTTACAACTGGTGGGGGAATTCTCAGCAACAACAACAAGTCTGTGAAGTTTCGAATGATACAAAAAAAAGTAATGGAATAAAAGAGTGCGCAAAAATCGGCGACAATTGTTGCATGCAAATTAATTTTTGTAGTTTAAGCATAAATAGCTCGGTCTCGGTTCGAGCTGCTCCACACAAGCCATGGATCTGCTCAAGTGTTGCCTTATGCTGCTGGCCATCAGCGCCGCCTACGTGCTGGCCACGCCCACTGCTCTCAGCAAATCCAAGCAAAGTGTCATATACTTCGAGAAGCCCATAAGTCTGCCAAATCCCGCACAGCTTGTAAGCGCTTTGCCTGCCAAATTCTCGGAGAAAGCCGCACAGCTGAAAAATTCTGCCCAGCTTCTGAGTTCTCTGCCCGCCAAATTTACCAAATGGGGCGGAGGCGGAGGCGGAGGTTGGGGCGGAGGTTGGGGCGGAGCTGGTGGTCATGGTCATGGGCATGGTCATGGTCACGGACACGGTCACGGCCACGGTCACGGACATCACGGTTAATTCAAGTAGTTTTCATTAGCTGCAGTTGTAACTGATGATTTATGGAATATGTTAAAGCATTGGTACAAATATATTAAGTTAAAAATCGAATTATAATAATTTTCTAGAGCTCTGAAATTATGCTGCAAATAGTTTGCTTATGTGTAATGTAAATTATAATTAAAAAATAAATAAAATAAAAGATTTTAAACATTCATTGCAAGTATTGTGGATACCAAGACAAACTCAATAAGGAAAGTAAAACTTTAAAAAGAGATGGGTAAATCTCTCAACCAGCGGTAAGGTATTGCATATAATAATTTCTTATACATATATAAGTTAAATATATATATATATATATATATATGCATATATCATATATGCGTAAATATTTTTTTAATTGTTTTTTTTTGCTTTTTAATTGTTACAATCTTAAACATTGATTTATTTGCGATAGTCCGCATAATAACATTTTCTTACATAGTCAAAAAGTGGTTTGGACTAAAATTTATAAAAAAAAAAAAAATACAATTCGGTTTATATTTTAAATGAATAAACATGAATTTTAAAAATTATAATGCCGTTAAATAAAAATGCAGAATCGAATCTATTTCTGTTTTCAGCTGGTATTCGCATTGAAACGTTCTCGTTTGCTTCTTAATTATTTATTATTTATTTGTGTAGTCTTAATAGCGTTAGCAATTTGTACTTTGGCTTGTTTCAAGCTAAAGTCAGCCTCTCTGGCGGCTAACCCGCTGTTTGGAAAGCGAAAGGATGACAATTGCCAATATATGTAACATATTTCAATAAGCGCATATCGATGTGCATTTATATATATATATATATATATAAACATTTGTATATAAATAATGAATCGTCCTTGCTGCCTAATGATATCCTTTGTGGGCAAATTGACAGATCCCATTGCCGTTGTAGTTGTGGCAAGCAATTGCATTGAAGATGAAGATGAAGACATTAATTCACAGCAGCAACAAGTGATAAGAGCGCATTCTAATCAACGTGCCACATAATCATAATCATAAACATAATGATACGACACACAGACACACACACGCACACACACGCATATAATTTATACAGTTGTCTCGGGGGCGCTTTGTAATCAGCAGCAGCAACAAAAGTATTATGCAAAAAGGAGACCGCAACAAGCCAGCACCCGACAGCCAGCAACACCCCCTTAGCCAATGTGAATAAGGGGCTATATAAGCCGCTTGGCCCCAAGTTTCGCAAACATTTTGGCACAGTTTGCAGAGCCCAGCGGAGTTTTGTCAACGAGTTAAACCAACAACAGGCACTCACTCAGTCATTCACTCAGTCAGTCAGTCAGTCGGACAGTTGAAATCATTGCTTACAAAATGGTGAGTGCGAACCGATCTGTTAAAAACCACATAAATAATTAGCAAGTAAGAATGCTCTCGACTACAAAATACCCTGTAGCCAGCCCAAAAATATACATTTGTTGAGTTTGTGAAAAAACTCTTAACTTAAAAAAAAAAAACAGACAAAATCGATCTAAAAACTAAGTAAACAATTATTTCTGAATAAAACATTTTCTTAAAATTTTAAAGGATTTTTTCGAACTATAATTTTTAATAAGGGAAAATATCTTTTCTGAAATTGTGAAAATCGTTTGGAAATGTTGTCTCTCGGCTACTCATTTAGAGTTTAGCTTCTCTCTGCTTTAGATCTAAAATCTTAAGTTTTCTAAAAATATAATTATTTAAATCTAAAATGTTTGCATATATGAAATTTTAATAGCCACTTGTTAAATAATAATAATAATACAAAAAGTGTCAAAAATGCTAATATATATATAGAATATATATATAAGAAAACTGTAGAAATTTGACATATTTTTTTATACATTTACAAAAAATGTGCCCATGAAATGAAAAAAAACTCTTTTTTTAAGAAATATAATTTCTCATTAATAAGGTGAGTTGCCCTTGGCACCAAAAAAGAAATTAATTTGTAATATATATCAAAAATAATATGTATTTTAAGTTTGCAGTCTCTTGCTTTGATAAACTTCAAGATATATATAAGAAAAAACTGGTTTTGGAAACAGATTTTTATAGATTTTGGGAAAACAGAAAAGGTTTTTAGAAAAAAAAAAGTTTCATATACGAGAATTTATATACTCAAAATTTGGTGTCTCTAGTTGGAATATAGCTATATAAATTTAGCTACCAATGCTATATAACCAGTTCTAATGGCTACAGGGTATATTGAAAGAGACCACGATCGACACTTGGGCAATCTTTTGGCTTGCTGGCTATTTTTAGACGCAGTTTCAATTACACCACACAAAACGGGTTTGATTAACTGAATGCCAGCAATAACAATCTAAAATTGCAATCGAAATGAAATTCAAAATAGAATTCGCTGAGAGACAGCTAAAAATACATGTTTTATTGCTACTTATGCAATCAATATGAAAATAGTAAGTAAAACTAGTTGCTTGGCTAGAGATTGTTCATAATATGAGTAGTTAATTATTTTAATTATAAATGTATCTCTTCATATCTATGCAGTGCGTTAAATAACTAACTAAGAATGTGAATTTCTTAAATGGCAGCAGTTTAATCTGGTTATCTGGCTATCTGCTCTGTTGCCTTAAGTGGCCATCACGAGTCAGAGTCACGAATTTAGACATTGATATATGTATATATATATATATATACGGCAGATCATATTGCTGTGACCTTTGCTGGGGTCTATCACTGCCAACCCTCCCTCGTCCCTGCGTCTGTCTTTCACTGTGAAAGTGCCTGCGAATTTGAGTGTTTTATTTTTGTGGCATGTGATTCGCATTTCCTTACAATGTGCACGCTAAGTATTTATAATTTGCGTGTGCGCCGCTAATTTAGTCAACTTTTGCACATATGTATGTCTCTCGTCCATATATCTCCAACAAGTACCAGCAATTAACTGTCACACAGACGCCAGCGCTAGCTACCCTTACCCACCCAATAACCAAAAACGACCCCACCACCCGACCACCTGTTTAGCTACTTAGCTAGCTAATTGCGCAATAAATATAATCGCACTGTTACCGTTACTCGAGTAATTAATCATTCGCAAATGTCTTAAACTGATGCCAAACGCCTAAGCAATATATTTGTACAGTAGTCACTGGCTAACTATAACTTCCAGTATTTAGTATTGTTGACTTGGCGCCAGCAAAAAACATATACAAAGAGGTCAAACAAACAAACAAAAAACAATTCTTCAGAATGTTTGTATTATTTATTTTCGAATTTTTTAAGCCATTTCAATTGAAATTTTTTAATCAATTTTTTCTTTTTTATTCCCCCAACACATTGAGAATGGCTAAATGAAGTTGAGCAAAATTAATAGAGTTTAATAGGTAAAAGGAAGCATGTGCGACCCCATTATATATATATCATATATATCAATCATGTTTATTTCGATTTATCGATAACTGACCGCGTTCCGCGAATATCGGTACAAATCGATTCTTATCAAAAGTTGGGAAACGGAGAACATTATTTATTTATTTAATGCGCTCTAAAAATACTCCATATTTTTTTAAAAAGTGTTTAAAAAATTAAATTTTAAAATTAATGCAACGAAAATGTTATTAGAATTATTTCTAAATGTAATTAGTTACAGTGTAGAATAGAAATTCAATTTAAATTTAAAATGAAATAATTTAAAGATTATCGGATCAAATTAAATAAACTTGATCTGCACTGGGTATATTTATGTATTCAACAAATATGGCTTGAAGTATAAGAATTGTTAATATTTTTAATATGAAAGCAAGGCTGTTGAATTTTCTAGCGATCACTGCACAAAATAAATATTGTATTTCTACTGCAACATTTGCAACGACTAGCTGTCAATAGTGTGTGTTGTGTGTTGTGTGTGTGAAACAACAACACACGCCCAGACAACACGTCTGACAGTTTGTGAGCTTATTGAATCATACTTGTGCCACATTAGAAGTTTGTTGACACTCTGACGTATACGTAATGTGATTATATGCTATATACACATAGTTGATATGCAGGTTAGAGAGAGGTGCACACAAAAATATATTATTATTTATTATTTACATGTGTTACAAACGGAATATACGAGCCGCAGGCCAAACGGGCAAAGTCGTTCATTGTAATTGTAACCGGGCGTATAATTTATATATATACATATATATATGTGTACATAATATGCACATATATAGATATATATATGACTTTGGTTGGGAATTATATACGATCATATTTAAGTCCGGGGGCTGTGGCGTTGCCGCCCCAAAACGGAAATGGCTAATAATTTGCGACGCAGCTGAAAGCGTTTTACATTTTACACGCTTTTTACATGGTACGCGATGTCGTCAACTCGGAGGTGGAGGTGCTCCAAGAACTGTCGGGAAAGACACTTTACACACACAAACACACATATATATATATATATATATATATATATTTATATATATGTATATATATATACCACGCTGTAGAGGCAATAAAAGGCATTGTTTTAATTTGCATACCCTGGTAAAAAAAAAAGAAATTACTTTCGCAAAGATAAAAAAATTCTTATTATTTAGTTTTTCATATCACAAAAACTTTTCAGTGCATACTTTTGGGATACGCTACTTATCGATAGGCGATAACTCCATTTCCTCAAGCATGCGTTTGCAATAGATGTGCGCAAAAATATCAACTTTTTAATGAATTACAGAAGAATTCTACTTTTACTTTTACTTCACAAAACAAATACTTTCCAGTGCATACTTGTAGGCTCTATTCGTTATCGACAGTCGATAATCAAATCAGTTGAAAATAAATACAAGATTTTAATTGAAATACTAAACTGATTGGCTCAAAAGCAATAGATGAGAAATATGAGCATGTTGCGCCAAGGGTAGCTGATAGTCGTGCATAGCCAAGATCAAAATGTTCTTTGCTCATTTATGCTCGCGACTCTTTTTATTTTGGTGAGTGCCGGGGAATTACAGTTACATGCTACAATTTCAATTTTAACTTGCGCATAAGTGTGTGTGTGAGTGAGTGACTTGAGCAGTGGCGTCGCTGGCAAGGGGCTGCTTTCGTAAGTGGGAAGTCTTTGTCTGCCCCAAGTTGACATTAGAGACGCAATGCAATGACAAAAAATAAGACACACACACACCCAATTATCTACACAAAAAAATGTGGAGGGGGGCAGCGCAATAATGGGGCCGCCTTGTGTGACAGACAGACACTCAAACTCGAGCAACATATAAGTAAATGTGTGTGTGTGTGTGTGTGGGTGTATGCCAACGATCGTCCGTGTTCCAGTGCTCAGTTCTCAGTGATCATTTCCCCCAACAGGCGGTCGCAACATTTTGTACATTCATTTTTTGCATTTAGTCTGCTTTCGTTGCTCAGGCGGCTTGACATTTTTCAACAAGAAATATAAAAAAAAAATACGAAGATTATTCTTTAAATGTGTTTTTTTTTATCTTTCTTAATTTTCGACGAGTATCGTCGCCTTGGCATAAAGCTAGCTATATGTAAATCCGATTTTATATATATGCGAGCAAAAAGTATTTATTCTCGTGCGTTGCAGTTCAATTTTTGGGCTATCCAAAAATCTTAACTATATATATATATATATATATATTTATATGTGTGTATGTATATATTTATGTGATGCACAGTCAATTGTGAATTATCAGTGACAACGTGAGAATTGTGCGGCCCTTGTCAGGGGCGACACTTTCGATATACGCAGCGGATCAATTATGTGGAAATATATTTACAAAGATACATACACTTGTTTGTATGTGTATATGTGTTAATAAATATGTGTCTGTGTCTGTGCTTGTGTGCGTGCGTGCATATGTAAGGCAATTCCGATGCCCTGGCACTGAATGTCACTAAACGCGCCAACCACTCGCATTGCGTGCGAAATACCCCGCAACCATCCACCGCCTCCTCCTCCGTCAACGTCAGCGCGCCTATTACGAGTGTCTGTGTGTGTATGTGTGAGAGAGAGCGATCGTGCGTGATTGTGTGCGTGTGCAGAGCGTAAATCGCACGTACAAACAAGCAAACAAGCAGAGAGCGAAAAGAGAGCATCCAAGAGCGGAGCAAGAGGAAGATGCAGTGCGAGTGAAACGGAAAAAAAAAACAAAAAAGAAGAAAAACAAGCCAAAAAAATAAATAAAAAGCACACACAGATATAACAATTTTTGTGCTCTCGCGTGCAACAATTGAAATAGAGAATACAAAATAGAGAGAGTGTGTGAGAGAGAGTGCGCAGGGGCAGTGTCTTGTTTGATTTCTTTGGTCAATTGTCATTTTGGTCTGGCCACGCCCACCGATGCCGATGCCTAGGCCGCATCAGCGCAACGCTCACAAAGATCTAACCAAAATCCACACAAAATGGCGATAAACTCAAGCGCCAGAGAAACGCCCAAGCGACAAGTTTAGAAAACAACAAGAAAAGAAAACAAGATATCAAGCAACAAAAACTAAACCAAAACTCGAACCACATTTTATGCAACGAAACTTTGCCAAAGGCCCAATAGCAGCAGAGGCGGCCGCAGCAGCAGCAGCAGCCTCAGCAGCAAAGAGCGTCGCCCGATAGGCGATAAGCGCCCAAAACGACTTGTGCGGCCGCAAAAGATACAAAAAAAAAAAAACAAATATAAAAACGAAAACAAAAAAAAAACGGAGAAAAAGCTCGCATTCAACTCGAAACAAGCGCCTAAGGTAAGCGTTACTCCAAATCCGATCTTTGATTCGTATTTTTTTTAGTGCTTATGCATATTTGCATATTGTCTGCTCGTCTGTGTTTGTTTACATTTATCACACACACACAGACACGTACACACACAGCGCAAGTTCAACTTTGTTGTTTGTTTGTTTGTTGCTGTTTGCTTTGTGGCCCAGTTTGAGGTTATTAACATTGAATTCAGTTCGTACCAGCTTCCTTCCAATCTCCACTCTCCACAAATCATCAGAAATTTAACACTTTTCATTTATTATTATTATTATTGTTGTGAAGAAATTGTTACAAGGTCATTTATTTGTTGAGCGTGAATATATATATATATAAAATATTTACGGTATATGCCCGTGTGTATGTTGTAATACCTACAAACAGATACACGAATATATATAGTTATTATATTTAATTTAATTTGAGTCAAACTTTTTTCTCGAGCATCTTATACACACACACACACGCACACACAAATAGAAGCACGTACGCACTCACTCACACGCACACGAGAAGTGCTGTTTGCTTCAATTTCCGGTTCCGTTTTGCAAGTAATACGCGCCTCTGTGTGTGTGTGTGTGTGTGTGTGTGTGTGTGTGTGTATAAGTGCGATCGTGCGTGTGTGTCAAATGTTTGATTGTATTCAATTTAGAGAGGCATGGGAACATTTTTATTAAAACAATTCAGCTGTGATTTCGAGATTTTTATTTTCAATTGTTTCACGGGAAAGTAACCATTTAAAAGCTTTTAACACTAACTATACACTCACCAAAAAATCGACCTGAATTTTTATAAGGAAGTGTAAGTCACCTTATTATTCAGAAAGTATATTTTAAAAAATGGATGGTTGTATTATTTAAAACCTGAAGTTTACCATTCGTAATTCTAGGGTACATTTTTCTAAAATTAAGATAAAATATGTCATATCTTCGGGGTATTTTTGATATGTGTACTCAGAACTATAAAATGAGCTTTTATTATATTTACTAATATTATTTAACATTTGTGTTTTCATATAATTCATATAATTTAACATCTTAGCCAAAATAGAGAAGAAGCCTTTCTAATTTATATAAACTTTCTAGAACAAGGTAATTTTTCTGTTTGGAATGCTTCAATTACTGTATTTATTTTCCACTCATGTCTCTGGGAACAGTATAAAAATGTAATTGGCTATCTTACGAGTTTGCTTATCTATCGTCATAGCTGGGTTTCTCATGAATCACGACATAAAAGATATAAAAAAAACAGCAAGTGAATTATATAATCAATTAAAAATAAATGTAAATTAATTGATGATCATATTGTTTTCGGGCACTAATTGCTTTCAGTTTGCTCATTCACAATAATAATAATAACAATATCGGGAAATGACCATACAATAACACTCCCACATGAGGTTGAATATTTTTAGTCCCTTTTTTGGTGTGGTTAACCAGAAATTGACACAGTGACCACAATATTCTGGCTTAAATTTTATTCCACAGTTCTGTTAATGCGAGTACGTAAACAGAAATTGTTCCGGAACAACTGTCAGCATCGCCTGGAATTGAGAACTTTCAACTGGCACTTTCCAGCGTGGAATCATTTGTATTGTATTCACACGGAATGTTCCCTCGCTTGGGATTGAATTGTGATGTGGTTGGCAGGCAAAGGAAAATAATAAAATATTCAATACTGCAACTTATAGTTGAATTGACTAAACGGATACCCTGTAATTTAATCCTGGAATAGAACTAACAACGCTCTGCTCGCCGTCTGTGTCAGCCTGGTGGTATGCAGTAGTAATTTTAAACTGATTATAGAAAATAAAGATTTCGGCAGAGGAAGAAAAATAAGATGCGATAAGACATAATAATAAGATACAAGAAATATATATATTTATTTGATGATTCCATAAGGTTAATCACATATTCCAAGAGCAAGGAGAGAGATCTTCCAGGCTAACATTAATTTATTTAACGGTTAAGGAACGTAAAGAGAAATAGGATTTATTAAATGAACACGTTGAGCATTCCTCTTAACAACTTTAACAGGGTAACAATGGAACTTGCCGGGAACAAAGTGATTGTTGTTCTATGACAATTATATGTTGCAATTATTGCATTGATTACGTGCGTCAGAAAAATTCACAAAATACTTGCGGGAAATCCAAAAGCAGCAGCAGCATTCAATATAACAGAGATCCTCAGAGAGAGCGAGAGCGAGAGCGAGAGCGAGAGAGCAATTACAGTTACAGTTTATGCCGCTAGCAACAAGTGGCCCAAAGAGAGAAAAACGCACACGCATACGAAAAACAAGAGCAAGAGCACATTTATGGAAGAGAGCATAACAGCAGATTAACAGAACGCTCTTCGCTCGGCAACATTTTGCACAAACAAAAAGCGGCGCAACATGTGTCTGAGCATGTTACAGCATGTGAACAAAATTTGTTGCACAACAACGCATATATTATGGGCGAAACGAAATCAATAATGATGTCGATTTTGGTATGTTAAGTTAACATGCATGAAATGAATCATAACAGATTGCGATTCAGTCGACACCCAACAGCCAAACAATGTTGCAGAGGTAAGAGGGTCGCTCTCACAGTTTCTTACAAAAATTCAGTATAAAAAACCAAAACCGGATTCCCGAGTGCAACAGTTTCAATCTGAACAGCGTGGCGAGCAGGTCGTTTTCCGAGAGACAACTTATAGCATAAATATCGACATATTTTCTTTCCACACTTCAAAGATCATATAAGCCCGCAGCAACAAGTTGAATCAACAATTAAGGAAAACAGAATAAACAAAATACCATATTAAAAAAAAAAACGAAACGAAAACCAGTGCAAAACCAAAAGTGCCAATTTAAATTTTTTAAATAAATACACAGATATATTAAATGCAAATATTCAATATTGATTAAATATATCCAGTGCAATCTATCAAAGGTGATTTAAAATACGTAGGAAATTTTCCAACTTTTAATAAATATCTTAAATACAAAAACAAAAAAATAATAATAATAAACTCGACGCAGCTTTCAATTTTAAAATTACAACAACAAATCTAAATAAGACGTAAAAACCCCAACAAAAAAAGGTTTTTATCTTTTTTCGAATTATGTGAATTGTGGAAAAATACCGCGCTAAAAGTTTTATGTTGTTATTGTTGTTTTATAATTGTTATTATTTTAATTATTGTTGTTGTTGAAAAATGCAACAATTCGCAACAGGCACTTGATACCGGAACTGCAACAAACTATTGGTTGTGTTATATTCCAAATACCAAATTCAGCTTACCAACTGCCAAAAACGTTACAGTGATCACTCGCAAATTGGAACTGTGCAATTGATTAATTGCCAATTGATTTTTATTATCGTGTAAATTTTTGATTTTAAAAAGTAAATTAAATATTGCTTAAAAATAAGTATTATATTATTATTGTCATTTTTTTGGAGATTCCTCGTGCACATTTTTAATTTTGGAAAGCAATTAAAATATTTATTATTATTATGATTCGCTGCTTTAGCGATAATAATTGATTAGATTATTTAACATTTCTCGTAATTTTCAGTATTTGTAATATAAATAAGAAGCGAAGAAGAGTAAATAATATTTTAAAATAAATCAAATTCAATTTCCATTTCGATTTTTGAACATTTTCCAATTTTGGAAGTGACCACTGTACCAATAACCAATTGCTGCTTATCGCGATCGTTTTAATCTCGGCGCGCAGGTCGCACACTGCACTTAAAAAAAAGGGGGACTACCTGCTGGGTGTGTGTGTGTGTGTGTGTCGGTGTGAGTGTATGTTTGTGTGTGTGTGTGTCTCGTTTTTTTTTTTGACTCTGCGCCTGCGCCTAAAGCAGCACGACAACACTCAGCATCTTGTCAGTGTGTCGTCATCGTCATCGGTATCGATTTGAGATCCAAGCCATAACCAAATCATTGCGGCAACCGGCACAAATGCTCTCTTTGTCTGCATGTGTGTGTGTGTGTGTGTGTGTGTATGTGTGCCCTTTGTTGTTGCCTTTTCGCATTATGCTGCCACCTTGCAGCAGCTCGCACATACTAATCGAGCTACAACCACAGGCCACACAGATGAGCAGCACTTTGAGCCACGTTTTCCAGTGCGCTGTTGTTGTACATTTTTGACATTGTTTCTTTTCTTTTGGCTCTGTTGCCATGAGCAGAGGGTGCGCCAACAACACACAGACACAGAGACAAGAAAACTTTCGTTGATATTTGTATTTTTTTTTTATTGTTGCTTGCGATGATGTCATAAGTTCTTATTGGTGCGTGGTGGAAGTGAAGAGCAAATGGAAAAAAATAAATTAAAAATTAATAAAAAGGGAAGAAGCAGGCAACGCGCTCATAGGGACAACGACACACGAACGATTGGAATGTTTGGAATTATGGCATTCGATGACTTTGATATTTTTGTGCGAGCGGCGTTTCCTAGAAATAGAAACAAAAATGTGTTCCATGACCAATGTTGATGTTGTTATTGCCACACACAATTGAGCGCTTGCAACAGGAAATATATATATATATACATATATATATATATATATATATATATATATATATTTATATGTATATATATAAATATTATGCTTAAGCAAACACAGCACACACATTTGCATTTGTATTTATTTTTTGCACGCAAACACTTCCGACATTTTAAATGCAACGAGCGAAGCGATCAGACCGGCTAAATAAATCAACATCAGCAGCAATAACCAACAATAACAAAAACGACAGCAGCAGCAGCAGCGGAGGGAACAGCAGTTAAAGAGCAAAAATCAGCCATGTGCATTCAGCCCAGCCAGCCCTCTCTCCCTCTCCATCTGTCTCTCTCTCTCTCACACTCCTTCTCTCATTTTCTCTTCGGCCCTCTCTTTGTGAACTGCTGCTGCAGTTTGGCCGTTAAAGCGCTGCATATAAATGATTTTAATCAATGGCGTTGTCACACACACACAACATTAATAATAATAATAATTGACAACGATCGCATGAGCTGCAAGAAATGTGTGGAGTGTTTGGAATGCGCAATGGAAGGGCAAACAAACACATTCCACACGCACTCTCAACACGGATTCCATTCAAAAAGAGCAGGCGAAAGCTGCTTGGTGGAATTAGTTGAACATTTCACTTTTATGCATAGTAAAACCTAGAAATATAAGCTCTTAATGATTGATTAATCAGCGTTTGACAGCAACAGCAACAACAATAACGACAACAACGAGAAATTTTGTTATTAATAGTTTGCATTTATTTTTAGCAAAGGTTGTAAGCCTTCAAGTAAATATACGCTGCGGCAAATCAACTTAATAAAACAGCCAATAATAATAAATTAAACCAAAAAGGAACATAACAAATAATAATAAAAAACCGTGTGTTAAACGAGTACTTAAAACAAACAGCAAACTCGAGTACTTAAACAACTAATTACAACCAAACAAATTTGAAAAACGTTTCACTGTAAAACGTGAAAAAAAAACAAACAAACACACAAAAAACAACAAACAGCAAACAAAACGATCGCTATGAAGAAGCTGTCACTAAATGTGAGTATCAATTCCAATATTCCGAGGGGAGGTTAATTTGAACAAGATTCCGTTCCAAGAACTCCAGCATCTTAAAATATGTACATACATATACAGTATATATAGAAATACATGTGTATATGAGAACTGCACTTTTCAAGTTCAGAGAGTGGAGAGAAACGGAAACAGAAACCGAAACCGAAACAGAATTAAGAGACTCTTTCTATATACACATACATATATGAAATGGCATTGGTTAGCACTCGATCTCGATTTCGTTCTCGATCTCGATCTGGATGTCGGTCGGTCTCCGTCTCTGATTCCGATTCTGTGTGGCATGTTAATGAACTTGAAAAGGCCATGATAATGATGAAGTTGCACTTGATGTCTGCTGCTGATTGAAATCGAAATTGAAATGGAAATGGAAATCGAACTGACTGCAAATTAAAGTGCAATGCGCTGCAATGAAAGGAATCAATTGACTTAAAACACTTGCGCACACAAATTAACCATCCACTTTCTTTATTTTGTTATTTGCGAAATCAAATAACGCACCATTATTCAGCACTACAAAAGAATTATCTGGTTGAGAAAGTATTTAAAAATACGTTCGCCAATCGAGCATTAAAAGTCGATTACTACTTGTGAGGAAAGTATCGATACTGCTACAGTTCTAAGACTGCATTAGCTAACAATGCCTTTATATCGATAAGTACTTAAGAGAGTGGACTAAGGAGTCTCGATAATTACTTACCAGGCTGAGAGTACTTACATAGGCTGGAATAAATACTCTTTTTAAGCGTATTCCTATATTTCCAGATACCCATTTGCAATAAAAGTATTAGCAGCTACATGTTAGTTGATTTAACTGCAGCTGACCTTGCACATTGACTCTCTGAATTTGAATTGAATTTATAGTTAACTTTTTGATTCTTGTTCTTATATGTTCTGGAATAGATTTGAATGTGGCGATAAATCTTTGCAATGCTTTTTTGCTTCCTCTACTTCTGCTTCTTCTTCGACGATAACACGAACCATTCGCGATTCCAATCCATTGTTATTTGGGCACGCGTTTGCCTCGCCTAATTGAAAGGCAATTGGGCCGCACTCAAAAGGCTCGAGGCGCTTAAGCGATCTTCCTCTTCATATTCTTCTTGCTGTTGTTGTTTTTGAGTTGGCAACATGATAATGAAGTTGCTGCCGCTCGCTCTGGTCTCAAAAAAAAAAAAACGCCGGCAATCAAGTGGACTCTGATTGTTAGCAGCAGCAGCTGCGCACCGCACTTTGAGGTTAATGTGTGGCACAAAGATTCAGATACAGATACAAATGCGCCTTGCCACGCTTTGATGTTGCCAATTGAGAAATGGCCAGCAATGCCATATATCAAAGACACATTTGCATATGTTTTCCATATTATTATAAGTACTGCAATCCCACATATATGTATATGTGTGTGTGTGTTTCCACATATAACATCTGCCATATGCAGCCTCTGAGACAGCCCATATCTGACTGATTTTACAGTTCAATGCCCCAATAATTCGCCACTAAGTTTTGCCTGCTTTCCATTAATTCGACATTGGACTGTAACTACAATATAATACTGTATAAAGTGGCATACCCAATAGTTGACAGAGTATCTATAAGTAATTACTAAATAATTCAAGTTTTAAGTAGAAGTGGAATAGTTTAGCTAATGGAAAATTGAGTGTGTAACTAGCCAAAAAAGAGTTCCCAATAATAATGTATATTTATGAATTAAAATGTATATATGAATATTAAATGTATATGTCTCAAAAGTTTATTGTCTGTAGTCTAACCACAGCTAAAAATCAGATCAAATACATTATAACATTACTAAACAAAACCAGCTTTTTATTTATTTTATAAAAAATTTAAAAAACTAATTTAAAATACATTTTATAATTGGAAAGAAAAAGGTTTTTATTTTTATAATACATTTTTATTCATACTAATAATAGTCAACATAGGCTGTGAATTAATACATATTTCTAAAAAGGCAGTTAAAATATATTACGTAAATATAAAATCGAATTGAGTGTCTAAAAAAAAAGCTTTCACACTAAAAATAGCAAACGTTAATTATTTAATTGATATAGCTATGAAATAAGTCAGTTTATATGTTTGACTCAATTACAATGGAATTGGTATTTTTTAGTGCTGGAAAAAAACGCACATCCATAAAAATGATTCGCAATTAAGCTGTTTGATTAGCTAGTCAAATGTTATCTTTCGATCTTGATGACTTTATCCATTGTGTGACTCAATTATGGTGCTGGAACAAGGCGGAGGGGATGGTGGTGGATTGGTGCCTTTGGCGAATTCCTAATAATCATTTAATTGTAATAATGGCCAGATCGAAATCAATTTTTCAAATTGGCTGATGCAACAGTTTCTTGTTTTGCTCCACGAGTATATATATATATTTTTTTATAGTTTTTTTCTGTTTTTGCCATTGCCAGCAACATGATTTTTATGGCGTGTGTGTGTTTCTGTCTGTCTGCGCATTAAATTGGCCTTTAATGGCCATGTATATATATAATTATTTATAGATATCCATATTGCATTTATGCTGCAGAGTGTAGCAATTAACCGATTTTCATTTGTATGATTATTATTATTATTATGATGATGGTTATTGGTTCTGCTGCTGTTTCGATCGTAAAAGCGAATTGTTTTTCTGAACCAGCGGCAGGCAAATTAAATGTTGTAATAAGCCAATAAAAGCCATCAGACAATCCATAGAAGTGTTGTAATTAAAACTTGCCAAACGGAGCCACAAAACCCATCAAATCAAAAAAAAAAAAAAAAAACGGGGGCCCGTCACTAACAGCCAACAAGCCGTAAAATATTTTTAACAGCTACTTATTGCTGATAAACCAAAAACAGCGAAACAACAACAGTAGCAGCAGCTACAACAACAGCAAAAACAACAGGTTACCAAATAAGTCGCACACCATTTACAAATGTTAATGATTGATTTTATGTCACGTAATCGGTGGCAAACTAGTTTCCAGTTTGCAGTTTGCCGCCATTTTTCAACTTTAATTGACGTCAAAGCGCTTGCCTCAGCTCGCTCAATCCGTGCCCAGCACCACCACCCCCCATCCCCTTCCATCTACCTACCCCCTCGGCCCCTTAAGTCTTAGCCGCACTTGACGGCTTAGCTTAAGCGTCATACATTTCTTCCGTCCTTGGCCGTTTGGCAATAACAATAATAACAGTTTGCAATAGTGTTGTCAACAATGTTTAGCTGCTTGCATACCCTGTAACTTAATGCATTGACTGTGAATGCTTTCCTGTGGTATGCTACAAGATGTATTTTTCAAGAGATATTCTACCAGGGGTATTATTTTAAAGACATCCTGCCTGAGATATTCTACCTGAGGTAATCTTCCAGAGGTATTTCTCGAAAGATATTCTCCCGGAGGTATTCTTGTAGAGACACTCTTTCGGAAGTATTTTTTCAGAGATATTCCTTCAAAGGTAATCTTTCAGAGATATTCCTCCGCAGGTATTCACATAATTCCATTCTACAACTATTTTTATCTGAGCGTTTTTGTATTTTCATGCACTATTGCACTAAATACAGGTCAAGTGCCCAAAAGTATGTTACATAAAAGTAATAATTATTTTACAAAGTGCATAAGTTTTAGATTAGAGTAGTAAAAGACATACACGATTATTAAACACTCAAATATTGAGTTCGCATCACGGTTCCAAGCCGAAAACGTCTGAATCATATTTTCTAAGAACCTGACAAATATTAAATTTTAGCATTGAAATTCGAATTATTCATTGATTTATATATAGAAATGTATCTCAAATATGAACTTTTACTGACTACAAATAAATTTGGTGCACTCGAAATATATTTCATATACTTGGACTTTAATCTATTATTGCGATCACAATTATTAGAATATACAACGAGTGATACCCTGTAATTTCCAATTAATATACAAAGCAGTTGAACACCGAAGAACACTAAAATTCGAAATAAATGTTTGCTGTGCAAGCTGTTAAGCTGTTTTAATTAAAGCAAAAAAACCGCCTCTAAAACATTAAATTTGGATATTAGTCTTAGAAACAATAAAGAACGAACTTACCCTTGAGAGCCGAGTTTCATTAAGATTGAGAGACTAGTTCGCATTGAAACAGAGAGGTCAGGCGGATAGGCGGAAGGTGATGCTATATAAACCAAGCCGTTTATACAGATCGAGATTGTATATAGCCCTTGGAGTCGGTCATGTCTAAAAGACCTTCTAAATGGGTATTCAACTCATAGATCTTAGAAATTGCATTTATTATAGTATATTTAAGACGATGTACATTTCAAACCACGTTTAAGATTTGAGTTTTAGATATCTAAACATTATCCATTGAGTTTAATTAAATTAACACTAATTTCCAATCTTGCTCACTTTAAAGTTTTTTACTCTTTCCTTTTAACTCTGCTGTGAGAAATACGTAAATTGTTGATGTGATATCTCATTACGAGGTATGAAGTCTTTTTAGTTTACTAAATAAATCGCATCAGGTATATAAATATATATGTATATATTCATGATCTCTTCTGTTCTGTTGCAAGTTAAGGTTACACACTTACAGCTCGTAACTCCTAATGGGGCCAAAGACTTTGGCGTCAGCGACCACCATAAAAAATAATTAAAAAATAAATAAAAAAAATTAAATAAAAAATTAATCCAAAATTCACACGAATCGTTTATTGCATCAATCGAATGTGAATCGATTTCAACTGTGTGTGTGTATGTGCGAGTGTGTGCGAGTTTGTGTGAGTGTGTGTGGAATTTCTCGCATTCTTAGAATACACACAAATCTCGTGCATTTGGCGTGTTTGTTTTTTGTTTGTTTGTTTCTTGTTAATTCAACTTGTTCACACGTTCAATGGCCGTTTATTATACAAATATATATATATATATATATATATATATATATATATATATATATATGTAATAATTGCTGCCCGGTTTTGCACTTTGTTAGTCGTGACTCATTTCCATTTCCGTTTCTGGACAACACAAATATTGAATGTGCATTTGTGGAGCGCAAATGTATTAATTGACATCAAGTATTTGTGGCAATTTCTATTTGCAATTTGCGAATATAGGTCGCCATTTTTCCTCTTCTTTTGTTGTTGTTTCTGATTGCAAGCCAATTTTTTCTTATATTGTTTTTGTTTTGGGTGAAAGCACGAACACTTTTAATGAGTATCCGACTCGGTTACCGGTTAAATAGCAGCTGATAACAGATGGCCTTGGCTGGCTTATATGTATGGCGATCTTTGAAGACAGTCCAGAGCAATATTCGCTTCAAATTTGTTGACGCTATTATTATGTATTTTTATAGATGTTATCGACAACACTTTCTTTGAACTGATTATAGATAACTATATATAAACATATGTATAACAAATTGTAAGACTGTCGAAAGAAGTCGGGACACACAAAACCCATATACCCTTCCACCTTCGCTGTCAGAGTATAACAACTGATCGTCTGTCTGTCTGTCTGTCTGGGTAACCTTACATTTACAGACTGTTAATAAACTGTTAATGAAACATGTTTACAGATCTTAGCAGACTTTTAAATAATCAGCTCCTGGTTGGCTTGATAGCAATTAAATTTGCATTGATTTCACATCTTGATAATCGACTTACGTACATTATTCCGTATGACTAAAAATAAACCTTATTCAGTGGCTGGGTGGGTGGGGGTGTGTGGGAGCCAACAGCTGCGCCTAATGGGCCTATATAGAATGCAATTCGCTTAACGATTTTCGTTTGCGGTTTGCTAAATTTATTAATGTTGAATCACATTCGAAAACTTAATTATGTGTTTTATTCAAAATTGGCACAGTCAGCATGCGAAGCTTTAAATACTTAAATAATTTCCTCAATGGACTTGTTTAATTTATATACATATATAAATATATATAGACACATATATATATATATATATATATATATATATATATATATAACCTGTGACTGGCTGCATTTGCAAAAACTACTGAAAACTTGTTGTTGTATTTGCAGTATTGGTATTCATTTCGATTCACATTTGAAAAACGAGTCGAGACCAGTTTTCGGTTCTCCATGCATGCTTAATTGTTTTGCTTTCAATTAAACTAATCAAATGCGAATTGTTATTGTATGACAATAGTATAGTAGTGTCTGTGTGTGTATGTGTGTGTGTGAGTGTGTGTGTCGAATAGTCGCCCAACTGGCTGGCAAATCAGCCAGGTGAAGTTCTCGCTTAAATGCTAGACTTGCCTATTATCAATCGGATCTAATAGAAACCAATCTATTTGAGCCATCATATCAAGCCATTTCAAAGTCAACGCGTCAAATAAATTGATAAATTAACTACTGTATTCAGTTGTTTTTATTTCAAATAAAATAGATTATAAGAGATTTGAAAGATTTGTACTATATACACTTTTTTAATAAATCTGATTTATTTATTTGCATTTTTATGGAGTTATTAAAAAGATAATATAAATAATAATACCTTGGAAATCATTATATTATTAAAGAAATATAATAAAATAACAAGAACAAAACTTTACAAATTATACATTTTCCTATATATCTCAAAAAGTAATTTAAAACATTTAGTTAACGATACATATATAAAAGAGGCCATAAAAGGGCTAACAATTTTGCTAGCGAAGATATTCAAGGCAATTCTTGTAGAATTGCTAAATAAAATAATAACAAATTAAATTTTAAAAATTATGGATTTAGTTATTGATCATAAATAACTTTAAAACTTATCAATTTAGTCAAAGATCTTCCTCTCTATAACTGATATATATTTCCTCCATACACAGATTGACTCCTACCTATTTTAAATTAAATTTAAATATTAACTAAAAATATTAGACGACATAAAATAAATAAATAAATCTCATTCTGAGATTGAGTTAACTTAAAAGTTTAAAGCAGTTCGGCAAGGCTATATTGGTAAGAGATATGCCATAAATTCTGTTAGACTTTCCGCATAAAAACAAATTGAACCTGCTCTTGCTTATTTTTAAAATAAATTTGCAGCAAGGTAAATAAAGTCTTGACCAGTTTATGCCTGCCTGGCTTCGATCCGTAATTGATCCACATAATTGCATATTCATATGCGGTAAACGTAAATGTTTCTTTCCTTCTTTTTATTTTTTATGTTAACCGCCAGCAAGCAGGACTCAAACGAAAAGAAAAGAAACGAAAGAAAACCTGGTCATTAATGGAGTCCACGCGGCTCTTAAATGATAAGCCAAGTCAAGTCAAGTCGAGTCGAGTCGAGTCGCGTCACTTATTTTAAACATATATGCATATCACGTATACGCCTGGGTGTTCCACTCTGCATCTATAATGTATGCGAGATGTTAGTGTTTGTCGATCAAGAGTATACAAACACACACACACACACACAACACACACCCACATATACTTGCATGCATAACATGGCTGGCTGGCTGGCTGACGGGTTCGGTTCGGTTCGGTTCGTTTGGGTTCGGTTGGTTGACGCTGGCTGCGTTTGCCTCCTCAACAGCGCCAGACTCGCTGTCGTCGCTGCCTCTCACAAATGCCATGGCTTATGTAAGTGTGTGTGAGCTGATAAGAAAAAGACAACAGCAGCAGCAGCAGCAACAACAGCAGCAGCAGTTGTCTGTTGTTGTCTGAGACGAGGCTGGCAAACGCCAACAGCAGTTTTGCGATCTTCAGTTTTATTTTGTGTTGCCAACAAAGTTGATTGCTCGCGCGGTTGCCTTTTGTTTCACTAGATGCGCCCATTATAAATATTATTATCTTATTTTTGTTATTGTTAAAACAACATTTTCAAAGCGCATAAAAAAAAAGAAAGAAAAAACAAGTAAAAAATAGTGAAAAACAAATAACTGTGCAATAACTATTTGGATTCGAGTTGCCAGATATATTTACAATCGATTACGAAACGTGCAACTACTATTAATCTCAATAATACTAATTGCCGCACGAGGCACACACGATTAATCTGAGAGATCAGAAAAACAACAAGAACAACAACAAGAGCAGCAGCCAATTGACTCGCGGCATGCAACTTTATGAACGACGCAGCGACGGCGCTGCTGGAAGCCATAGAATGCCTCATCAAAAGCAGCAGGCGGTGGCCAAAGTGAGCGAAATTAATACACACACACACATGCAGCTACAATATCTGTGATACATATATATGCTCATCCTATTCACGGTGCTGTCAACATTCACAAACAGACGCCGACACCACCTGCCGCCATTTTGCAAATGACTCTCTGCTTGGTGCTCTGCTCTGCTCTGCTGCGCTGCTCTGCTTGCAGCGCTATTAATTTGATGCCATAGAATTTAATGCATATTAAATTGCAGATTAAAAGTGCGCGTGCGGTACAAGGCGAGAGTCCAGTTCCAGTTGCAGTTGCAACCCAAAATGCAAAATGCCACATGTCTAGTAAATTAACAGCACCGTTTAACGCAGCCGCGACGGCCAGTAACAGCAGCAACTGGCAACAACAACTGGCAACAATCACTGTGCCAGTTAATTTGGTACCAAGCAGTCTCGCCATGTCGTTGCTCATATTGTTGTTGTTGTTATTGTTATTATTGTGTTTCTTTGTGGCCATGGTACCATGCAGTCTCGTTAGCCGTTTCAACTAACTCAAGTGGGCTGTTTAAGCAGTTTCTATAATGGCTCTTAAAATTATGTTTAACTGACATATTCCAGGAGCAAGCTTAGCAGGAGCTGTATATTTATATTGCTATGATTTTATATAGCCTTAACATTTATGTTTTGGCAGACATAAAATTGATTCAAGCCAGCAGCAAACCAAAAAAATCAAAATGTAAAATGACAAAACATAAGCCGCGCTTAACAGCAATGTTAATAACAGTGTGCGCTGTGAATGGCACAAAATATGTGTCGCTTTTGCAGCTTAGCTTTGCCATGCTTGCGTAGCCAAGCGTTAAAAGTTGTTTATAGCAGAAATAGATGTTACTCTGTATATTTTTTTTTTGCAATTTTGTACATATCTCCGTATGTAGATATACTACTACAATGGACACGCTTGTTTGTTTGGACACAGTTTGCAGGAATTTCATTGTCAACTATTTGTCAATTCGCAGTAAAAAGCGAACAAATAACAGAGATATATTCACAGCGAGAGCATCATCATGATAACAGTGCTGCTAACAGTGCTGGACTTAAATATATGTATAAGTGTGTGCATATGTATATTTATATATATGTATAAGTATATTCTGTTGGGGGTGCCAAATTTTTTGAAACTATTGCGCATAAAAGAATTAAGAAATTCGTTATAATTGCCGTCATTATTTTTGGCTCATGACTTCATTCAATGTCGCTTGACAGCAGGCACACGCATACTCACACACACACACACGCATACAAGTAAAAAGCAATCAAAATCAAAGTTGAATAGTTTACAATTAGGGAAATCGACGTCAACATGAAACATGGCGCATCATTTTGTGCCACGCGCGACTCACGCCTATGAATCAGGTATATATATATATATATATATATATATATATTGTGCCCATTAAAAGTGGATAAGATGGGGATATAATAATGAGTGCGCAAGCTTAAAACTTGTACCAAAGCCATAACTGTATAAGTGCTAATATAAGAGTACTTTTGCATACGATTACGTGGTATACAGCAAGTCGTTCACATTTGAGTGGAGTGGCATGCTTATTTAGCTTATAATGCGACCGCTTGTATGCATGATAGACAAACAGACAGTTATTTAAATTGATACAAAGCGGCAGGCCGACAAACAAATGAAATCAATTGGCAGCTAATCAAAGCACAATGCAAACAAATTGCCAGCACAAGCTCTCTACGACGATGACGATGATGATGATGATCGTGAATTGTATCGATCTCGATTGATCGATCGATCTTATACACAATCTGTATGCGTTCGTTGGCTCCTTGGTGGTCAATGATGACGCCATCAGCAGCGGCAACAGCGACAGCAGAAGTAGAAGAGAGTATATATTTACAGCTACGGGTTAAAGCCTACTCTGTTACTTTACGCCCATCATATCGATTATGCAATTTTATGCGGCCGGCAAAAGTGTTAAATATAAATATGCAGAGGCGCACACACACATTCGAAGTCGAACTCGAACTCGTTCTCGAACTCTCGCTTGATGGCAATAAATCGTGCAATTCGAATCCAATTAGTGTGAAGCAGCACTCGCCGCTGCGCAGAGGTCGTCGTGTAGG
Source organism: Drosophila basisetae (assembly GCA_035041595.1). Classification (NCBI taxonomy): domain Eukaryota; kingdom Metazoa; phylum Arthropoda; class Insecta; order Diptera; family Drosophilidae; genus Drosophila; species Drosophila basisetae. The sequence continues at coordinate 16,723,260 of JAWNLB010000144.1, read as the reverse complement.
TAATGCGAGATGGCAGCAACAGCAGCAGCAGCTGCTGCTGTTAACTGCTGCTGTTCATATCATATGTACACATGCGTATTCACATATATGTATTTCAAGTGGCGCCATCTACTTAAATAAAACTAATACTTTTCGAATGTTGTGTTACGTCCATTTTGTTTACTTGTATTTTAGCTAGATGGCACTCACGTGCCATCACACAACACCTGCTAATTATACCACCCAAAACATACACACACACACACACACACACACACACACATAAATACATGCACACATACACAAAAAGAAAAAGCTTTATTTGAATTTTGGTTCAACATTTGGCAAACTGATTGATGAACTTTTCAACATTTTCTACATGCCATTTGGCCATAAATCAAAAAGCGACGACAACAAAAATGCGCTCAACTTAATTGAAAGCATCAACAAGCCAATAAAAAATCAATTTAAATAAACACCAACACATTGACTAAGAATCACACACACACACACATATATATATATATATATATGTATGTATAAATATGGCACGAAACGATCGACGATTGAAAGATAAGCGGGGGAGGTGCTAAGCAAGATGCTCAATAGAAAAGACGCAAAGTCGAAAATTCGTAGAAATAATTCGACAAATTGCTTGCATGCTTGTTGCTGTTATTGCTGTTGTTGTTCGAAAACGCGACGCTGTGTCTGCTTTGAATTTTCATTCATTTTTCAAAACAAACACACACAGATGCGAACATTTCGCACACGCCGCTTTTTTAAGTAACAGTACAAACAATTGGCACATACAGCAATGAAGATGTAGAAGAAGAAGAGCAATGGAAAAATTTGCAATTTTAATCAAATTATTCAATAGTTGAGGAATGTATGTCGACGCCGAACCGAACGTAATTGAAACCGAAAACGAAAACGAAACCACGCAAATTGATAAAAATATGCAAATACAAAAGTTGTATTTAAATGAATTGTTTTCTTTTTATTGTTATTGTTATTATTTTTTTTTGGGGGCTTGTCTGACTACGCACACAAAAGCAGCACAAAACATATACATATACGTATTTGTGTGTGTGTGTGTGTGTGTGTGTATATGTAAATGTATATGTATTTTTATTTATTTGTTCGCTGCTCCGGCTTTTTTCATGCGTGTAAATTTGTCGTTTTGTTTTTCTTGTGCCTTGCCGAGGTGGCTCGCTCTTTGAGCGCAGTTGTAAGTTTTGTACTTGGACTCGTAAATTAGCCAAGTATACAGACAGACGGACAGATTTGCAAATAATGCAATAAACATTGAAATTGCGCCCGCATCTATTTATAGAAGGCAGATGCGAAACCACTCTTGCCGCTGTTAGCACTCAAAGAACACCTTTATGAAGGAAGATGCCGAATGCAGATGATGCCGGCAGATACACACACACACACACATACATAGTTCTACAAGATCAACACACACACACACACACACACACACACACACACACACACATGCAATGCATTTAATTTATTTATAGCACACAATTTGCAGTTGCAGTTGCAGACAGTCGCTATTTTTAGACCATGCTAGACGATTTACGATTTACGATTAACAAGTACTCTTTGCACTTTGCCTTGAGTTACTGTCTCCGTCTCCGTATCCCCCTCCTCTCTCTCTCTCTCTCTCTCGCTCTACAACTCTTTGCAATTCGCCTTTTGATTGAGTCGGCGATTGTTGCTTGGGCCGACGGCCACCCGTTGTGCCTCTGCCTCTGCTTCTGCCTGCGCCTTTTTTTATTTTATTTTTTGTTGTTGCTGTTGCGGTTTCAAGGTTCAGCTTGGCCCATATCCACTTACCCAGTAAGCGGTTTTCGCAGCGCCAACTAAAGTAGAACTTAATTGTACCTGGTGACTGGTGGCTGACTAAAAATAGACCAACCAGATAGTAAATTGTGCTATTTTTAAACTATTTCCGGTACCTAAGCATTATCATATCACTGCATAAGCGATGCACTAAGCGAAAATAACAGAATATTAATTTCATTTGAAAAAGCATCTATAATATATATGGATGATCATCTTATTAATAGGAAATACCACAAAAAAAAACTATAACATTTATTAGAATTTTAGATAATTTTTTAATCATAATACCAATCTTAAATTCCCTCATCTAATATATAAAATTGAATTTAGCTATGGCAACACTGCCTCTTACATACTCTCTCCCTCTCTCTCTCTCGCTCTGTCTCTTTCTCGCTATATTTACGTGAACACCTTAAAATATATTCTTTTTTCGTTCCTTTCCAGATGTGTTCCCGCAACATAAAGATCTCGGTGGTGCTGTTTCTTGTCTTGATACCCATATTCACAGCGTTGCCCCACAGTCACAATCTATCGAAACGCAGCAATTTCTTCGATCTGGAATGCAAGGGCATCTTCAACAAGACCATGTTCTTCCGCCTGGACCGCATCTGTGAGGATTGCTATCAATTGTTCCGCGAGACGAGTATACATCGACTATGCAAGTAAGTTGCTATAACTAAAAGTAGTAAAATACACGCAAAACCCAACACGCCCTCAACACTAATCAGTCGAAATTTGTCTAGCAAGCAAATTGAGACAACCTATTTTCCCACACACCCAGACACACCCCACAGCCCACACCCCGCTCCCCTTTCCCCTTTCCACTTCTATCTCCATTTCCCAATTGCGTCCTCAACCACATCAGAGGGTCCACAGACCCAATTTGACAACAGTTCAAGGTGTCAAAAAAGTCGCAAATTGTGGCGCACAAAAAAAAACAAAGAAAAAAGAAAAAAGAGAAGAGAATTCTTTTTACCATGGTCATGTTTGATATCTGACCCTGACATGGTTATAAAGAAAACTAAGGAAACTTTCCGCATATTTATTATAAGCTATACACATATCTGACACATTTAACAAATATTTCTCAAAAAGAGAAGAAGAAAACAGAAAACAAACAAATCTAGCTATTTCCAGTCTGTTTCTTTTTATTTTGGTTACTTCTGAGTATTCCGTTGAGTTGACTTTTATCTAGCTGTTATCTATCTTATCTATGTATGCTAGCCGTATATTCTTCTTATCTATTTGCTGCAGGGCTAATTGTTTCGCCCATCAAACCTTCGGAGAATGCCTTAAAGTGCTGCTCATCGATGATGAAGAGATTGTCCAACTGCAGCATTATCTCAAAGTTATCAATGGCTCACCCTATCCCTTTCACAAGCCACAAGTCGTTTTCAAATACTAAGCACACTATCTAAATATCTCTAAATATTAATCTCTATCTGTCTATCTATCTATCTTCATTTGATTTACATATATACATATATATTAGTTTTCATGATTATTTTTGATTGAGATCTTGATTTCTTGTATGATTTTCGTTTTCCTTTTGTGTGTCGTTTGTTGTTTTTCTAGGAAAGACTGCTTTGATTCCAAATGGTTTGGCGAATGCGTTAAAGTGCTATTAACACCCACAGAAGAAATATCGAATTTACAGCATTTCATAAAAGTAGTAAATGGCTCGCCCATATCATTCAACATGGCGCCGGTTACATAACTCTAAAAGTGCTTGCTTGGGTTACCAAAACACCAACGAACACCAACGAACACCACCAGCAACACACACACACACACACACACACACACCTACACACACCCAACACACAGCCTCACACACTGAGAGAAATTCAAGAGAAAAGTGGATAAGCACACACACCTGAAGAATCTGAACAGCAACAAACACAACAACAATAGCAACTACAACGAGCAGAAGAGAACAAATTAAATATTTAACGCCCAAATTTAATTCGTACTTATTTATTACTGTATATGCTTTACAGTTATTAACTATACTATGTGTTTTTTTAAAAACGAATTATTTTAATTTATTTATTGAAACGTTATGCGTTTGTTCTAAGCGACGGCAACGGGCAAAGGCAAACACGGGGGGTTAACACACACACACATATACACAAACACACACACACATGCACACACACACACACTTGAGAACAGTGAGACAACACACACACACACACACATATATAAGGGGTATACATCTATAAATCGGTTTGGGGGATTTCTTCCCAGTTAGTATCGACGAACAGACAAACAGACAGACCCCGAAGCCGAAGAAGTATTTATTTCTAAGTATTCTTAGCTTGTTTATTATTGCGTTATCTATGTAAAATAAAAGATACATTGTTTTTAATATACTTATTTAATGTATAATTTTTTTTGTATTGTATTGTATGTAAAACAAAGAAGCAAAAAGAAAGAAAACAAAACAAAACAAAAAAGTACCGCGTATTCCAAGCAGCATTTACATTTTTACATACATCAAAGGGCATGAAAAAAAAAGGAAAAAAAAATACTACAAAAAAATACATTCTCACAGATGCACACATACAACACACACACACACACCTAAACACACACTCAATCGCACCCACAAACAAGACCGAAAGTATTTTGCATATGTATTACATTTTTGTGCTATTTTGTAAAGAATTAAACCGTAATTAGCGTAAAATTTGTTGGCAAAAAGAGAAAACAAATTATATACCCACAAGTACATACAAATATTTTAGTCTAGAACGCAATTTGTGCAAAACACAAGCAAAATAAAAACCCCTTTGGTAAAATAACAAAAAAAAACCTGAATTAAAAAAAAAAGAATGCATTAAAAATGTAGCAAAAAAAAAACAACAAAAAAATGAACAATGAACACAATTATGAATATTGTATGTAAAATAAATGAACAATCGCTGGCTATTTGAGGGCATCCAAAATTGTGATAAATGAAATTAGAATGCGACACTGACCAGGGAGAGAGAGAGAGTGACAAAGAGAGCAGCACAACACAACAAGCGCAAAGCACACAGGCAGACAGAAAAACACAGAGAGCGAGTGAGAGAGAGAGAGAGAGTGAAAGCAACAAGTGCGGCCAGCCAGCTGTCAACGATGTTTGGCGCGTCTCCGACGCGACTAAAAACGCGCGCTTACCGTTTTTATTTTGTGGTACGTTTTCAGTTCAAGTTTTTCATTTCATATTTATTAATTTTGTTTTTTGCCATGTTTTACTGTCAAGTGCAATTTTTGACTGTATTTTTTGCAATGCACTTGGCTGACGAAACACAACCAAATTTTGAATAGGCACAAATCAAATTTTTTGCATTTTGGCGCTCCACACATGTTTTTGTTTTGTGTGAAAGAGCAAAGCCTGAAATCGATACTTTTCGATACTTTTGAGATGATGTTCTAATGCAAGTGTTTTTCGCCCCCTCCCCAACAAACAGGCAAGACTGCTTCGGATCGGTGTTCTTCAACGCCTGCGTCGAGGCACTGCAGCTGCACGAGGAGATGGACAAGTACAATGAGTATCGCGATACCCTGGGACGCAAGTAAACACGGACGGACGAACGGACGGGCAAAACGAACGACGAGAAGGCGAAGGAGCAAAGAGCTATAGCAAAAAAAAAAACGCATAATACGAGTACTACTTATATACAACTTATACATATATATATATATGCAGCATATATACAATTATATATATTATATACACACACATACATACAAAAGGCACACACAAGAAAATTATCGCAGCGACAAATTCGCATAATACTTTTATGATTAAGTGAAAGAAAGGAAATTATAAAAAAAGAATAATAATATCCATATAAACTACTACTACTATACAACATATACGTATACACATATATAATAAAACATAATCAGCTACAAATATGTATTTTTTCGCGCACACTTCTCGTATTATTCTTTTATAGACATTTTGTACAATTGTTTTTCGTCGTTAAGGGCCCCACCCCCTCCTCCCACAGCTCCCTCGAACCATCCACCCCCCCACCACCCCTCTTCAATTTAAGTTTAGTTTTCAACTCGATATGAGTAACGATGTATGTATGTATGTTAATTTTTAGTTCAAGCAAAGGACAAAGAAGGAAAAACAGAGCTAAAATAAAAGAAACAGAAAAACGAAAAAATTCAAAAATGTCTGATGTAAATAATTATAATTTTTAGTTTTTTTTCTTTGCATACATACAAGGGGTATATATCTATACATATACCCAACACATATGAATATATTTTGTACATTTTTTGTGTATCCTTTAAGAAATTAAGTTACTTTGTTACGTTTACGTTCTAATTCTAACCGAAAAAAAGATAAACAATCGAAAAAAATCGACACACACACACGCACACATAGATAACCAGCCCACAGCATATTTCGATATTACATAATATGTACCCTTATTAATTTAAACTTGTTTGGATCTAGTCGTAAAATATAAATAAAAACTGTATATTTCAAGTGGAGACAAATCGGATTTCATTTCACATTTTTCCAGCTGCTGAAAAATTACTTTATTTTTATATATATCATCATTACATAGATTTCACATGTATATTGATAATCATCAATCGATCAATCAATCAATCATTCAACTCACTTCAGATGGATGAAGTGCCAAGTGTCGACTGTAAAACAAAGAGATTTTAACAGATTTTAAATGGAATCATAAGCATTTATTTGAACTATAAACAACAATTAACTAATCAGAAAGCATCCAAAAAACCAATTTAAATAAGTGTATTCTTGTACTAGTTTAGTGATTAAGCATTATTCATAGCAGGTTACCAAATTGTGCTTTGGGTTTGGTCATTTTTTTGATTTTGGTTATTGGTTAGTGAAGCATGCGGGTTTAGATTTTGTATCTAATTTCTGTGCAGCTTGTTTCTGTTTGTGGCGTGTTCTTTTCAAAGCTTAGCGGAAAGATAGAAAACCTTACCTGTGTCGACTACTTCCTCGACCTCGCCACCGTCGGGGGCATTATCCAGAAATTTGGCAGCCACATCTTTGCCCACAACGTATTCCGAGTTACCATTGGTAAGGTTCTGGCTACAAGTCAAATGGAGAAGCATATTAGAAAATATTATATTTATATATATCCATTAGGGATTTGAGAACAAACCAAGCGATTGCCGGCGTGGCCACATTGGTCTGATTGATTAGCGATTGCCAGAATTTGTGCGTCTCTGCAATGATCGAGGTGGCAAATTCCGCGCTCTTCGCATCGCCATTGAACGCAAATTGATTCTCCGGCTTGCCATCGGGTATCTTGTAGATCTGTGCAATACAAATATATACAATACAAAATAAATATAGCAAATATAACAATTTTTGGTGCTTACCTTGAACCACTCGACTGTGGCACGCAACAGTCCCGGAAAATATTGATCCACATCGGAGACATCGTTGACCTTCGATGCCAGCGGATCGTTCACATCGATGGCAATGATCTTCCAATCGGTCTCACCCTCATCAATCAGCGCAATGGTGCCCAGCACCTTGACCTGCATCACATCGCCACGTTTGGCCACACGATAGCCAATCTCGATGACATCGATGGGATCATTGTCGCCCTTGCAGCCCGTCGATGGTTCAATATGACTGGGATTCTCCCAGGTCTGCGGCATTGCCCCATAATTCCAAATGTAACCCTTGTGGGGGAAACAATTGGCCACATATCGCAGCTTGCCCTTTTTAATGTCCTGCTTAATGGGATTCATCGGTGTCTTCAGACTAATCTAATAAGCACGCAATTGGGTGTTTTATCAAAATTAAAAATGAAGGATAATTTACTGATAAATTGATGTCGTCGTCAAATTCAAGTTTACCTCCATTTTGGCGTTTGTCCAACGTGGCACCTCGACGACCATGTTGTAGACGGTCTTTTCCTTGTTGGCGAACAGTGGAATGTCGTGCATTGGTGAAATGACATTGCCGCAGTTGTTTTCTAGACACCAAAAATTATGAAGCTTTTTAATTAATGTGCCACACAAAAAGTTAACACGCAACCAATTTGATTAATTGCATTTGAAAAAATAAGTGAGAGTCTAACTTTAATTAAAGCAAACAGTTCAAAGAGTATACATAACGTTTATAAAGATATAGATATTGATATAATCAGCAACTAAAGTCCACATTCGGCTTCCGGCTGATTCACCTTGTCCAGTGTCACACACACACATACAAAAACACGCGACACACACATTCATATCTATCATAAACCTAGCCCTGCCGGCGAATGTAAAATTTGCTGATAGAGCTGCGTTTTTTAATTAGTCACACTTGTTGAACTTGTTGCATAACTGCCTAAATCAATATTTTATTTGCGAGCAACTTTCCCTTATTTAAGGATAACATTCATTGATCAATCTATTGGTTGATTAATTAGCATACTTACTGAAATAGAGGCTGTAGTTGGGCGAGTTCTTGGCGCCTTTCGCAACGGTTTCGTACAGCGGCATGTCTAAATTAGTTGCCCGCAAACTCTGTTGTTGTATCTGTCTATAACTGGTTGCAACTGTTTTTGCTGACGCTGAGTTAATCGGCCGGGACAATCGCCTACTCAATACACGTGAGAAAGCAGTATTTGCACTCCTTGTAATTTCAGCCAACATTCTGCTGCGCTAGCGTTGCCAGACTTACTAGCTAAAAAATCTCTAAGAAAATACTGCAATTATAACAAATTTGGCTAAGCTGGAATTTATTGATTGAAGCTGTACGTTATTTTTGTCAGCTAGTTATTTTTGAAAAAAGGAAACATCAATATTATTTTAAATCAAAAATCTATTTACAATATGCATTTGTACATATTAAATGGTATTTCACCACAGTGAGACCGCATTTATGAGCGATAACAACACACAAAAATCGATTGCATTGAGCTGGTAATCGAATAGTACTAGTTGTATCATTCTCCACGCTGACAAAATTCATTTGGATTTTCTGATAAAAATTGTAACTTGGCATATTTAAATACGCTAGTGTAGAGTTAAATTGCTGCCAATCATCCAATACACACAGCATACAGTGCTGCAACGTACAACGAAATCAACAAAATCAACAGCAACAACAAAATTTGCTGCAGCTGCCCTTGGCAACAAGTAGAAATTGCCTTCCCTCCGTATTCGTCATGCAGAACTCAAGATCGAGAGGCTCATTGTATAGGCCACATCGTCGGCCAGCTGCGGCTCCTCCAACAGTCAATGCCAAATCGAGTGAATCCAACACGAAAGTAAACCACGAGGCCAACGCTGCCAATCAAGCGGTCAACGATGATAACGCTTGCGTCGTTTGCTTCAAAAACTTTGATATTTACTCGATTGGGGATTGCGATCATCCCGTTTGCTACGAGTGCTCCACACGCATGAGGGTGCTTTGCCAGCAAAACGAGTGCCCCATTTGTCGTCATGTTCTCTCCAAGGTGATAATTGTTTATATATGTTGTCTAATTGAGCCTATAACATATATCAACTATCTATCGACTACCGCGTTGCAGGTTTTGTTTACGCTGGAGAAGCTGCCGTACCGGGAACTTGAGGCGAACAATCGCTGCGATTTCTATAGTAAAAAATATCGCATTGGCTTCTGCAGCGCTGAAATCCAACAGAAATTCTATGAGCTACTCAATCATCCATGTCCCATGTGAGTTTCGATTTTGCACTGTGTTGGAATTGTTTTTTGTTTTTTATTAGTTTTTAATCTATAGCTGCGATGCGCCTCCATATCGCACCTTTGATGCACTGCGCAAACATGTCCTGCGCGAGCATCACATGTACTTCTGCGATCTGTGCGTGGAAACGCTGAAGATCTTCACGTTCGAGCGACGCTGCTACACACAAGAGGAACTGGTCATACACAATGCAAAGGGTGATCCGGACAATACATCGCATCGTGGGCATCCATTGTGCGAGTATTGCAATGAGCGATACGTGGATCGCGATGAGCTCTTTCGTCATTTGCGACGAAATCATTACTTCTGTCACTTTTGCGATGTCGATGGTGGAAACGATTTCTACAAGTAAACCAATAATTGCATAAACTTTTGGAACAATTTAGCTGATTAATCTGTGTTTGCAGCGTCTACGCGGACTTGGCGGATCACTTTCGCAAGGAGCATTTTCTGTGCGAGGAGGGCAAATGCGCCACGGAGGAGTTTACGGGCGCCTTTCGCAACGAGATCGAGTACAAAGCGCATGTGGCCAGTGTGCATGGGAAGACGCTCAACAAGCAGCAGGTGAAACAGACCCGCACACTGCAATTGGAGATTACACTGGGACCACGCGGTCGTCGCGGCCAAAGCGAACAAAACATGACCAACATGAGATCACGGTGAGTAGTCATTGCAAATTGTAGCATCAGATGCTAAGATATGTTTGTTTAATATACACATATTCCCGTAGAACCAGTTTGATCTATTTATTTCCGCTGTTAATTGATGAACATGAAACTAGCATACAAACAACAAATTTATTTCATTTTATATCTGCCTGCACTTCTCAAAACAGAGCTAAAACTTTGATTTTTAATATATGTACATATTTGAATGTGATTTGAATATTAATCTTGAAATTGTTTTTGAAAATCGACTTCTTTTTTGATCAAATTATTGCATTGGGAAACTTTGAGCAGTTGCCAAGTAAATTTGATTTATAGTTATAAATTTAAATGGAAGCAGCACTGACACTTTGTAAAGATTATTTATTTATTTACTTAACGACATCTAAAGTCAGTCGGCTCAAAAAGTAAATACAGATTAAATTAAACTAAAAGTAAAATTTAATATCAAATTTGAATTGAAGAAATAAGAAATATTTATAAGTCTTATAAGTTATTAAATTTTAAATGACTTTTAACCCAATCGATTTCCCACGCACAGCAATGAGGATAATCAGCAGGACTATTTTGATGAGTTGCCCACAAGCAGCGCGCAGCGCTGTAATCCGGTGACAATTGATGCAGGCAACGAGGAAGAGTTTCCCATGCTCGCTGGCATTACGCCGGGTCCGAATGTGTCTCTGGTCAGGGCACCGCCGCCGTCCATGCGTAATATAAGCGGCTCCTCGGGTCTGGCACGCACCAAAGAGAACTTTCCGGCTCTGGGCGCGGCGGCTGGTGCCAGTATATCCACAATTAGTGGCGCCTATGCCAACGCCCGAGCCGCTCAATTCCCACAGCCTGCTGCGGCATCCTTCAAGAAGTCCGCGCATGCTGCAGCTGCAGCTGGCGCTACTGGTGGTGGTGTTGTGGCACGTGCCAATGCACAAGCGAATGGCATGCTGTTGCATGTCTCGAATCGACCTGCAGCTGGAGCTGGCGCTGCTAGCGGAAGCAAGAAATCCACACCGGACATGGACTTTCCAGCGTTGCCCGGCGGCAAAGGCAAGAAATTGGCACGCAATCTGGACGAGGACATGCTGCCGAGTGGCTCGGCGCTGCCCATGACAAATATGGCAGCCAAGCATCGATCGCTGGTGGATGACTATGTTTCAGTGGCGCATCCGAGCACCCATCAAAAGCTGCAAATGGTACAAAAAGAAGAGTCCGAGGCTAAGGCGCGCATGGAGGCGCTCAAGAAGAGTGCGCCCAAGTTGACGGCCCTTGAATTTCCCACGCTAGGTCCGAGTAGCACCAAAGCAGTAACAGGAGCATCAGCTCCATTGGGTGCTAAGCCCAATGGGGGCAATCTAAACTGGTCCAAGCCCATTTCGGAGAAGAAGCAAAAGGATTTGGATAATCGCAAATCGAAAGTGGCTCCAGCGCCCTTATTGCCCAGTCCCATGGGCAGCACCAAAGCCTTAAATAGCACCAGCAACAATAAAAACAACGGTAACAATCAGGATTCGTCAAGTAAGAAGGATAAGAAATCAAAAGATAAGAAACCCATTCAGGAAACTCAGCCCAAAGCCAACAAGCAAAAGGAGAAGAACAACAATAATACAAAGAATAATAATAACAACAACAACATCAACAGCGGCGATGATAAACAGCAGTTGTCCAACTCCAATGGCAATTTATCGAGCACTCTGCGTGCACCGCCTGGTCTGAGCTCTGCCGCTGCACCAACGGTGAAGCCACCGCCTGGCTTCATGTCCAACGTAACCGTCAACTCGGTGGCAAAGCTACCCAATAATCTAACCTTCACCAGCTCGATGGGCGAAAATTACAGTATTGTGCCCACTGCCTGCAGCTACACGGATCCGCCAGACACCACCAACAGAAATCAAGTGAGCCACAACAAATATTAGTTAATCGATTTTTGTTAATTCAATTTGTGTTCTTTTTGTAGAACTTGGTGGATCAGCTGCGCGAGATGCTTAAAACACCGGAGGCTTTCACAGAGTTTCGTTTACTCTCCTCCCGGTTTCGGGAAGGCACCTGCTCCGGGCAAGCTTATTATGATCACTGCAAATCTGCGATGTCGAGCAATTTTCACATCCTGTTTCCGGAACTCTTAGTGATGCTGCCGGACATTGGCAAACAACAGGTTCATTTATCTCAAACAGCTGCAAACCAAATTATATATATATTAATGTATATGTAACAATTGTCATTTTTGCTATTTTTAGGAACTTTATCTCGTGCATAAGCAATATGTGAACTCATTGTCGCCTGCACTGCTCGTATCGGTGCCACGATTGGAGGTGTGCAGCTGTTGCAAGCAAGTCGTTGCGCCCAGCGATGTTGCCAGCCATCAGGAATCGCATATGCTGACAAAGAAGTTTCGCACACTTGGCAGTGCATGCCTAAACAATGGGCCCAATGCAGCATCCAAGAATGCGCAACAAAAATAAACAAGAACAACAATCATGAACAACAACGATTAATTGCTAAGCAATGCTTTCTGTATGTATGTAATTAATTGAATCGGTTGTAGCTCGCGAGCCCACTGTAAACAAAATCAAATGAAACAACAAAAAAAAAAACAAAGATCAATGTACACAGAAAATGAACTCTTTTATGTGAAAGTAGCTTAAATGTATGTATTCTATATATAATTAGGCCCTATAAATTTACGCTGTTGCATCTAAAACGTTTGAAACGTTTCGTTATTTTAACATCTGCCACCTACATGCCGTTTTTGTTTTCTTTCTTTTTTAAGTTTTATCGAGTGAGCTTGTGTATAAAGTAAACAATTCTGAATAAAGTGCAAAACAATCTAATTGCAATTCAAACTATTTGTACTTGTATTGATTATTTCTATTTGCTTGTAGCAACATCATTTAACTGTTGCGAATAAAGTGAGTAGGTTGTCTGATAAGAGCTTAATTAGCATAATTGTTGGTCATGTCTTATCTATTTGGACCATATTGTCACTGATTAAACTGACTATTTATGCAGACAGTTATTAGCAACAAGATTGGAATGGTGTGCATGTAAGTTGTGTATTATCTTTACCACAAACTAAATAAGCGAATTGCGAACCGCTAAATATTGGAATTCCCAAATCTACGAGGTGTGTTCAAAAAGTACCGCGAATTTTGAATTTTCGCGTGTTACGTATAATCGAATTTCGATTTTTTTGTAGCGTTATGTTGGTACTCATGCCTCTCACTTATGCCGACAAGCTCGGCCATTTTGAATGTTCACTTAATTGTTGACAGCTGCTTTGCTTGCACGTGTTTTGGATCGTCTTCCATTTTTACCTATTCAAAAAAATGGATCAAAGAATGTATTAAATTTTGTGTGAAAAACGAAATTAAGTGCGCGGATGCATTCCGAATGTTGATTGTGGCATACGGAGAAGCTACCTTGGACCGCGGACAGAGTCCAACATCTCATTAGCAATGTTCATGCGATGCTGTTTTTGGTCGCAATTGAGCAATTTTGGTACGAATTTCGCGGCGACCCGTCTCATGCCCAAATCATTGATAAAAATCGAATGGCATGAGCCAATCGATATGTCTAGCTCCTCAGCAACTTCTCAAACGGTGATTCGACGATTGGCCAATACCATTTTCTCCACTCCATTAATTTTTTCGTTTGTTGTTGAAGTGCTCGGGCGTCCGGCACGCTCTTCGTCGTTCACATCTTCTCGGCTTTCTGAGAACATTTTGTACCACCGATGAATGTTGCTTCGGTCCAAGGTAGCTTCTCCGTATGCCACAATCAACATTCGGAATGCCTCCGCGCACTTAATTTCGTTTTTCACACAAAATTTGATACAGGTTCTTTGATCCATTTTTTTGAATAGGTAAAAATCGAAGACGATCCAAAACACGTGCAAGCAAAGCAGCTGTCAACAATTAAGTGAACATTCAAAATGGCCGAGCTTATCGGCATAAGTGAGAGACATGAGTACCAACATAACGCTACAAAAAAATCGAAATTCGATTATACGTAACCCGCGAAAATTCAAAATTCGTGATACTTTTTGAACACACCTCGTACACGTTCAGTAATGGTGGCAACACTAGTGTTTAGTAAATTGTGGTATTTGGCCACACTGCTTGAAAGTATATCGATAAGCAATAAGTTATCGAAACATTCGAAGAATAAAGAACGATGGAGCGGCGCGAGGATGTGCTCAGGCAGGTAGGCTAAATAATTTAAATAGTCCATTGGGTGTTTACGAAAGAAGGAGTTAATTTTTAGGCACTCGATAAGAATGCCTATGAGACAGATTGTTGGCAAGCCTATAAGGAGGACATTGAGGCCGCAATGCGGAATGTCGAGATGTTTTCCAGAAATCTCACCGTCGAGGTTATGGTGCCAATTGGCAGGAAGGCACTCATGCCGGGGGAACTGATACACACAAACGAACTGCTGGTGGCCCACTATCAGAGCTACTTCTCCGCCTGCTCGGCCCACAAGGCCAAGGAGATATGTCAGCACCGGCTGCAACAGGCCAATGAGCACCTAAAGAAATTGCAAACCGAAGCAGATCTCTGGCAGTAAGTAAAGTGAGCATATTTAAAGTATTTGCATTTTAATAGAAATTAATTTATTAAAGAAACAAATTGGCAACACCAATAGTGGAAGGCGCTGTGCCCAATGCTGGTGAAGTTGAAATCGTGGAGGAGTACAATGAGGAGGAACACAACAATTGGCTCAAGGAGCATAAAGAGCGCTTGGGAAAGGAGAAACAAGAGGAACGCGAAGCACGTGAGGCACGTGCCACAGACGGAGATGATTTATTGAAAACGCTGGAGGAACGCGAACTAATGGAGGAACTGGGCCTCGATCCGAACGATCTCAACGAGCAGATGCTCAACGAGATGCTCAACAACAAACCAGAATCAGATCAAGATCAACTCAAAAACAAAGACTGTCATAAAGAAACAACGGCTGATATGGCGGATGAGCAACTATTTGATATGCTCGACAAACTAGAATTGGAGGAGCAGAATGAGATAACCCAAATGGACACAGAGGCGGAGCAAAATCTGCAAAGCACTCAAGAAATGGTGCGCAATCTAATGAAGACCCAATCAGCAGTTAAGAGCACAAAGGAACGCATAGGCAAGGAGAAAAGTAGCGTGGAGAAGCCAAGCGACTTAAACACAGAATCAAGTGATGAAAATGTTCCGAAAGTGGTTCAAGATGTCGATCAAAAAGAGGAAGACATAGAAATCAGTGATGAAGATGAAGTGGATAATGGGGATGAGGATGAGGAACCCGATCAGCCAGAGGAAGTCAAATTAATTAGAGAGCAAATGGCTCTTTTACCGAGGGAGGAGCGCGTACAGTTTATAAATACGCAATTGCAAATTATAAAGGCAAAAATGCGTCAGGTGCAAAAGAAAAGCTTTATCAGTGATGAGCTGACGCATTTGATGAATGTGACCGTCATTCTGGAGGATGATCTGCAGGAGTTGCTGTTCGAGCACACCGAGGATGCCAGCTCCGAGGAGCAGTCCGAAGACACTGAATCACTCATCGAACCCATTGATAACAAAAAGCGACGCATCTCATTTGCCAAAACCGATGAGCAGCTGGTGTTCAGAAAGAACGAATCAGTTGCCGAAATGTTGCCCAAGGGCAAGCAACACAAACGTGAAGTGATTTCGCTGGATGCACCAGTGCAGCCAGTGAAGCTGCAGCAAGTCAGCAACGTTGAGCCAGCCGTAGTCGACAAGAGTCCACAAATTATGCAAAAAGTGGAGAAAAATCTGGAATTTGTCAAGGAAAATCAAAGTGTGCAGGACTTTGACTTGGTCAATCAAATACTGGAAACCTCCACGGGTCGAATCGCTACACTGCAAATTAATTTCAATCATTCCGAAGCGAACGCAGCACCTGAGGATTTCGATAAGAACTCAATTCCCGGCAATCCATCACACTTTTATCACCTATACAAATTGGCATTGGCTGAGGAGCAGGCAGGGGATTCGTTTCCCATTTATGTCAACAGTTTTGAGGGTGAAGAGGGGCTAAAGGTGCCCATACTAAAGGAGGAGGAGCGAGAGAGTGCCTACGTTGATCCACGAGCTGAGGTGAGTAAATTTAAAAATAAAATAAATAAATAAAAATAAGCCTGTGACCAGGACGGAAACAGTTTACAATGTGCCAGATATGATCAAAAAAATATATAAATGGATATTACCTTATAGGGCCGTGATTATCTTCTTCTACCATCAAAATAATTGACAATTTCTTGTTTATAGTTTTCCAAGCCGGAATCCAAATCCATATTGCGCAACAGGTCCGCTGTGGAAGCTGAAACGCATGCTGTTATAGAACCAGATGAGCCAACTCCAAATCTGCCGGACAACAGCAAGCGGTCCTCTAATAAACGGAACAAAAACCGAAAGAAAAAGGAACGCACCATCGATGATGAGTTGCGAGACATGAGCGCCTATCAGAAGGTCATGCATGATCTGGTCGAGAAGGAGCCGACGACGGCCCCGGAGCCGCTGCCCGCGGGCAAATACATTGACGCACATGCGCCAAAGAAGCGCATCAGCCGCTTCAAGGAACAGCGTTCGATGAGCAAGACATAGCCAGTAGTGGAGTTTACATTGTGTGAGATATGTACATTTATTTATTTGTGTGTAAAAATGAAATCATGAATATATGTACAAACAAATTTCTTTAAGCTGTATCTTTTTGCTTTCAAATACACACACACACATAGTTGAGTTGTGTTAATATTAAATTAAACACTAGTTACTAGTCCGCTTCAACGGAATTTATTTTTAAAACATTTACATTTACTTACAATGAGAGATATTTTTGATTTTACATTTCAAATGGTTTGCCAACTCAAACGATGCGCCTGAGAAAGATGGGAGCAGCTGCAGCTGCAGCTTCAGATATTTTTTTTTTTCACAGGACGCACAGATCATGTATGTATGTGTGGATGTATGCATGCGTTGGTGTGTGTGTGTGTGTGGTGTGTATGCAAATCAATGCGCAAAATCACTTAAATTAATTTAGTGTTGGTGTGTGTGCATGTGGTTTAAAAGTCGATACATATTAACTACTAATACATACAGTGCGCATCTAATTCTTGTATAAAATCTCGTACTCGTTTTTTACAAGCGTTAAGATCAACTTTCTACATACATATGTAAAATTACGAATTATTGCTTCGCTTGCTGCATAATTTACGTTATTACATATATTTTTGTTGTTGTTGTTGTTGCTGTTTGTTTTTCTGTGTTCATGAAGAGTAGGTACATTTGAAATGCCTAACTTAGCTCTCCAGCATCGAGTCTTCTACGGCGAGGCCAAGTGGCCACCAGTCGGCCATTGATTTACATGTCCAGATCAAGTTCGAATGACTAGTCCTCTTCTAGTCCAAGGAATTCACGCTCCAAGGCAGCGCCCATCATGTTCCATTCGCCATCATCCTCATCCTCCTGATTGTTTTCGCTATTCGAATCGGATCCCATTTCCAAATCCGATGGCAACTCCTCGCCTGCAAACGCAATGATTTAATAAGGGATATAAAATGATAATTATACAGCGAAAGCTTACCTCTTCGGAATTTGGCACTTGGTATTTCGTCATCATCTTCGTCGTTCTCCTCCTCGTCATCATTCTCATCGCCCTCGTTGGAGCTCTTGTCGAAATCGGCAATGGTGCCGGGCGCACTTAACATGATATCCTCGTTGCGTGTAAAGAAATCGTGGGCACGATTTGAGCTTTCATCCTCACGTTTCCGCTTCAACAATTTTTTGTCCATGGGAGGATTTTCTAAAAGCAAGCAAAAATTAAATACGAATTAATGTTTAACATGTTGTTATTTAGTTACCAAAGTTAACAGGACCCTCGTCACTGGACGATGACTCCGACTCGAAGAAGGTGTCGTAGTCTTTGTTCATGGACTCAATGTCTGCATTGGTGAAAACCAGAAGCGGATTTAGCGTTTCACGAAAATTCCCACCCTGCTCCTGTTGCATGCTGCTCGATGGCGAAATCTCTGATCTCTCATTGTAGTTGACCACATGCTCCGGACTGTGGCAATGCGCCGGCGGCTGACGGCCTTTGTTGCGCACCTTGCGATCCAGCGGAAATAGACGCTCATCCACATGTTCCCAGCGTTCCGCGCATGCCCACAACCAATTGGCATTGACCACTCGAATGTTTGCCTCCTTTTTGGCGGCGTTGACTTTGTACGTGCCGGCATTGACGGCCACCAGATGCGTGATATCCTTGTTAATGTTCGATTTAACCTCGGCACCCAGGCTCTTGGCTATGAAATAGGCACGCGACTGTTCCATTTTCATTTGGGTCGGCACCAAGCCGGAAAAGACTAGATTCTGTCCACGTAAAACTTCGCTGCGGATTTTCGGCACAACAATCTTCAGATCGGGTATTTCTGTAGTCTCATCGTAGATCGCATAGAAGCGCTTGTGTATGTTGCGCAAAATCACCTCCAGATACAGCAAATAATCATCGGGATCCTCGATTTCAATTTGTTTCTGCCCATCGCTGGATATTTTGACATTTGGAAATGTGCTTTGAGACGTGGTGGCCACATCATCATCAGCGCTTAATCTTTTTTCCATTTCATTGTTGGACTGGTCTGGTCCCGGCTTATCCTCGCCACTCGTGGACGATGCGATGCTTTCGTCATCCTCTTTTTTGGCCGGCTGCAATTTCTCGGTGTTGTTTGAGCTTTCCGAGGGGGGCACATCATCAATAACAACGATATCATCGCAATCGCTGTCTTGTTTCGCGCTACTCGATGCTTCTGGTTCCGGCGAACCCGATGAATTCTTGTCCACAACCATGACCTCTTCGGCTGGCGCTTTACCATTCAGCTTGTCAACATTATTTACACATGAGTCTTTTGATTCTGTGGTTATAGTGGCGGTAGTCGTGCTTGCCTCCGCATCTGTTGCATCGCCTTCCAGCACAGATACATCCACAGACTCCTCCTCATCTTTACTTGTGCTTGAAACTGTATTGTCGCCCTTGTCGGCATCGGTGTCTTCACTTTTCTCAGACTCCTGATCCGTACTCGGCGCTGGCTTGTCGCCCTCCAATTTTTTTTCTGTTATTTTATCAATTTCTACAAGTGAAAAATAATTGATCTTGTAAATTGTGCTTATGACAAATGAGAAGAGCTGCTCACCCTTGAAATCAACACCTTCTCCATCTAGCTCGTGTTTAGACAGGCCTGGCGGCGCATTTATGTCGCCGGTGTGCTGAAAGAAGTGATACGGCTTCACTTGTATCAAGTTGGAGGCCATACTCCAAACATCTTCACGATCATCGATAATGCAGACCATTGAATCACCATTCGGAAAAAGCGCTCTATGCGAAAATAAAAATATTCAAGCGTATTAGTAAAAATAAAAATTATTTATATTCTGGTTAAGTACTTTTGCATATATAAATTAATTGTATTATTCGCTGACAGATAGTATATGATTTATTAGACACATTTACTTATCAGATTCGGCAAACTATGTTACGTCTTTAAAACAGAAACAATTTTGATCTAAGCAAATAGATAGCGGGACGTGACTATAAAGATTAAGCACGCCGGTCTGCACAAGATAAAAAATTATGTTTTGTCGAATCGGAAATGGCTACTTAATGTGCGATAGTGTTAACATCATCTGAAGTATGGCAAGCACTTACTTGAGGTTATCCGTCTTACTGGTGGCATTGAAACACTCGTCGCGCGACAGGATTCGATGAGAGAAGAACTTTCCATCCGGATCGAGCAGTTGTGCAATCATGTGCGCATAGTTGCGAGCACCAAATGTACAAATATGCAGCTCATACAGCTGAGACATGCGCTCGAGGAACTCAGCGGTGCCCGGTCGCAGGCGCGTATGATACCAGGGCGATTGTGGGCCGTACAGCTGAAAGTGATAGATGCCTTTGATGTTGTCCGGCACCGTGTCGTTGGTTGTGTGTATGACGGTCTGATCGAGATCCACCAACAGGACGAGCTTGCGATCGGCGAGCAGGCGGCGCGTGTCATCGTGTCCCAGTTTTTGGGCCAGCTTCTGAGTAACTTTCAAGTCGGGCATGGTGTGCACCATCGGCACTGAGGCCTCCGATGTTTGTCCCTATATTCAAAATAAAAAATTAATTTGAGAAATTCCAATTAATTCAAAGTTCATATTTATTTTTGATTTGTTGTTGCACTTACATTGTCGTTCTGCCGTAAATCCGCGCCGCAATCTGCGCACATGTCCTTGATAACCGTTGTGTGTATGCATTCGGATAACTCTAAAAGCGCATCCCTGCGCGGCAGAGAGAACAAGAAAATCAACAACACGAAAAGCTCAGCTCACATTTTATGTATACGCTCATCTGGTGGGGCTGCTGCGGTGTGTGCATAATTGCATTCCACCCACTGCCCCACGCCAGCCTGCTGGACCGCGCCAACCCGCTTTTCGATTCGATTCGCATACAAACACAAACACAAGAAGAAGCAGAGGAAAAAAAATCTCACCCTTTTATCACTGTTTCGCCTTCCTTTCGCAGTCGCTTTTTAACCACACCAGCTAAATTTGATTTATATTTTAGAACAGCGGTATCGTCCTTCTTGACGGGCTTGCCATCGTCACCGAGCTGCTGGTACAAGAACAGAATTTGCGCCGCCGAAACATTTTGGCCCTCGCGTACGCGCCATTTATTGATTCGTATGCGTGTCTCGGTTGCTCCAAGCACTGCGTTAACGATGCGATTGACGGATCCGACGCCGCCACCACCGTCGTCCACATCCTTTCTTGGCTTGGACGCAATCTGGCTGGTATGCGTCTTATCTTCTTCACTGGTCTTTTGCATACTTTATTTACAATTCCGGTATATATACAGATTTTAGTTTGTTTTAAATCTGTGGCTTGTTATGTTTTCAATTTGTGTGAATTGCGACAGCGCAAATTTACAATTCACAACGATGTCGGACAGCTGTTTGAGAATTTTGATAACAGCGTGAAATTATCGATAGGTAATGTTAAACAACAGATGTTCTGCAATGGCTCGCCAGCTAACATATGTTCCATTTAAGTTCGAGTGTTTCTCTAAATCTAAACTGTGTCTAGAGAAATTCAAATTATATTAATCGATACTATGAATATTTCGCACAAAGCTGATTTAACTAAATCAATGATTAAAAACTAAAAGCTATTGGAAAAATTGGCGCGAACCGTTAATAACAGGAAACTGTTAAACTTTTAGAGTGCCCAGAGCCGTGATGTAAAGTCTTTTGGCTGCACTTTTGCCTCACGTTTTGTTTGTTTGGGTTTGTTTATTACGTATATTGGCCGAAAATGAGCGAGGAAAATAATAAAGAAGACTTAAAGCGCAGCGCAACGGAGGACGTGGCTGAATCCGAACACGATGATGCACAGGAAGCGGAGGCAGAGGGTGAAGATAATGGCTGGATTGGACCGCTGCCATCGGAGCAAAGCGCTTCAGTACCGGCTAAAAAAAAGAAAGGTAAATACAACCAACAATCCAATATAAATTATGATACTCAAGCTATTGTTGTTCCTGTACAGTTTTGCCGTATGAGCATATCTTTCTGGAGAATATCCCTAATGCGGAAAGCTATGAGCGCAGTTACATGCACCGCGATGTCATCACGCATTTAGTGAGCACAAAAACAGAATTTGTGATCACCGCCAGCATAGATGGCCACATCAAGTTTTGGAAAAAAATGGATCTGGGCATTGATTTTGTGAAGCATTTTCGCAGCCATTTGGTGCCCATAAAATCGCTCTCAACCAACAGCAGCGGCACTCTATTATGCTCAGCAGCAATCGATGAAACGGCAAAAGTTTTCGATGTGGTCAACTTTGATATGATTAATATTATACGTTTGGGCTACACGCCGCTGTGTAGCGAGTGGATAAACTCACCCGGTGATGCAGTACAGGGTCTGGCAATGTAAGTTTGTTTCGAGTAGTCCTGATACACATATATTTATGTTAATATATATTCGCAGCACTGACTCGGAGAGCAACTGCATCCATATCTATGATGGCCAGAGTGGTGGGGAAGTCTTGCACACGTTGGACAAATTGCATTCAGCTCCAGTAGTTTCAATGTGCTTTAATGTGGCCATGGAAACGGTAATTTCAGTAGATCGCAACGGCATCCTGGAGTATTGGCAGAATTCTAAACATGACTACAAATTCCCACAGCGTTTGGTGAACTTTGAATCTAAATTGGACACGAGTAAATCCCTCGGCTAAAATTAATTTTAAACATAAGTTGAAATTAATCCTATTTACAGGTCTTTTTGAATTTGCCAAGAATAAGACGCTGGTAACTGGCTTAGCAGCAACGCCGGATGGCAAACGTTTTGCCGCTATTTCGATGGATCGTAAAGTGCGCGTTTTCCAGTTTAATACGGGGAAACTGTTACGGGTATTTGATGAAGCACTCACCACATACACACAAATGCAGCAGACACCGCATGCGTTGCCCAATATGGAGTTTGGCCGTAGAATGGCTGCTGAGCGTGATTTGGAAAAGACGGCACAAAATACGACGCTTAACATACTGTTCGATAGTACTGGCCATTTTCTGCTCTATCCAACAATGTTGGGCATTAAAGTGATTAATGTGGCCACAAATCGCTGTGTCACCATTTTGGGTAAAACCGATAATATTCGCCCATTGCAAATAGCCCTGTTTCAGGGCAGAATCAAGCGACAAAAGGCAGCCATTACGCTGGAGCAGGAGGCCAGTGAAAATCCAGCATTGCAAAATCTACTTAATGATCCGACAGCCTTCTGTACGGCGTACAAGTGAGTGGAATTATTATTAAATTAAATTAATCATTGGGTTTAAACAATTCTCTTTTCTTCCAACAGAAAGAATCGTTTTTACATATACAGTAGGCGTCTTCCATCAGATCTGCAGGATGTCGATCGTGACATATTCAATGAGAAGCCATCGAAGGAAGATATTATCGCAGTACCCGAGGCTCAAGGTATTTACCCGCCGTAAACATAATTGTTGTCTTAATCTTGGCTAACAAATGTGTATTATCTTTTACACGCTAACATTTGATCAGATGAAGGTCTCCTTTATTTGTTTATCCTATTCCTCAGTATAATCTCTATGAGTTTTTGTAAATCCTTTTTAGTTATTCAACGCATCTATGAAAATGTGGTGCTCCACACCACTAAAGGTGACATTCATATGAAACTGTTCTTCAAGGAGGTGCCCAAATCTGTGGAAAACTTTTGTGTTCATGCCAAAAATGGGTAAAATTCTGAAACTGATAAATCTATTATACATATATGCATACATTAAATATAATAACCTTTATTTTAGCTATTACAATGGACACATATTCCATCGTGTGATCAAAGGATTTATGGTGCAAACTGGTGATCCGACGGGCACGGGCACTGGTGGAAAGTCCATCTGGGGTAATGATTTTAAGGATGAATTTGTGCCAAGCCTGAAGCATGATCGTCCTTACACTGTGAGCATGGCGAATGCAGGTCCCAATACAAATGGCAGTCAATTCTTCATTACAGTGCTGCCTACAGTAAGGTCTCATCTAATTTTTGTAGATTCTTATTTTTAAATTTATAAATTATTATTTACAGCCCTGGCTGGACAATAAGCACACGGTGTTTGGTCGCGTGTACCGTGGCATGGAAGTCGTTCTCAATATATGCAATGCTAAGGCAAATCCCAAAACAGACAAACCTTATGATGACATTAAGATTATATCCATACATTTAAGTAATTAAGAAAATTGTAGCAAAAATAAACGGTTCGATTTTATATTACAATCTATTTTGAACATTTATTGATTTGCGCCATCTATCGGCAGACAATGATACCAGTTAAGTGATTATCTTTAGTATTTTCACATCGCTTGCAGCATGGTCACATTAAACAGCTGTTTATTCATTTTTTCCACCACAGTGTCTCCCCCGGATAATCCCGTTGCTCGAACTAATTCCTAACAAATTAGTAATTGACTAATCGTTTGTATGGTGCTTTATTGATAATAATATTTTGAAGAAGTCACAAAACCATAAAAACTGCATGTGCATAGAGTGTGCTAAGGTAATTAAGTGAATTGGAGCAACTTCTTTATGTGTTTACTCAGGCGATGATTTTGCCACAAATTTGTTTATTATTGAAAAACAAAGAAAAAGAGTTGAGGCTTATCAGAAATCCATGAATGACTACGCTCTAATCTAAATAGATCTGCAAAAGTGTGGGTTAAACTGTGTCAAGTGATTCTTATAATGTATACAAAGTGCATATATACGTATTGTATACATTCATATGTTTAATTCGTTTCTTATCAGCATAAACATAATGCAAACGGAACGGCACGTCGAGGAACTTCTTCCTCGCTATGGCGTTAGTCATGCCAAATGCCGAATTGTATATATATACCATATTATATATAGCATTGGGTTCGGGCAAGCTTATCGTCGCACTTGTTTTGTTCGCTGATAAAATTGATTGAGATGCATATATAACAGATAATTGGCATGTATTGTATTTGATTTGCAGTTAATATATTTTTTGTTTGTAAAATGAACTAAGTCTTTGAGCCAAGACTCTCCGCCATGTCTCAGACGGATTCAGACGGCGTGCGCAGCACCGCTCAGCTGCTGATCACGAATGCCCGGCATGGTGCCAACCCATATATGCACATGCCATACAGTATGTGTAAGTAGACGATGCACTTCCATCATTATTGCTGATTCTAATATTTTGTTTATTTCAAATATTCACACAGCGCAACCGCATTCCATAAATTGGCTTACTGAGGAGTTTCTCGGTGGCTATGCGCAGGATGGGCGCATGTCGGTGGTGCGACGGTTCTTCTGTCTGTTTGTCACATTCGATTTGGTGTTTGTATCGCTGCTTTGGCTCATTTGCATAGTTGTATGTATACCGCTAGTTGTTTGCGTGCCCAAAATAAATGCTAATTTGTTTGTTTTGTTTTACAGATCGGTGGCGACAATATATTCCAGGCCTTCCAGAAACAAATCATGCATTATACCATTTATACATCGCTCTTTGATATTGTTGCCACGGCAATTTGCCGTTTTATAATTTTAATCTTCTTTTATGCCATGCTGTATATAAATCACTGGTCCATTATTGCGGTAAGCGACTCTGCGTTGATTTTAAAATAGCTTTAACTGTGACTAACTCCTTCCAGCTGTCTACAAGTGGATCATGTTTGTTTCTCATCACCAAAGTGTTTTTCTATGACGTAAGTGCATGTAGACTAAACAAATAACTCTTTGTAATATTGTTTTCATTTTATATTTTTAGTGGGTTCACTCCAAACAGCAAGTATTCGATGTTATAATCATCCTAATGTCATTTATCCTGGCCTGGGGCGAGGCTTGGTTCTTAGACTGCCGGGTTATACCCCAGGAGCGACATGCGCGTCGTTATTTCGTAGGTAAGTTTTCTCGAACTTTAAATTTATATGTGGTTATTCAAATATGTGATTTTTGCGTACACAGCGGCAAACACAAATGATCGCACAACATTGACGCAGCCAACGATCTTGTCTGAACGTGAACGTCCACCCCAAAGCGTTACAGATTTCTATTCACCCTTGGACACAGCACATCAGTCTGATGAGGAGGGTGAAGAGGTAAGCTAACTGTTTATGCATGCACATATCTAAAATACCTTGAATAAAACAATTTCACTTTGACGCGTCTATAAAAGATGCTGTCAATCAGTTGCTTAGGCACATTTACAATGTTGTTGGTAGTTATTAATTCGCAATTTTACTGTTGCAAACTTTTATATATATATGTGTACATTTTATATATTTTGTCCGGCAGGACGAGGAGTACAACCAAATGGGCTTGGATTGCCTGCTCAAAGCATATGAGCTCATTGAGTCAACTGACTGGAAGATGGAGAAGGTAACACCCAAAGGCGACACAATACACAGTACACAGAGGGATAAAACCGGCAAGATTTACAAATTGACGGTGAGTAAATTGTTTTATTTCATAAAGTTGATTTTAATTGATTGTTGGATTGGTTTTAGGGGCGTCTTAATTATCCCGCCAGGGCACTAATGGAGGAGCTGTTTTATCGCATCGAGGATGCGCCCAAGTGGACTCCAACGCTCTTGGAGTCGAAAATAGTGCGCGTAAGTCAAGACAGTCAAGTTCCTCAATAGAAAAAAGTGTTTTAAACTATTTATATAAACTTTTGACATTTATGACATTTGACACCTTGAAGCACTTATTTAATTTAATTCAATCAATGTATTAAAAACAAACTAAATGATGACTGCTCTTATATGCTATCTGTACCATATTAGAAAATCAACTCCTACACTGATATAACCTACCAAGTTTCCATTGGTGGTGGCGGTGGTATGGTGAAAAGTCGCGATTTCGTCAATTTGCGTTCGTGCCGTTTAATTTATAATGGCAAAATCTGTGATGAAGATGAAGCTGCCAAGTTGAGCAGCGATGATGAAGACGATAACTCTCTAAACCAATCGTGTGAGGGCAGTGTGACGACATTGTCGGACAATGAATCGCAGACACCAAAAGCCGGCAGTTACTTTCTCGGTCACTCTTCGTTGCCTCCAGCGGATGGTGCAGCAGCAACCGCTCCAACGACACCTTACGACACACTAAGCAAAAGTCTGGGCGCCAAGGGTTTGGGTGCTGCGTTATCTTTTAATGTTGAGCCACCGCCATTGGATGATGCGTTCGAGGATGCCAAGGATAACATTGACGATGAGCAGCGGACCTCAGAGAAAAGTACACAGCATTTGCCGGAAGGTTCGGTTGGAAAGACTAACAATAAAGTGTGGATGAGCGCTGCGATTAGTGTGGAATATGCAGCCGTTCCGATCACCACAAAATATACAAGGTGTGTTAAAATCATACAATTAAAATATATAAATATTAATGCTGAATATACTATGCTTTGACAGAGGAGAGAATATTGTCTCGGGCTTTGCGTTTCGAGAGATTATTGGCAAATCTGATAGCTGTATACTGGAGTGGGTGCTATGTCTCGATCTGAAGGGCTATATACCGCGCTACGTATTGGATGCTGTAAGTGTGACGAATATATATTTGCATTTCTTTGGTAATCCTCTGCTTATTTTGCAGGCACTCACCTCGACCATGGTCGATTATATGAAATACGTGCGTAAGCATATAAATGAGCTGCGAAAGCGGCGTCGGCGTTGATTCTGCATCTCTGTTGTACAAAATACGATAATTACATCGTATATACGAAGCTCATCCAGCATATTAAAACTGTATTCTATTAAACGTAAACCTAATTTAATTATATATGTGTAATTTCATCTCAAGAATGCGTCTGTTAACTATAGAGAAGTTTTTCGAAATCATTAATTATCATGTGCATTGCTCGTAAGTTTATTGAGTATTTGTATATTCTACATAAGTTTTGTAAGTTTATGTATATGGACGACTTAACTAATACATTTTATACATGCTTAATGTTGTTGTTCATGTTTTTGTTGGATTTAGTCGGTGGTTGTGATTAGGCAGTTGCAGCATCTAGAACTAGGACTAGAGCTAGTGTGCTTCATGATGCGTAAATTTAAGATCAGTCCCAAAATATGCGTTCTCAAGGCTTGCTCCTATTTGCTGTCGTTCTGTGGGAACCAGCTCTGACACGCCTCCACGGCCACCTCGCAAGCAGCGCCCATTGCCTTGGCATTATCGTAGTCTATATGGATATAAACTAAGCTTATCAGTTATAACACAACATTGTTTGAACTTACCCAAGGCACTGCGCTTGCCAAAGATGCTGCCATTGAATGGTGGCTTCCTGTAGGCCGCCTCGCTGCCATGCAGCAAGATGGCAGCCACAATAATGGTGACCAACAGCAAAGTTAGAGTACATCTCAGTGCGGCCATTTTGCAATCCTTATTCGGTGTGGACAGTGTGCGTTGGAGTTGGCTGTTTGCTTGAGGTCCTGCTGCTGTCGAGAGAGCGTTGAAGTGAGTGTGATTTGTGAATGGAAGGACTAGAGCTTTTATAGTCACGCTGCGGTTGCAACCCCAATATCCTGGTGCTGGTGCTGCTGCTGCTGCTGCTGCTCGTGCTTGCCTGGCTAATTGAGTTAGATGCGAGGTAATTGAAAAGAAAATTGCTTGTGGGCATTTTAGCGTGTCCTAGCATTTAATTGATACACTACATATATATTTTTAATTGAGTACAAGCACGAGTTCCGAAATGAATATTTAATTTGTTTAATATACTGGCTTGCTGGCCGTATTCCATTCGAGCACCTTGTTGAACTCCTTTTCCCCGAATCCGATCGCCACCGCCTGCTCCACACAGCTATTCTGACGCTTCAGATTGTCAATCAGGAACAGTTGCTTCTTGTAGGCATTCAAGAGATCGGCGCGCTGGCGTTTCAGCGCCTTGATGCGATTGTCACGCAACTTGAGCTCCTTGTGATTGTGATCCAGCTCGTCGCGCTGCTGTCCCGCCTGCTGTCCCAGCAACTGGCGTGCCGCCTCTGCCTCATCATTGGCGCGCAATAAACGCTTCTCCAGATTCGCATTGGTCTGTTTGAGTACTTTTGCATCGCGTCTGAGAAGCTCCAGTTCTTGCTTCTGTTTGTTTTGCTCCAGTTGTTGGTCCTTTTGGCAGCGATTCGAGTCCTCCGCCTGCAGCTCAAAGCGATGCAGCTGGTCGGTGAGCTTGGCATTCGAGTTGATGGCCTGATCCCGTTGATTTTCCGCCTTGCGCAACAACTCGAGTGTCTCCTCCAGTCGCTCCTTTTGATTGGCCATGTCAAGCGTGAGCTGGCCATGATCCTCCTCCAAAATGGCGACCTTGGCTTTGAGAAACCTATGGAATTGAGAATGATTCATTTTGGAGTGCGACAGTGAGTTAGCTATTGCTTAGTCACCTAATGAAGTTATCCTGTGTTAGCTGCTTCTTGGCCTGTCCATTGACCACCGTTGTGCTCTCGCGTGTCTGTTGCACCTCCAGCTCCATCACTGGCTCATGAGCATCGGCGTCATCGCTATGGCGTAGGAGCAGATCCAATGATGGACTCTGCTTAAAATTCGGATTGCGATACTTAACATAAGTGGCCGTTCTATGGCTTGCCCGGCGAGTGAAGGTGCCATCCATTCGATTGGCGATTGGTGCACTGACTCCCAGCTTGCACTGCGGCGCCTTGGCCATCTTTGGCTTAGTCAACGGTGTCCAGGCGGACTTGCCACGAGGCGTTGTTAGCGGTGGAGAGGCACTGGGTGTCGTTGGAGTTGATATTGGTCCACTAATTTTATTGGGCGATTTCGGCGCTCTGTTGACCCTCTGCCCTCGTCCGGTTGCCCTGTTGTTGTTGTTGTTGTTACTGTTGTTGTTGGTGAGCGCCTCGACATTGAGCTTCTTTTTTAGTAGTGTGCTGGGCCCTTTCTGCTTGAGGTAGGTGCCGTAGCGAGATTGGTTGGCCACAGGATTGCCATCCTCGGCGGATGCACTCAATGACATCAGGTTGAGCTCCTGGTTTATTTGGAAGAGTTCCTTTTCACGCGACAGGATCTCGGTCATGTTGCCGTTAAATTTACGTGAGTTGCCTTAGCGTTCAACTAGCTAAAGCGCTTTTAGTCTGACAAACACTTTTTTCAACAAGAAATTTTTACTAAATAATTATTTGGTTGGCTTCTCCGCTCGGAGCTTGCCTTAATTTAAACGAAATTCACACAATGTTGCTTTGATTTGGAACACCCGGCCGAAATAAAAGAAGTACATAAATAAACATGTAGTAGGTGTTACAGTAACCATTGGCTACCTGTACCCCGAGACGAAGGACATGTCAGTCCTTTCCGCTGGGGTTGATTTTGTTTTGTTTTGTTTTGTTTTTTGTTTTTATTATGACTGTTGCCATTGTATTTTAAGGCCAACGACTTGTGAATTTATGAACCTGTCAAGTTGGCTTTATGAACTTGGCTCGAAGTGTGGGCGTTCCTCTGTCTATGCGCGTGTGTGTGTGTGTGCGTGTGTGTATGGCTTTTGTGTGTATCGTATTTTGCCAAATTGACGCAAAAGATCAACGCATAGCGTGGGTTTCTCGCGACTGGCTTCTAAGTAGATGTTGAAGCTCTTCAGCAGTTTGTGATGTAATTGTAATTGAATCGTTGCCAAGCGAATTTTCGCCCACTTGAATGTCTATCTAGTTTGAGTACGAGACTGGAGATTCAGCTTATTAAATTCTTGAAACGGCAAACATAAAACTTTTATTGTTTTTTAGTTTATTATTTATATAACTTGTTCAAAAAACCACTGAGACCGTTTGTGCATATTTTGATCTGCAGATATATTCTGTCTAATGCTTTTGCCTTTATGATCAAAGTTATTGATATACAAATTCTGAGAGGAGTTTTTTAATTTATTCATTTATAGATTTGACGGTTAAAGCGAGGTAGTTTAATTCCTATGCATTTGGAATCACGTACTAATGGTCTGAACATTCCAGCACGATGCTTTTGACATTGAGCAGATGAGCGGGAGAAGCACGCATAATAATCATAAATATTGGTATATAACTAAAAATATAAACAGACCCGTTCAAGTTAATAGGAAACGCCAACAAACGCTGACCTCGAAGAAGGCTAACTGGCAACAGCAAAAGTAAGCGTAAAGGTTCTTTGTATGCCTACCTACCTGTGCTGCAGTTTATGTAAAATGTAAATGCAAGTCCAAGATTTATCTTTAACAAACTCATTGTTGTAAACATCTGTACATGTACACAATACACAGAAAAAAATATGCCATGCATAAATTAGGTTTTTTCTATTATATTTTTGAGCAGAAACATTTAAAAAAAAACTAAAAATTGAAAAAGGCAATTATAAATAATATATATTAAAGAGTCGTATGTTTAGTACACATTTTATTTATAAAATTTAGTTATAAAAATTAAATTAAAATTAAATTAAGGAAGTAGTAAATATTTACTTCGTATTTATTAAATGATGTATATTTCTGATATGCTTGGGAGAAATCAGATTCAACTGAAACACAACGTTTTTCTTGAAAGCATAGTACAATTTATAAAATAAGTGTAAAGTTCTTAAGTTAATCATAAATAATAGATAACAAATAGTCTTATAAATAGTACACATACTTTTCTAAAATGAAAACAAAAAAATTATACTTAAAGTCAGTAGGAAATAACAAATGATGATATTTAGTCGAATTATAACCAAATTTAGTCTAAAGCTCAGAATTTTTGGTATGAATAAATCATGCTTAAATCAAGTATGTTCTTTGGTATGTGATTGTGATAATCTCAAATCAACAGAAACTCAGTGTTTCAAGAGCTGGTATCTTGATTATGTTTCTGTGTATATGTATGTATGTAAATATGCCGTATATGCCGTCATCAAGGTATTCTGGTGACAGCCCACACATCAAATCGGTTTGCTGCTCTCTAGACGGCACTTAGCACATCGCCAAGTTTTGAGCTGAACTTGACGGATCTCTGAGTGAATGCGGAGAGTACGGCTTAGTTAGCTGCATTGGCCAAGCGTGTCGTGATTCGGGCCCGAAAGGGATCTATGTATGTATATGTGAGAGGCAGCAGCTCTAATTATGTGCCAGTCGCGCACTCATTAGAAAGAAAAACAAAACAAAATCTTTGACCGAGAGGTGAGAAGGGAGCGCCAGCGGAGCGTGGCATACGGGGGCACAAGTGCAACCGGTGTGGGCCTGTTGCAGTTGCAGATAAAAAAAAAACAGGCAACAGGCAGTCAACAACAGACTCCAACGCGTTAAGAAAAGAGCGGCGCCGCCAATAAGAGCTGAATTTGCCAATTACTCCGACTGCGACTCCGAAAACTTGGGCAGACCGGTTGCTGAGCTGCCTGCTGTGGGTCTTGACTTGAGAGTGTAGCGTCTGTGCGCTTCAGTCTTGGCCAGGTCGGTGTGCGAGACACATCCACAGCAAATAACAAGCGCGTTTTCGTCGCGTCGCGTCGCGCGTTAATTTTCAAGTTGTTGTCATCGTCGTCGTCGCCGTTTTTTGTTGTCGGATCGCAGTTATTATAAAAAACGAGCGATGTACGTGTTTCTTATTATAATTTAGAGAGTGAATCGACACCATGAATTGGTTCTAATTTGGTTCTTGGCTGCTTCGTGCAAGCGCATTTGTGACGCTGCTAAAGAGAAATACTTTTGGATAGAAATTGTTGCATTGTTTGTCAGTTTATTTGCTGTTTGCTTTTGATTGTTGTTGCCCTTGGCGGGCCATCAAGTTGTTGATTGCGCAGCGGGTGGCTTGACTAAAAGCTAATTTTGTGTCTTCATCACGATATCTTGGAAATAAAAAATAATCGTACTTGTGTAAATTGACCGCAAGTTTGTTGCCTAAGTCTTTTGTTGTTTTGGCCAAAAACCAACCAGAAAACCAACCCGTATATATTCCCATACGCAAAAGAGCAATCATATATATTGTCTCTGTCTCTCTCTCTCTCTCTTTCTCTCTCTCTGTCTCTCTCCCCGTTTCATTTTTGTCGGAGTTTTGAAGCTCTTAAGACGCTTTGCGCTCTTTGGAGTGTTTGCAGTTTTTTGTTCGTCAGCTTTTGTTTATCGCAATTTCGCTTTATTTTCAACAGCCTGCACACCTATATGTAAAACGAGTGAACGCCAAACGAAGAGGAAGTTAGCAAAACTAAATTAATACAAATTTGACCAGACAAAATAAATTGCAAAAGCAAAGAGAAATAGAGAAAAAACACAAATTATGCGCCTGTGAAAGAAAATTAACACCTACATGGAGCATGATAAATTGTAAAAAGTATAAAACAAAAGTCTTTCCACATATTCGGCACCAACATAAAGTTTGCAAACAAAAAGTTAATCAAGAAAATTAATATATATAACACTAACAGAGCAAAGACCACATAACTAATTGGATTACGCAAAACAATAAAACGGGACGACCGTTGTCAAAAGGTAAGTTTTATTTTTGGCCAAATGAACCACTAGAGTTAGAGACCGATACTATTGTGCATAATTGTACATTTGGCGTGCATTCGGACAAGACACATATAGTCAACATATTCAATATGGCGCTGGGTTTTATTTTTTATTTGTTTTATTTTTTTGATGTTTAGCCGAGCAAAATTGCAAGCTAAGTCAGCGCAAAGCCGCAAAAGATGACTTCATAAATCGCCTGAGGCGTTCCTCATCATTGAAACCGGTTCGCTCTGCCTTCACTTAAGTACGGTTCGCTCTCGCACATATTCGTAGACGTACACACATATATATCAAGAAAAGTTTTTTTTTACGCAAAATTCAATATAATGCAATGTTTTTAGTTAAGTTGCGATTTTCCTCTCCTTAAGAGTTTTGTGATCTGTGCATTGAACCTGTTTCTCAAGGTTAGAGCGCGTCCGAAATTGGCTGTCACATGCTGCCAAGTTCGCTGTTTTAGCCATATAGTTACATCATCTCCACAAACATGGAGATGCGACAATGCGACTGGTCTTATTAGCTTGCATGACGCGGCATACCACGATGGGGCACGCCACAACCACGCAGCTACATACCCATATATATTATATATTATGTGCACATTGTAATAGCCACGTCACGGACATCCGCTCGCCGCCTGTTGCATGTCCGGCATGTTTAATTTTAATGTGTCAGCGTCACCGGAAAAACTGAGAAAATGTTCAAATTTGAAAACGTTGCATTCTTAGTTAACACAACGAAAATACTCATTACTGGGAAAAAAAACATTAGATGACGAAAATCACACATTTAAGTTGCAGCCAATTGTAAGTAGAAATGATTGAGAAGAAAATTCTTGACTGGCCGAGATTATTTACTCATGTCGTTAGCTTGCTTATATGTAGCCATAGATAAAGAAAAGAATTTGTGAAGAAGTTCTTATGGCTTATCTCTTTTCAGTTAGCAAATGAATAAGAATAAAATATGTGGAGAAGATCTAAGAAGTTTCTTAAATGTTCAATTTACCATGGAATATTATTTTTTTTTCGAAAAGGAAAATATTATTAAAAAATTCTGTATATTTACAAATACTTCCCAAATTTATATTTTTGATTTAGTTGACTGACTATTTATCTATATTTTAAATATTTTTTTCTTCGTTTTTTGACTGATTATTTATTTAATATTCTTCAGAAACATTTACTACTTACAAGAAGAAAAGAAAGACGTTTATAGCTTCAGGGGAAGCTTTTATTATTATTAACTTCGCTAACGAGTAGGCGTGCCTAGACATTTACATGCCTACTTTCCAGACAAGAAAAATCATATTTAAAGCATTCACCTTTACTTGTTGCAGCCCACATGCCGCTTAAGTGCTAGAATCTATTGCTAATTGACTGGCAAGTATTTCAAAAGAGTTTGTGTACGTATAGTATCTTGAATAACATTAATCATGGGTGAGACCAGCATTACGGCTAAGGCTGTTGTTAAATATTGGCTACAATTGCTGGCTGAGGAGCCACACACGCACACACAAAAGCTTGTCTAAACTTTTAGCACTTCCAACGGAAAGGCCTTAGCCATAATTATGACTCTGCGTTTCATTTGGGCTGTTGTTGTTGTTGTTATTGTTGCTGTGTTGGCGTTTAAAGAAGCAATTAGAAAAGTTGATTGATTGACAGCTGGTTGGGAAGAAGAGAGATGGAGATATTGAGAGAGGTTCGCAGGGAGTTGGAGTTGAAAAACTTGCATCATCAACATTGAGAAATGAATGAAAATCGGTTTTTTTAGGCCGCCTTTTCTTTGATGCATTGCATATTAATTGGTTAATTTGTGGTTGTTAGCTCTCAAAATATTTTCATGAAACTGTATGTTGTCTGTAACACCTATTGTTGTGAATAATTGCGGGCAAACTGAGCTAATAGAAGCCCATATGCGCTCATAGTTCTTTCACTCTCATGTGGGTTGCTACCACATTGGAATTATGGCTAACGAGCGCCAACGCAGTTGAAAAGCAACAATCAGACAAAAAAAATAAAAATGATTTCAATAATTAAAAGGCAACGAAAGCCAGCTGCTGGCTGAGACCAGTTTTGATATGCTGGCACATTTCATACGGTACTTCTTGGCCATAATGAACTTAACTTGTTTATATAACAACCACAACGCGAGCAGCTCAAGTGACCTTGAGACAAAACGCGGCCCCACAAAAATGCGTCGAAAAATATATTATTTTTCTTTCGTTTCTGTCGGTGTTTTGTGTGTTATTATTTTATTTTGTTTGCAGCGCTTTAATGTTGTACTCTGCTTTTTTGGCATATTACTTCATTGTTTGTGATACTTGAGGGGTTTGTTGTGGTGCAACATTTGTGGCATCATTGATGGGAAAACTGACCACACTTATTATTCACATGTGAACCATTTCCATTGAGTAATCTCTATAAGAAAATGATGACGCACTTCTGACCGAAACAAAAAACATGAATGACTGCTTAGCGGGTTCATGAACTTAATAATTGATTTATAATCACCTTGTCTTATGTTGCCAAAGCTTACAAAGAGCTTGAAGAACACGCAAAGAAAGCGCAACAGCCAAAAAAGTTCATTCAACCTGTCAACATGCCGCAGAACTTACAATGTTAAATTTCGTTTGGTTCTTTTTTTACATTTTTTTGGCAATCAATATTGATTTACAGTTGAAGTTACGAGCTGCTAACGGAAATCAAAACGAAAGACTTAGGCAACAAACTTGCTACTTAACAGTGCTCTCTCGCTAACAGCGACAGCTACCAGCTACCAGTTCCTCTCTCTCACACTCCCTCTCTAATTATGCAAATCTGAATTTTTGCATTTATTGTGTTTTTTGTCATTTATTCACTTTGCTAAAGGGCGTGCCAAGACATTTTTGCATTGGCGCATGTGAGTCACCCAGCTGAAGTTGGATTATATTAAACGCCAGTTGTGGTGTTTGCTCTTAAATGAAAAGTAGTCTGGCTAGATTCTGCGCAGTCAATGCTGCAACGTGTCCAATTCCCAGTCGACTTAAATGCAGTATTTTACCTCAATGATGAAAAACAATTCAGTTGTAATACAAACAGCCTTTGCGTGGGTAAGTCTGGCCCAACAATGTTATTCGTAATTGTATAAACGTTCGCCAAAACACTTTCAAATCCAAGCCAAACGGGGCGTGGGTGTGGTCGACTGACAAGCAAAAAATCACAAAAACAAATTTCAGAAACAGAAAAAAACAGAAATAAACTAGTGCATGTAGTCATGACTTTTGAACCAGGTCGCTTGGCTTAGCAGAAAACGGATTATTTCGATAACTTTTAGAGCGAACATAAACGGATAGTTGAGCACACTACATTTTCAATTCAATAAAAACCAATGCTTATGTTATAAATATTATTTCAATGAAAATATAAAATGTGGAGGAATCAATTTTAAATAATTCTTAAAAATTTGCTGGCTTTCTGTCCCTTGAAAAATGATCTCAAACCTGTGTAAAGCGTATCTGTTAGATGACGAATTCATTCTCTTGCTTATATTGAATTGAACATTTTTTTAACTCGGATTAATTTAGTTTGAGTCGCAAAAGATAGTTTTTATTTTTTCCGTTAAAAGGCTTTACTTCTTCTTCTATTCTTTTTAAAATTTTAACGATTTAATCGACATTTCGAGAATTACGTCATAGTCGTAGTAAAGAGCTCAAGTCATGTTTTCTTTTGTAGTTCTATTAATTTCGAGTATCAATTACTAATTCCATTAAAATGGCCCAGCTCATTATTGACCCGACCAACAGCAGCGGTAGCCTCTGTCGCTGGAGGTACTTCTAGGCTTAGTTAAAGCTTCAACAACGCTGAAAATTGAAATCATTAGAGTCAGCAGAAAACGGAACTGTTAAGCGATTGGCAAACGTGTTTTTTTGGTTTGTTTTTTGTTTGATTTTTACTGTTTGCCCCGGCCCCAGGTAGCCAGCAGTCAAGCAACAAAAAATTCAGACAATGGGCGCCAGGCCAAAGCCGAAAAACAACAACAACAGAAGCCAGCTTTAAGTAAGCGTCTGGCGACTGAAAATGTTGTTGTAGTTGTGTGGCTGATAAAAATCGAAACATATTCAAGTCCTCCGGCTAAAAGAGCTGAGCTCAAGTCACGTTCAATGCGAATTTCTGTTGCGTGTTTCTATTTTGGCTGAGCCGAAAAAAGAAAGAAAATAAAAATTAGGCATCACAAATAGCTGTAAAAATAGTCGTATTGCCTCTGGGCGCGTCTTTGTGGTTAAGTTGTAGGTGTTCAATGAGCGTTTTTTTTTTTTAGCATTTATTTGAGACACTGTCATAGTTAAGTTGGACATCTTGACAAATCAACGACAATAGCAAAACAATTTGTAGAAAATTTACGTAACTGCGTGGCGAAAAAGAGAAACAAAAGCAGAAGTAAAATAAATAAAGCAAACGTTTTGCGTTTTTGTGCGTGTTTGTTTTTGGTTTCTTCTCAAGCCACAGCCCCAAAAGATGTGGCAACTTGTGAACGCTCCAATTTAACGCACTTGACCAAATGCGGGCGGGCTTTTGCAACTAAGCTGGCGGACTTGCCAACCGTCTAAACTGACGATAGACTTGACAACCCGCAAGCCAACTGCAAAATATTGACGCATTTTGGCTTCTGTGTCTTACCCAATCTCTAATAATCGCCATCAAAGTCGTCAGAATGCGACTAAAAGATGCCCTGTAATAGTTGTTTTAAGAATATTATATTTAGTATTGAATTTAATAACGTTTTCCTAATAAAATCAGCCTAAGCTTTGAGCATAGTAAGCTTTCCTTTGGATCAGCCACAGTTCAAGATACCCTTTTATAGTCTTGGCCTATAATCAATTGCACAAGGACAAGCTGCCTTTCCAATTTTGGCGCTGCTCTGCTGCCAAAATGGCTAAACTAGCTTTGGCCAAAATAAATAAGCAGCTAACAAATGGACCAAAAAAAAATTTCACAAAAACTACTTGTCAACTGTTGCAACAGAAGTTTGTGGCTTAAGACATTTGATAACTCATTTCGTGCGGCTCTTAAACTGCCACATTAACTTTGCACTTGGTGTTAATTGTTAAGTGTAAATTGCAGCCACATAATAAAAGCTAATGACGTTTAGAAAATGGTGAACAAAATTAAACAATACAATGGGAAATTGATGTTGGCGTTTATTTCGATTGCATTGGCACTTGTTGTTTTTGCTGCTGCTTCCAGTCCGGCTAATGGCACTTTGGAGGCATTGTTAGTTCATTTGCGACGACGGCGTCTGGCAATTGCAATGACCTTGACGCAATCGCCAAGCCATACAAATAAAAATAGAAATAAAAATAAAAATAAAAACAAAAAAAGGCACTCGTTCC
Source organism: Drosophila basisetae (assembly GCA_035041595.1). Taxonomy (NCBI): domain Eukaryota; kingdom Metazoa; phylum Arthropoda; class Insecta; order Diptera; family Drosophilidae; genus Drosophila; species Drosophila basisetae. The sequence goes on along the minus strand of JAWNLB010000144.1, from coordinate 16,684,660 downwards.
GATTCGCTGACTGTGTTTGCTATGATCTCCTCAGTACCCCAAAGCACCCCCAACCCCAAAGCTTGTTAGCTGCAGCTGGCACTCAAACGACACTTAATAGCCCGGCTCATCGTTTCTTTGGCAGCTACCTGCTATTCAAAAATGCATATATTCGATATGTGTATATCTAAACAATATGTTCTACAGCAAATTTGAAATTCTAATTTGATGATTGCCTCTCAAGCGCTCGTACTGATTTGCATAGCTAAGCAGGTGAAAGTCCGAAGCCAGATACTTCAATTGAGTTTGATCATGATCTTTAACGCTTTTGATTAGCACTTGAGCACACATGCGTTCTGACTGCCAGCAAAGTAAAAGTAAAAGCTAAGACAAAACCAGCAAATTAAAGCCATGCCTGACCCAAAAAAAAAACAAAATGTACAACACAAAACAGCAGCAGCAGCAACAACAACATTGTTTAGCTACAAAACTGTAAAGAAAAAGAAGACTCGATATTATGGGCTTTCCTCGTATTGACCCTTTTCTTTATTATCGCGTTAATTACCATAATTAAGAACACAATGCGGGCCAAAATGCAGCTGCGTTTTATTGGTATAGATACTGGTTAGATATTTGATAAAAACCCAAGACTTACTTTCTATGCTGCTGCAGCAGCAGCAGCAGCAGCAGCAGCAAAATTGCAGCAAAATTAGCTGTGCGTTATACTGATTGACCATAATATCGAAGATTTAGAGATTTCTCATTTTGATGCCACTTGGCCACAACCACAACCGAAAGTTGTTGGCTGTTAGAATACTCTTGGTCAGAAAGTCTTTGCTATGCTCATTCTATTTTTTTTTTTTTGTTTCTGTTTTTTATTTTCTTTACTGTCGATGCCCATTCCAAATAGGTCAAACTGGCTCGCATTGTGGTTAGGCCCTAGCCATGTGTGTCTGTATGTGTCGTTGTGTCTTTGTGTGTGTGTCTGTGTGTGTGTCTGTGTGTGTGTGTGTGCTTAACACAGATTTGGTTTTTTCGTATTGCCTTTGGCATTTTGCATGGCCGGCTTCCAGATTGTTAGCGTGTGATATTCTAATTGTGAGCAACGCTCATTCTAATCAAGTTGGTTTTGGTTGTCCGCTGTTTCTGCTATTTCTTTTGCTTTGATTTTAATCGAGAGCCCAAGTTTGTGTCTTCAGTCATTGGCGTACAAGCTTTTGCCTCTTTGAAGTCTGTGATTGATGCGTGCGTTTTATGTGGAGCAACATAATTTGTTCAATGAGGTGCCTCAGATGCCGCAGACAAGATTACACTTTGATTACTGTGAAGCCATCACAGTCTCCAAAAGCCATTTAGTGTTCCTGTTTCCCCCATCTCTCTCTCTCTCTCTCTCTGTCTCTCCCTCTCTCTCTGTGCTCTTGGTATCCCAAGTAATGTGCCCATTTTCTGCTCAATTAGCACACGAAATCTGTTGTAAATTAAACAAATTTTACGCCCAGTTACGCGGCACACGAACCCAATTTGTACAGTTGGTACCTTTCAATTGTGCTCATGCAGAAAGCTGTAAAAATTAAACAACTAACGCAAAATAATTAAATAAACTATAAAACGCCTTTTTTTGCATTTGCATATGCGCTGAGGCTTTTCAGAAACAAATTATATGAAACACGCGAGGTCATTTAGCCGCAACATCGTGAATACATAGTCATAAATGAAAATGCAATTGTTTAAACAAATTGTGTGTCTGCCTATTGCTGTTAACGTTATTGTTGTTCTGTCTGCTTTCAACCATTTGTATTTGCTTTGCTTGTGTTTTTCTTTGCTGCCTCGTCGTGCACACGCAACTTGCCTAATTTATTCAGTTGCACGGCCCATTTGTCGGCTTTTCTACTCGTATTTATTTAGTTTTAAAGGTTTTTGTTGTCGCTGTTGCTTTTGTCGTTGCTGTTACGGAATGTGTGTCAAACGAATTCGACACTTGACAGCCACACATAAAAATATCCGTTACAGCTGAGCGCACGCTGTCGATGATGATCAGTTCAATGATTTCATGATGAAAACTCAATGTTAATACCAGTAGACACATGCATGCAAATAACCATATACGAGTACGTAACTAAATATGTACTTGTGTGTATAATTACCATTATCTATAACTTCTTGTGCATTGAACCCATTATTTTTATAATATGCTTCTTTGCACACTTCAGTAAGAAGCATTGCTTGGGTTGCCTCTCTAACAGAAGAAGTGGATTATTAGTTTAAAGGAGCCGAAAAGCACTTCCAGACAGACCATACTTTATAAGATGTCTAAAATCTTAATTCTTTATTAGAAATGCCTTTAATTTGGAATACTTTAAGCTTACTAAGCAATACTCGATCTCATTTTGTAACAGCAAAAAGCTTTTCAATAAATAATTGTATGCAGCTAAATCGACCAGATTATTTCAGGCATTATGAATTACGTGCAATTTCCTGCTTATCAGAGTGCCGACTACTAATGGAAGGTCACTTGCTCCCATTTCATTGGGTTTTTGCAAATGTTTTCATTTTACTTTTTGTACGAACTCTCGAAACTGGGTAACGAGAGCAGATGCCAATCACAGTTCATTATTCATAATTTCCGTTGAGCGCAATGCGCACCAATTTTTATTCAAAGTTTATTTCAGTTGTATGCGCCTGTAGGGGATTTTCAGATTTGTCGTGAATCGTGTAACGCATTGAGACATATATTAATAAGCCAAATTTTATGAATATCAATAATAAGAATCTCACAACTTACAGATTTTGAATTGATCTATATTTAAAGGAAAAAACATGTAATTATTTTATAAAGTTGGCAATATTTCGAATTTGTTTTTTCTCTTTTCTTTTTCTTTTTTTAAAACGTTTCCTAGGTGGCCAATCTTTAAAATATTTAACAATACATTAACAATTTTATTTATCATTAATGTATTCAGGTTTAAATAATGAAACAGTATATTGACATATAAAATAATTGTTGCTAAACTTTGGATTGATTAGTTATATCGGCGTTCAAATGGGTCCAGCGTAAGTTGGGATGATCATCCCAAAAATATTTAAAATTGATATTGTTTTCAAAATGTGACTTCATATTGCGTGTGATTTTAATTCAGTTATTTAAAGGGAAATGCTTCTAATTTCATTTTCACAAGATTTTCGCCTTCATCTTATTCACTAATTCAGAGCCATTTTGCAAGAGTATTCGATATTCACCATTGTATTTATCTTGCCTGCTGTGTTATTGTGCTATTTTGCCTGCATGAGCTGCGCTTTCAGTTTCGAGCAGCTGTTTAATTGTTTTTATTATTATTGTAGTTTTTTGCGACATGGGTGTCCGAGTGGAGCGGAGCCGAGTTGGTGACATTTTTGCGCTATGCCCACTTACGTCATGCGGTTAATTTTAGCTAATTTATTGCACTACGAGTATTGTCTACCAACTTTGTTGTTTTTGTTAGTGTCGTTTGTTGGAAATTTGCATTTGGGCGGCTTTCAGTTCACAGTTGTGAGTGAAGCAACACGGTTAGCGGCGATTTGAATCTATATATATATATATATAATCTCCCTTCCTCTTTTACCTGGATTGTGTGGGTCTCAGGCATTGACAAATGTTGTCTGTTGGCATTATGGACGCCGCATAATGTCAGTCATTTATCAACGCACGCTGGCGATATCAGCTGACCCAATTTTGGATCAAACAATTTCAATAATAACAAAACTCCTATAGAGATTATAGCACTCGGATAATAGACGAACAACTACTGCAACTGAAATCAAATTTCAATGGGTGAGTTTGGCTGTCCGTCCGCCTGTCCCTCCATGCCTGTGACATCATAAGGCGCTATGTGAATGAAATGTGTTGGCAGCCGAAGAGAGTAAACAACATAAAGTGGGGAGAAAAAGAAAAAAACAACTTTAAGCAACCTCAAATCATTGGCGGCCTTTTATCAAGCGCTTGGCCATCTATGTAAGCCGCATGTTGTTGTTGTTGTTGTTGTTGTTTTTGGTATTCGGTCGCAACGGGCCACCGATAATGATCGGGCAATTGCTGTCGGACAGCTCTTCCTGGCCATGACTGGCTATCAATGTTCTCACAGTAGTTGCACTGTGTGCTTGTCTGCAGGAAACTCCAAAGAAAAACTGCTTATCATGTGCTCCATTTGGTTATTGATATCTGTTTAATACCCGTTTTTAGACTTGCCTCAACTGAGATTGCTGTTTGCTGCTGTTGTTGCTACTGTTGTTGCTGTTGTTGCTGTTGTCATGTTGCAGCTGTTGACGGAAGTTCGTTAAGAGTTTTGTTATTTGACTTCAATCACAATTGAGCCCTGTCGTTGCGCCTTTTCTGTTATGCTGCGGCAGCTTCCTTCGCCTGCTTGCTAGCTGGCTTACTCAGTTTTTATGCTGATTTTAACCCATTTTGGTGGCACGCAAACTTCGCTCCAAGTTCGCTCCAAAGTTCGCTCCATCCACAAATCTTGTGCTGACCCAATTTGTTAGGGCTGTGTCGGTTGAAAGTTTCGCCCGGGGCCATATTCGTGGCTTGGGCGAAAACATGCACGCATCAAAAATTCATTAAACATTTTTTTTTTTGGCTTGTATGATTTTTGCATAATGTAAACGGATTTCTGTGGAGTACCCAACCGGTTTGCCAACGTATTGGTTTTCTTATATTAATCACTGATATTCGCACTTCTCATTTCTCCAATTCTCTAATTCTCTCTTTTCTCTCTTTTCATTTTTGCAGCAAACACAATGAAGTCAGGCACTCGAACTCTTTGCACGGCGCTGCACTTAATCGTAAGTATTATTGAAATAAACCGGGAAATAATTAATATCTTCGGCATGCTGACGATTCAACTCCCTGCTGCCTGACAAAACTGATGTAATTCATTTGAAAACCTAAAACTGATCTCACAATTGATAATTTTCATGGCAGCCATATGGCAAAGAAATTCGATTTTTACAATTTGATCTAGTTACTTATTTTTGGGCGATTTTTCCAATGGCAGCTATATCGTGTAATGCTCCGATTCCTCAAAGTTTTATTGGCAAAGCTATAATAATTTATATTAATTTATATAATTTGACAGACAGACCCCTGATAGTCTGTATCGATGGTTAAAAATATAAATCCTTTTTTGGGGTCGAAGAATATTGAAAGTATTTTTGTAGCCTCATTATTTGGCAGTGAAATGAAAAACTTGCCAATGCATGCTAAGACACACCGATCAAATCAGCCAACATGATTTTAACTTTTGATGATGGTTACGATTTTATGTATCTTATGGTGTCGCAGACGTTGCGTTCTACATTTCCCTAGAAGGGTCATGAAAATATGTTTATAGCCTCATTCCTTGGCGCAGTGAAATGAAAAATTGGCCAATGCGGGCTAAAACATATCAATCAGCTTAGAATCGGAGTCAGCTCCAGCTGGAGACTAGGCCGTTAATGACAATTGCACGGCCAGGCGATTAACCTAAATATGAGACCCGGCAACAAGCATAAGCACAAACACTGGCGGGCATGTTTACTTGCCACACACACACACTCCCTCACCTTTTCCCCGTATGCTAAAATCGATTCGTGTTGCGCCAAGTTGCCAAAAGTGGCACAACTACTGGCGGCAAGCGGCAAGCAGCATACAGCATACAGCAAACAGCAAGCAACCAGCAACAAGCTGCATGCTTAGATTCTAAGGCGCTTGGCCTCGGCCTCAGATTCAGTTTTAGTGTCAGCTTCAGGCTCCGTTTCAACTCTAACCTGGCGCGAGCTGCTGGCGAAAGTTTTCTTTTCTGCGGCCTTAGAATCGTGAGAGAATAACGAACTCTCCAAATATCTTCTCTCTGCTTATAAGCCAGCACGAACGAAACCAAAATCTTGGCGCATTTTCTTTGCATTTCCATTTTAATTAAAGGAGCTTACCTCGTCGGCAGTCTTGCATAGATTAGTCGGGGCATTAATGTCAGCTCGATCGTGATTTATGTCAACAGTTTTATGGCCATTGCCAATGCCATTGCCATTGCATGGCCCTGGCAACAACTGTGTTCGCATAGCATAACGCTTCTAATGACCACTTCCCAACTATCCACTTTCTTTACAGACAATTGCAGCACTAACGACACACGGCGCACAGATAACAACGCCAGCAAGTAAGTACATTAATCTTGCAACACACTTTAAGCAGGTTATTTAAATTTCACATATGGCAATAATTGCCTTTAGTAGATTTTAAGTTTCTAATTTCTTTTGCATTGGTAATAAGCATATAAAAAGCTAGGAAAAAGAAGGAGTCGTCTTTTATAAATTGCTTGGATCGTTATCCACTAGGCAACTGAATACGATGCTTACGTGTCTTCCGATTGAAAGTTGTTTACCAGTTATACTTAGCGGCTAAGGACATTCTTTTTCTTAGTAATTTACACAAATCTAATGCACAAATTGAGCTCTTGAGTTAAAGACTTCAAGTAGTTCAAATAATAATACTTGCATCTAACTAAAATATATTGACCAAATAATAAAAGCTTATTTTTAAGAGTTTTAAGTACTCTCAGAATAGCAAAACCCCAACATGAAATTCAACTCAAAATAGGCAAGTGTTCTTTAGAAGTTAGCTTGAAGCGAAAGCTTAGTTAATTTGTTAATAATTGTTGCAAGCCTGGCTGAAATTACGATCTTTTAAGATCTCCATAGTTTTTTCTGCTGTAAAACGTAGTTTTTCTTCAATTTTGAAGCCAGTTGTCAATCCTTAAGAGGCAACACTTAATCCATCCTGTGCACATTTGCTAGCTTAATGCAACGGAAAACTGATGGTGTCTCCATATATGTATATATGTATATATAGATGTATATGAATATGACTGATGTTTTGTGTCTGTCATTTACCGTTGCCAAACACACAACACACAAAAAACACATTTTGGCCTGTAGTCACATAAACGCCGCTTTGGCAAACAAAAGTCAATTCATGCCGCATTTAGCTGTCTTATTAAAAAGCGATGACTCCTCTTTTGAAAGACCCGCCAAATATTGCACCACACTTCCTCTTGTGGGCGTGTGTGTGTTTGTGTGTGTCGAGTGTTTGGCAATCTATTACTAAGCTGCCAATGAGCGTGGACAGCAGCTGATGGTCTTGATTATATAGTTCAGATTGCGCCAATAGTCGGGTTCGGCCTCATGCAGACTCTCCAGATAGGTCAGTAACTGTCCATAGGTGAACATCTGACGCTGACTACCCATGATGACAGGGACTCTACTTATCACAGGGCCATCAACGATGCCACAAGCACAACGTAATCGGCAAACGGCGAAGAGTAAAAAAACATCTCGGCGACATAGCTGTAATGAAGGTAGTCAAAATAGGACTGTCTTCATGCCTTCTTAAAGGGATCTCAGCTCACTCTTACGTAAGAGCATTGTTACTGAGCTCCAGCACCTCGGCACATGGGGTGTTGGTGCCATGTTCCCCGTTTTACAAACTAAACCTTACGCAGCTCATCAGCTTGGACACCTGGATCTGAGGGTTGGATCAGCTGTCAGTTGAGCCAGGGCAAAGCTGAATAAGAAAAAGGCAACCGTAAGCTGTTAAGAAAAGTCCTCCTCAATCTCACTATTAACATTCAAATTGTGGCTGCTGAGCAGACGACAAACAAAGCTATCGTTGATCTCCGCGCGCCACTCCAGAGAGCAGGCGAAGGTCAGAAAAACGATTGATGTGCGAGAAGCATAGAAAGTCAAAGGTGGCCAACTCTTCGTTGACCACATGGTAAAAGCCTCATTCTCACTCTTGTTCGTATCCAGCGTAGTCCAACGGCATCCATCAGCTCGCCAATGCACAGAAACCTCGACAAGATATAGAGCTGCGGGAGCTCGTCATTCAGCATCCAAGCGTAGATAATATCGAGTGCCTGTGGTGTCACTTAATCAGCTGACTGTCGGACAGCATAGGTTTTTTTTCAGCTGGCTACGTTTAAGATAAGACGAATATATTCGCAGCACGCACAAATGGCTATAGAACCTTCCAACTCCAATCATCCCACCTGCAATCATCCCACGGCAACTGGAGCTGCATTTCACTTATTGAAGATCTGGATGGCAACAGTTCCATGACCCCATTTTAAGCCCTACTTACATCAATCCTATCAATCAGGCTGTAGGACAGCTGAATCCAACTCATCTCAAAGTCTGTCAAATGATTGAAGAATGATAAACAATTTTTGAAATATATTTTTTGGCATCGAAATTCATAGTCTTTGTCTGAGTCGCTTTCCCCACCTCCATCATTTGTGAGCAGTTGTATTCGCTGGAATTGGTTTCGGATATGTAAATATAATCAGTATATCTATTGAAATACCTCTTGTTCGAAGTTTAACGTTTCACTTGCCTGAGAATTTTGGGAATTGTGTGAGAAAGTGTTAATATACAAATAAATTAATAAACACAGCTTTCTTCGAGCAACCGAAGATTGAATGCCCTTGGTGACATAATACAGATGTCTACTAACTGTATATGGAAGCTATAGAATTTAGTATGCCGATATTAATTTTTCTCAAATATAATGGAATAGTAGAAAATTCTGGGGTTGGTCAACATATTTTCAAAGAGAAAAAAATGGTTTTTGATATAGGAACTCAATGTTCGATTGAACTTTTCCAAGGTTTGCAGAGTGTTGCCAGACAAGCTTTCTTACAAACATATAGACATACTCCATGGGTAGAGAAACACAAATAAATGTACACCATACAACATATATTCAGTTCCTTAAGTCATTTAGGATATTTTGGCACAAATATCATCTACATTATATTCACAATAATCGTATGTCTGCAGAGATTTCTGATTTTATTTGATGCGAAATGAAATATCTTCCATCAAATCTTAAAATAAGAATAATACGTTATATTAGTTTTCCGACAGTTACCTAATGTATACCTTTGTTTAGTCGCTAGAGTTGCTTTTGGCTTGAGACACTCCCTATTTGATTATGCAGTTATGCATTTCACAAAATTATACATAATAGAAAGTCATTAAATATTTTATGTGCCAGCAACAACAAACAATAACGACTTGTTGGCTCGGGTTTTGAGCTTTGGGCCAAACTAAGAAATGAAAAACCGGCTCCGAGAGTTGCATGCAATTACTTTGCCCAGCCGCATATGCTGTAGAATAGGAATAGAAACAAAGTTAACTGATGCGAAATGGCTGGAAGGTTCGTTGAACTAAACCAAAGCATCGCCAAAGCCATCGTCATCGCCATCGCCATCGCCATCTTTAGACCCAACTCCACTTTAGCCAAGTTGTGAGCCAAGTACACGCCGTTTGGCCAGGCCAACAAAAGAAGAGCAAAAAAACGAATCGAGAATCTCGCTGGAATGGCGAAATACGAAATCGCACGCGAGGTGTTGTGCTGCATATGCGATATATACACATATATATATATAAATAGATACATATATATTTATATATATCTGGGTATATAGCCCTAGGAGCGAGTTCTTTTGCGGCTTTGGTGCCAAACCGCATGCTGAGACTTGAAGCTTAAAGGTTCTTTCTGGCTTGCTTTTCTTGCTCGGATAGCAAGTTCAAGGAACTTGCATCTTTCTAATGGCAACTGCTGCTCCGCTGTTTGAATGTCTTTTCAATGTCATTAACTTGGTCGGTTGCATGTTTGTCGCCCCGTTTGTTTCCGCAGTTTTGTTACCAGCTGCAGCTGCAGCTGTAGTTGCTCCCAGGGGCATCTTTCCAGCCATTGTGTTTGGCCCCGCAGTGCGAGTTGGCTCTTTGTTGGCCATACCCTGTAATCAAATTTTGTTAAAAGGGATGTTATGAAAGCTAATGTAAGACAACGTCAACACCATTAAGCACTTGAGCAGCATCAACAGCGGAGTTGATCTAACCATCTTTGTCTATCTGCCCGTATCAACTGGTATTTGTGTCTATATCTGTATATTTTCTTATAGACTTTAAGAGGTAGAGAGATGAAATTTTTGAAAGTATAGATGCGGGTATAGCATAGGTAGTGGATATTAATGCCTCACTCAAATATTCGATTAAAATCTAGGCATGAAAATGGTTAATTCTCGTGGAGCAAACACATATCTTAAATATTACGAGACTTCAAAGATTGCTTAAGAAATACCTATTTCATTGAGGCATTCTATTAAATGTCGCATAATTAATACGTATGTTATTTGGGCATTACTTTGATAATGGATTGATTCTTAGGGAAGAAGAAGCACTCTGCTGATCATAATTATCTCTTTGCATATAGGGTATCTGTTAGTTGTGGCACCCTCGCCTGCAGCCGTCTTACTTGCTTCATTTTGTAGATTCGTGGATCGCTGATGATTTATGCCAATCGCATCCTCAGCTAGAGTTCGAGCTTTAACTTTATATTGTTACTGGCTAACTGTTGTTTTAACTGTAGATGCACAAATATTTTATGACATAACTTTATACGCCCGCTTCTTGCAGAGGATGCGCCCGACTCGTTGAGCGCTGCCATTGCAGCGGCCGAGGCGGAGGCGGAAGCGGCCACCAGCAACAACAAACCATCAACGGTGGAGCCGAGTGTGCGAGTCAAATGTTTGTCTGGCTCAATGCTGATCACGATTAAAGATGCGCCACCCAATCACGAGACGGGCCTCTTCAGTGGCATGATCTATCCGAAAGGCCTCTCCAAGAATTCCACATGCCTCAGCGAGTACAGGTCAGTGCCAGATTGCAATTTAGATAGTAGTTGAACAATCAGCCATAATCATAAATGGATTTCTTTTTTTTCGCAGAGATCACATTGGTCCACTCCGATACAAGTTGCCGCTGCGTAGCTGCAACACAATGCCCAAGGAAACGGTAAGTCAAGTTGAGAATTCAATTAAATGTACTACTTACGTATACAAGTTGAGCATCCCACATGCCAAGAGTTTAAATACTATTACCTCAGTCATACTTTGTGTAGCTTAAAAGTTGTTCTGCCTTTTTGGCATGCTAATTGAGATTTACCTGAACGCTTGTGTGCCAAGTAGTAGCAAGCAGCATCAATCGCGATGAATTGGATACAAGGTAAAATCCATATGCCATAATGATTGGCAATTTGCTCATCGCTCTGCGAACGTTGCTTGGAATTGACTCACAAAACGCACATGAAATACATTTTGTTGCAGTTGTGGCTCTTTGGCATTCAATAAATGGCACCTTTTTAACTACATCATTAACTAGCTGATTTTAAGGCAGATTGCCTGAAGATGGACAGTTAAACTGATAGTCAAGTTGAGTTGAAGGTGTGGGAAAATGTAAAGCTGCCTTTCATGCAGATTTTGTAAGCAAGTTGATTAAATAAATAAGCTGATTTCATAAATGATATTTTGTAAGAGGGAAAGAAAGTTTTAGAGCGATAGAAAAAAATAGAAAACAATTTAAATTACTCGTGTCTATCTTTAGGATTTTAAATATAAATAATCGACAACAAATTTTACCGTCTTAGATACTTCAGATTCTATTTCATTACTTATTATACTGAATTCATGTCACCTTCCACAAAAGCAGCCACAAACAGAGATGTGCTTCAAAAACAATCGACAATGAAATGCAATTCACAAAACAAACACTGTTTATTGCTAATAACTAAATCAAACACCAAATATTTATTCAATTTGTTAGCAATATTTGCAGTTGAGCCCAAGTTCATTATATCGAATGACCAGAATGAACGCCAAGTCAAACGCGCAACCTTAATCGAAATGGCTAATAAATTGTCATAAATAGATTGTAGCTTGGAGTTTATATTGGACATGGCATAGATAAATTGGCTAGATAGTTGGCTTATATGGCGTGGCTTATTTATTGGCTCATAGCAGCGATTTACGATCGCTTACAACAGCATAGAGCTCCGATGTATTTTGAAATCTCAATTAGCACCCATCCAGCTAAATGGCGATCTCAACTCACGCATGGATATTTTTATGGCCAACACACACACGAATCAGCATTTATGTGTCGCCATTGTGATATAAATTTCTCGTGTGTAATTTCTCAGCATTTATTGGGGCAGACTGTTTTGTAATCTTGTTGGTATTTCCTTTCGCTTCGATTGGTCTGACATACATTTTTCAAAGTGCAAATTATAATTGCTCTTATGGCAAGCATCGTTTAACGTTCCATGTTTACATAGATGTGTATTGTGTGCTGTGTAGATACATACACTTCTTTCTCTGTACGAACAGGTAACTGCTGCAAGAACATTGACGAGTTTGTTGCCTGAGTCTTTTGTGGTGAGTGCCGGCCACTTTGTTCCTCCTCCTGTTGACCCAAGCACTTGACGCGTTGTATGAAATGATTGCTTAGCTATCGTTAATAATGGAAGAGTCAATAAGCCAAGTGAAGTTACGTGACGGTATTTTTATTGTTGATGACGTTTTCATACAGCTGCAGTTGATGTCATCTATATGTGTCCATGAAGCTGTTGTCAGGGCAGGATGCTGAGGTTACGTCAACTTTTAAGATGAGCTTGGTGAATGCACATTTGCATACAATTAACTTGCACACACACACACACACACACACACACACACACACAGACTCACACTTATGCAATTTGTTTGTATGTGTCTCTAATTAACTATGCCCATTTAAAGCAGCAACATTTTTTATATAAAAAGTCGCGTGTCAACTGCCGCAAAAAGTTGCCACGCCATTGACTCCCAACTGAGTCTCCACAGCGACCCTGTTGCTATTATTATTACTATTGTTGTTGTTGTTTGGCTAGTTTTTTTTTATTATTGTTGTTGCTGTTTGCGACTGTGCATGTCAAATTCAATTAAGTCCGCTAAAAAACTTGCTTTTTTTTTAAACATAATGTTTAGTTTTCCCATGTGCAAAAGGTATATTAGCCAGCAGAGAACAGCGATCATATTCAATTATTATTCTCTAGTTTTTGTTGCTTATGAACACTAACGGCGTATTTTGAGAATCACGTTGTCATCTCTATTAATTATTACCTATTAACCACATCCAAGGCAAACTATTTTTAGACTGCAAAATGCATCAGAGATTATATTTACCACAGAAAATTATATGCTTATTCACTATAAAAACCCCACCTAATCTATTCAGCAAAAACATCAAGTATCTGACTAAGATAATAAATCGAAATGTAATTAATAAAACATTTCACGCTTGCAGGGCATTTCCAAGTCGCGTAGCTATGACTAAACTTTGCTTATTTATTGTTTTTGTTGTTGTTGTTGTTATTGTTTTGCTTTTCCATTAACCTTTACGTACAGGGTCAAAAGATACATATACAGATAGATAGATACAGCCATAAGTGCGTAGCCTGAAGGGCGCAAAGCGTTTTAATTAATTTATAATTGCTGTGCAGTTGATGAACAGCATACAAAATCAACAACATTTAGAACTGACGCTCAAGGCAAAGAATAGAGTAAGAATTCGTTTTGTTATTTTTTAAACGAAATACACATCAGAAATGCTTGGACAGACATGAGTATGAGTTTGTTGCCTAAGTCTTTCGTTGTGTAATTTTCAACTGGCACAAATTATTGGATCAAACATGGTCATCATATGAAAATCGATTTGTTCTGAAGCATCTTCAACGTTGGCGGTCATCTGAACGCGTTCAACGGCCGACGCCGTGACCGTGAAAATGCCAAAAGGGAACACATGTAAACGTGTTTCTTATTTTTATTGATATTTCATTTAAACGCTGTTGCTTGACTGGCCTGAAGGTCAACTAGTGCTGAACGTCACCCACGCAACTGCAGCTACATATATGTTCTTCTATATATATATATATATATATAGACTCACATTACGTATGAGTCGCGCTACAAATGTTGGGCAATTAAGCGCACAGATAAGATACAAAATTTACATTTCTCCATTTTATTTACACATTACTTGAAAGCAGCCGCTGCTGAAACCTGTTGGAAGAACGTTAAAGCTGCTAGAAAACTAAGCGAACGCACAGAAGTGTCATAATGACATAATATCTGTCTACTTTTACCGTTATGTGCCTGTGCTGTGAATCTAATCTTAAATGTCATTTTATTATGTCTTTTATTAGCCCATTGTCTGCCATTGGCTGATGCTGCGGCAGCTGGGAAATGCTGCTCATCTCTCTCTCTCTCTATCTCTCTCACACCCAAACACACTCAGAAAATATAACTGTCAAGAACAATAATCGAGAGACACGTTCAAGTTCTAGACCTGGCTTAAAGTCCAAGACGGAAACAACTCAAAGTCTCTAGCTTGGTTTATTACCCGCTGCCATAAATCGCATCAGGCCAAGCGAATGCAATTAAGAATGCCCCTACGGGTGACGATAACGCTGCCACTTAAATAAAGCATTTCCGTGCCCAAAAAGAGAGCTCGGCAAACCCAATTACAGCAAAAAAGCAAAAAAGCAAAAAAAAAAAAAAAAAACGTACGCGTCTTGGCCCATTACAAATACCCAGAGACCACGTCAACAATTGAGTCGAGTGCTCGATACGAAATTAGCACAAGCACCAGAGCACCGTTATGTGGCAGTAGAATGTGGCAGAGAGAAAAGTAAATGCTCAGGCCGCGTGCAATGGTAACAAATTGTCTAGGGAATATAGCTTTGCTGCCTTAAAGATTAAAGCTGGCTGGCTGGCTGGCTGGCTGGCTGCTGCCGATGATGATGTAATCGACGGAAGTCTAAGAGCCGCTTGCAAATTTCAATTTCAGTTTCAGTATGTAAATAACGACTAAAATTAAAATTCATTACGCAAACATTGCTAATTTCTTGCGGATATGTAGATAACAGCAGACTTCACACTCCGCTGCACGGCTTTAGCACCATTCTATGGAAACAACAACAACAAAGAATAGAAAAAAAAAAAACATGAGGAAGTGCTCGTGATCTAAAGACGAGTTGAAGACCAAGTCACACATCAAATTTCTTGCTAGTAATTTTCAGCTGCATCGAAGCGTGAATCTCTATGCATAATGAGTTACCGACAACAACAAAACATTGACTACATTGTCTACTACAAGCATACATATATCGTTGCCCAGTTGCGCTGGCTAAGAGAACTGCCTAGCAGGTTTCTACTGGCTGACTCGCTAATATGGCTTCTTGGGCATTAGCATTAAGAGCTGCAAGCATGCGATTTAATTTAAGGAAGTTAGCCACAAAGTTAGGAGGCGATGTCCGATGTGCCAAGTTTGTTGCCCAAGTCTTTTGTTTGGTGTACGTAATTGTGAAGACCTAAAGCTGCTTCACAAAGAAAATCTGCTTTATATGTTCTACTTATTTCTAGGCTTTCTTTAAAAAGCTATGAATATGAATGTTTGTTTGATAATTTAGATATTTTATAGAAATCAAGCGGTTTTTCTTAATATTTTCATTTTAAGTTTGTTGCCCAAGTCTTCGTGCTATTTTTTCATTAAGTGTTTTAATCTAGTACATTTCAATTAATTAATGATGCAGAAATCTTTTAATAGCATGTTATTTACTTGGGAAATAATCATAAATTTCTATGACTGCTTTCTGAATTCCCATTCTAAGCACATTTCTCACATAACTTTTCGTTTCGCTTTCAGGACGATGGCGGCATTGAGTTCTTCAATACGATTGTGTTGCAGCCGCATCTGAAACTGATAACGGATCTGGGACGCGGCTACCATGTGCGCTGTGCCTACAAGAGCCGCGATGCGGCCATCAAGCCACGGAAGCATCTGCGCAAACATGCCCAGAAACCGCAGGCGTTCCGCAGCGATGAGCACGATCGGCGAGACTACGGACGATCGCTGGACAAGCAGCGATTGGGTGACGACGAACTCGACGAGGATGATGTCCATGATGTGGATGTCAACGAAGCAGCAGCTCTGGAGGATGAGGCTGACAACGATGTGAATAACAACGAAATTCCCATGCCCGGCTGCCACATGAAGATCTATAACGAGGAGCACAAGATCGCCGATGATGTGAAAATCGGTGATCCGCTGACCATTGTCATCAGCATAGATAAGCAGAAGCTGTACGGTCTCCATGTGACCGACTGCATTGTGCGAGATGGCTTGGGTTGGGGTGAACAGCGCCTGGTGGGCGAAGATGGGTAAGTTAAACTATTCCCAATACAGAATGTAGCCAGATAATCATTTGGAGTTTTCATTGTTCCTTAGCTGTCCAATGGACAACGAGATCATGGGTCAATTCAACTACACAGAGGATCGCTTGGCAGCCAATGTGACCTTCCCGGCGCACAAGTTCCCCTACACCACATCCGTATATTATCAGTGCAATGTGCGATTGTGCGCCCTGGAGGATCCCAGCTGCCAGGAGGCGCCTCTGTGCAGCGCAAAGCGACCCAAGCGTCAGGCTAGCGATGCTAAGGATGAGGAAGCCTTGCCCGCCACCATTGAGGTCTTCTCCGGTCTGTATGTCAATGAGAATGAGAATGCCAACGACAGCGACGAGGATGCGGTGTATAAGGAGAAGGTGAGTTGAAACCTAAATAAACAAATATTTAGAAATATTTTGTGTTCACAATGAAAATCTGTCGAAGATAGCCATATAAGATTGTAGATTGACCAACAACAAATTCTTGTGAATATTAGCTGCATCCATAAGCATTTAGGAAATAAAAATAAAACAACTTGGTTTTTATTTAATTCTAGTCTAAATAATTCAAGGTTAGCTTTGTTTTTAGAATGCGTTTTTTTTTTATTTTAACTGAAAGTCTGTCGAAAAATAACCAAATTAGTTTGTTGATTGACGTCACAAAATTTTATGGATCATTTACCATTAAAAAAACTTAACAAAAAAATATTTATTTAATTATACATTGAAAAATTAAAGATTGTCCAGTTTGTTTTAAGAATTCATATTTACTATTTGGCAATTTGGATATTCTGTCAGAGGATTATATTTAAGAATATTGAATTTTCATTTACGATATGAATAACATTGAACCAATTCAAATAATAATAATGAAAGACAATAAACAAAAACATTGATTAAATTCTAACTAATTTTCATTTCATTTACAGACTCTGGAGGATGCTTTGTGCGTGTCGCAGCGCACCTTTGCCATAGCCATTGCCATTGCGGGACTGATACTGATGCTGGCCGTCGTTGCCGCTGTGCTTTGCATCATGGCACGCCGTAGCACCAAAACGGTGTCCAATTCGGGTAGCTCCATTTACAGTGGTCCCTACACAAACACTGCCTTCTCGCATAGCAGCTAAGCAAGCGAGCGATCCATACTATGTGACAGCATGATATAAATTCAAAATTTCAACATTTCCAAAACGATAACAAAATGGAACACTCAAAGTGTTTTAAAATAAAGTATGAGATACTCGCGCAGCAAGCAAGCTAACAAAAAAAAAAAAAAGAAAACAATACAATAATAATATTAATAATTAAAGCCGCCTGCGGTAGTCAATTGTCAAAAATGTCTCGTGGCACGTTGGGCAGCAGTTTAGTCTGTAAGGTCACAAGTGCAGTGTCTAAAGAGCAACTGTCTAAGTTAAATAATTAGCATTTTAGTTTTGCATGATATAATAATAAAATAAAAAAAACTTCCCTTATTGTGCAGAGATTACCGGGCAATTTCCCATTATTGCCCGCTAATGTCGCAGAGTTGAGCAGTGCTGCCACATGCACAAGCAACCTTGGAGTTGCCAGACTCTGTTTCGCACGTTTGTGTTGGTGTTGGACTTCCCCGATTCTTATCAGAAAACTCCACACAATCTCGCTTCTCGTAGTGCAGTCATTAAACTTATAAGTGTGTATTGTATTTATCTTACTTTAACTATTAATTAACAAAAAAAAAAAACAAACACACACACACTCGACACTAACAACGAATGCAGCAGCCGACGCTCAGGTGATATTTGTATTTGTACTCTAATATTTATAAACTTAGTTCAAAAAAAAAATGAAAAACAAAACTCCTGCCACTCTTTGTTCTTAGTTAAATGTTTTGAACATTATTTCTTGTCATTGCTTAAACTATATGTGCACTACAAATATAAAATATGCGACCACTCCTATACTATATTACAAACAGGACAGCCTTCTACAGCACACAGCCGTTCCACAAAACAATAATAAAATTAATTTAATACAGTTGAATTAAATCTCTAAAGTAATTTAGCTAAAAGTCTTTGCACAGCTTCATTTGAGCATTTTTTTTTAAATGTAGAATGCTCGCCTGGAGCCGTGCAATGCATATCTAAAATAAATAAAGAAACAATATTTTAAATAAAATGAAAACTCTGTAGTTAGGCATAAGCTAAACTTAATGAACAATAAAATTAAATTGACCATAAATAAAATAATTTTCCTGAATTTTAATTTGATGCACAAATTGCAGCCTGTCAAAAAAAGTATGCATAAAATGGCTGACTTAACATTTACGACTGTTAGCCATGTGGGGACTGTTGCTGCTGATTCATTTAATTCATTCAACCGAATTACGCGCACTTCGCTGTCCGACGGAGAATGCTGCCCCATTGCAGTTTCATCTGGTGCGCCAATGTCAACGCGCTGCTGCCGATGAGGCACTCTCCTTGGAGAGCACTGCCACACTGGCGGATTGCATGAAATTGGCACGTGAGCTACGGGGCTTGGCCTTAAACTATGCCCCCCGTGACCAGGAGCGGCGCAGGAATCGTTTTGCACAGCACAGCAGACGTGAGAAGGAAGCACGTCGTCGTTTGAGTGTCTTCGAGCAGCCTGGCGAGTTTTTCAACTGTCACATTTTGCAGTGTCCGCAGAACACAAGCTTTGCGGGCATGGTAAACGACAGTCGTTTCGATTACTACAGCTTATATGGAAGACCTACAGGTGAGAACTATGCGTAATTTGGCCAAAACTTAACATTAGCTGCGTCTGTTAATACAACCTCATTATAACTAGCCAGCTCAGTTAATTTAAACTGCATATGTCAAAAAAAAAACATTCTTCTGTTAAAATAACGTTGTCCTGTTTAAATATTCAGCCTTTTCTCTTGCTAACTTGATTTCTACACGTTCTGCCTACTCCTAGTAAAATAAGCACCTACTGTTAAAATTTACTGATACCGGTAATAAGCGATTTCTGACAGCATTAAATACACTAGAATCTGCGCCAGTTATCATAATCTGTCCCGGTTTAAATATCCCATCTTGGATAAATACTCTCCCCCCATTAACTTTGTATCCTCCTATTAACATAATCCACTCTCGCTAACATAAACTGCAAATGTTATATTGAACTGATCTGTTAACAGCTCTGCACAACATAAGCTGCGTGCCACAAGTGGGCCTCTTTGTATTTTATACGCAGGCTAGCAGTTATTTAAATGCATCGCTGACCTGCACTAATGCCAGTGAATTTAGCGGCAGTTTGGCGCATGTAGCCTCTGAGGAGCGCACCTATGCATTATCGCATTGGCTACTTGAGTATAACAGACAGCGATCCGTCGCGCAGTCAAAGCCGGGCATCTTTTTGGCTTACATTGGTTTACTTTACAATAGCAGTACTTCACTGCAGCCGCTAGACTTTCGCAATGGCCATCAGGAGAGTCTGCTGTGCTTTCTCTATCGAGCCTGGCATGTGGGACATCCGCAACTGGGGTGAGTTTTTCAGTGGTCTGTTGAAATTCCTAAAAATAGGAATACTGCCATAAACTTACCATACAAATCAACATATTGTATAAAGTCCCAAAGTTCCATAACATTCGAGTAAGCTGTTAAATCTTTTAGAGGTCTCCAGGCAAATGCCAGCTGTGTGGCGCTGACACCAAGTGGCACTTGGCAAACGTTGGGCTGTGAGCACCCGTTGCCTTTTATATGCGAGATCCATCGGCCACCAAACTCGCAGATGAACAAACAGCTGGATACTGGTGCAAATGCAGTGGACGCATGTTAAATATTAAGTTAACAGTGTTGTTGAGTGCAGCACTGTTATTCGGAGCTGTTTTTTTATTATTAGATTTAGCCGATTTTTCAAAACAAGAATAAACTAATATTATGTCGCGGTGTTTTCAACTCTCTCCCCACCAAGAAGTAACACAGTGTAGCACTGACAGAGGAGCTGAAGCGAGACGTTAGCGTTTAGTGATACTTGTAGTTCCTGTGGTGCTTCAACTTGGAGTAGTTGATCAGATAGAAGAACGTCATGCTGGCGACGGTCAATTGGAAAAATGGAGCAATGCCAGCACGCTTGGGGAACACATATTTGTGTTGCCAACGCCACCAGGCACGGCTAATGGCGCCACCCATGGCATTTGGTGTCTTGTTGCGGCGTCCAAACCAGGCGCCCAACTCGCCCAATTTCACTTGGCCGAATGGAACATCAGCTGCAGAATTATGTAAAGTGTTAGAAATCGTGCAACGCCGCCGTATATCGTGCGGCGAAAATTACGTAATTTTTGTAAATTTCACATACCTTTGCCATAATAGCGTGCTGGATCGTAAGGTCCGTGCACCTTGGGATTATAATCAACGGGATAGTCACCAAAAGCCATCTCGCTGTATTTTGTGTTATAAAATTAATATTTTTTTCCAATTGAAATGAAATTGCCTGCTGTCTACTTACTTTGCTCGATACTCAAGTATGACTATGATGATCTATCGATAAGGCACAAGACAAGGCTGCGCATAGTGGTGCTCAAATAAAATATCGATAGCGGTATCGATATGCAACGAGCAGCGACTTTTGGTCACATTTCGATGTGGTGGCAACGCCATCGCAAAGTATATACAGAAATCAAATAAGAATTTTTTGCAAATCGGAATCGCGCTTAAATAACCATAATAAACATTGAAAACAAAAACGTTAATTGGAATTTCGGCAGCACAATGAAACTAGAGGAGCTTTTGACAAAGGGCGCATCATCGCCGCAGGAGGACGACGACGATGATGAAAAGGCGGAGTCGAAAACAAAAGCCACAAATGCCTCTGATGAGGGGGTGGAGAACGCTGAAGATGCTGCCGAAGAGTCTGCTGAAAAGGAAAGCGCAACGGGCAAGAAAAAAGGCACACGCAAAAAACGCTCTTTAAATTGGGAGGAAGCCGAACGCGGTCTGCTCCTGGAGGTAATCAAAACAAAAGTCGCATTCGTTGAGAATCGCAGCGTCGATGCCAAAAGCATCAAGGCCAAGCGACTGGCCTGGTCCCAAATAACCAAACAGTAAGTCTCTACGAATATATATATATAGTAAACTATATAGTTTAACTTTAATGAATTTACAGATTCAATGCGCTGAACTTTCGACATCGACTGCTGGAGCAGATTCAGGTGCAGTGGCGCAGCATGAAGAACTCCGCCAAGCGCGAACATCAGCAGAAGCATCCCAAATCGGATGCATTGGAGGGGATGCGGATGATTGAGTTTATGGAGGAGCTGCAAAAGGATCCGGTATCGTCACGCAGTCAAACGCGCAGCGGCACCAATGGTGCCGTTGGTGTACCACTGAAAAAGGAGCTGCTCGAACTGGACGAGGATGAGGATATGCCGCTGGCCGCCCTGCCTAATTCGACAAATGCCAGCGAAGATACACTGCAAACATCCACCATAGCCATACCCTCACCACCGCCCTCCACCGCCGGCGGCGACTCGCAGCAGGAGAGCGCCCAGCCACAGCAAGCGCCAAATCGGCGCAAACGTGCCAAAGCCAAACCGCAGCTGAGCAACAACAACAGCAAGGATGACACGGACCCAGGCACAGCCGGTCCGGCAGACAACGAGAAAACATCACCGACCCGTAAAAGACGACAGCGCAATGTAAGCTAATACATATATACGCCTAAACTATATATATGGAATATATGTATATTTATAAAGCTTGACTTTTGATTTCTGTTTTGCCAGCATTCACAGGCACAATCGGTGCTTTCGGAAGATTTTAGTCCTGAAGCGCCGGCTGCTGGTCATGCCGCTGCTGTGGCTGGTCCCTTTACGCCCACAGCTGTGGCAAGTGAGATAATTGGCTGCGTAGACACCGAGGATAAATACAAACAGCAGCTGTTTAAGCTGCTGAAACAGGCGCGTCTCGCCGAGATCGATTATGCACGACGCGAACACGAGCAGCGGCTGCGATTCGAGCAAATGGAGCAGGAGCTGAAGATGTCGTATTACCGGCAGGAGCAGGACCTCAAGTTGCGGCAGATGCGCGAACAGCACGACATACGATTGAGGCAGCAGCGACGCGAGCATGAGGCACGTCTCAGCGTTTACAATCAAAGCGGCAGCGCCTACAACAGCAATGGCGAAACGCAACAGGGTAAGCAGCTGGGCCAAGGACACTGCCAGGGACAGGAGCCGCAGACGCCAATGCGCTGCAATCCCAAAACGGAATACAATAACGTGCACTTGGAGAGCGGCACAGCACAGCCGCAGGCGTCGACATCCTCCAGTTGCAGCAGCACGGAAGCAGCGCTGGCGCTTAATGTCAATTCCCTGGCCTACAACTAGTTGTTGTAAATGGAAATGAACATTATCCACACACACAAACACACACACAACAACAACAACTACAACAAACGCCACCCACAACAACAAATACGAAATTGCCAGCATTTAATGGTAGAACAAAATGAAAAAAGAAAAGAACTTAGCTTGAAATGCGTTTAGCGAAATGTAGCCGACTGTCAAAGTCTCCCAAGAAAAAAAGAAAACAGAAACAATACAAGATAAAACGGTTATCTATGGCATGCCGAAGTTTGTATACCCTTGCAGAGCGAAGTCCTTTAGCTCATATCTAAATTTAAGTAAACGTAAAACTGTTCGTGTTCCGGCTACATGACAAAAAGGTTAGGAGTTTCTATGGCAGCTACATGATATAGTATATATATATATATACATACTCTCTAGAGACCTCTCTTCCAATACACTCTGCAAGGGTATTAAATGAAAATAAACAATAAGAACACTCTGACTAATCATGAATGAAAAATCGAATACTGATTCGAATACGAAATACTCACGTTGCCACATGCAGGTTCACGTCTCGTCCTGCTCTGACAAAATCCATGGACTGTTAATTTGTGTGCATGCCACAACACAGACAACATCATACACACACACACACACACACACACACGCACACTCACACACACATTTGCATTTTTCAATATTAGTATTATTATATTTGTATCCTGGTATCTGTTAAGTGAACGTGCTCTACAAACAAAACAAAACAAAAGGAAAAAAAACTTATGAATTTATCAATTTATGGATCGCGGTTGTGTCACAAGAACAACAAAAACCAACAAGAAAAGAACAAAAACAAAACAAACAAAAAAAGAAGAAAAATACTCAAAGAACACACGAAACTCGAAACTCATCAAGAACTCAACTCAGTATTCTATTTTGCCACTGTATTACAACAAACAAATTCTCCTTTTGCAGCTATGTTAAGTTTTTGATTTGTTTATTAGAATATTATTTTTTTAATTATATAAATATATATATATTAATATATATACTTATACAATAATTGTACATCTATGTAGTTGTGTATTTTGTATGACTGATTCATACACTTATATATATATATATATATAAAAAACAGAAAACAAAAAACAAAAAAGAAAAGAAAAGAAAACTTTTATAATTGTCGTATGCAATAAGTTACGTTTTGTAAACTGTACGGATTGTCTTTTAAGGTACATTGCTAAGTAATACCCCTCCCGAAATACCAGATGTACACTTTGTGTTGTATAGCTCTGTAATATCCTGTATAACTTTGCTTTAGCTTACTAAATGACACATAATTCAAGCAAAGGAAAAATTAAACGATTAGATAAAGAAAATAAAACATTTTCAAATGTGTCTCTTTTGCTCGATTTCCACACAATCACGATTGTATCATTGAAATTGTCAACATATACTCCAATGCTCTGCTATCTTTGTTCGACAACTGGAAAACAAGCAGCAAATATGAAGGATCTGGACGCAACACTAGGCTACATGGAAAATGCACGCTTCAACTACATGTATGGAAATGAAGTGGCACGCGAGCACTCATCATTCACGAAGACGCAGTTGCTCTGCATCTCCATGATCTATCACAAGTTTGTGCTGCGAAATGGACCGAAGGCCAAGTTTATGACTCAATTGCAGCTGAGCAACATGATCATGGATTTGTTTAAGGTGAAGGACACCGATATTAACAGACGCATTGTTCTCACCGTCAGTCACGATCCCGACTGTACAGATCCGAAATTCTTACCGAATCGCCACTGTACTTTGGCCAGTTTTATTCGAATGATTGGCGTCTACTTCACAAACGATCTGGAGAAGCGTATGCGATTTGCGTTCAGTGTAATTTGATAAGAGTATTTAATTGATTGTGTAGGACAGTGTTTAAAATAAGGATTACCCGCAGGTCTATGATGAACTCGGTTTTGGATATCTAAGTCGTCAGCAAATGATGCGATACGCGAACAAATTCTTCATTTCCAATGACGAGGATGAGGTTTTCGACTTGCGCTTAGTACTATCGAAAATACTTATAGCTGACATATGTCTATACTCAATTGCCTTTTGCAGGATATGCTGGAACTTCTGTTCCGCAAATTTGATACGGATAAGGATCTGAACATCACTTTTGTCCAATACTCCAAGATTGTGCGCAAGCAACCAGCGATGTTGGAATTCCTTGGAAATATCTTTCCATCGCAAGCACAATTAAATTGTATTGCGTTGTGCTTCAATTTAATTACCTGAAAAGTGATTTATTTTTTGTTACCGGTAATGTTTCTTTCTAGCTTTGCCAAAATTGCTTAAATTAATTTAATTGAGAATTTTGTACATTTGTATAATATTCGATATTTCCAATTTGAATGCATAAAACTGCTCATTTTTTAAACCTGATATGAACACATCATTATTTCCAGCAAATGTTTTTTTTTTTAACATCAATTCGTTTATTTGAATATTTATTGTTGAGTTAAAAACTTCTTTTTTTGCGTTAATTGATTTGTGGTTCAAAAATGAAAGACTTGGATCATATAATGGAAAATGCATGCTCCAATTATATATATAGACACATGATCCCACATATGAAGTCGCTCTTCACCAGCACCGAGTTGCATCCATCACAAGTTTGGGCAGCAAAATGGGCAAATTGCCAAGTTCCTGACTCAGATGCAGCTGAGCAATAAATTGGAATTGATGTTTAGTGTTACGGAGTGTGATATTAATCGTAAAATCGTTGGACTCATTTGCTATTAGCTCCTAAATTATCGGCTGATTACCATTGTACCTCGGCCAGTCTCATCAAAATGTTTTTCATCTATTTCTTAAAAGATGTGGAGAAGCGTATACAAATTGTGTGCGGTGTAAGTGGGATAATTCTAAAGATCGTGCTGGAATATAAATATATATAAATATAAAAATAATCTGTAATTACAATTAAAAGAAATTCGTATCAATTTCCCACAGTATATGATTGAAGTGCTGTTTGCCACATTTGATCTGCATAAGGATATGCATATCTCGAATTTCTGAGCACAGTTTATCTCACACAGAATCAATGGGATACCATTCAATTCTATGTAAAACAAGGCACTCAACATAATAACTATGCTAATAGTGGGAAAAAGTGCTCGATATCTAATTGATATGCATATGCATATGTTGAGCTTGAGCACTTTTTCCACTTTAGCGTATAACAGTTTAGATTGGTGAAGAAACCAAAATCTATCGAGTGTGTTTCTCTTTGTCGCTTTGTCGTTAACCAAATCCAAATTTTTGCATTACAAATGATATGAAACAGAAATGGAAGCAAAACAAACACAAAATTGTATATTTTATTTGTATTTCATTTTTCTCTCTTCTTTTCGTGGCTTTGCAACAGTTCTTCCTGTTCGCCAATGTCGCCTTCAGTACGCAAAGCTCACTCGTAGGCGACGGTCGAATTACGATAAAACTAAAGACAAATCGAGAGAAATAGAGATAGATAGATATATATATATATAGAGAGAGAGTGGGAGAGAGGGGTGCAGAGGGATAGAGCGGGAAACTGCCAGCAAGTCCAAGTGTTATAACAGAAAGTGCAATAACCGCACATCGCATAGAATAATAAACCTTGCATCTAACTAATCTAAAGAAAAGAAAGAAACAACAACGAAAAAGAACAGTAAAAGTAACTGTAAAATGCTGCTGCTTTATGCAAAATATGCATTTATCTTCTGGTTACTCATCGATAGCAATCAAGGCGATTTGGGACTAATGCGTCAACTGTCAGAAGATAAAACGCTGCTCAAAGTGACCGCCTGCACCAAAAGATGCCTGCAAACCACGCCGCAAATGGTAAATTCCACACAATCCTTAATTCATTTATTACTATTTTTTTTTCCAGAAATTAAATGACTGCCTTGAACACTGTCAAGGCGATAATTCGACTGATTTAATGCCTGCGTCGCTTCGGCGAGTGCAGGAGAATTTTCTATTGAAACTCGTTTGCCGCACGGAGTCCATGCTAAGCTTTCGCATCCATTGGGTGCAGCATGAGAGGCAAAAGAATGCCACAACACAAATGCCACCGGATGCTGTTTTCATAATCCGAACAAATTTGGACAACGATAAAATGGAGTCATGGATTTTTTTGGTATGTCCCAAAACTCTTCACGAAACTTAAAACTAATTCGAATTCAATTTTCTAGTCTGATGACAATTTCTTTACCATACCCAAACTGGAATCGGATACAACGTATCAGATTACCGCTCAGGCTGTGCACGCCGAAGGCGCCTATTCTCTGATTGCCGAGGAGGCATTTCAAACATTGCGACGTGGCTATCAGCCCAGCAAAATGGGTGAGGTCAAGCTGAGAAGATTCCTGGAGCAGCCCGACAATTTGCACTGCATCGCTGCGGAGGTGGAGTGGCAACCATCAGCTGGTATTGAATGAGATCGTAACATAAATAAGACGAGCTGCTATATAAATAGTTTTTCTTCTTTTTTTTTGGAGATCGCAATTGTTACTTTGATATGATATACTTTTCAACGGACACCCAAAGCATGGAGGCGCCAACTCCAGTGCAGTTTCGTGATGTAAGTTGTAAAATTTGTATATAATGGAATGTAATAATGGAAAGATCACCTTTAATCGCTTTGATAGCCTCGTCAGTTGTATACTTACACCATATCCAATATGACATTTGGCGAGCAGTTCAAAGTGGGCGTGCGCACTGTCAACTTTAGGAATAAGCTGGAGAGTACACTGCAGTGGCTGATCCTACAGGCGCCCAGCTGCCTGGATTGGTTTAACAACAGCTATGCGCTCTGCGGTGAGTTGAAGAGTTGAGTAGATATTTTGATTAAGATCTCTCCACTTGCAGCACCACTGAAGCCCAGCAATTTGAAGGTGGAGCAGCAGCACTTTGATCAGAATATATTGGCATTGAATGTGAGCTGGTCGGCGCCTAAATATCCGCCGGATAACTATACGCTGCATATACTGCACAATGATAACGAGCAGGCCACTTTCACAGTGGATCAGAATGCCAGCTACTATTTTATACCCAATATAACGGTGCTGGGTGATAACTTTGAGGTGGTTTTGGAGGCGCATACGCAGGGTGGCAACAATGCCAGCATGGTGTTCCTCAGCAAGGCACCGCTGGCGTCGTGGCTGCCAGACAATAGCATAATTAAATTGTTGCTCTTCCTGTTGGTGTGCTTCAGTTGCATAATCGTCCTGTGCTTCGTCATGCTGAACATACACAAGCGGCAGGAGTGTCCGCATCTGGACACCAAGGATCTTAAAGCGGCACCCAATCAGTCCAGTGATTTTCATCTGTCACTGATCAATAGTAGCAGCCTGTTGGCCACCCTCAACGCAGAGGATAACATTGAGCTGGACGATGAGCTGGAGGTGGAACCACACGCGGTGCTCCTGCAGGATGTGCTGGGCGAGGGTGCCTTTGGTCTGGTACGACGCGGTGTCTACAAACAGCGTCAAGTGGCTGTCAAGCTGCTCAAAGGTAAGGCAAACAAATGCAAAAGAAATGGACACATCTTTAAGCGAGGATTGCTTCCTTAGACCATCCCAATGAGGAGGATGTGCAGGCCTTCAAGTGCGAAATCCAAATGCTTCGAGCCGTTGGCCGGCATCCAAATATTGTTGGCATTGTGGGCTACTCGACCAGGTTCAGCAATCGCATGATGCTCCTCACCGAATACTGCGGCCTCGGCAGCCTGCAGAGCTTTCTGCGGTAAGTGTGGAGAACATATCCCTTTAGCCTGCCTAAAACTGGATTCTAATTTTAGCGATGAGTGGAAATTCCAGCAGGAGTGCAATAATCAGGATGTGCGCCCCAAGCTTCAGCCAGCTGCTACTGTCTGCTGTCCTGTGCGGATTCAGCAGCGCTCAGGACGTCTGCTGGACAACAGTACACGCATCGAGGATATTAATATATCCATGCTGTCGACGCTGGAGGAGGAGAACGAGTCGGATCTCTCGCGCGATAGCCACAAACTGACCAAGCTGGCAAATGCCGCTGACAACAAATCGTATGGATTGCAAGAGATTGAGAATCTCGATGCGAATCCGGTGGCGCCACCCTCTGTGGCCTCTCTAAAGGCTATACTGAAACGAAATGCGCTAAATGAACAGAAATCGATGAAAATCTCTGGCACCGTCAGCTTCGAGAATCAGGAGTACTTTGAGCCACCCCCAGTGGCAGCTATCAGAGAACCCCTCAAATATGCCGATCTTCTGGATATTGCGCAACAAGTGGCCGTGGGCATGGTGAGTCAGAGTCAGTGGTGATCAGAATCATTAGAATCGATCTCAAACTTTGCTCCCTAGGATTTTCTGGCGCAGAACAAGATCGTGCATCGCGATTTGGCTGCACGCAATGTGCTCATCTCCTTGGATCGCACCATTAAAATAGCTGACTTTGGGTGAGTCCATGTAGTCCTTATAGAACCATCCTGCTTAAGTTTTTCATACATCAATCAGTCTCAGTCGGGATGTGTATCATGAGAATGTGTATCGCAAGTCGGGCGGCAGTGGCAAGCTGCCCATCAAGTGGTTGGCTCTGGAATCGTTGACGCACCAAGTCTACACCAGTCAGAGTGATGTGTGAGTAGCTCGACTCTAGCATAATTTACCTGAGCAGCTATTAATAAACTGATCTTTGCAAGCTGGTCGTTTGGTGTGTTGCTGTATGAGATCACAACGCTGGGCGGCATGCCGTATCCATCGATCTCGCCCAGAGATTTGCTGCAGCTGCTGCGTCAGGGACAGCGGATGAAACGACCCGATGGATGTACGGATGAAATGTTTGCACTGATGGAGAGCTGCTGGTGTTCAATACCCGCCAACCGGCCAACATTTGCCGAGCTAAAGCTACACCTCGATGCGATGATAATAGCCACCAATGAGTTGCCACTGCGCCTGCTCCAGCAACGGACAAACCAGGCCAAAGAGCAATCACACAATCCGCACAGGTGAGCACCACTCAAAGGGAACTTTAACTATGCTTCATGTCCAACTTTCAACCACACAGCAAAGTGGAGCAGCTGCCCCCAGATGATGTGCACTATTTGCAACCGTTGAACTAGCTGCCACCTGAAAAAGGAGTTGCGTCTTAAATGTTTTATTTAGTGCAATAAACTTTAAGTAACTAGTTGGTTTCATGTGATATAAGAGGTTTTCATAATACATTTAGGTATAGCAACCAACAATGCTAATTAGCTGCAAAATCGAAAATTAAAACCCAAACTACACAAAATAAATGACAAGTAAAATAAAAACCGAAAAGCTGATGATTATTTTTATTAATTTAAATACAGATTTCGCTTTAATATTGTAACTTGTTTAATTGCCAAACCTAGCATCTGCTCAGTCTTTGATACCTAAAGCAATTATCAATAATATTAATAAAAAGTATAAATTTAATAACGAAATACTCTTCGAGCTTAACTGAAACTGAGACACCTTTGGCATTTTTCCCCACGTAGAAATTTTTATTAATTTTGTATAACAGTTGAAATTTAGGGCGATCCGCTTTACAACACATTTGGAAAACTTTCTTAAAATTCCGGATTTGAAAATGTGCCAACACTGCTGCATGAAACGGACGCCGAGGGATCCCATACCCTATGCCTGTCCGCTCTGTCCGGTGCAACAGATAGCCGATCTCTGCCACGGTGCACCGCACAGAGGGAACTGTTCCACGCAGCAGTTGTATGGCTATTCTACGCCCGATCGTCATCCAGTTGACAACTCGAATACATGCAAAGAGATCTCCGAGCTGTATTGCCATGTCGTCGAGTCAAAACGTAAAGTTGCTCGGGGCAGAAGGCACCGGGATAAAATAGTCGCAGCTAAGGCATTAAATGGGGCAAAAAGTGGGCGTAATCAATATATAGATAGCATTATTCCAGTGCTCTATTCGGATCCAAAGCATGGCAAGGATCGGACCACTTGGACGTGGAAGTTGTCAGAGCAAGTGTTGCCTGTGCAGAGCCAAATGGCAGAGACGTCGGCTTCAGCACTACAGAGACCGTAACATTTTCTACAAGGATATATTATTATTATATATTATCACTCAAACACAAAGTACAAATTTGTTCAGTAAAATAAATTAGCCACAAACAGTTATTAAGGCCTTTACATTTAAGCCAATTTAATTAAACAAATCATAGTTTGTTAGGTTACACCAAAAAATATCAATTATTATAATTATATAGGTCGTATAACTGTAGAACCATTGGTATATACAGATGAGAATGTAGTATTAAGTTAAGTTAAGGTGGTTAGCGATATACGAGTAAATAGTAAATAGGTTAAAAGGTGAATTTTATTTATATGCTGCAAATTTTTAATACGAGTATTTCAAAGATTTTTATGTGTGCGCTTTTATGAACTTTAAATGTAATTAGAAATTAATCGATACAAGTTACTAGTCTGTTTTGGGCTATCCATCTATATGCTAACGTAACTGATCACAACTAAAACAATCCAATCCACATAAGATTAACAGCTTATCCATAGTTAAACGACCTGCTTGAACAAACACCTCTGAAAATATACCTAAGTATATCAGGTATACAGTATGTGATGATTTATAAGTATAAATCTGTTATATATATGTATATAGTTTTATTTTTTACATAACACAAATCTCTCTGTCTGTTGGACTCTTTGGGCTGACTGCTGTCGTTTGGCATTTGCTAATGGCGACTATAGCCCAATCCGAGTATATTTCTCGCCTGCAAAGAGGAAATAAAGTTGAGAATTAGTTGAACAGATTCTACAGATATATATAGGATATTTGATATAATAGTCATATATATATGTGTACCGTTATGAAAGCCGAGTTGAAGGAACGCGAAAATGTTTGTGTCATGCCCTCGGTTTGGGACAGTGCCATCTGCAGCTGCACAGCCTCGTCCATGCGATTCTTTAGGAACTCCCAGGTCTGGGCATGCGCCGGCGACGCATCCTGCAGCATATACAGCTCTGTCATTTTCATAATCGTTGCCAGCCCAATGCGTCGCGTATACCAGCCAAACTGCAAGCGAAGAATGGAGATTAACAAGGCTTCGCTTGAGAAATGTGGCGGAAACAAACTTACGTCGACGGAACGATCGCCGGAATAGTAGCAGATGTCATCGACCAGCGTTAGAACCTGCGCCAGCGCCGTGGACGCATGCTGGGGCTGAGCAATCAATGCCATTGCCTGTGGCCATTGCGTCTTGAAGGGCTCAATCATGGTGAGACGTTGACGCACTGCTTGGACAAGAAAATCGAGCGGATCGTTGACCTCCAGCTGGCCATTGTTCGTCTGCTGTTGGAGCTGCTGCACCAGCTGCGCATTGCACTTGCCATTGAAGTGTGAGACGAGCGCAAAGCCACCATCGGGAAACATGCCGTGCACCACGCTGGGATAGCCGCACTCCTCGGCACCCTGGATGATGGCCTGCTTGGTCCAGCCATGCTGTGGCACATGCAGCATTGCTGCATCCAATATCCGGCTGCGTATGCCATCCACTTTCGCCTGCTTGGCTGCCTCCTCCTCGCTGGTTTTGCCTCTCTCTCCGCCACCGCCATCGCTTTGTGTGTCTGTTGCTGCAGCTGCCTGCTCGGCGGCATCGCGTTCCCGTTCGCGCTCTTCCTCGCGTGCTCGAAACTCATCCAGTTTGTCCGTCTCCTTGGCATAGCTGCGTCTCGGAGCTGAGGTGGGCTTTAACGTTGTGCATTGCTGCAGTGTGTGAAAAGATGCAGTTACGCCAGCGTTGCTTGATGTCGCCAGCAAGCAGCCTTGTGCATCTGCAAAGCAGGAGGGGATTGCGGATTATATATACAATATATAATTTATAGCTTTACGTATATAACTAATACTGCTTAGATTGATGAAGACTAGTCATTACACTTGGAAATATCAAGTCATTTTTAGAGCCAATCCCTCATTCTACACTGGGAACAGCTCATCAAGCATTCGATTAGTGTTCTTATTTGTTATTTTGTATTTTGACTCATCAACAATGCTGGGAAACTGCCATTGCATCATTAAATGTTAACAACAGTGTAATAGAATAATTCATTATTTGTTGTTTTACCCTTGAGTAAAATAACAATTTGATTTGAATTTGCCACGCATTGATGGAGACGTCCGCGAACCCATAAATTATATTTAAGAGTATCTTATAAATAATTATCTTTTTTATTTAATTTTTAATATTACATTTATTTTCTATTGAATTTTATTGGGTTTTCACTCCTTGTATTTTTTGTATCGACTGATATTAGTCGCCATTAAATAAATAGCCAAATATGTTTATACATTCTTGATCAGCATCTCTATCCGATAATTGGCAGATTTCTTACAATTGAGATGACGGCAATTGGACTCCGGTCTAGAAGGGTATGTAATCTGCGGCGTGCTAAGATAGTCGTTGTTCACAGCTCAATATAAATTGATTTATTTATTTGCAAATTGAAAACGTTTTTATTTCTGTGAAGTGTAAACTTCAAACTTCTACGTAAATATTGATATAAACTAACCCAATCAGCTTCGTAAATATATATTTGTTAAGAAGAGTGGAGAACATTTAAAGCTTAAACTTAACTCTAAATCAATCTTGGTATGGAATATATAATCAACGAAGCTAATTTGCTGCTTTAATATTTATTTGTGAAGAACTTTAAGTATGCACGAGTTAGGAACATTTAAAGTTTAAGCTCGTAGGTCAATCTTTTTATAAAAAATATATAAACAGTTAACCCACTTAGCTGTATATATATATATATATATATATATATATTTAAATAATTTGCGTGCTAAGAACATTTTTATTGCTTTCACGCTTAAACTCTAAACTCGTAAAGCGTTTTTATTCATATGAAGTTTACTCTGTAAGTTCGTAGGTCACCCCTCACATAGAGAATATGTATATTCAATTAAGCCCAAGGAGATTTTCATAGATTTGAAGACACGCTGTTGTCTTCAAATGGATTTCCCCATGCAGCCTAATTGATAGGATCAACTGGGAATGCGGCAAGAGATGACAAATTGAAGGTCGCATTGGAAACAACTAAAGCGCATTTAGTTTAGCATTTAATTAGCACAATTTGCTTAGCTGGCCACCGCAGCTCAGCTTGTTGGGCAATTAGCACCAAGCCGTCAACCCAAATCCACAAAAAGAGCAACAAAATAAGTGAAAAAAAAGTGAACTAAGCCAAATCATAATATTTTAGTCAGACAAAAATTCGTTTTCATTTCGTTGGCGAGATACAAATTTATATATATAAATATATATATAAATATATATATGTATGTATATAGGTAAGCCTAATAATATGCGTGACCAAAAGTTGGTTTTGGGGTATTGTGCGCGAGGGGATTAGGGCTGTTCCACATCTAGATCCCTGGCTACTGGCTCCGATTCCAGTTTGCGTTGATTGCTGTTCTGCTCGATGCAATCGCTGGCCAGAAAATAGATGAGACGCAACGACTCCAGACCCGTTATGGAGGTGGCCAACACCGCCAGTTTCTCCTCGCGTCCAATATCCGGCAGATGGCCGCTATCGCCGCCTCCGCCTCCACCGCCGCCATCGTCAGCCATGCCGCTGTTGCTGATGTTGACGGCGAGCATGTTGAGCTGCTTCTGCATCAGTTCATCATCGGAGGCACTCTGGCCATTCTTCACCCGCTCCTGGTACGCACGATAGTGGGCCAGCGAGAAGTTCAATGCCTTGCCCAGTGGGTCCAGCAAACGCTGTTGAATCTCTGGCAGAATGTGCCAGAAACCCGTACGATTCTCCCGATCTGCAACAGGGAAATAACGCAGCACATTCAAAGCACTCGCAATGCTATTCGAATGCACCAACAGATCCGATTTGACATCCTCGGGCAGCACACAGACGCACTGCAGCAGCATCGAACGAAACTTGAGCCCACAATACATCTCCGGCAGTGGCAGATTCCGACGTGCCAAATGCACATCGACAATATCCTTGAAGAGACCAGCCAAGTAACCACGAATGCCATCGTGTTGCAGCGTATCCAGCAGATTCTCGAGTATGAAATACTTGGCGGCATCCTCGAAGGCCAGTACATAATGATGCAGCACCTGTAGGCCGAGGCGACGCATTGACTCCTGCGGCGCATAGCCGGTTATCTTGCACAGGGCGTCGCAATAGCGCTTGTGCACCTCCAGATCCAGCGAACCCTGCGGCACCGGCTCCGTCAGGATGCTTAGCACATATTCATTTAGCCGCAGACCGCATTGTTGAAGCGGTGGCTCCGTTTGCTCCAGCAGCACAGCCACCAAATACAGACTCGACTCGAAGATGAAGAGTGGCGCATAGATCTTGGGCGCATTGGGGGGCATCAGTTGACCCACGAGCAGGGCGTGATAATACATGCCGACAGCGGCCAACGGCAGCTTCTCGTCGATGAGGAATATATTCAAATTGGTCAGTTCGAGGACACCCTTCGAGGGATCGAGGCGGCGCTTCCAGCGTGCTCGATTCTCCACCAGACTGAGCAGATAATAGGGATCGCCCAGCAGTAGGGTGGCATCGCCAGTCAACTTTTGCACCACCTGCTGCACATAGGTCTGTGCTCGACCAGCTTTGGCGCGTGCATGCAAAAAGTCGCGCTGCGTCTGCTCGGGTCGGAGGCGCCACATACCCGGCTTCTCGCCGGGATCCAACAGACTCTTCGTCACATTGCTTAGCTCGAGCAGTGCCAACGGTTTGTCGAGCAACTGCAGCAGAAAGCAGGTGAAAACATTGCGACGATTCAAGCTGCAATCGCGAAAACCAGACGAACGCAGATCGAACTGCAGGATCTGCTGCAACAGCGGCTGGTAGCACAGATCAATGGTGATATAGTGGGCCATCAGTTGCTCGATCTGTTGCTCCTGTTCCAGCAGCAGCGCCTGCTGCCCATCATAGCCGGCAATCACATAGTCGGGCAGGGGCAGAGCCCTCAGCCGAGTGACCACCGAGTGGAGGCACCATTCGATGGCCTGCGGCTTGGCGGTGCCCTGACGCAGCAGCACAACCTGGAGGGCACGGAGATATGCCGAGAATATCGCAATGCTGCTACTCTCCTCGATCTTCTCCATCAGTTCCAGCATAAACTGCTGCAACGGGGCATATTGTGCCACAATTTTGAGCAACTCGTTGCAGCAATCGAAGAGTGGCGCATCGTCCACATTTGTGGCATCCGTTAGCATTGGCGCGCAAATATCGCCGTACAGATCCATGGCGATTGCGGGCAAATGGGGAGCAGTTTTTTCCGCCTCGGCGGCACTGTGAAAAAGCATTTTGATGCCATCGAAGGCGCGTTCCAACAGCAGCTGTTTGATCAGACACAGCAAATTAGCCGCAGCACTCGTTTCCATTTTATACACACGCACACACACGTTTCCTTATTTTTTCGATTTTTTTTTCACTTTGATTTTAATGAAACTGAAAAATTGTGGAAATAGTTTATCGTCTGGCGACCGGCAGCTTTATCCATTCCCCGCCTGACGTAAAATTTGTTCAAAATCAGCTGTTCGCTCTGAATGCCTCGATGTATTTCGTAATGGTGCGAATGTTGCAGCTATGTTGCGGCAGCTGTTGTCGCATTTTTTGACATTGGCCTGTCTTAACACTTGTTGTTCAATTAGTGATTTACTTACTGATTGGCAGCACAAACTTCTGTAGGCGTAAGAACTTTTGCACACAGCGCACATTTGCCATTTTAGCGCTCCAAACGTTGTCTGATTCAACTGATATTTACTCTTCTTATTCTATTGCCATTCACCACAGCAGCGACAGAGTGATGTAAACACACTCAGGCATTCGGCATTTTGCAGCACTGTTCAGCTAGGGTTGATAGTACAACAAATTAAATAAGTGCAATAGCAAACGTTAAATATGCAAATTAATCATTAATAATACATATTTGTCATAGCTAAACTAATATTGCTGCTTAAAGTGACACCTGTCCGGCTGTGCACCATCAGCTGTTTGGTATTTTTTCTCGCGTTCATTCTGCATATTTAATAACTTGCACAATCTGGTCACACCGTTCAGTAGTCCAAGTGCTTTTCATTCATCGTGTGTGTGTGCTGCTCGCGGTGCGAGCACTGAATTTTTTATTAATTTTTAAGCATAATTTTTTTGCAAACCACTGCGAAATTTCTTAGTCAATAAACTGGGCGGCGCGTCAAAGTCAATTGATAGCAGCGCCACACAGTTTCACCACAAAGTGTTCAATTTGTTGTTGCAAAAAAATTAAACGCGAATGCGGCAAAAAAACAAAAAATAACTCAAAACGAAATCGCAGAAATTCCAAAGCAAATAATCAAAATTTAAACGACGAAAATCACAGAAAAACAAAACGAAATTTACATAAAGCATTTCTAAAGTGTTTAACGAATTAGAATTAGTTAGTTTAGGCAAAAAGTAAACTTCCAGTAAACACCAAACCCCCGACAAGGGTGGAAAACCGTGTGAAAATCTCTGTGTGTGTTGAGTGTGTCTCTGTGTGTGTGTATAAAAAAGGGAAAAAATTGGTGCGTCTGTGTGTGAAAAAGCGAAATATGTCTGAGCAACAATTTAAGGCTGTTCCTGTTCTCAAGCCCGGCTCAAATCCAGTTTTGTGCGCAGCGGCTTTGTCTCAGGATTGAAATTGTATCGACAGCAACAACAAACAACAACAACTGCAGCAGCAGCAACAACAACAACAAGCTGCAAATTGCTTTGGGCCCTTTCCTTGTACCCGACCCGCCTCCGCTGGCCGCTCGCCAAGGTGGTTATTCCTGTTTGACTTCATTTTCACTGGCTGCCAAATTGCTGCTACTTTCGCCGCAAAAAACAACAACAACAAACCAAATATTTTTTGGGCCTGTCAAAATGTCGACGCGTTCGCAATTAACCAAGGACCTCAATGGTGAGTAATCGTGTAATCGTCATCGTCATCGTAATAGTTATCGTTTTCACACCCATACACCTCAGCTTCTACTTACTCTTCTTCTTCCTCTTCTTTGTTTTGAAGCAGTGAATTGCATTCTGCATAATCTTCTATCCCCCTTTTCTCTCTTTTTTTGTTTGTATGCATCCCCCGTTCATTTGCTGTTTTGTTTTCGGCTTTTACTTTGTGTTTTGTTCTTGACGTTTGCTTCGCTCCCCGCTCTCGGCGCACTTCCGTTTCGCCAGAATGCGACACGGACACGCCACACTGCCTGCCTTCCCCCCACCCTATTCCTCACTCTGCACGCTCTTGTGTGTTTTTGCTAGCAGCAGACAAAATCAGTTTGAAGGGTTTGAGTAGCAGCAATGACTCCTTAACTGCATCTTGCAAACGTGCAGATGCACGCACTGCATGCATATGTATGTATGAGTGCGTGTTTATATGTTTGTTGTGTGTTTCTTTCCCATTCATTCGCATAGTTTGCGCTTTAAATACCCCTTACACACTCAAAGGGTAAATGTGCTTGGGTAATATGTTTACAAAATAGGAGTGTTGAAGAAAAAATGAGTATTTGTTTTATTTCTATACCCTACTCGCTCTAATTTATATATTTTTATAACCTAAAATATAATAATTATACAAAATTACATACAGTATAAAAGAAAAAATATGTGCCAGGCAAATTCAGACCCGACTACAGGGTATAGGGTATATTCTTATCGAGCACTATTGCACTCTTATAGTTGTTAATTGCTCTCGCCATGATATTTAATTGAGCTGAAATTCAGTTGAGCGCTGCAAAACAGAAAGTAGAAGGAACAATAACATTAATGACAACAGCAGCAACAACAACAACGACATTTATGGCGACTTATAACTGCATGATATACAAAATCAGCAAACATTCACATGTCAGTAAATATAAGTGTGTGCGTGTGTGTGCATATATGCATGTGTGTATGTGTGTGTGTGTGTGTATATATGCTCACTTGTAAATAACTGTTAGTCAGAGCTTTGCCTGAATGCCATTTAAAAATGCGCCTCGATATCACGCACGAAAATTGTAGAAGCAGCTGGTCACATCATCATTAAATTGAACATCATCATCATCATTAAATTTAACGCCATCATCACCATCATTATTGTTTTAATTGGCAACCCATTGCGAAGATAAAAACGGTTTAAATTAAGATAAAATATATAAATAAATGTTGAAATATGCATGTCACATATAAATATCTTCAATAAATTGAATTAAGTATTTTCTATTAGTTGTTTTAATCACTTAAAAAGTTTAACTTACAAAAAAAAAAAAAAAAATGTAAGCAAATTCAATTAATTAAAATAAAGAAATATCAAGAATTAGTATTCTATCGTAGAAATTAGTCATATCAAAGCTGAAAGGCTACTGGAACTATCAATAATATTGTAATTTGTAATTAAATGTTTTATAGCTAATATTAATAAATTAAATAAATAAAGAGTTAATATTAACAAATTTAATAAAGAAAGTTAATATTAAATTTGGCTAGATTTGTGTTCTCTTGAATTCCACACATTTTACGCCAGTGATCGCAAACTGCAAATATGCTTAAACAATTTTAAGAAAATTGCAATAAATAAATTTATTCGTTTTAGTTTGAGTAAACCTGAAGAGAATATGGTCAACAATTATTCAATTGATATTTATAATGTTTGCATACAATTCACGTAATATTTCCTGTGCTGCCTTATCAAAGGCAAAGGTTTTTGCTGTTCACTTTTTGTTTGTTTGTCTATTGACTGCGATTGGAAAACAGCTCAATTAGGGATCGCTGATTTCGTTATCTGAGCGAGACTCGTGATTAGATCGCTGTCAGACTGTAGAAGTGGGAGGGGGAGCGCCCCCTTCAATGATTAATGCACACACATACACAGGTGTCCGAAATGGACTCAAAAAAAGAACACAAACACAAACAAAAATACAAAACAGACAAAGGAACACAAATTCAGCATAAATCAGAGGCCCAATGGAGTTTTGTGTTCGAGTTTATTTTGATTTGATTTTCACGCTGGAATGTTTCCAAGGGGAGCGCAGCTGCAACTGCAACTGCAACAACAGCCAATCATTTTGGGCCACATAAATAAAATTGTCAATGGTTGAGTTGCTCCAAATTCCAGTTGCAGTCGAAAATAGATAGATAAATAAAATGAAAACATTTGCTTTAATTTATGAGCATTTGAGGAAAAAACAGAAATGTTAATGCTAACATTCTGCTAATTAGACTAAAGCTAATTGGGAGAGTTGCCAACAACAAAAAGAAAAATGAGAGAAGAGTTTTGCGTTAGGACAATACGTCAGCTAAGAAGGTGAAATAGGGGGCGTGGTAGGGGGAGGTCTTGTCTTCTTTTAGTTAAATGGTAGCTGCTGGATTTACTGTCATTGCACTCAAATCAAATTAGCGCGAATGCCAACGAACTTGATGAAAATTGCCAGAGCGCTGAGTGAGTTGCTCTCAAAACTGTAAGTCGACTCTGATTCGCTTTGTCGCTTGTTGCCTGTTGTTGTTGTTTGTTGCCGGTTGGTGTTGCTGCTACTGCTTGCTGCTTGTTGATTTTTCACGCCCGTCGGCTTCTGTTGCGCTGTCAAGCGTTAACCAATTTCCGGTGTCCATTATTATTTGCGTCTATGCAAGAACCTTTTAGCTAACATCAAATACCTTAGCCAAATATGCGAGCTGAACATTTAGTTAATATCATTGCTCTTTTTATATTTTTGAAAGATGCAGCTCAAATTTATTATTATTGATATTATTATTATAACTATTTAAACTTATAAAAACCTATAAAACTTGTTTCAAGTATATCTGTGATTTGTTCTATATTCTTATTTCACATATTTCACATTTTCGCTTGAAAAATTCATTTTGAGATAAGCACTAGTCAAAAACAAAATGCTTCACTGCATTTCTTTCGTTTACGTTTTAATTGCTCTTCGTTAACGGTATCTTGTGTGTTTGTTGTACAGTGTATTAGCGCACAGCTCGCGGTCACACCCAAAAACTAAGGTAATGCATTGCACCCTCTCTCTCTCTCTCCCACTTAGTCGCGCTCTTGTATCTCCCACGCTCGCTGGGGGTCTCTCTCTCTCTCTCTCTCTCTTTGTAAATCTCATTCGTCAACTGATAAGCGCAACGTGCTGATAATAAGAGGCGCTCCCAGTAAACTGGCCAGCTCGACTCAGTACTGAATTCGCAGCGCTTTGTGCCTGGCTGGTAAATCCGTCAGAGAACTTTGTTAATCCGCTTTTATTAATTTCTGTTGTTATTATTGTTCACATTGTTTATTATTTGCATTCAAGAATTGTGCTACTTTTGTTACGTGTTCCGTGTTACGTGATGTACACAAACGAAATGATGAATCACATCGATCAGTATCTGCGGCGCATTATAGAGCTGCAAATTCGCGACGTGGTTAAGAAATCTAAAGACGAAGGTGAGATACACTTACATAAAAACACATACACAACACACTCACAGACAACAACCTAAATTTTATTGCGTTTGATTAATGCGTCATCTTTTGACTAACAACTTGATCACACTAAGAAAGAGAGCCAGAGAGTGAGAGAGAGAGAGAGAGAGAGAGAGAGAGAGAGAGAGAGAGAGAGAGAGAGAGAGAGAGAGAGAGAGAGAGAGAGAGAGAGAGAGAGAGAGAGAGAGAGAGAGAGAGAGAGAGAGAGAGAGAGAGAGAGAGAGAGAGAGAGAGAGCGTTAAGGCGTTTTTCACACGATTAACAATGAAGTAATAACGAATTGTAATTGTAATTGCTGCACCTATTTTCAGCGGAAGTTCAAAATGAACGGAATTCGTTTATTCGTTTGTTTTGCCATAGTGCGATTTAGCCAATCAAACAAATCTTATCGATAGCGTCAAAAGTTATTATTGCACTTAAGTAATTCTCATTGCAGTAAATAATGTAAAATTAGTTTCAACTGTTTTGTTTTGCTTATGTTGATTGTGTTAAGTTCCAATTGAGATTGCGCCAGTTTCTATTTTGTATACCCTACTGCAGTTTAGTAATTCTCATTTTGCAATTGTAAACGTTTTCAAATTGGTTTCACCTTTTTTTTTGCTCATCTGGTTTTTCTTAAGTGCAAATTTAACTTGGTGTTTCTGCCACTTTTCCTTTGCCTTTCTTTCTTCTGCTTCTAATTCATATTAACTGTCCATCATACTTAATGTATCAAGTCCATTATGTGAAGTTTTTCCCCATCTTCAAATTTGTTGTTGCAAGCAATTTTACTGGATGTTCAACTAGCTAATTTTTCCGATTATCGGTCGCTGATTTTCTTGATTCCTTCACATCTTTCGGTAATATTTTTTTATTTAAGAACATTTGTAACGAAGTTCTGAGACCGTCAAATTAATTGTTAATTGTTTCCTTGATCTTGCAGCTCACACTCTACCTTCTCTCCTTAGGCCGGTAATAATGTCCTTGAAACATTTAATATTAATTTAGTAGCTCAATTAAGCTTTCAATTTACTGAATATATTCAACAAATAATAAATTCAAGTTTTCTTACTTGTATGCAACTTATTTCGCTGTCTACATTTTATTTTGATAATTCATAAGTAATGTCGTCACACCTATTTTACTGTCCAGGTGTGTATTTATCTCTATGGTCTTGCAACAGCCGAGGAAAAAGTAGAAACTAGTTTTCCAAATTTGAATGGCTCCACTTATTTATGTAGCCTAAAACTTCCAGACAAAAATGCAAAACTGTGAAAATTTATTGGATGAGCTCTTGGCCAGTGAAGGCCTTGAGACTTATGTGTGTGTATGCGAGCGTGTGTGTGTGTGTGTGTGTGACCCACGATTGACCTACATGGTGGTTTCCAATAAATGCACTCTCTGAATAATTCATGTGACCAATAAAACGTCTGCTGCTAGCTCATTTCCAATGCAACTAATTGCAAATTGTATGCAATTAACACTAAAAGCAACCGTTTGCACTACTCCCGCTCTCTTCCACTCTCTCTCCCTCTCTGGTTCTGTTACTTTTACACTCTCTCGCTCTGTCTCTCTCTCTCTCTCTCTCTCTCTCTCTCTCTCTGTGTCTATTGGAGTGTTGCGTGTGCCAGTTTATTTTATAGTTTGCTCCAATTCCAGTTATCCTTCATGCATCTCATGCGTCTCATTAGTGCTGCACACACATTTTTTGCATTCGCCGGCGACAATTTCGGCCAGATTGAAAGTTGACGGTGAAGTTGAACTGAGAACCCGTTTGACAGCATATCGACTTAAAGAAGCGACACAAAAAAATAAAACTAAATAAAGCGCGCAGAATTGACACCAGCGAACAACAAAAACTAATGCTGAAAAGCTCTTGGCTCTTGAGCTGTGCTCCATTTTGAGGTCGCCAAGCAGCAGCATTAGGTGAAATTGTGTCACCCAACAA
Organism: Drosophila basisetae; assembly: GCA_035041595.1. Lineage (NCBI taxonomy): Eukaryota > Metazoa > Arthropoda > Insecta > Diptera > Drosophilidae > Drosophila > Drosophila basisetae. The sequence continues at coordinate 16,641,817 of JAWNLB010000144.1, read as the reverse complement.
AAAGTGACGTTAATGATGCGCGCCTGCAATTCTTCTCTCTCTCTCTCCCTCCCTCTTTCTCATCCCTGACCTGCTGCTGGTCAGTCGCATTGGCGTGTTCCACTTTATCGCGTTTTGGGGAGTACAAAAAGAATAGTTTGAGAGAGAAAGAGAGAGCGAACGAGAGAGTGCGAGCACACATGGTTAACCTGTCGCTTTCTAATGTTCGTCGCTCGACATTAACACACAGCTCGAAAGCTCAGCATCAAATATATTTGCAAAAATTGCGTTTTCAGGTCAAACATAAATAAATCTCACGCCCACATACAAAGCTCAGGTGTAGCTTAAAATAGATTTACAGCAATTAGAACAAAAGTGAACACTTCTTAACAGACAGTATCTCTGTTGTTGAGCTTCAGGGTCAATCCGACATTGTTTCCAACTTTAACAGAGGCAATGTGCACATCTGTCCATGTTAACAGCAACAACAACAATGACAGCTGTTAATAATCCGCGAAAGTAAATTACAATATCTGTCAGTCTGTAGTATGTCTGTCTGTCTGTGAGTGCCTCCCACTCCAACTCTCTCTCTATCTCTCTCTCTCTCTCTCTGTCCTCCCTCTATGCGTCTGCTTCGTTTTTTCATTGTGCAAATATAATTAACATAACGTAAAGTAATCACAAAGTTGTGTGTGCAAAGAAAACGAAAATCAAAAATCTGCGTTTAACTTTCTTTTGTGCGGCGTTTGTATACGACAGAGAGTTACCGTTAGCTGCTCAACCAGCTGTTGCAGAGGCCTGGCCCATTGTTTGTTGTTGAGGTTTTTTTGCAAATATTTCGAAACGATTGTCGCATTCTTTATGACTTCAAAAAAGCTGCTTCAAAGAATATTGATCAACGGTGTATTTGTATTTGTGTGCTGTGCTTGTGCATTTGTTCGTGTGTTTGTGTATTTGTGTGTGTCATCATGTCTATATTTGGGCAGCACTGTGCCTAATCCTTTGCTAGTGCGACACTTTTGAGCTTGACTTGGCTACACATCAAGATGTATGTGTGTGTGTGTTTCTTTGTCTGCGTGTGTGTGTGTAACTTGCTCGCCGCGGGCGTTGCGTGGACTGGCTGTCAAACTGTATAACTGATTTTAGTCTGCATGATAATTTACAGTTTTGACAGCCTTTGTGCTGCTTAAGTATGTATAAGTGTGTGTGTGTACACACAGCAAAAAAGAACGCACAGCCAACAAAAAGTACACAAGTGTCGTAATAAAAGGCTCAGACAAGGCGACTAGCACACAAACACACAAAAAAACACACACACAAATACACAGTAAAAGACACGCCCACAGTTGCACTTGTAGTCGAGTATTTTGAACTCGTGTAATCTCTGCCCATTGTGCTGCAAAAAAAAGCGGCAGCAACAACAGCAGCAGCAAAACTTTACCAAATTGGGTCACACTGCTGCTCTGCAAGCACTTGGAAGAATAATGCTGTCAATGTTGTGAGGAGCGTAATGCTGGGCAAATCCGCTATTCAGATCAAGAATCTTCTTCTATTCGACAACCAGTTCTTTGACCTCCCCCAACAGAAAAATATGTATTGTGTGTTATCACTGTGCAGCATTTGGCGACAGTTTTGGCAATTTCAGTTGAATTTCCCTTGAGCGGAAATGAAGTCGAGAGTGGCCAGACTCTGCTGCTGCAGCTGCTGAACACAGGTAACAGTTAATTACGAGCTTCAAATTGCTACAGGGTGCACTGAGTGCTAAATGTTGTGTGAAGGCCACGCAAGTTTCACATTGCCTCAATGGCTCAATGACTAATAAGCTCTCTCTCTCTCTCTATCTCTCTCTCTCTCTCTCTCTCTCTATTTGTCTCGCAATCCTCGATAATGTGTAGAATTACATGAAAACATGTGGTGAGCTCCATGTATATGTACTGGAGTATTATGCAAAGTCGCCGCTCTGCAAATAGTCTGTAAAAGATAATAAAGTTTATTGTATCTGCCACAATGTTTGTTGTTGAGAGAAGTAAATAAAACTATCAAACAAAAATATTAAGTAGGGAAATAAAAATAAGTTAGGAACATCGTTAAGTGTAGATTTTAACAGTTTGTCGCTACTCACGTGAAAACTGATTCATTTGGTTTATTGAAACTAAATAACATTATATAAATTTACAGGGCATGCAAAGTTCCAAGTAATTTATTGTTTTTTTTTTCTGCATATGACAAATGCAATTTCATTGCCCTCGACAGTTACTCACTTGTCTGTGCATGTGTGTGTGTGTGTTTACTGTTCATCAGCGTCATCGTAAATTGACATAGTGTCAAACGAGCAGTGCGACAGACATACAAAATAATCAAGAAGAGAATGAGAGAGAGCGAGCAAGCAAAAGCACGTACAGTGAGAGAGCAGCGCAGCTGTAAAAGCGTCAAACACAAAGTTCATTCACATTTTCTGCAATTAAGAGTAACAGCATCATCCAAATGTTATGCTCTCTCTCGCAGTTAACTGTCAAATGTTGCCGCTTGGCTGGGCACAATGTTGATCTTTATCATTCTCCATTTTTGGAATAGTTTTTGTTTTAGCTTTTGTTTTATTAACGCCCATTACAAGTGGGTGGCACACACACACATATATATTATATATATGTATATATTTATGCATGTCTATGCGTGTTCGTGTCTACAGGTCTTAACAATCGCTGTTGCTCATAAGCCACAATTGGCACTTAGAGACAACAAACCGCAGCTGCTCACTCGCTGCCAAAATGTTTCGTTTTTTGTTGTTTGTTTTTGTTTTTGGCCACAAATTTGTGGCCGTTTTAGTGAGTGTGGTCAGGGCGCTAATTGCTCCCGCTGCTCTTTTATGGCCATGCCTCATGCAAATCCCACTGCCTACTACATAAATATACACATGCATACATATTTCTGTATTTATGTATTTTATTTGCTTTCACTTTCCATTCCATTTATTGTCTAAGGAATTTGTACGCTAAAAAATACCATTAAATTGAGCCTAAAGCGATAATGTTCTCTTGGGTGGAAATAAACCTTCAGAGAACAGGGCTTCGACTTTAAATAAAAGTGTTTAGCATATGATGGCAAACTCTTATGAAACATATGTCCGATTTTCTCTTGAGACAACTGATTAATGACTAATATGTTGATCTACATTCTTATCTATAATAAATTGTTATGAGTTATCTAAAAGGAAATTGGGCTCTTTGCTTAAGTTCCATATTTCTTATATATAATAAAGTTTTTCCTTGTCCGTTCCTTTATTTCTGGCTCACTTATTATACAGTTGCGGTCAAAATAGTAATGCGGATTTATTCAATGGAATTACTCAAGTTACAACGATTTTTTCTAACATCCAACCATCATATCCAGTTTTTAGAAATATTTTGTATACCCAGGAAAAGAGAAGAAAACTTCTACTCTCCCACACTCTTTTTGATAAATTTAAACATCATTTTGATTGTAGTTTTATAGCTAGTTTTACTGCTTCGGTATTGATTGCTTGTATTCAAATAAAATTTTCATCACTTTTTTTTAAAACTATATTTGAAGTAATTATTAACCATAGCTCTTATACATTGTAATAAATAATAGAGTTATTTGCTTAAGATCCGTTTCTCTTCCTTATCGCCATATCCGTTTTTCTATTTCTTGCTCACTTATGAATCGTAATCATTATGCGCAACCCTGTCATCTAATTTCTGCTTCATATACACTAAGATACGGAATTTTTATTGAGAATCTTTCAAGATATCAACAATTCTTATAGAGCCCCACTACTCCTATTTACTTAAGCTTTTACATAGAAGAACTACACTACATAATACTTAATGTTTTCATAAATCATTTTTGTTTACACAATACACCTGAGCCAACAACTCAACTTGTTTATTTATAAGCTTATCATCATCCTGGCTAATTAGTTTGAAACAGAGTTTCCTTGTTCCGCTTATGGCATGTTAAGGGTCGTTTTATAGTTGGTTTCTCAGAGGAAAGCAGAGCAAAACAACGCTGACAACTGTCGTTGGTTGGCTGCCAAAATATTTGACATTTCAATTCCATTTATGCCTCTGGAATAAAGGCACATGCTCAGGGACACACACACATACACACTCAGACACACACACACACGCAGGCATACAGACAAGGAGAGGAGTCATAACTCGGAGAACCCTATGAGACTCACACATCCCATTCCATGCTTCTTCTTTTACTCTTTACTCTTTTAACTCCCTGTCCGGTTTTTTGCCTTAGCATACTTGAGATTTGGCGTGCCTGTCGCATGACATAATGCTAATGCTTGTGTACCCCGGTATCCCACAACAACAGCAAAAGCAATAATAAAAGCAAGACCTGGGCACACAATCAAACTGTGCCCCTGCCCAACCCCACTCCTCCCACGCATTACCCGCTCTTGCTGTCATTGTCAAATGCACATGAAAATATCTCACTTTGAATAAATTCGTCATCGCTGTGTGCCTGCCTGTGTGTGTGTGTGTATTTATGTATGTGTGCTGTTATGTTAAGTAGCTAGAAATGTAAATGAATATAATGGAAGCGAGTAAGGGGAGAGGGAGGAGGAGATGTGCTTTAGGGGGTGTCTAAGGCTGTGAAACTCGGCGAAATTTCAAACTTTTGTTGCCTTCACAAAGTGCCTGCCGCCTGCCTACGTGTTTGAGAAGCAGCTGAACAACAGTGTAATAGGCAATATACGAGGTGCTGTCTATCTGTCTGTCTGTCACATCGTCTATGATATAACCCTCATACAAATACATGCAGAAATTGTTATGCATTGTGCATAATACGAATTATATATGTGAATACATAAATATACACATATATATATACAAATATAAATGCATGCCGTTAATTGCTGTCATCGTTTTGGAATTTATTTAACCGCTCATCTTTTTAATTCAACTATTCTCAATTTCACTCATTGCAGAAAGCGTCAAATCCATACTGGGTCGGCACACAAAGATCTTGGTCAAGTATATGGTTAAATTGGAAACGAAAGGCGATAAAACAGAGAATCGTGTCTTGGTAAGTGTCGACAGCAGAAGTAGCATCAGCAGCAACAACCACCAATTGGAATTGCCTCAGGTGCTCCTCATCAGTCTGCTGCCTACCTCCCCCCACTTAACTCCCCTCTCCGACTCCAACCCCTCTATCTGACAGCTTCTCAGATTTGCGGCGGCTTTGGGCCAGTCTGGGCACTCTAATTTGTATATGAAATTGCATGCTAGGATGAATCGCTTGCGGCTGCCAGGCCAAATTGCATTCAAATGATGATGCCCTGTAATTGAGTCGTGGCACCAGAGGGGCATATTAACGCAACGCTTTCATTTGACTTAAACTTATTATTGACAGCGCATTAAAACTGAAAGTACTGAGTGTTAAATAAATAAATCTTTTGTGTAGCTTTAAAGCAGTGCATACAGATGAAATAAATCAATACTTTTTTAGATTTGATAATTTGCCTATCCTTGGCGCTTGTTCCAGTGATTGAAAATGCTATGCTATTTCGTGGTTTTTCGTTTTTCTTTTGCGACTGCTACGAACTTTAACAAGCAACTAAAATGGATACTCTTTCGATAGGCTGAGCATGTCAGCCAAACGGTGCAGCTTGTGCTGTTCTGATAGCAATCGTATATTTGTTTTGCTCTCCTCGTACCTGATCTGAAAAGAATCCATTTCAGTTTTCTGATATTCGTTCTGTTATTTCTCTGTTAAAGTTCGTAGCAGTAGCAATAGCAAAGCAATGCTTTTTATTGCTCCAGCTGTTGTGGAGTAGTAAATGCAAACTCTGTTTTTTTTTTCTTTCAAATAAATACTGTAAATATATTTGATTCGAATTTTTATCAATTTTAACGATATGTGTAAACTGTTAAGCTACTAAATTTACAGCATTATTTTATTTAATTTAAAATAATTCGTATTTAAATATCAATCGACTCAAAAGCTTTAGAACTTAAATGTTCATTTCCAAGCAGAGAGGCCTAAATCTTTTTGCATAAAACGTTTAAGTTATAAGAAAATGGAATAGGCCTAAAAGTTTCTAATTTACAGCTTTAAAAGATAAGGAAACGTATATTCTATATCAATATGTACATAGAATTTTTAATTTGAATGCATTTTATGTTTAAATAGAGTGTTTCTATGGGCAGATGCACTCGATTGTTGACCTGATCACGAATATTTATACTTTAAGGAGGCGTCAAAGTGTTCTTTTGTTACATGCTTTGTCACAAATGCATTATACCCTTTTACGTATTTTTAAGGGGTGCAGTTTATACAAAAATCTAAAACAGTTATCATCTATTAAGTAGTCGATATACTTAAAGCACACTCTTATTCCATTTGTTCACTCAACTGTTATTTCTCATTTTCTTTCGATCTCTCTCTCTCCCTCTCTCTCCTTCTTTTACTCTCTCTGTTCCACCTCTAAAACTCAATTAAAAAAATCGAACACATTTCTGCCCGCTTAAATGTGTTTGAAGTGCTCTGAAACTTTGCCGCTTAGCCTTTCTTGCCCCTCACCCTTCGCCCACCCACTTGAGCTCAGGATCGGAGGTCACATAGCAGCTCTAACTGTAATTGATATTTTATAGCCTACTTAGCGGCATTTAGAGCCTCCAACTGCCCGGCCGATGCTAATTTGTCGCCTCGCTTAAAGTCACATGACTGGAAAATTGAATTGTACGAGGGACGAGCTGAACCATAAAAAAAAAGAAACAAAGCCGCTTATATAATGAGCTGAGACAAAGTGTCCAGTTACCGTTTTTATGTTAGCCATCGGCAGCTATTTAGCACCCGCTTACTACTTATAGGAGGTACCGCCAGCTATCTTCTTTACCTTCTGCTCTTTGCATTTCCTACTGTTCCTATACAGCTCCAAGTGGCTAACTGAATTAGCGAACGGACGCACTTTGATTTTCAATTAAGTGCTGCAAAAGTTTTCTCTGCCATTCAACGGAAAATTGAGTTTGCAACGAACCACTACCACTAGCCCTAGCCCTACCCCTGCCCCTATATTTAGTTCTTCGTCTCTGCCCCTTGCCGTGTGAGGCTGGCTGTGTGGGAACCTCGCATCTCTCAATGCACTTAACGTTCAACTAGCTTTCAGTTTTACCACGAAATTGCAGCACGACAAAGGCTACCAGCCCTCCTCGCCTCAACCCTCAACCAAGCCTCAACCTTTTAGTTGAGTTATTAAACACTTCTGTTTTTCGCCTTTGCAGGTTTTTACGCCCGTTCGCGTTTATTTGCTCAGTGCCAAGGTGCCCACCAAGGTAAGGGTATACACAGCTATTGGATACTCTAATTGCTAATTAAAAAACTCATTTTGTTCACAGATTGAATGCCATTTTCATTATTTGGACATTGTTGGCGTCGAGAGTAAAAAGTCAACACATTTCTCAATAATCACCAGCGATCGGCCATATTCGTTTGCCACAACCGGCGATGCGGGCAATTTCAGCTCGGTATGCAGCTCACAATTATAATAATTAAATATATATGCATGCATATATATATCATATTTAATATCATTTTCACATTCACAGAACGCTGATGTCATCTTAACCGATTTAGCCTCGGCCATTAAGCAAATATTTCCAACAGTTCCTCTCAAATACATCATTAAAAAGGCAAGTATAATTGAACTAAACACGCATTTGTCTCATTCTTTCCATCCAATATAATTCACGAAACCCGATGAAAGCTTACGCTTTAATCCATTAGTTTATAAACTTATTGATACCGAAGTTTTAAAACTTTCAATGCCTGAAAACTTTTTTTCGTACAATGTTTAAGCTAAGTTTACTAGTAGTTTACTCGGCAAGCAAAAGTTCAACAAAGCAATAACTAAAAGTTTACTGAGTTTTTTAGTGTTGCTCGTTGTTGTTTAGTTGATGATGCACCATTTTTCCGTTGAACTAGTTTGCTTTTCTTTTTTTTTTTTTAATTTCTATATTCACAGTTATGAATAATAGCAAAAGAATCAACGAAGCATATCCAAATTGTTTACAATTGCCTCTTTTCATTCGAATTTAAATATTTACTGAATGAATGAATTTTTAATATTTATAGAGGAATTGCCATATGCACAATTTACAAATCTGAAATCCATTTATTTCCTTAACCAATGCATTTCAATTTCATTGAAATGTGCACATTTTTTAATATTCTTTCTTACACTTTAATATTTTAGGCAATTTTTCAACAACATGCAATAAGCTTGTTCAATTTTTCACCAGATAATTAATTGGCTTAGGATAGGGGGTGTGTGTGGCGTCTGTATGTGTATGTTTATATGTGTGTGTGTGTGTGTGTGTGTGTGCAGCGAGACGAGAGTCGCCTGAGTCACAATTTTCGATTTAATTAAGGCCTAATTTAATATTTAACCTACTACAATTTCATTCATTTGAAAATGCCTAGCTTTTGACACAACAATTGATCAATTGTACACTTTATACATTTCTTTTATTATTCAATTAACAAATTGTGCGCATTTATAAATAAGTTAATCTTTACAAAAGAGCAATGATTTGTTAATTTAGATAAAAGGTTCCTATTCAGAAATTGGTTCAAGTTTCTAAACTTATCAATTCAGAATCTAAATCGATGTAGGTCCTCAACTTAAAGATCTGAGTATTGTATGCTACTTTTATGATTAAAAACAGTTAGAAACATATTTAATTTAAATGAAAAACAAAAAAACAATAAATAAAATGTAAATTGTTCCGATTTTAAATTATACAAAAGCTAAAGTTCTATAAATTTGTGAACATTAAGTTTGATTTATGATTCGAGGAGAGATTCACAGCGCTCGTCCACTCAGTAATTATACAACAATGAAATTAACTTAAAATATAAAATACAAATTGTTTTCTTCTTAAATTTTTATCAACTTTAAACGCTAGATCATTATATATAGATGATATATTCCATTTGAAAATCATTTGATGCTTTCAAAAATTTATTCGAGTCAAGGAGAAGACAGGTTTTGTTTAATTTGATGAAATTGCATTTGAGAGATTAAGTCAAATGTGGATGCCACTTCAAATGGGCGCCCACACGTTGCCTACCCACGCACACACACACACACACACACACACACACACACACACAGGCACACACAAACACTAACACAGACTAGCTGTGTTGTTGTCTCAATTAAGCAATTTTAGTCTTAAATTCGTTGCTGCTGCCGCTGCCTGAACAACCTAATAATTCAATGCATTTATAATGGGTCGAGGTTGTTATTGTGGCTGTAAATTATGCTGCCTGCACTTATGCAAATCTCTTGACTCATCGCAACAGCCACCCACATTGCAAGCAATTGTTGCGTTTGTTGTTGTCGTTGTATATTTTACATTTTGATGAGACCGCTGAGCAACACTTTCGTCTGGGGCGTGTCTAGCTGTGTTGGCAACAATATTAGTAACAATGGCAAATGTCTAGTCTCAGGGCCAACAAAAATTGTGTTGCATAATAGCCGTGAGGCACGCGACGGTCTTTATGGCCAAGTTTTAAGTGTTAACTGCGCTCTTGACGCCTTTTGTCAGGCGACTCGAACTTGAAAATAAAAAATTACACATGCGTCACGTTAGACGAATTTTTGATTTAATCTTATCTTTAAATGTTTTTGTTTTATTTGCTTTACAGATCGACATCCAACCACCGGAACGGGAGACCATTTTCTCGGAAGAATTTCGACCCTCGGATCCGCGCAATGTGGGCCCGTGCGGCGGTTTCAGTGCCCAATATGCCTGCATGTGCGATTTTCACGGGGTGCCCTATCGCGAGGAGGTCGCCTGGGATGTGGACACTATCTACTTGTCACACGACACACGCCTGCTCAATCTGCGCGATTTCGATCACCTGGAACCCAAGTGAGTAGTAGTCAGAAATGTCTTCCGCAAATGTTAAGCGCATGTTATCCTTATTGTAAATGTTAAACAAATGTAGCCACAAGTTAGACAGTCACAAATGTTAAACACAGTTAGCTAAATGTTAAGCTCATGTTTACCCTATTTTAATTATATGTTAAACAAATGTTAATCACTTGTTATCCTTACTGTGAGCGCATGGTACAAGAATTTCATATAATAAAACTTTCATCACCAAACGTTTCTGTCCTTATTGAGTCTTATTATTGAATACGACTCATGTGTTTAGTCTCTTCAGTATAAAAAGTGCCAAAATCAAATTGAGTCCGCTTAGAAACAATTCCATTACTTTGTCTTGTGTGGTTTTAGATGGGTTCCCAGTCTTCGTTTGTCATTGTACTCCAGTAGGCTACTTTTTATTAACCTTTCGTCAATTTTCAATACTAAATCTCTAAGTTTGCTTAACTGTGGTAAACTTATCATACTTCACAGGTTCAGATATGTGCATCTCTTTATTTTTTCCCTTTTAAACCCTCATTTCCTAACGTTTTGCTTCCTTATTACTAGGCGACTAACGTTTAACAATTGTCTGACTGGGTTTTAATTGGGTTAACCTAATCCTTGCGCTAGATCTTGAGTCCTTTTACATTTCAATACCCTCAGATTTAATATATATATATTTTTTAAATTGAATTGTAGTAGTAGTTTGATATATTATAATTTGTAAGTTTCATTTCGAATATAGTTTAATTTTATTTTTAACATTTCTTTTTTAATTGTGTACTGTTTTTAGATCACATTAAATAAACAAATAAACACAGTCGTAAATTTTAAAGACAACCAAATGCTAAACAAATCAAATTAAATTGTTATCTAATTCGCTCTCTCTCTCTCTCTCTCTCTCTCTCTCTCTCTCTGGCTCTCTCTCTCGCTCTCGCTCTCTCTCTCGCTCTCTCTCTCTCGCTCTCTCTCTCGCTCTCTCTCTCGCTCTCTCTCTCGCTCTCTCTCTCGCTCTCTCTCTCTCTCTCTCTCTCTCTACTCTCTCTCTCTCTCTCTCTCTATCTCTCTCTCTCTCTTATCCCCACAGAGACTTGATGGCCATTGTTTCGGCTCTGGAGTATAACACGTTTTTTCGTGGTCTGAAGGTTGCACACATGCGGCTCTCGCACGAGACTCTGGAACGCATCCTGCACGTGCTCAGGCGCTCCATGTGGCTGGAGGAGCTGCATCTGGAGGCACTAGGTTTAAGGTGAGCACGCAATATATCTAAATATACATTAATATACACGTTTGCTTGTTTGTAGATGGGATTTCTTGAATAAGCTGTCGACATCTGTGATTTCGAACAACAGTCCAGCGATACGTACCATCGATCTGAGTCACAACATAATCGAGGACAAAGGTGTGTACACACTGAATGCAATATGTGACATGCAACATGCAACATGCAACCCCTATAAGCCCCTGAATCCGCCCCCAATGGCAATTAGTTGCATTTTGCACTCGTCTCGTGTTTCTTTGTAAACCAATTAATCCAATTTAATGCGTTTCTCTTTTACTCCCTAACAATTAACAATATTTTTTTTGATGGCGTTTACATTTTTTCTTTGTCTCTATATATATATATATAATTGTATATATATAAATTTGTTGTTGTTCTTGTCGCGTTTATCTTGTCATTTGTCACATGTAGGAGCAAGCTCATTGTGCGCCCTACTTGGAAAGATTGTGCAAGGTTTGCAGAACCCATTTGACACACATTATTTTGTACTTAGCTAAACAAACACAGCAAAATCAAACAAAACAAAACAATTCATTAAGATTACAAACTCAATTTAAATTATATTTTTTTTTTTTACTATGCATTGTTGTTGTCAGTTGTTATTATTATCATTCTTGCTATACGCTCTTCAATTCATCAATATGATTGTGTAGCTTGTGTGGCCTTTTGGGAGACTGAGATTGTTAACTGTGAAAGCCCAGTTTGATAAAGATATTATCAGTGCATTTCTTAAATTTATATTGATAAGTTGCTTTATCATTGTAATTATGAAAGCAAACTTATTCGCAATCTCACTCTATCCTAATTGTGGTCCCACAAGTCAAATCATAATGGATCTTTATATATACTCATATAACCGCCGCTTGATTTACGCCTTTTGCTCTTTGTCTATATTCAAATTAAAACATCGGCATAAAACACACGCAACTTGCAAATTTCAATTCGATTCTACATATCTATCATATATATACATGTATATAACTGTTTTCTGCCAATCAATACACGAATTTAATGGTAAACCTTATACATTTAACTAGGCGCCATACACCTTTCTGGTCCCATAGCCAAGGTATCGAAGGGCCTGTGCAAATTGGCGCTCGCTCACTGCGGCCTCACCTCGAAGGGTGTCAATCAGATGTCGCATTCCCTGTCGCTCAATCAAAGTATTTCCAATTCGCTCACCTTTCTGGATCTGAGTGGCAATAGTCTCAAGGATGACATAACCGTGAGTAAAACTGAACAAAACTTTCCCGAACGATAATTTAAGGAATTTTGTTTGCAGAATTTGCACAATTTTCTGGCTCAACCCAATGTCCTGGAGCATCTGGATCTGGCATCGACTGATATTACGCTGGAAAATGTGAGTAAAGCTAACATAACATATAATGTTAATATTGATGTTATGTTTTATTGTTAAGAGCTCGTTTGTAACACCAACTGTTAAACGTATGCTAAATATTTAATTGATCCTGTCAGTTTAGTGGCTAACAGCTGAAATGTATTGCTGAAGTTAACATCAGACTGTTAGTGAGCGACTACTGAATATATCAAATTTATTTTAGTAACAGCAAGTGTTTAATGTTAACTAAAATTTTTAATGAGATATCCTTTATGTTAACTGGGTAACTTAACATCGGACTATTTGTGAGCGACTATTGAATATAATAAATTTATGTTAGTAACAGAAGCTTCTATATATATACAATTTTCGCCGTTAAAATGAAACTATTCTCTTCTTATTGTTGACAGCTATTTGGAGCTCTGTTGCGCGGCTGTGCCACGCATTTATCGCATTTGAATGTCTCGCACAATTCGTTCAGCACGAAGAAGGGCAAGGAGATACCGCCATCGTTCAAGCAGTTCTTCACCAGCACCCTGAGCCTGAAGCATCTCAACATCGCCGGCTGCAAGCTGCCCATGGAGGCGCTGAAAAATCTGCTGTTGGGTCTGGCGTGCAATGAGTCGACGGCTGGCCTGTATCTCGATCTCAGCAGCAATACACTGGGTGCCCAAGGCGCCCATGTGCTCGAGTCCTGCATACATGGCGTGCGCGTCCTACAAAGTCTCGACATCAGCGACAATAGTGAGTTTGTTTGGCATATTCGCAGAGATGACTACGAGATTTTAATATATTCATTACATTTCGCAAATAGATTTGGATGCAGAACTGGCATCTGTGCTGACGGCCATCTCAAAGAATCCCTCGATCCGTACGCTGCATCTGTGCCGCAGTTTGACAGGCATGAAGCCCAAGCATATACCCACCGTTATGGACGCATTGGTCAATCTGATACAGAAGGATGATTTTCCGCTCGAGGAGCTGGTGCTCTCCGAGAATAAGCTCAAGCACGATCTGCACGATTTCATCAATGCCCTCGGCAGCAATCAGAGCCTGCAAAAGCTGGACATCAGTGGCAATTATATGGGCGATGTGGGCGCCCGTCTCCTGGCCAAGGCGTTACAGATTAACAATCGCCTGCGCACCATATACCTGGACAAGAACAGTGTTACGCTGCAGGGCTATGCGGACATTGTCTATGCTTTGGAGCATAATCATAGCATGCGCACGATACCCTTTCCCGTCTTTGATATAGCGCCGCATCTGAAGAATCATCCGGATAAAACGGATGCGGTTATGCGTAAAATGCAGGAGCTGTTGCAACGCAACTGCAACGGCTTGAAGCGTGCCAATGGCCAGGGATTCAGGCTGCAACATGGCTTTATGCTTTCCTCAACGCATCAGTTGGTGGACAAACTGGTCGCCGAGACACAGGACACCATTTCGCTGGCCAAAGGTGGTGGCACCGATAATGTTTCCGCCGTGCAGCGACTCATCACCGATGCGGAGAACTGCAAACAGTTGATGCCTAAGCTGCAGGAGGCTGTGCGCAACGATGGCCATCCCATCGAGATGAAACTGACGCGTGTCGCCAGCGAACTGAGCTATACGATCAAAAGCTATCTGGAGGAGACCCTGGAGACAATGATACGCACCGGTGTCGAACAGTGCCCCAAAACGCTGGGCAATCAGATTGTCATCCAAGATCTGCGCAAGGCGCTCAACGATCGCCTCCAAATACCCGATGATTTTCTGCAGAATTGTCTGGTGAATAATGCCGGCAGTGAGATTATGAACAAAGTTGGGTAAGTAACAAGAGAGGAGTTTTGACTGACAAAGAGCGAGAGAGTGAGAGAGATTTTATTTGGCAGAGAGAGAGAGAGAGAGAAAGAGAGTGAACGGGTGACTCAGGCAGGGACTGATCAAAAATGAAGCTGTACACACACACACGCACTCACACAAGCTCAGTGCTTTTAGAGATGTGCTAAATGTGCTGTGAATCAGTCAAAAGAAATTTAGCACTTAATTTGTAGATGCATTTAACTTAAAGTCTGCTTGTATTTAATTAGTTTTCATTAGAAACTGTTAAGTGCATTTCGAAATTTGTATAAAAAATAAAATTCAAAGTGCAAACCAAAATTCAGCTGCGTTCAATTAGTTATCAATCAATCATTGAAAGCTGCTTCATGATTCGGCTTTAATGCTCCGCGTTCTTAGCCCATTCGAGCAGTGAACATAAATCGTAAAATATTTGTATATCAAGCAAAGCAACAAAAACAACATTCATGACACACTTTGATAACATTTCCAGCACTGTTCGATTTCCAGTTTCCAGGCGTTGCTTGATCAGCGCATTTAAAAAAGAAGAAAAAGAGAGGAAGCTGTTTGCAATAAGCTCGCCTCCTCTCTAACAGCTGAGCTTGCAAAAAAAAGTATTTTTAAAAATACGCTGTGATGCGCGCGGTCTCTCTCTCGCTCTCTCTTCGTGTTCGCTCTCTCGCTCGCGCACACGCATACACTAATATATGTTTGTTTTGCTTCCGCGCTCGCTCTTTACAATTAAATTCGAGTGTCCATGTGTGTGTGTGAGTAAGCGCAGATAAGATTAAGCAAACATAAAATAGCCTAACAGCTGAATGCATTTCCATTCGAACGCCCAAACGGCTGCTGTCGACCCAAAAAATTACATAAAATATATTAGTTAATTTTATCAGAGTGTGTGTGTGTGTGAGCGGCTTTTCAGTCGATATCGCGGTAGTCGCAACTGTGGCAACGCAGCCGAATTCATTGATAGTTTGTGTGCCGTTAAGTTGAAAACAGTTTCAGTGCTTTTTTTTCTGTGACAGCTGTTTGCCGAGATGGGCCTGATGCGCACTTTGTGCTGCTGTTTTGGCAGCGGCTCGGGCGGTGCTGGCAGTGGTCTCAATTCACCCGGCTATAGCAAGTGTCCCAATGAGGAACAGGAGCTATGCGAAACAGAGATAGCAGTAGTGCAGCCAGCTGACAAGAAGTAGATCTACCACACAATGAATAATCTATAGCGGTTCTCCTTCCAATGCATATTTACTAATGTTAATCATTGATGTTACTTTTGTCTCTCTCTGCCCCTCGCTCGCAGTGAAATTGAGCAATCGCTGGCTGCTGCCATTTCGGATCGGGCCACAGACGAAGTGCTGGAAGCTTTGACTCGCTATCGTCGCGGCCTTGGAATTTCCGAGTCGCCATCGGTGCTGTTAGACGAGCCGCAGACACCGGACATTGTCCGCAGTCGTTCCAGTCATGTAAGTAAAAAAAGAAACGAAAAACAAAAAAAAAAAAACAAATTAAACCCAAAAAAAAAAAAAAATACATAAAATATTTATAATCGATAACCCATATTGAAGGCAAAGCGAGAATCGACCTTATCTTTGATTTCTTTATACGGTTAAAAATATAATATTAAGAGCTGTGATGTCATTGACATTAGACACCATAAAAACTTTTGCTTCAGGCACAAAAGGTACAACGACTATTTGGAAACATTCCAGTTTTGTGACTGCTGTCGTTTGGACTTCTTTTCTGTTCTTCTGTTCGGTTATCAGGCTTAGGCGCAGTGCATTCCATTCAATAATTTAGGTGCTAACGCCTGCACTTTCTCTTGTTTATCCCGGTCTAGGAAGCTGAGGGCTTGATCATACGACCCGGTGGACGTGGCTCCATTTTGCCCAAGCTGGGCCAGGAATCGCCCACTGTAAGTGTTGAAAATCTCTCACTACCCAAGTGGATGCAGTAGTCTACAAATCTAAATCTAAATCTAAATCTAAAAAAAAAACAAAAACATAAAACCAAAAAACCAAAAAATATATATATCAATAACTGATCAAATGTATATTCAGAATAATATATACTATATGCGAGTAGTGGCAAGTAATCAAAAAATACTCCCGCACACTTATCACATAAAAACATAAGGACATTAAATGATTATTTAAACGACAACGTTTCTCTTATATCGTACATAAAACAGTTTAACACATAGATACACACACTTACACTTACACACACACACACACCTACACACACTCATACACACATTCAATATCGCTTCAATAAAAAAAATAATCGTATGTGAAATTACAAAAAAAAAAAAAAAAAAAAACTCAAGAAACTAAGAAAAAAGCTCATTATTTTTATCTCTCGTGTTCTTCTCGTGTATCCTTGTATTCATCCAAACAAATTCATCAATACCAAACAACAATCACAACAACCACAACAACAACATCAACAAAAACAACAACAACAAATACGACTTAATACAACTCTACTTTATGCGCTATAAACATTATATATACATGTATTAAAACCTTATCTCCAACTCATTTACATACCAAAACAAAAAAACAAAAAAAAAAACAAAATATATATTTAAATATATTACAAAACTTAAAGAAATTGGAATATCTGAACCTTGTAAGTAGTTTTTTAAATGTCTTGTTCTCTTACTATATCTAGCAATCTATATAAACTGTGAACTCTATAAAAACCCACACAGTGAACGCTCGAACAAACAGATTTATGCATTTATCTTGGAGTAAACTTAGACAAATATATATATATTAAAATACATAACATATTAAAAAATAACATCATCGATTCATATTTCTAATATCACTCATTCTCGAGCGTTGACTGTAACTACACTCTGTCCATTTCCTGGTCTCTGTAGCTCTATGTCACTTTCTGTTTTAGTTGTAGTTTTCACTGTAGCTATTTTTTTTTTTTTTTGTTTTGTAATCTTTCACACCAAAAGTTGATCCCCACATCCAACGGCTCTCGCTCATCATTTCACACATTTTAACAAACACAACCAACAAATATACATTTTTTATTTTATTTTTGTTTTAAATACTATATGCTAATTGCTTTGTTTCTTTACCCTCATCCCCATCGATTAGGCCACGCCGCATTTGCCAACGAAACGTCGCTCGGTTGCCCGCAAGGTGCGTCCCCAGTCTGTCGTGGAGAATCTCAGCCTGAGTCACATACCCGATCTGCTGGAGTCACCTTCATCGCATCGGTCCAGCTCGCAGCTGTCGACGCGAGCCGCTGCCGTTGCCTTGGGCGCTTCGGGCGCCACAGCCAGCAGCAGTGTCCACATGAGCGACAGCATGGCGGCCATTGATGATGGCGGCGTGGACGAGTGCTGTGACTCAATTACGGAGCTGCCCAGTGCCTCATTTCAGCTGCAGCATCTGGTCAAGGGTCGTCCAAAGCGTGCCAAGACGCGTGCACCGACTCGACCACTGGTCAATGCCGAATGCGCCGCCTTCGCTGGCCGGGACATTGGCGATGGCCTCGAGCACTTCTTTCGACCCGGCTCGGTGACGCCCACAACACTAACGCCTCTCGTCTCGCCCACATCCGAGGAGTGCAGCTCGCTCTCGTTTGTCGACAGCCCGACGATGAGTCGCGATGGCAATGGTCACATGACCTCCGAGGAGACGACGCCCATCCTCGAGGAGCGTCGACCCATCAAATTGGAGCGACAGTCGCCACTGCTCAAGAGTAAGTGAATTTTAAAATGGATCCCATTCCCATTCCCAATTGGCATGCAATTTTAGATACTAAGTGTCCCATTTTTGTATGAACAAAATATGAAATGTAAGATTTTATTAAACTAACTGTTAAAATATATGTTTTTTATAAAATAAAATGTCATATTTTAAATATAATATCAATTTTAATGTTTTTTTTTCAATTATTTTAATAATAATGCTGTAAATATAATAATATCATTCGATGAATTCAAATGTTTTTTGTTTAGTTCTTTAATATACCAACCTTTAATAATATATGATTTTTATAAAAAAAATGCCTTGGAATATAATAATTTCATTGGATAAGTTTTACATTTTT
Source organism: Drosophila basisetae (assembly GCA_035041595.1). Classification (NCBI taxonomy): domain Eukaryota; kingdom Metazoa; phylum Arthropoda; class Insecta; order Diptera; family Drosophilidae; genus Drosophila; species Drosophila basisetae. The sequence goes on along the minus strand of JAWNLB010000144.1, from coordinate 16,623,411 downwards.
TTTAAAGTTTAGTTGTAAATTATATATTTTTTAGATTTAATGCTCTCAAAATGAAGATCGTAAGTGATAAATATGTTGTTTTTTTTTTTGTTCTCGCAGGTGCCTCGTGGGCAACACGTTCGCGTTCCACGGATAATCTGGAGAAGTATTCACCGCTAGTGGGTCGCAAATCGCCACTGGTGAAGATGCGCACCGAAAGCGGCCCGGGCAACAGCGAGGACGTTCCGGTGCCCAGCGGGGGTCTGCTGAAGACGGGCACACGCGACGAGCGAATGCGCTCGCCCAGCAGTGACTCCATCAAGAGCCATGCCACAGGCATGGGTTCAGTGGCCGCCGTCGGCAACGATGGCAGCTTGTTGGTCAAGACGAGCAACGGCATTCTGCGCACACCCATCGCTCTGCAGAAGCCGCGTCCCTGGTCCGTGGTGGGCAACGAACCCAAGGCAACCAATGACCTGCTAACGGGAAATGGCAGCGTTGACTCGAACAAAACAACGCCCGATATGCTGGAAGAAGGTGCGAATTTAGAAGCTCAAAATTTCGTTATAGTTTTATAAAGATATTTCATAGAATTGAGTTGGGAAATGTATAAAGCATTGTTCTATATATTTTTGAATTTGAATATCTTTTAAATATTAACAAAAGCCATGTCGAGTCATAGTCTCTTAGATCCATCATCTATTTCTCATAAAAGTAACAATTATATTTCACAAATGTTTCGTTCCGTTTCAGATGTGGAAGTGGTGCCTTTTGGTCAAGGCGTTGGCGGTTCCATTGTGGGTATTACACCGGGCATTGCTCTATCCGCGGGCGGCGGTGGCAGCATTGTTGGCATTACGCCAGGTGAGTAATGATTTTATCCCAATCCGGTTACCTTTGCTCAACTCCAACTCGTTTGCTATTTGCAGGCGCTGCATTGGAAAAGAAGTCGGTGCGGGAACTGGCCGCTGGTCTTAGTCGTCTGGGTGAGTAGAGCAAGGCAAGTGCTGCATGCGAATGAACTGTGTGCCTGCGAGTAGAAAAAGAGAGCACTTCGATTCGAGTAGTTATTGCAAGTTTATATATCTTATTGTTTTGTATTTTATTTACTTTCATATTATGATTTGTTGTGTACTCGTAAACGTATTATAAAAATCCAAAACAAAAACATCAGACCTGCCCCTTAAGCCGCCCATAATGCCTAGAACCATGCTGAGTCAGTCTGCAGTCAGTCGCATGAGCACTGCCAGTAATACCAGCAACATCAGCAATATCAGCAACAGCAGCAACAACAGCAACAACAACAATTCAACGACAACAACAATGACTACAACGACAACAGTATTAAACAATCAGATGCGCTCAAAGATCGTCAGCACGAGCAGTGTAAACAGCGAGACCCAAGAGACGCTCAGCAAAACGATCATCACTGAGCATGGCAGCAGTTCCATTTCCAATTCCAGCTCCAGTTCGAGCCGAAGTACAAATAATCATCATGCCATGGCCTGTGCGAGTCTCATCAGCAATGAGATCCTGAGCATGCGCAACGCCCAGCGGACGACTTCCAAGGCGAACAGCTGTGCGGAGAGCAATGTGAAGCGCATTGCGGGCAAAGAGGTGTCAACGCTATTTGAGGTTTGAGTGGAACACTGGACCGAACCACAGTCATCTATCTCTCTAGCTCTCGTTGTGCTTACGCTTTGTGCCTAATCATCAAAAAAAAAGAAGACATTCCTTTGAAATTTATTGTGGCTTTAATGTTGTTGTTTAATGTTTTTGTGTGTGTGTCTTTCGGTGCTCATCCATTGTATTGTATGTGCTTTACATTTAATTGTCGCTTATAAGTTGTTTTCATTCATTGTATGTGCATGCCTAAATGCCGAAATGCCTAAATAACCTGTAGTTGTGTACATATTTTCGATGTGTGTATTTAAAATGCGAATCAATGCAAATTTTAACCAACAGGAGACATTAGTTGAAGGCCTGCAGAGCAACTCGGCGAGACGCGTGTTTAGGGATTCGGCCTATACGAAAGAGGATGTCGTTGATTTATAAATTGTCTATTATAAATATATGCTCAATTCAACATTCCTCACGCCCAAACCCCCCAATCCCCTCCCCAACAAAAGAAAGGAAAGGAAAAGAAAAGAAAAAAATTAGCAGACTTAAAGTTAATATGATAATAATGATAAATGCTAATGATAATTGATAATATTGGTATAATGTGGAAAGGTTGCAACTAATTCGTACTGAACTCTTTCATTTATGTGCAATGGCGCGCGCGTGTTTTTTGTTTTTAACTCTTTGGCAATATTGAATGAACGTGATTTATTTATTTATATATACTTTTTACCCAAAATAACTTTTGCATATTTATAAACGACAACAAACAAACAAAAACAACCAACGTTTTTATGTACTATATTTTTATGTATTTTAAAATGAGTTAAGTGCCAATTATATACAAGAAACAAATCTATTTTTCAATTTATCTATTGAATAGAAGTAACTAACGAAGAGCGCAATGAATATTATGATATATATGTTTATGTATAAATCGATTGCGTGCATAAAAACTACTTTAATGGCCTAAACAAATTAAATAAAAACCAAAACAAAATTAAAAATCAAATATAATATTTTTTATAACTGCTTCCAAACAAAAGAAAACTATGTGTATGTTTTATTTTCAACATTATTTCCATTTACTTAGTACTATGTATATGTAAACGACAATCTTTTTATTTTTTGTTTTTAGTATTTTTATTTAATTTTTACAAAGTTAACAAATTAGCGCTAAGCAACTAGGCAGAACGGAAAAACATTTAATAAAATTGCATTTAATAAATTACAGAAAAAATACATTTGTCAAGATTTAAATTTTTAGAACAAACATTATGAACACACACATGTAGTTTGCACGTAATGATAAAAATAATGTTTATGAATAACATTTAAACCCAGTCCACCACCACCGAACCACGAATACACTTCAATTTTAAAGAGTGTTGAACGATTTTCCCATAGTTGGCTCAAATATGTAGTTTGCCATTTCAAAACCAAGACAACAGCAACAAAACGAATAAACGAATGATTGTAACGTGTTCATTAAAGTTTAAGCACTCTTGCAAATTTACTGTAATGTATTGAAATTCGAATTAAAATTAAATCAAAAATGTCCAACTTGGTGTTTGTTTCTCTTTTAAATGTGGGCCAAAGGCGTTGCGCCATGCAGCACTGGATTGTGTCGATAACACATGGTGATTGTTATCGTTGTGATTGTTGTCATCGAAACGGAGTTTCGGTATTTTGTGGGATGCACGCTTTGGTCACACTGATTCGCAAACTCGCGTCGCCTTTTGCAATATTTTTTTTATGGAATAAAGTAAGAAAAAAAAGCAATTTGCGACCGAATCTATAAGGTATTGTTAGAACTAGTTATATTCCTGACCCGTCAAGATGGTGAAACTAACGCCGGAGCTGATAAACCAGTCCATGCAATACATAAACCCATGCCGGGAGCGCGAACTCGATTTACGCGGCTACAAAATTCCACAGATCGAGAATTTGGGTGCCACATTGGACCAGTTCGATACGATCGATCTGTCCGACAATGATCTGCGCAAACTGGACAATCTGCCACATCTGCCGAGGCTCAAGTGCCTGCTGCTGAACAACAATCGCATCTTGCGCATCAGCGACGGCTTGGAGGAGGTTATCCCAAATCTATGCTCCATCATTCTGACGGGTAACAATTTGCAGGAGCTGAGCGATCTAGAGGCACTCAGCGGATTTAAGAAGCTGGACACGATATGTCTACTCATCAATCCGGTATCAACAAAGCCCAATTATCGCGAATATATGGCTTACAAGTTTCCTCAGTTGCGATTGCTGGATTTTCGAAAAATCAAACAGAAAGACAGGCAGCAGGCGCTGGAGTTCTTTCGCACCAAGCCGGGCAAGGATCTGCTGAAGGAGGTGACCAAAAAGTCCAAGTTAAGCGCTGCCGCCGCCCTCGCCGCCGAGGCGACCAACGGTAAAGCGGCTGCCGATGGCGGCGGTCGGTTCGCCAATCCCGAAGATATGCAGCGCATACGCGAGGCCATTAAACGGGCCAGTTCACTGGCAGAGGTGGAGCGACTCTCGCAGATCCTGCAGAGTGGCCAACTGCCCGAGAAGTTTCAGCACGAGATGGGTCAAAATGGCCACAACGGCACCACGGCCAGCAATCCGGCCGTTGCCTTGGAATATTAGTTCTAGCCCCGTCGTCAGCTACCTTATAACTGTAGAACAATAATTTTTAATAAAAAAAAAAGAAACAAAAACAATAAAGGAGTCAATTAATCTCGGCGCTTTAATAGATTTCATACATGGTACTAACAATCCTCAACAGGTTTGCTGCTCACTTGCGTATTTTTCACAGAAAAATCGCACAAGTCTCGCAAATATATCGGGCTATTATTGTAAATAATGAAAAGAAAATGCACACATAAAATTACTCATAATTAGCTACACATTTTTAACAATCTACATGGACACAAATAGTTGGGCAATTCAATTAATATTATTATGATTGATGCTTTGGCGCTGCAAAAATGATTTGCTTCAATTGCATTTGAACTGTGGAATCGGTTATTGCTTCTTCTGGTCGTTTTTCATCTACTTGCAGTGCGTCGGATACTGTCTACACCTCTCACTCACTCACTCTATGGCTGGTATTATGAAGATTTCGCCGCCATTATTGTGTCGTAGTGCAGGCCGGTGTAGAAGATAATCCACGTCACTAGAAAACCGGCAAACGATGTCATAAAGCCCTCCTTTACCAGCTCCCACGCACCGCCGTAAGCATCCTCATCCACATTCTGAAAGTTTATGGCGTACAGGTAGACAACGCCGCAGCTGATGCCGGCAAATCTGTGAATTTAATTATTTGTTATAATATTAAAGCTCTTCGCTCTACTTTCTATAATTAGGTGTGCAGAGTTCCACTTACAGCACAAGGCCCAGAAATCCCTTAAGCGGCACAATGCCCCAGACGATGCCGAGTATGATGCCAAACACTTGACGTGACCAGTAAATAACGTCCAGAAACTCGTCCTAAAAAAGTTAAGTATGACAAAATATTATATTTAGTAAGACACGCGCTGTGCTTTTGGCATCTTCGGATTTTGCCCCGCTCTCCGATTTCTTACCTTGTCTTCCCATTCGGATTTTGTCATAGCTCGCGCGCAAATTTCTCGCAGTGATGAGGATTTGACGCTGCCATTTGCATTGCGTTCGATTGTGTTGGTTCTGGTTGCCATTTTTTGTGTGACCTACTTTTCAATAAATGCTTTCAACTGTGTAAATTAATTAATTATTTTTCACTATCAGTAAAGTTGGCTATGCCGATAACTGTTACAGGTTCGGATATCGATAAGTTGCTTAATCATTAGCGGAACAGCTGTGCTAAAAGTCAGCGGCGGTTCAAATGAACTACAATTGCAGCCATCGTTAGTTCAATTGAACGATTGCAGGCAACTCTAGAGTGGTTATGTGAGCGTTTTGTGTTTTATAAAATACAATGAATCAAATAAGCCGACTTTGCCTTAGAAACACCGGTTTAATTACCGGTAAGTCGTTGTGTGTACTTTCTGTAGTGCTTTTAATTCAACGCAAGTGTTTTCTCAATCAATCAACAGCACAGCGTCACGTGGCTCTCACCGCCGTTCGTTCCATCGACCAGAAGTGGAGAGCGGCCAAGGGATTGCAGGAGAATCCAAATGCCTTTGGTCCACTCACCAATATGCCCGACTATACTTTCCTTGATGGTAGGACGACGCCGTTAGGAGTAAGTTGCATGAATTCCCACTCTTCTTGCAATCCACTTTAACACAAATTTCTTCGACTGCAGTCGAATCAGAAGAAGCGATTGATGAAGCAACAGGAGATTGCTGCCAAAATTGTGGAACTCAGCAGCGAGCTGGACTTTGCCAAGCAGCGTCACGAGCGCCTTAAGGCAGCTGCCCAGGCAGACAAGGAACGCATCATGCAAAACAAGCTCAAGCCAAAGGGTCATCTGCTGTTAAAAAAGAAATAATCCTCATCTTGTTAAAAAAGAATAGCTATTTTTAAATATAACTTAACTTTAGTGGTTTATTATCAATACAACATCGAGATATTTGTTTATTTAAAACGTGTTTAGTTTGCTTATAAAATTCGGCAAGCATAGCAAAATTAATGGTAATTAAAAGATGAAACTCTTCTGACGCACTTTGGCACAAGGAACCTGTCCAGGCAATTAGTTTAGCAGCTATTAGCGCATGTGATTTCTAACTGCTGGTTAGTCAGCTATGCACAGAAAACACTCGAATGTATCACGTATGCCATAACTTGCTGTCAAATCTTTGTAAATAAGGAAATGGCAAACATATTTATTTGTAAGCAAGGTAACGATATGGGGACTCCATCTCCCACCTCTTTCAAATAATGTTGATCCTGAAAAAAAGTAATTAATACGCTGTTTATATGCGTTATTGATTACCAGCTCGGCATTTACATAGCAATGCGTATCCAACGTATTGGGATTACCTATTAGAGGTGAAATATTTGGCACGCCACGCAAATGTTTGCTATTCGAAATGTTTATTTAAAATGTATTCAGAATACACAGCTTCCTAAAGAGGACCATGTCAATAAAGTAGATTTCAGCCCAGCTGGTCCCAGACACCAAATTTTCAACATTTTATTGTCGAAGACAATTGATTTTAACGCAAATGTGCTATATTAAAATACTGCTATATTTATTTTTTGAGTTTCACACATGGGGCCAAATCATTTAAGTCGATTTACCATCAACCCAGTGAACTTTGCTGAATGTGGCAGAATTACGGAATAAGTGTCGCACTTATTGCATTTAATTAGATAGAAGGTATGAAATTTGGCACAACAAGCTTAAAAATTATAAACAAGTCTATATAATACCCGAATAATACCTTCATCTCGTGAAGACTTTCGCTTGAATGAAACGTGAGTTGCAATTGAATCGTGCGAATGTCGTCAACCAGGCCCAAAACCAATTTGATTTAAAGTCTACCTTAACTGTGAACCCCTACATAATATCTTATACATACTGCAGATCAACCATTATATATATATAGATATATATATATAAATTTCACACTTGATTAGTTGCTGCCAAAATATTTGCAATTGCGTTTTGTATTTGACTCATGGAATTTTACGCAAAACCCACATGAAATTGTAGAAAACAGCTTTGCTGTTCATTGTTGTTGACGTGAAGCGTTTATTATATTTATTTTGATGCCAGAAATATTGTATTTAATTAGCATGCTTATATTTACACTTAATCAAATCAATAAAAATAATCACCAGCGTGTTATATTTAAATGTATAGCGGTTATTACAAATTGTGCAAATTGTAAAAACTGAGCACTTAAAGGTATATTTACTTGTTGTCCACCTTTAGCAAACCCTCTTTTCGAATCTAAAATAAATTTCATTCTTTGCTTACAACTGTGGTTTATTTTTAGTGTTAATTACATAAAGTCGTAGTAACAATAATAAAGCTAATCTATATCAATATTTATATATATAGAATTCAAATCGTGTCCACACAATTACCGATACGTAGGCGCCAGTTACAAATTTGAATGTCATTTGAGACCCAACAGCTCTGAAAAAATACAAATTTAATTGAAACGAATATATACAAATGATTAACATGTAAAGCAAAGGCTTTAATCAAATACAAATTTCAAGTCGTCAAATCTTTCCGCATTGTTAAACGTTTTCCAAATCAAACTAGAATTTCGAGCATGCTGCAACAAATTAAGTTGCAATTAGAGCCTGACCACAAAATGAATCAGTCTAGAGTTGGGCGCACGCAGGAGAACCCAGACAGCCGAAGCCGAAGTAAAACCGGCTGCCTCAAAGATTAAGATGAGCACCCCCTCAAAAATTGCGTCGAATGTGCCGATGCTTCGCATCTGCGCTTTGGCAATATATGTAATAACAACAAAAGCAACAACAGAAAACATATTTTCACATTCGGGTGTGAAACGGAGCACATTTTCGTATATAAGGGTAGAATTCTTTGGAGTTGATCACAGAGAACGAAAGCAACAATCGTTTCAAGCACACACACAGCGCACAAAAACATTCTAAAACGGATTATTTAAATCAGCAGCAATGGAACTCAAGGTAAGCATTGCTTAACTTAAGCCAGCCACTAGACTGGTATTAAATGTGTTCCACATTTACAGCAATTGTACACCTGGATGACCCTGCTACTCGGCATTGCTATCTGCAAGTTATCAGAGTGCAGCGCCAAACCCACTTACTATGATCTGGATAGCTATGAGAACAGCTACGATCACAAAAAATACGATAGCCACAATTCCTATGCTCTAACATATGGCAAGCCCCTCTCAGCCGAGTATTTGGAAAAGCTTAACACGGGCTTCTACTATGTGAATAATGGCTATATTGCTCCCGTGCCCAGCTCAAGTGCCGGCGTCAGTCAGCGTAGTTATGGTTCCTACTACAACGATGATCTCTCAGATAGTTATAGATTTTCGCCGATTGCGCGCTACAGGAGGACTCGCGCCAAGCGCAAGAAGCTCTTTGTGCCCAACTTCTTTGGCTAGAGTGCTAAATTCTTTCACTGGCAACTTGAGAGTACAGACTGATGATGGTGTACCTTATTGTAGAATACATAGATATTAATATTAGCCAACAAGTATCTTATCTTTGATTATACCTTCCTATACCTAGTTGCATATGTATATACATAAATATAACCAAAAATATATTTAAATATAGAAGAAAAAAATTAAGAGCTCTTGTAACACATTCATTAACACTCAAAACAAAAGACCCTAGACACGAACTCAAGGCTAAGATAAAAACCACATTAAGAGATTTTTCAAAAGAATATTTAGTAAGTTTACACTTTATTTAAAATGTATATTTATAGTTAATTGTGGTTTATTAAATTCTCTAAATCAAATATTGAGAATTTCTTCTTGTAATTAAAGTGTAGGTTAAAGTGTTGTGGGGAATGTTGTTATTTTTTAAGTGTTTGCTCGGAAGTTCGGGATAACTATTTATGTAGAGTAGAAAAATAAAACCACTATTCATATCACTTCAAAATTGACAATACTGTGCTAATTGACCACTTAGAGAAAAGAAAAAAAATTAAAAAACTATCTGTTGATGGTAACTGAAAATATTAGGAAAAAAAAAAAATAAATAAACAATGAAAGTGAAAACATTAAGTAATAATTATTTAGATTAAAATAGTTAGTTTCTTTTTGCAGAATTATACTAATACCAACAATTTTGACCAGATTGATTCCACATTCGTTGAAAAACACGACATGCTATTGACACAGATTATTTCAACTGAATATATTGCTTATGCATATATATATTAACCAGCACATTGCTTTGCTAAATATTTACAAAGACAAATTACCCATCAAAGTGCAGCACTGTTAACTGCGAAGAAGATATTAAGATATTAACATAATACTGTTAAAAAAAATAACATGAAAACTATAGTCGGTGTGACCAGATGTGTGTAGCAATACTGATACAGCTGAGAGTTGAGCTGTCGTCATTGGTGGAAGAGGAAGAAATATTTGCAAATTGAGCGTCTGAAAAAGTGTAATTTGTTTTTGGTAAAAGATGAGTTTCATGCAACCGAGTCCCGTTAAGTATGCATGCTCCTGCGGCATTTTGAATCCGATCAATAAGCTGTTCTTCTGCCGCCACTGCCCGAAGCTGAGGTGTGGCTTCTGCGTCTGCCATGAGATTGAGTCACACTTCTGCTCCAATTGCCTGGAGAATATACCATCCTCGGAGGCGCGCCACAAGAAGAACTGTTGTGCCAACTGCTTCGACTGTCCATGCTGTCAGCACACACTGTCTGCACGGGCCACCACCGTTCCGGTTGTGCGCAAAGCCGATGAGTCCAAGGACGGCGGTGAAAGCGGCTCGGATGCTGCACCCAGTCCAAAACCCTCAGCGATGCCAACAACAAAGAAGATGTACTATTTATCGTGTCTGTCATGCCGCTGGACCACACGGGACGTGGGCATACCGGATCAGGGCGTGGCCACAGGCACCTGGCCGGACAACGAATGCCTGTATCAGGTGCGCTTCAACACACTCACGGAATACTATCAGTCGGTGGTGCTGCAGGAGAAGCAGGAGAAACAGGAGTTTATGCGTCGCAAGGCGCCCAAGCAGCACAAGTTTCCCAGTCTAACCGATCGCACGGGTCTGACCGTATCGCTGATCCGACGCCAGATCGGCTGGAACGACAAGAGCATACCCAAAACGAAGCCGATCAACATCACGCCCGCCGAGGCGAGTGCTGAGGTTGAGCCCCTGCCCGATGACATTTTCACGCAGCCAATAAATCTGCGCAACATAACGACAGTGGCGCAACGGCACAGCCAGCCGGCTGATCAGCCCACGGCTGTGAGCAACCTATATCCGCAGCGACGTTCGCTGTGGATCAAGCGTTCGCTGCGTTGCCGACACTGCGAGCACAATCTGATCAAGCCGGAGTATCATCCAACGTCCATCAAGTATCGCATACAGCTCTTTGCCAGCTATCACGTGCCCGAGGTTGTCATGGTGCGCTGCGAGCAACCACTGCAACCCGGCCAGACCAATGCGATATTCCTGAAGTTCACCAATCCTACTATGTATGACATGACAATTAGTATATTGGACGCGCCACCAGCGGATGCGCAAGTCAATATGGATGCCTTCATGCAGGGCTGCAGAATCAAGGAGGAGGCCATTACGTCATCTCCCTTGCTGAAGGCCACGGGCGTCACCTTGACCCGTCAGAATTCGACAAGGGAAGTGACGCGTGAAGTACTTGATTTGGCCAATGCAACAATTGTACCACTGGACAGTGAGTTTGTGTTGAGTCAACGCGATGATTCCAAGGAATTCGATGAGGATGTGCAGGCGCCCATCGAGGAGCCGAAATTCATCGTATGGCGCAAGGGCAACAAGGTCCTGATGCGACTGCAGTTCACCCCAGCAGCTGAACTGCAGCCGGGCGATGGGCTGACATTGGGTTTCTACATGCAGTATACGTATGTCAACACCGTTTCCAACACGCCCGACAAGAAGGAGCCGACTACACATGCCCTCTACTCGCGTCTCTTTATCCTGGCAGGCGAAATTGCGCAGGGCACTGCCAACTAAATCGGAATATATCAATATTATCACGCTTTAACAATGCATTATATATGGAAATTTATTTATGTTACTAATTTAATCGAGTGCTTTTTAGGTGGATTAGTATAACGCTTAAATAGTATGCTGAGCTGCGATAATCCCGGAAAGTCCTGCAACTATTCAATGTGAAATAAAAGCCAATGCTTTAACTCAAATAACTTTCGGTGCGCCGGTCCACTTCATGCTCTCCTCCCACAGGAATTGGATAACCTTCTCATCGGTGGCAGCCTGTCCGACTTTCTTTGGCTTACAATCGCTAAAGTACTGTCCGGTAACGCCATCTAAGTCCGGATCCAGTGCTGCATACAATGTGGTTTGTGCGCCACTCTTGGCATCTTGCGTAAATAGCATGAAAAGAAGTTTTGCAAATAATCTACAAAAAAAATAAATAATAAATGTGATAATAGAATTAATTTTAGATTAGCGAATTTTACCGTACGAGTTTCGTTTGGGCCAATATAAAGTTTTTAGCAATTTCCGTGTCCACCAAACCGGGATGTAAAGCATTAACGGTCACACCAGTGCCCTCCAAGCGTTTAGCCAACTCACGCGTAAACATTACGTTGGCCAATTTGCTCTGACTGTAAGCTTTGCCCCCCTGATAGTTCTTCTCGCTATTCAGATCGTCCACTTTGATTTCACCATGCGTGTGGGCCAGACTAGACACATTTATAATGCGGCTGGGTGCAGATTTCTGGAAGTTATTAAACTTGAACCAGTACGCATATTTGCAGGACAAAGTATTTCATACCTTCAGCAGATCGAGTAACAAAATGGTTAGCAAAAAATGACCCATGTGGTTAACACCCAGTTGCATCTCGAAGCCATCTTCCGTTAGGCCACGTGTTTCAAGAATTACGCCGGCATTGTTAATGAGTATGTGCAGCTCATCCTGTTCTTCCTTGAAGCTATCATTATATGAGGAGGTAAGCATGTTAAATATTTTTGGAGGTTGAAGTACTAACGAGCAACACATTTAAGTAGCCCAATGATACCAAGCACGGGTTTATTAACGCGCGGACACAGGCAAACTGTGACCCATCTCCTACACAACCGACCGAGCAGCGCGCCTTATTATGCGGCTACGAAGATCGCGAAATACTAGACAACTGACTTAACACAACAGTTTTAAAGGAAGAGGCAGAAGAAGCACATCTTATTAAGGCAAAACACATTATAATTTGAACATAAGATACGAAATAGGTTAAGGATTATAATATATAAAATAAAACGCTTTCCTTAATCATTTTGTGTTCTTTAGTTCTGTTCTACACCAATGAAACAGAAATCACAAATTTTTCTCAGGCACAAAAATAAATAAAAATAAGAAAAATACTTATTTTTACGATGCGCAATTAAGAAAACCGTGTTGCGAAATGCAAAGAAAATGCAATTGATTTCCACAAGTAATTTCATTAACTGCTGACTCACTTGGAGACAAATTTGCGCACTGATTTTAGAGAGGATAGGTCCAGTTCCCGAAAGAATATTTTTTTGTTGCCCGTCTGTTCAATAATTTCCTTAAGAGCCTTCTCCGTCTTACTCTTATTTCGACAGGCCATATACACTGTGGCGCCTCGTCGTGCCAGCTCCAGAACAGTCTCCTTTCCAATACCCATATTTGAGCCAGTTACGATCACAACTTTGCCAGTTTCATCAGTTTCCTTTTTGAATTGCCCACTCTGCACATTGCGCCTACGAGATATCCTATGATATGACACGAAATATGCCTAGCATTGTGATGAACTATACCTGATAAGAAATGCCGCAAGGCCTATTGCTACCGGCCAAGTTATCAACGGACTTGGCATTAAATCGCTGAACGTTGACATTTCCTAGCTACTTACTACTCGGAATATGGGAATGGACTGTTCTTTACAATAAAATTAGAGCCAGACCCATAATCTATTTCAATTCCTATCAGTCGATTGATAAAATAATCAACGATGACATATTATATATAACTGTTCTCCTTCAAATTGGTGATATCGATCGATATCGATATCTAGTTATTCACAGCTGTTATGTTACAGTCTTGTTCTACGTCACTAGTAGCCTGTCACCACTAAGCAGATGATACATAGAGGCGTTACATCACTGAAAACCTGTTGCATGTCTTACCTGTGACCATGGGTCCTATTCCGCTTTGGGTCTTGACGTTGCGTGTCCCCTTCCCATATCTCCCATCATTTCAAAACTACGGTTACAAAACTAGGAACTTCTAATATTTTTTTCGGCCACGCCCGCTCCTGCGTCAATAATTCACACGTCTATATCTATCGCAATTTTAAAGGCAAACTTGGAGTATAGATTACTAGGAATCCTCTTCAAAGATCGATATTTCTTGGCTACACCAGCTAATTGCTGCGGCAGCTTTCCATGGTAAACTGGTTTTGTGCAAACTCCGGCATGCTGTCTGTCAATCGACAAGTTATAGATAAGATTAAATATTGCACACATACTCGTAAAGATAGAAATCATAAATGACTATATGTTCCACAATTTGTAAGTATTTTGCTGATAGCTCCGTAGAAAGATACATATATAAAAAATGCATGACTACGCTCAATTCGCCTGTCAAATCCAATTATGGTGCAAATATTACGCAATTTAAATGCTAGTCACGAAAATGTGTATTGTTACTGGCCTACGCGCACCACCGTCCCAAAAACTATAATAGCCTTTTTCTCTCGCAATTTAAGAGCTACACTTACCAAACTTCGAAGACAGATTAATTGGAACTATTCTGTGACACCTGCTATAACTTATTGGTATCAGTGTATTTCGCAGTCTGTTACGCCCGACTGCAACGTTCTCTCTTCTTTATTATTACTTATGTACAATAACTTTTTTCTTCATGTGTTCATAGTTTCTTTAAACACTTATCTAATACTTTGAGAGAGTCCATTTCTCACTCTCCTCCCATAGGAATTTTCCGGTTTTATCATCCATTGCAGCGGGTGCTACTGGCTTTAAAGCGCAATCGCTGAAATACATGCCTGTTACATTATCCAAGTCAGGATCTAGAGCTGCATACAAGGTGGTCTGTGCACCATTCTTTGGTGTTTTCATAAGGGGCCACAACAAAGTTCTCAGAACAAGGCTATAAGCGTAAAATATTTGTTGAAATATAAACCTTTTGCTAATGATTACAAACACTAACCGGCCGAATAGATTGTTAAGGATCTTCATGTGTCTGCCGAGTTCAGTGTCAACCACACCGGGATGGAGAGCATTGACGGTTACTCCAGTGTCCTTCAAGCGTTTGGCTAACTCGCGTGTGAACAATACGTTGGCCAATTTGCTCTGACTGTAGGCGTTGCCCTCGTCATAGGACTTCTCGCTGTTTAAGTCATCAATATTGATGGCACCACGCGTATGGGCCAAGCTGGAAACATTGACAATGCGGCTGGGTGCAGTTTTCTAGAAAATCATTGGATTAAATAGTTGGAGAAAGTTGTAATATTAGCACTATTACCTTCAGCAGATCCAGCAGCAAATTGGTTAACAAAAAGTGACCCATATGATTGACACCCAGCTGCATCTCGAAACCATTCTTGGTCAGCATATGTGGACAACGCATAACGCCCGCATTGTTGATGAGAATGTGCAGTTTGTCCTGTTCCTTTTTGAAACTGCATACATATATCGAATTGATAATATTTACATTGTAGCACTCCAGCTAACAATAACTTAAGCCTTACTCACTCGTCGACAAACTTGCGAATGGAGTCCAGAGATGCCAAGTCCAGTTCACGGAAGAATATGCTTTTGTTGTTTGTTTCCTCCACGATTTCCTTTATAGCTTGTTCGGCTCTCTTCTTATCACGACAGGCCATATAAATGGTGGCATTACGACGAGCCAATTCCAGTACGGTCTCCTTGCCAATACCCGTGTTTGCGCCGGTCACAATTACAACTTTGCCCGTTTCATTCGTGTATTTCTTAAACTTTCCACCTTGCATATACTCTCTGCAAAAGAAACAAAATACGATTTTAACTATTTAGTTATCATTGCTAAACATATTATTATCAGCTACCTTAGAAAATAGATTCCAGCGCCAAAAGCCGCCGCCCACGCGACACACGGACACATCAGACAATCGATAAAGCAGCCCATTTTGTGGATGACGTGATTCGTAAAACTTATAACAACGCTCAATTAGCAACTACGGGCAAGGCAACTGCTGCAAGCGTTTAAATGCGCATCTGTTCTGTGCGAACGTGAAGAATTTCGTACGCTCAAAAATCTAAAAAACGAAGTCTCACGATGACAACGATTGTAATGATCTAGAATGTTTTGAGCACTAGAATAATACATCGGTTGAAATTCATTTTTATCGATATTTATTAATGCTGTGTATGTACAAATTAACGTACTTAAGAATTCAATTAACGTTTTCTTCTTCAGAGCATCACAAATATTATTTGCGAATTATATAGTCGGAGTCACTTTTAAAATTTCTGAGCGTGTCCATTTTTCGCTGACAGTCCAAAGCCATTTCGCAATTTGAGTATCCGTTGCAGCGACTGCCACCTGTTGAGGCTGACAGTCGCTAAAGTATTGACCCGTTACATTGGCCAAGTCCGGATCAAGTGCAGCATACAAGCTGGTTTGCGCACCGTTTTTGGGCGTCTTTACGAATGGCCAAAACAGTGGCCTAACAAACAATCTGCAATACAAAATGTTTTGAAAAGTAAGCAGATATATTGATATGGCCACTTACCCTGCGAAGAAGTTAGAGAAGAAGCTCATATGTCTGAAGAGTTCAGTGTCCACAATGCCAGGATGTAAGGCGTTTACAGTCACTCCAGTTCCCTCCAAGCGTCTGGCCAGTTCCCGCGTAAACATCACATTGGCCAGCTTGCTCTGATTGTAAGCCTTGCCCTCATCATATGACTTTTCACTGTTCAAGTCCGCCGTGTTAATTTCACCACGCGTATGCGCCAAACTGGACACATTTACAATTCGGCTGGGCGATGATTTCTAAGGTGTGGCAAAAAACTATAGAAACTATAGATATAATTAAAATTCTTAAGTCAGGTGTACTTTAAGCAGATCCAGCATCAAATTGGTGAGCAGAAAGTGACCCAAGTGATTGACGCCAATCTGCATCTCAAACCCATCTCTGGTCAGGGATCGTGGACAGCGCATGACGCCCGCATTATTAACGAGTATGTGCAACTTGTCCTGTTCCCGCTTGAAGCTAAAACAAATGATAACTGTTATAATATACGCAATTGATTTGATTTGAGATGCGATCCTACGTGGCTACAAAGTTGCGAATGGAATCCAGGGAGGCCAAGTCACATTCGCGACAGTAGACGTATTTATTCTGTGTCTCCAATACGATCTCCTCGCGTGCCTCCTCACACTTTTTCATATCCCTACAAGCCATATACACTGTGGCACCTCGCAGTGCCAGCTCCCGTACCGTCTCCTTGCCAATGCCAGTATTTGAGCCGGTCACAATCACAACTTTGCCGGTCTCATCCGATTCCTTTGTGAACTTGCAGCCTTGCATAAGATCTCTACAATCGATAATCATCAGTTTGTAATTATCAATTGTTGAATCAAATCTAAATCGACTTACTTTAGAAAACATGCTCCGCCCACTGAGCTCCCGGTTACGCTTAGCCAAAATATTGACCGGCTTTTCAGAAATGCAAATATCGTCATATTTTACTCAAAAACAATTAAAAAAAAAACAAGAGCGCAAGGCCTAGCGCTTTTCTAAATAAACACAATCGCGTTGTCTGGATGCGTACACACTTCAAATACCCTGTAAGCAATTTAAAATTCACTACAATTTGACACATTCAATGGCACTAAACATTTATCACGTTTTCACGGTTACTCTTAGGTATTTTAAAATCTTATCCTAATGATCATATATTGAAGAAATATTTGCTATAAATTAGTTTTGTGTAGGAATATTATGGATCACAAGCATCCTCTTTGGCTGCAGCTACTGGGTATATTGTCCAGGGTTGCTCAATTGAATTAAATTTTAAATATTAAACTTGCCTTAGAAATAATATAATTAATCCGCTGATAAGGGGCCAAATCAAAATCGAATTTAGAAGACATTCAGAATTCGTGCACACCACTTTTGCAGTGGAATCGTTGAGGTAAGTTTTCTAAGCGCAAATTAAATGTAAGCTCTTCTTCTTAGTGTTTGAATATAGCACAGGGTGTTTAGAGTGAACAAGTTCATCAGTCTCAAGACGTGGGTTTGTTTGTTTATATATTTCCCTACAAAGTTTCACGTAATTAAATAGACGCTACTTTGAGTGCGTTGCTAACAAGCACTAAATCTTGCTGTGTGTGTGTGTGTGTGTATGTGAGCTAGAAATAAGAGACGCATTCGAGCAATTACCGAGCCAGACCAAAAATATAATGCGTCGAAATGTGTAAGTCAGCGCCAACTCGACGATTGCTTTGTGATTTACATGCATACCATGATTCGCTCCGTATTTCAGGCGCCAACAACATCACAACTGGGATAATTTACAGTCTGAGGGAGTGGACGGTATTTTTGTACGACCCGCCCATAACGACAACGAATTCGTGGACATGATGCAGTTGGAAAACAGAAACACCAACGGTCACACAAGGATATCGCGCTTTGAGAACACGCTCGAGGTGAAAGTGCAGGAGGGCGATACGCTGCAGGCACTGGCGCTGCGCTTCTACTGCTCCGTGGCGGACATTAAGCGCCTCAATAAGATTGATCGCGACAATGAGATACACGCACATCGCATCATTCGCATCCCGGTCACAGTGCACAACGTGCTGCTGGGGAGCACTGAAGTGAATGAGCTGCCCACTGTTCATCGCAGTGGGAACAACAGTCCCAGGCATAATGTGGAAAGGGAGCCTGCCATTGAACGCAATCCGCTGGAAGATGCACGTATGCTCGATGAACGACTCCTGGTGGCTGCTGTGAATGCTTCCACTGCGATAACTGGCCAAGTGCAGCCCTTATTCAAGGAGGATGGTAGCCTATTTTATGAGGGAACACATGGTTCGCCGGACGACAGAGGTGAGTCAATATTAAGCATTACTATTTAATGTTTAAGGTGGCTGGCATTTTGATTTCATATTCAAAAATGTAATGTAAGCAATTAACAGCTGGTAGAGTTGGCCAGCCTAGCAAGGTCTTTGTGTAGTTGAGTCGCCCTGTGTGGGCTTCTGTTAATGTCTGCTAAGTAAGCAGTGAAGTTGGGCGCAGCTAGCAATTTGTTTAGTCATTCTCAATACGGCCACACTCGCCCATAAAACTGCTAGAAAACACAAGCGTTGGCGAAAAAAAAACACAAAATTAGTTCATTTTACGCTGTTAAAGATTAAAAAATAATAAAATGCCGGACTATCTGGGGGATGATCAGCGCAAAGTAAAGGTCGAGAAGATGGAGGAAGAAAAAGAAATCAAGTCGCTTGACGAAGGCGACATTGAACTGCTGAAAACGTATGGCCAGAGTCAATACCACAAGTCCATCAAAAACATCGAGGAGGATATACAGAAGGCCGTGAAACAGGTTAACGAGCTAACCGGAATCAAGGAGAGCGACACTGGCCTGGCACCACCAGCCCTGTGGGACTTGGCCGCTGACAAGCAGATACTGCAAAATGAGCAGCCGCTGCAAGTAGCGCGTTGCACAAAGATCATCAACGCCGATTCCGACGATCCCAAGTATATCATCAATGTGAAGCAGTTTGCCAAGTTTGTGGTAGATCTAGCTGATTCCGTTGCACCCACAGACATTGAGGAGGGCATGCGTGTGGGCGTTGATCGCAACAAGTATCAGATTCACATACCGCTACCACCCAAAATTGATCCGACTGTAACCATGATGCAGGTGGAGGATAAACCGGATGTTACATACAGTGATGTGGGTGGCTGCAAGGAGCAGATTGAAAAGTTGCGTGAAGTCGTGGAGACACCACTGCTGCACCCGGAAAAGTTTGTCAATCTCGGTATTGAACCACCCAAGGGAGTGCTGCTTTTTGGCCCACCCGGAACGGGCAAGACACTGTGTGCGCGTGCCGTGGCGAATCGCACGGATGCCTGCTTCATACGTGTCATCGGCTCGGAACTGGTGCAGAAGTACGTGGGAGAGGGTGCACGCATGGTTCGTGAACTCTTCGAGATGGCTCGCTCCAAGAAGGCGTGTCTCATCTTCTTCGATGAAATCGATGCGATTGGCGGTGCTCGATTCGATGACGGCGCTGGCGGCGACAACGAGGTGCAACGTACTATGCTGGAGCTTATTAATCAGCTGGACGGTTTCGATCCGCGTGGCAACATTAAGGTGCTGATGGCCACCAATCGACCCGACACATTGGACCCGGCGCTTATGCGTCCCGGCCGTCTGGATCGTAAGGTGGAGTTTGGACTACCCGATCAGGATGGACGCTCGCACATCTTCAAAATCCACGCCCGCTCGATGTCCGTGGAGCGTGACATACGCTTTGATCTATTGGCACGTCTGTGTCCGAATTCGACGGGCGCTGAGATTCGTTCAGTGTGCACGGAGGCAGGCATGTTTGCCATCCGAGCGCGTCGCAAGGTGGCTACCGAGAAGGATTTCCTCGAGGCCGTCAACAAGGTTATCAAGAGCTACGCCAAGTTCAGCGCCACTCCTCGTTATATGACCTACAATTAAGTTACACTTTGTATAACACACCTCAACTGTGCTGCAAGCTAAACTCAAAACTATTGCTGCTGCAGCTGAGCATTAACTAAGAAAATAAAAGATCCACAATATATAGTACTAGCTGGTATTTACTAATATATATATATATATATATATTCCATAGACCAATATGGGGCATTTTGTTCACGTTTGTAATTTTACATTTCGTTATTTGTACGCAGCCAACATGGAGCAGCCATCGGATGAGCATACGGCCTTGATGGATGATTTGCTGGTGGATAGGCATGCGCCGATAGTGCGTCCCATACCAGGACCCTCTCTGCGAGCGATTGACTGGTCTGGCTCTGATTGCGACATGTCCTGGATATGCCTGCTGATATTTATACTCGCTCTCTGTTTTGTCATACCGCTCGTGTATGTCATCTATCTGGCCGAGCATCCACATCAACATCACAATCACACCACATAGCCACATGTGCTCCAGCAGCTGCCTGTGATCATCATTCCAAATGTGCTACGTGAGATGATTTGCAAACAGAACTCGTACTCGCTCACTCATCTTTCATCGCTCTGAGCGATCGCATTTTAAATTCAGCTGCGAGCCATAGAATTTATTTTTGATATAATTATACAATAATAGAAATATTTAAATACCAATTGTGACTTGCTCAAATCGCATAGACATGACAAAATATTTAATTTGTTAATGTTAATGTCTCGTCTATATTTTACTTGATGTAAAAAAGTAACTTACAAATTTATGAAGTTATAAAATAAACAAATTTCAACTGGAAATGTCAACAGAAATGTATGGAACATTTGTCGAAGGGAGTAAAGTTGGGGTGAATAGATCTAGTAATTGCGATCCATGCCGTGTCTTTTGAAAATCTGCCATCGCGAAGACTATCCAGATGTCTATTGCATCACAGATAGTCCTTGGCCTGTCGACCTGATTAAGAATGCGAAAGTCATTCAAACAATAGAAACAGGTTATTTTCCTGGTCGCCCTAAAAGTATGCTTTAAAATGTACACTTTCCTCACACAATTATGTTAATTTCCAGCCCAAAAGTATGCCTCGTCTTAAGCCCAATAATAAACTTCAATTGATTTCTTAATATTTATTAAAATATTATTTTTTGCAACTGTTGTATATTTTGTCACACCTTTGTTTTTGGTTTTAAATTTGGTTTTATTAGAGCTTCTTTATTGATACGACCTAATATACTATAACAATTAAGTATTACATAAATCGGATTTACGAGTACATTGAAATTTCAAAGGGTTTTTGCATTGTTTAAGACTAAACACATATCCTCGAGGTAAATAATGTATTTAAAATATTAAATAAAAAGTATGCATGGATATAAGTGTAAAGTTATAATAAATATATATGTATTATCTAAAAGCAATCATTTTTTACGCATACTGGGCGTCAAATTTGAAGTTAAGTTAAGTACTTTGTTTACTTTCGTCATTCTATGTATGTAAATGGAGGCCATGGCACAGATGAATTTGAATATTTGGCGATGATTTGGTATCCAGTGTTCTTTTTTGTATGTGATGGGATGGCGAGGAAGATATGCATTTGCTGTGCACCATTGTTGTGCATATTCCCTGCTAGTGGAATATGAGTCAATGGCAGCACAATCCACAGTTGCTACTCAGTTGCATACATATTCACTTAAACTTTAAGTTCTCAAAGAAAGCAATATTACTCCTGAGGAAGCCTCGTCGCACGGGAACTGGACTTGCCTGTGCGGCAACGGGAATGCTAATTGATTGTTCCTCCGATTGTAAGGATGGATCTCTATGGGATTAGTAATTGGTTAAATGTGTTATGCAATGCAAGGTCAAAATAAAACTGCTTACGTTTCGAGTGATGACAAATCGGAGGCAATTGTCGATTCATCGGCCACCTCGGCGACGGAAACGGCATGTTGCAGCATCTGTCGGCGCACCTGTGGCGTGGATGGGTTTCCTGACTTCTCTGCCATCAGTTTGACATGCTGTTGAGTTTAAAATTTAGTTATAATAAGTATTTCATTTGTTGGCCAAAAGTGTGTGTAGAGATCACTGTTATTAAATATAAACTCTTCTAAAATTGTTTTGATTCACATATGGGAGAATACTGTACCTCTCACAGCCTTAGAGCTACAGTCAAAAAATTTTGACTGTTATTTTATTTTTAATGCAGTCGGCGATGTCCGATAGCAACATTTCTGTTACTTACCTTTGCACGCCAGCGTCGCTCGGGCTGTGTTCGTTTGCTGGTGAGGAGGAATGCTTGAGCCAGTGCCTTCACCGAGGGCAGAGCATTGACCACATCATCCTCGATAGCGGGCTTCTCGGCCGGCGTTGTTGGCTCAGGTGGCTAACAAAAAGCACAACACACACACAAAAGCACACACAGAAAGATTGATTGGCAGCATAATAATATGTGATTTGAGCTACTTACCACATCATCGTCGTCGATGGAGAGCACCTGACTGGGTTCGATCAGACGACGCTTGGGCTGCAGAAATCGAAAAGCGGGCGGAGTGGAGCCTCGCGTCGGTGTCACTGTGGGCGAGGAGCAGACATTGGGCGTGGCATCCGCTGGCCCAAACTGCAGCACAACGGGCCGTTCACGTTTCCGTGACGCATCTATGGAGGAGGAAGAGGATGTGGCGTCGGGTGTTGCACACAACGCCGACTCCATAGATGACGTACTGGACGTGCTGGGCTGTTCCGCGGCTGCTGTCGTCGCTTTAATGACTGTCGTCTCCTGCTTATTGAAATCGTAGACACGCACCGTATCCGAATCATCGCTAATCGTTTGAAGCGATGGATTCGAAGATTGCGTCTCCAGACTGCTGTTGCCCGCCTCCAGCACCTGGGCGGGCAATGCTGTATAAACACTTTCCACATCCGGAATCTCGACTGCCGTTTTGCTTGCACTTGTAGCCTTTTGATATAAACAGTTTTTTTTTTTTTTTTTTTTTTTTTTGGCGTGTGTTTTAAGTTGTGTGTTGTGTTGTTTGTTGTTGTTTAGGTACATTTGTATGTAGTTCGGTTAGATTTTTGTGTAGATAGAATAATAACGTATATGGAAAGAAGAATTTTAAGCGTTAGGCACAAAAGAATTATTTGGAATGAGCTACTTTAGCGGGATGCGTGGTGATTTCTGTTGAGGAGTATGTGATGTATTTGGGTGTTTGTGTGTAAGTGGCATATGTTGGAGTTTATATGTGGCAGCAACATGCAAAAAAACGTCCGCGTTAGTTACAGCTACGAATCAAAAAATGTATATACATTTAACGTGAGTTTAGCATAAAGCGAAACAAATGTTGTTAGTAAGATTTCATATTTAAACAATGATTGTAAATTACTCTTTATTTACATTTATAATGTACTCACCGCATATGTATATAAATAATTATTTTTTTGCATTTACTAAAAACATTTGTTTCTTTGATTATTTTGTGGTTTTTGTTTAACTTTTGGCTTTATTATTTGTATTGTTTTTTGTTTTTTTTTTTATAATAGAAGTTAGCAATTAATTATGTATGAATTAACTAAAGTGCATACAAGAGTTATGTTTAAAAAAATAACAGCAAAAAATCATAATTAAAACATACAAAAAAGAATGCTGCATACTTGATTAGCAACTAGCAATTAGCATTAAAATTATTATTGTCCAGTTTTTGCATTGCATTGCTTGATAGTAGACACAATTGCGCAAATGGAACACTAGTTCAACATTCTCGGGGAAACAATATATGTACGAATGCAAATAATCAAATGCAAAGATTCTGGTGCAACTAGGTGCGATTTTGGAATATACAAGTAATTAAGTAGTACTTTTCGAGCAGATGGCACTCACTGCCTGCCTTTCATCTTTAAAGCCCTTGCTGGAGATTCTACACATTTCGTTTGACGCCGAAGAACCGTTCAAATTGGCCAATTTCTATTTGGGCTAATGTGGCTTTTTTATACTGACTAGTGATTTATTTATTGATTTTTTGTTAACTTGGCTGACTAATTTGGCAGAGACTACGACTAAAAGCTAACCCGAAATAACCCCAGAAAACCCCAAATAAAAGCTCACTAGAAGAGTAGACTATTGTTGCTGTATTTGGCATCGGCACCGCTGAAGCCATTCAAACAGCTATCGACACCCGAATCCTGGTCGTCCAAACTGGGCTTTAACTTCAGTTCGCTCTCGAACAGTGGATTCATAACGAAATCCTTTGAGGTGGCGGACACGGCACGGAAACTGTTCCGCTTGAGGTCTTTGTGCAGCAGCTGCTTCTCGAACTGCGTCAAAACAGCAGCGGAAGGACCAACCCCCTGAGCTCCACTTGGGCGCCGCTTGGATGCGGATGAGCCAAAGGATATGCCGCTAACATTGCTGTGCAAGCTCAGCGACGATTGCGTATGGCGTTTGGGCAGCGTGCTGCCAAACTGCTGACGACTGCAGCTGCTGCGCCACGAACGCTGCGAACGCACGTCAAAGTCATCATAGCCCGGATCTAGGCCCAGGCTGGAGTCGCGATAATGCGACGCCGATGTGGACGGACGCTCTGCATGAGCATGGGCGATGGGTCCTAATGGGATGGGGGATATACTACTTCTACTTGTACATTGGTTAATGAATTTTAGCGAGCTGCTGCGCCGCACAGGCTTCGAAAGCGTCCAATGTGAGAGGTCAGCAACGTTACTAGTACTTGAAATGCGGCCATGCGGTTGTTGAACTTGTTGTTGTTGTTGTTCTTGTTGTTCTTGTTGTTCATGTTGTTGATTTACCTCATTGATCACAATATCCTCATCGGTGTGAACGCTTGCTGGCTCCAAGCTGCTGCCGCTGGGCGTTCGGCCACTCATTGGACTAGGCGCATCATTGATGTAATAGTCGCGACTGTAGCTGCAAAGAGAGGGCAGTTCAACAGTTGATGAGTATTTAGAGTCTATGTGTGTTCCATTTGTGGACGATATAAAAAAATATCTGTAAATAAAATAAAGTATTGCTTCTCCTTTTCTTGTATAAAATTGAGGAATTGTTAAAGGAAACATCAACAAATCATCTCACCAAAACTCAGCCCAATTGGAAATTGATGGGCTGATTTTAAAATGCAGTTGCTGTTTCTAAGCAGTTTATTAAAGTTATTTTGGAATCTTGGAGCAAAATTACTCTAAGATGATGTCGAGACTTGGTTGATTCAATGCCAAGATGTCAAAGATGAAGTTTATTTCATTTCTAATTTTAATAATTTATGTGTAAATTTGAAAAGTGCTGCTATTTTCTTGTTTTTGTTAATTTTCTTCAGTTTTTATAAGTGATCTTAAAAAATGGAAATAAAACGAGTCTTCCTCTTCTAAAAAAGTATTCCTTGAACTTTCAAATGTGATACAGACACTTGAGACTGCTGTATGCAACGGAGACTGAAGCATCTCTTTGAGCCCCTTAATAAAAAATAAATATTTGCCCCGTTAGCTTGGGTAATTAATGTACTTAGCTAATAAGCAATTATTAAGTAATTAGTAATTATTGATGTCGAGCTCAACTTACCGCTTGTAATCCTCGACGTGGCTGGCAGGCTGGCTACTCTCGCCATTATTTGTCATGAGCGCCAGTGCCTTTTGTTCGGCAGTTGGACTTATGTTGGGCACATCCATGAAGCGCTCCTGTGTGCCGCTGATGCGTTGCTTTAGTGCCTCGGGCGCATACGGATTGTTTGGCATTTCGACGGCATTATACCACTTCTTGACCTCGCGTTCCGCAATGGAGCCTGCAATGTGATTCGATGTTAGTTAAACCGTACTGTGTTGAGGGTAACACATTCAGCTAGATATCAAGCAAACATCAAGAGTTAGCCAGAACGGTTAAAGCAAGATAGAGGAGACAAACAAACACCGAGTGATGACTGTGTTGGCCATAAGTGCGTGTTACCTGGGGCAAAGCGCCGCAACAGTACAACATCATTCTCATCATCGATCTTAATAACATCATTATCATCACAATCGACGCCATTTTGCTGTTGGAGCGACTTGTTTGACCATCTTAGTGAACCATTTGTTAGTTTACCATTCGCCCGTGTTCGTATTGTATGAGTATTGCACAGGCTAATATTGTTAGTAGCTGTATTAGTATTTGTGGTATTGTTAGTATTGGTTGTGGCACCATTCGCTGGCAAGCTACTGCCAGAGATTGACTCATCCAGAGCTTGGCTCGTGTAAATATTATCATAATCGAGTACTGAGTCTGAATCGCCATTAAATGTCTCTTGAGTCGTTGAGGGTGCGCTGTGATTTGAGTCTGAGCTCAATTGATCTGAGAAGAGAACATTGTTAATAAAGTTATAGCCAATTTCTGCAAAGCTACCAACGATGAAGAACTCATCGTCGCTGTGCTCAGCATTATCAATTGATGACGGACTGGCAATATCTGTATGATGATCATCTGAAACTATTTCATTAGACTCATGAGTTGTGAATTCTTTGCTTTCATTACAATACAAATGCGAGTCTTTATCTTCCCCAGTCGGCTCTAAAACATTACTCTCATTACTATAATCTAAGCTTAAGGGCTGATATGAGTAAAGCTCATCAAAAAGACTATGTTGTGTTCCATATTCTACATCATCTATGGGCTCATCAAATGAATCAAAGGAACTCAGGTATTTGTGCATAATGAGAGCGCGTCTTCGTCGTCTCTCGATTGTTGCTAACAGTCGTTTGTCCTTAATGTAAGCCTTGCAAATGGTTCCTAAGAGGTTCGCAGGTCTGGCAGCTGAATCTCCATCGCTCGGTGTTGTGTCTGCAATATTCGGCTGTCTTCGGAGGCACTTTTGAGACGTTTTACCTAGAGCGCAATTATCGCTCATAGATTCAGTGGTCGCTTGCTGTCTCTTAGAGGTTTCATCTTCAGTCTCAATTGCCACATTGGGCATTTGTTTGTCAGAAACGAGGGATGCAGTCCCCGCTTCCTCTACTTCTGCTGGAGCAACTCCTGCTAGTGCTGGTGCTTTCTCGGGAACAACTTGTTGCCCTGGTGCAATATCTGCACTTGCAACCTCCTTAGTTGTGGGCAATGGAGTATCCTGAACAGCTACGTTTTGTTCTCGTACTACTTGTGCAGGTGCAACTTCTTCAAATGCCGTAGCTGGAGCTTCACCAGCAGCAACCTGTTGCTCTGGAACAAGTTCATAGACTTCTGGTGGTGGAGCTTTCTGAGGTGCAGTTGGTATTTCTGAAACCGCTTTTGTACAAGCAGCCTCCTCAATTGCTTGTGCTGGAGTATCCTGGAGAACACCTTGTTGCTCAGGGGTAACATCTTCAAGTGCTGGCACTGGAGCTTCCTCTAAATTAGATTGTTGCTCAGGTGCGACTTGCATCTCTGCAACGGCGTCCTTAATTGCTGATTCAGTTTTGTGCTCTGGACTCATTTCTGTAATTGCTGATGCAGGAGATTTCTGTAGTGCAATCTGTTGCTTTGAAACTACTTCAACAGCAGCAAAATCTTCAATTGCTGGTTGTAGAGTGTCCGTAATTATTTCTGTACCGGCAATATCCTCAATTGCTGGTGCTGGAACTTCACTGGGAGCAACTTGTTGCTCTGGAACTACTTCTGCAGGAGCAGCTGGTGGTAGAGTGTCTGTAATTATTTCTGCAGCAGCAACATCCTCAATTGCTGTTGCTGATGCTGGAGCTTCCTCAGCAGCAACTTTTTGCTCAGAAGTTACTTCTGTACCCGCAACATCCTCAATTGCTGGTGGTAGAACTGCCTCGGGAGCAACTTGTTGAGCAGCCACATCAATTGCTGGTGGTAGAGTGTCTGTAATTATTTCTGCAGCAGCAACATCCTCAATTGCTGGTGCTGATGCTGGAACTTCCTCAGCAGCAACTTTTTGCTCAGAAACTACTTCTGCATAAGCAACATCCTCAATTGATGGTGCTGGAATTTCCTCGGGAGAAACTTGTTGCTCTGGAACTACTTTTGCAGCAGCAACATCCTCAATTGCTGGAGCTCGAATTTCCTCGAGAGCAACTTGTTGCTCTGGAACTACTTCTGCAGCAGCAACATTCTCAGTTGCTGGAGCTTCGTCTGGTGCCACTTGTTGTTCTGGAACTATTTCTGCACCAGCAACATCCTCAATTGCTGGTGCTGGAACTTCACTGGGAGCAACTTGCAGCTCTGAAACTACTTCTGCACCCGCAACATCCTCAATTGCTGGTGGTAGAACTTCTTCGGGAGCAACTTGTTGCTCTGGAACTACTTCTGCAGCAGCAACATCGTCAATTGCTGGTGCTGGAACTCGAGAGCAACTTGTTGCTCTGGAACTACTTCTGCAGCAGCAACATCCTCAGTTGCTGGAGCTTTCTCTGGTGCAACTTGTTGTTCTGGAACTATTTCTGCAGCAGCAACATCCTCAATTGCTGGTGGTGGAGCTTCCTCAGGAGCAGCTTGTTGCTCTGGAACTACTACTGCAGCAGCAACATGTTCAATTGCTGGTGCTGGAATTTCTTCGTGAGCAACTTGTTGCTCTGGAACTACTTCTGCAGCAGCATCATCTTCAATTGCTGGTGCTGGAATTTCCTCGGGAGCAACTTGTTGCTCTGGAACTACTACTGCAGCAGCAACATATTCAATTGCTGGTGCTGGAATTTCCTCGGGAGCAACTTGTTGCTCTGGAACTACTACTGCAGCAGCAACATCCTCAATTGCTGGAGCTTTCTCTGGTGCAACTTGTTGTTCTGGAACTATTTCTGCAGCGGCAACATCCTCAATTGCTGGTGGTGGAGCTTCCTCAGGAGCAGCTTGTTGCTCTGGAACTACTACTGCCGCAGCAACATGTTCAATTGCTGGTGCTGGAATTTCTCGGGAGCAACTTGTTGCTCTGGAACTACTACTGCAGCAGCAACATCCTCAATTGCTGGAGCTTTCTCTGGTGCAACCTGTTGTTCTGGAACTATTTCTGCAGCGGCAACATCCTCAATTGCTGGTGGTGGAGCTTCCTCAGGAGCAGCTTGTTGCTCTGGAACTACTACTGCAGCAGCAACATATTCAATTGCTGGTGCTGGAATTTCTTCGTGAGCAACTTGTTGCTCTGGAACTACTTCTGCAGCAACAACATCCTCAGTTGCTGGAGCTCCCTCTGGTGCAACTTGTTGTTCTGGAACTATTTCTGCAGCGGCAACATCCTCAATTGCTGGTGGTGGAGCTTCCTCAGGAGCAGCTTGTTGCTCTGGAACTACAACTGCAGCAGCAACATGTTCAATTGCTGGTGCTGGAATTTCCTCGGGAGCAACTTGTTGTTCTGGAACTATTTCTGCAGCAGCAACATCCACAATTGCTGGTGCTGAAATTTCCTCGAGAGCAACTTGTTGCTCTGGAACTACTTCTGCAGCAGCAACATCCTCATTTGATGGAGCTTTCTCAGGGCAACTTGTTGTTCTGGAACTATTTCTGCGGCAGCAACATCCTCAATTGCTGGTGCTGAAATTTCCTCGAGAGCAACTTGTTGCTCTGGAACTACTTCTGCAGCAGCAACATCTTCAATTGCTGGTGCTGGAATTTCCTCGAGAGCAACTTGTTGCTCTGGAACTACTTCTTCAGCAGCAACATCTTCAATTGCTGGTGCTGGAATTTCCTCTGGTGCAATTTGTTGTTCTGGAACTATTTCTGCAGCAGCAACATCCTCAATTGCTGGTGGTGGAGCTTCCTCAGGAGCAGCTTGTTGCTCTGGAACTACTACTGCAGCAGCAACATGTTCAATTGCTGGTGCTGGAATTTCCTCGGGAGCAACTTGTTGCTCAGGAACTACTTCTGCAGCAGCAACATCTTCAATTGCTGGTGCTGGAATTTCCTCGGGAGCAACTTGTTGCTCTGGAACTACTTCTGCAGCAGCAACATCCTCAGTTGCTGGAGCTTCCTCTGATGCAACTTGTTGCTCTGGAACTACTTCTGCAGCAGCAACATCTTCAATTGCTTGTGATGGAATTTCCTCGCGAGCAACTTGCTGTTCTGGAACTACTTCTGCAGCAGCAACATCTTCAATTGCTGGTGCTGGAATTTCCTCGGGAGCAACTTGTTGCTCTGGAACTACTTCTGCAGCAGCAACATCCTCAGTTGCTGGAGCTTCCTCTGATGCAACTTGTTGCTCTGGAACTACTTCTGCAGCAGCAACATCTTCAATTGCTGGTGCTGGAATTTCCTCGGGAGCAACTTGTTGCTCTGGAACTACTTCTGAAGCAGCAACATCCTCAATTGCTGGAGCTTCGTCTGGTGCAACTTGTTGTTCTTGAACTATTTTTGCAGCAGCAACATCCTCAATTGCTGGTGGTGGAGCTTCCTCAGGAGCAGCTTGTTGCTCTGGAACTACTACTGCAGCAGCAACATGTTCAATTGCTGGTGCTGGAATTTCCTCGGGAGCAACTTGTTGCTCTGGAACTACTACTGCAGCAGGAACATGTTCAATTGCTGGTGCTGGAATTTCCTCGGGAACAACTTGTTGCTCTGGAACTACTTCTGCAGCAGCAACATCTTCAATTGCTGGTGCTAGAATTTCCTCGGGAGCAACTTGTTGCTGTGGAACTACTTCTGCAGCAGCAACATCCTCAGTTGCTGGAGCTTCCTCTGATGCAACTTGTTGCTCTGGAACTACTTCTGCAGCAGCAACATCTTCAATTGCTGGTGCTGGAATTTCCTCGGGAGCAACTTGTTGTTCTGGAACTACTTCTGCAGCAGCAACATCTTCAATTGCTGGTGCTGGAATTTCCTCGGGAGCAACTTGTTGCTCTGGAACTACTTCTGCAGCAGCAACATCGTCAGTTGCTGGAGCTTCCTCTGATGCAACTTGTTGCTCTGGAACTACTTCTGCTGCAGCAACATCTTCAATTGCTGGTGCTGGAATTTCCTCGGGAGCAACTTGTTGCTCTGAAACTACTTCTGAAGCAGCAACATCCTCAATTGCTAGAGCTTCGTCTGGTGCAACTTGTTGTTCTGGAACTATTTCTGCAGCAGCAACATCCTCAATTGCTGGTGGTGGAGCTTCCTCAGGAGCAGCTTGTTGCTCTGGAACTACTACTGCAGCAGCAACATGTTCAATTGCTGGTGCTGGAATTTCCTCGGGAGCAACTTGTTGCTCTGGAACTACTTCTGCAGCAGCAACATCTTCAATTGCTGGTGCTGGAATTTCCTCGAGAGCAACTTGTTGCTCTGGAACTACTTCTGCAGCAACAACATCTTCAATTGCTGGTGCTGGAATTTCCTCGGGAGCAACTTCTTGCTCTGGAACTACTTCTGCAGCAGCAACATCCTCAATTGCTGGAGCTTCCTCTGGTGCAACTTGTTGTTCTGGAACCATTTTTGCATCAGCAACATCCTCAATTGATGGTGCTGGAATGTCTGTAACTATTTCTGCACCCGCAACATCCTCAATTGCTGGTGGTGGAGCTTCCTCAGGAGCAGCTTGTTGCTCTGGAACTACTTCTGCAGCAGCAACATCTTCAATTGCTGGTGCTGGAATTTCCCTCGGGAGCAATTTGTTGCTCTGGAACTACTTCTGCAGCAGCATCATCTTCAATTGCTGGTGCTGGAATTGCCTCGGGAGCAACTTGTTGTTCTGGAACTACTTCTGCAGCAGCAACATCTTCAATTGCTGGTGATGGAATTTCCTCGGGAGCAATTTGTTGCTCTGGAACTACTTCTGCAGCAGCAACATCCTCAGTTGCTGGAGCTTCCTCTGATGCAACTTGTTGCTCTGGAACTACTTCTGCAGCAGCAACATCTTCAATTGCTGGTGCTGGAATTTCCGCGGGAGCAACTTGTTGCTCTGGAACTACTTCTGCAGCAGCATCATCTTCAATAGCTGGTGCTGGAATTGCCTCGGGAGCAACTTGTTGCTCTGGAACTACTTCTGCAGCAGCAACATCCTCAATTGCTGGTGCTGGAATTTCCTCGAGAGCAACTTGTTGCTCTGGAACTACTTCTGCAGCAGCATCATCTTCAATTGCTGGTGCTGGAATTTCCTCTGGTGCAACTTGTTGTTCTGGAACCATTTCTGCATCAGCAACATCCTCAATTGCTGGTGCTGGAATGTCTGGAACTGTTTCTGCACCCGCAATATCCTCAATTTCTGGTGGTGGAGCTTCCTCTGGTGCAACTTTTTGTTCTGTAACTATTTCTGCAGCGGCAACATCCTCAATTGCTGGTGGTGGAGCTTCCTCAGGAGCAGCTTGTTGCTCTGGAACTACTACTGCAGCAGCAACATCTTCAATTGCTGGTGCAGGAATTTCCTCGCGAGCAACTTCTGCAGCTGCAAAATCCCCAGTTGGTGGTACTGGAGCTTCCTCGGGAGCAACTTGTTGCTGTGAAACTACTTCTGCAGAAGCAAAATCCTCAACTGCTGGTGATGCAATGTCTGGAACTACTTCTGCAGACGCAACATCCTCAATTGCTGGTGCTGGAATTGCCTCGAAAACAAGTTGTTGCTCTGAAACTACTTCTGCGGGAGCAATTGCTGGCGCTGATGCTGGAGATTCTTCGGGTGCAACTTGTTGCTCTGAAACTACTTCTGCAGAAGTAAAATCCTCACTTGCTGGAGTGTCTGGAACAACCTCTGTTTGAGCAACATCCTCAATTGTTGATGCTGGAATTTCGTCGGGTGCAACTTGTTGTTCTGGAACTATTTCTGCAGAAGCAATTGCTGGTGCTGATGCTGGAGCTTCCGCTGCAGCCAATTGTTGTTCTGGAACTATTTCTGCAGTAGCAACATCCTCAATTGCTGGTGCTGGAATGTCTGGAACTGTTTCTATAGGCGCAAGATCCTCAATTGTTGGTGCTGCAGTTTTCTCGAGGGCAACTTGTTGCCCTGAAACTACTTCTGCGGGAGCAATTGCTGGAGCTAGAGCTTCTTCGGGTGCAACATATTGCTCTGAAACTACTTCTGTAGGAGCAACCTCCTCAATTGCTGGCACTGAAGCTTCCTCTTGAGCAACTTGTTGCTTTTCAGGAGCCAAATCCTCAATTGCTACTTCCATTGCTGGTGGAGGAATATCTTCTAGAGCATATTGTGGCTCTAGAACTGGTTCTGCGGTAGCAACTCCATCAAAGGCTGGTGGAGGAATATTTTCTAGAGCGCATTGTGGCTCTGAAACTTCTGCGGTAGGAATTTCTTCAATTGTTGGCGCTGGAACTTGCTCTAAAGCTGATTGTTGCGCTGGCACTGCTTCTGCCTTAGTAACTTCCTCGACTGCTGTTGCTGAAGCTTCCAGATGAACAGTTTTTTGTTGCACTGTAACAACTATTTCAACTTCTGGTGCTGGAGCTTCTAATGCGATTGCTACACTAATAAAATCCTCAACTGCTGGGTCTGCGGCTTGCTGAAGAGTAATCTGTTGCTCAGGAACTACTTCGGCGGTAGTAACTTCTTCAATATTTGATGCGGGAACTTCCCCGTGAACAACTTTTTGCTGAGTAATAACTTGTGCAGGAGCAACTTCCTTGCCTGGTGGTGTTTCCTCAGAAGCAATAAGTTGTTCTGGCTCGATTTTTACACTAGCAACATCCTCAAGTGCTGGTGTTGGAGCCTGAACAACTTGTTGCTCTGTAACTATTTCAGCAGGAGCAATATCCTCAATTGCAGGCGCTGGATCCTTCATTAGAGCGTCTTGTTGTTCTGGAGCCACTGTTGCAGCAGCAATTTCCTTTAATAATTCTGCATTGGTAACTTCTTCAATTTCTATAGTAGCAATCTCGTTAATTGCCGGAGTTTGAGCTGCCTTAAGAGCTTCTACAGAGACTTCTGTTGCTGTATTGTCGTCAAGTGTTTGTGTGGCAGCTCCAGCAAAGTCGTAATCTGGCTCTGGTATACTTTCTACTTCGAAGAATTCTTCTTCATTCTCTGGGGCAGGAGCTGTTTGTGCATCTGTGAACTCCTCATCAATAATGTCCAGCGAATGAAATGACAGCTCCATTGTGCGGGCGTTGATTTCGGCAAGAGCCAAATCACTAAGTTCCTTAAGTGTGTGAATTTCCGTGGCGCTCATAACAGGAGGTTGCTCGGAAGCTGGAACTGCTAGCATAGGTCCCAGAGCCATGGCTGCTAGTATTTCAATAACCGATGGAGTTTTTTCCTCTAGCTGGCTATCATCCAAGTATTCAACGTCTCCGAAGCCTGTGCAGCCCTCGAGATCGCAGATATCGTCTGATTCACACGGAGCTGCTGTAACACAAACGACTGCTGAATGCCGCTGCTTCAAAACTATGCACAGATACGCTGAGTTACATTACGGGTGTGTTCCGACTGGGCTACAAAATGGACTAGGGGACTAAGACACTTAAACTAATCAAACTTAGGTGCAGGTAATACTGTGTAAATGAATCGGTTAGCATTAAGGAATTGTGAATTGGGTGGATTTGTAAGAGTAATGGGTAATTGTGCAATTACCTGCTATGAGAGTCTGGACGGGTTCGTTCTCATTTTCATGATCATCCTGAAAAGTCATTGGTGGTGGTGGCTGCATTAGCTCAGCTATTTTTTGCTCTTCTGTTACGGCGGCAACTGTGGCCGGCTGTGTGACGAGCAGATTTGTGGTCTCGGTAAAAGCGGGCTCATGCTCCGCTGGCAAAGTATTTGAGGTCAAACTTGTGCGATCCACGAGCTCATCGAGTACAAGTTTTGTATTCTGTCCACCGATCAGATGCTTGCTCAACAGCCGATCGTTTAGCTCATTGCAACGCATCAAATCCATCGATTCCTCTGCGTCCGAGCCCATCTCGGATAGATCGCTAACCTCATCGGCAGTGCGATCGCCGATCTGAGCACGCACATTCTCTTTCGGCGCCGGCACCAACATGCCAATGCTGCTCGGTGTGCCCGAGCTTTGCAGGGTGTTGCGCTTCTTCTTGAATAGCCAATTGTCTTCCCAGGTGCCATCGCCGACCATGCTCGATGACATTGAGACAACATCTGGTGCGAGTTGTGATGAAATCAATTCATGTGTCGTGTGGTATTGGTTTGTTCTCTACTTACCATCCTCGGATTCGGTAACGGATGCTGAGAAATCCGGTAGTGGCACCATGTGAGCGGCTATATAGTCACTCAAAACCGACTCACTTTCCATATCCAGCTGCAAACTCGCATGCACATCGGATTTTTCAGGCTGCAATTTTCATATATATATATCATATATTCTATATTATGTATTATATAATGTATATTATATATGTATATATATATATATATATATATATATATATATGTGAGAGACGCTTACATTGAGTTGCAGTTCATGATCGGTGAGGCTGCAATCGCTGCGTGGTTCTATTGAACTACCGGACGTAGTGCTCAACTCTTCGGCATTGTAATTCTCATCAATGTTGTGAGCACTCTGGTCCGGTGTACTTTCCGTTATGAGTCTGGTATTGCCCTCCTTGTCCGCAATCTGTGCAAAAGAGTGAGAGGAATTATATAAACTTATGCAAGTTAGGTGTAAATAAAAACAGGTAACTGGCAGCATCTGCCGCACTGTGTTGTAAAACGACCGCATCTAGACTTTTGATAAGCTGTGACGTCATGCTTGTACCTAAAACTAGATCGAATAAAAGATAGCTAAAAATAACTAAGCATTCAAGTGTCGACTGAGATTTTCGTAGCTCAATACAAGAGTGATCACTTATGTTGTATCATATTGTAATATGTATATTAGTGACTGATAAGATATAGATTATACTTTTGGGAATCGGGTAAGCAATATAAACTCTGTCTGCTATTTGTTGTTGTTGTAATATTTACATGTTGGGCTGGCTCTGCCATGACTGTTTGCTCAATAAAAGCAGTTAAATACGACTTTTGACTATGGAAAAATCCAGATTTTTCCTCTGACTGAAAATTCTATGATCCAATTAGTGATTGGGGTAGCTGATGCGCTTATTATTCAGTTTCCGTTCCGTTAAATGCGTCCGTACGCTTGCAACAATGGCCAGCAACTAATTAGCGTTGCCTGCATTTGTAATAGCTTTGAGCCATATTGGAAACCCGCCAAGTGCAGCCCCATATGAAAGTGAAAACTGAACGAAGGCGGAAATAGAAATTGGCGGCGCAAATTAGGCGGTGTAACAAGCGAGGTCAACACGAGCTGTGCAGCATGCAACAGTTGTTTGCGGCAGGTCAGTTTTTATACACCTGCAAATTGCTTAAAATAAGAGTCTGAATTTGAGCAGATAAATGTAACTGGCACTGTCTAAAAGAGGAAGAGGACATTAACCTAAAAAGGTCGATCTTAAAAATATCAATATCCTTGTGAAATTAGCTACAGTTGTTCAATAATATGTCAAGGTATATTATATATCAATTGTACGGTTTTAACTTTAAGATTGTGGTTTTTTTTGCTATCACAAATAGATTTTTATTGATCTTTGCGAGGAGAATTTATACTCAACATTTCTTCAGAAATTAGTGTCTGTGTGATCTGATATTTCATTCAGACGGACAGAAAGACTTATCTTATAATGATCTTATATAGTAAAACTATCGATTGATTTTAGAGCATATCTTGAATTGTACAAAATCACCAAATATAATGTGAATATTCTTTTGAAGCAAATGTAGTCGAGTCGAGCATTCAGTATTTAGATATCTCCGTTTGGTCGAATGAGTTTCTCTTACCTTATTGAGCACCGCTGTGGCCAAAAGATCCTGGTAGATTTTGGGCTCAAAATAGTGCTCGGTGCGGTGGCGTCTCTTGATGTTGCCATTACTAAAGCTCGACAGTTGCCCCGTGGAGGCCCGTGTGTCGAAACTTATTTCGGAAACGGCGCCGCTGGGATTCAGTAGATTGTTGTTCCGCAGCGTTTCAGTAATAATGCTCTCAATGAGGCTGCGCAGACGAGTCTGCGAGATGTCCGAGAGCTGTTCATTGTTATTATTGTTGTTGCTGTTGCTGTTGTTGTTGTTATTATTATTGCCATTGACAATGGCGGGCAAATCTGTAAGCAGGCGAATTGGTCAACAAAAGTCATCTAAGACTCTAAGAATATGCGAATTGTTAGCACGAAAGTCAACAAAAGAGTTAACAAATCAAACAATAATGAATGGAAAAGTGAAAAGTCGCGAGTATGCGAATGTGTGCGTAGAAAGTGAGTGTGTGAGTGAGTGGGTGAGTGTGTGAGTGTGTGAGTGAGTGAGTGAGTATGTGTGTTATTGAGAGGTGGGCATACCTAATTTCACCTCA
This sequence comes from Drosophila basisetae, assembly GCA_035041595.1. Classification (NCBI taxonomy): domain Eukaryota; kingdom Metazoa; phylum Arthropoda; class Insecta; order Diptera; family Drosophilidae; genus Drosophila; species Drosophila basisetae. Next base: position 16,586,291 of record JAWNLB010000144.1, on the reverse strand, counting down.
ATGACGTAAACAACGTAAAATATAATAACAGCTACAACGGCATACATGCCAGTTATCAGGCCCAACGTAAAGTCCATGCTGCATGCAACACAAATCACACAAGTATTCACGACAGTATTCAATATTGAGTGGTTACATATGTACGTTCGCAAGTCGGGTATTCACTTGGGCTGTTTAGGCTACTTTATTTGCAATATTTGTTTATTTCTTTTAGTTAACAGTCGCTAATTCCGTATTGGTTTTGTTTGTTGGGTATGGATAAATATTTATGTTATGCTTTAATTGAAGATACACACACACACGCACATAAATAAGCAAATACACACACTGACACTCATGTAATACTAGCAAATTACGCATACGCCGCGTGGTCAGCACAAAAAAAAAAGAAGAGAGGAAAATAAAAGAAAAACATTCATGTGTGTGTACAAATATTCATTTATTTTGATTTTGAGTGAGCTGAACGCTTCAGCAGTCAGCGTGAAGTCCAGGCATAAATACATTAAATATATATATTATAGTGTAAGCTTGTTCAACCTGAAAATCGCATTTATAACAAACGCACACTCAGCCAAAAAATGAAAAAAAAATAAACGCAAAAATTCATTTGCGTTGAGTCTTCTTTTGTGCTACAAGCGGTTAGCTTTTGCGGTAAAATATAATTAATAACCTGGAGTTTATCTGTTTAGCTTTTACAAAAAACACTGAATTTCTTTATCGCTTACTTCGACGCCTCTCTGACATTTCCATTGTGTGTAAGTGCGTGCGTCTTTGTGTGTGTGTGTGTGTGTGTGTGTGTGTTTGTTTGTGTCGCTTGGGTGCCGTTAGTCATTGAGTTGTGCACACAAAATGTCAAAGATTGAAATGTATCTGCCTCACTTCGCATACGAGTATCATTAATGAAGCAAATCCGAACCTGAACATGAACCTGAACCTGAAGTCTCAACTTGAGCTGAACGTTAGCCGGATCAGATCATACCTATTTATAATGCATACATCTGTGTACATATATTATCATTTATATAATTGTTCTGTACAAGGTGCGCGGAGAGTCAAGTTCAGTTCAGAGTTCACTTGAAAATTACTTCACAAACAATATTAAGTGTAGTTAACTTGTAGTTAACTTGAATTAGCTTTGAATTTTAGTTTTCTCACCTCAGTATTGAAAATAAAAATAAAAATAAAAATATTATTTAAGTCGTGCGGCATTTGAATTTTGCATATAGTATTGGCGCATAATTTGTTGTCCGCTTGAAGCCATCATCATTAATATTTATTAACGCTGATTAAACATTTTTCCTGGTTCGCTGTGTAGGCCACGTTTAAAGCTAGGCATTGGTATTTATTATTTAATTTTTCTCGTTTCTAATTTATGTAGGGGGTCAAGGTTGGTGATAAGTTATGAGCTGCTTTCACAACTGAGTGTCACCGAGAGTGAGTGTGTGTGTCTGTGTGTGTGTGTGTGTGTCTGTGTATATATGTTATCTGTTATCTGCATAGGCGAAAAGTTAGCAAGTGTTACTTATATATTATGCGTCTTTCTTTTACTTTGCTTGTCTTCTTATTTTTATGAATTCATTATCACGTTATGTGGTTTTAGTTAAGTTTTGTTGCTTTTACTTTGAACACGTTGACGTAAAGAAATAACTTTTTTTTCACCCGGCTTTTTCACCTGGCTGCTTGGCGCTCGGCCAAAAACGTTGCGATCAGAGCGCGTTGCGTCCGGCAACTGCCGCCAGCAGCAGAAGCAGCAACAGCGCCAGCGTGTGTGCTGAGCGTGCTCACAAACACATACACAGACAAACACTCACATACACAACACACACACACACAGTTATCTATAGCTAACTATAGCATTGTAATGGCATACAAACAGTTCGCTTTTGTGTATTGAGGCATTTCGATATTCACACTCAAAGCGGCAACTTTGGTAAAGCTCGCAAAAGAATTAATAAATATCTTAATGCGTGCGAATTTTGGGACATGGCTAAGAATTCCCATAGACATCTTAAGCTATAAAATGTTTGTCTGACTGTATTAGGTATTTCTTTTATATATTTATAATAGGGAGAAATTTAGAGAATTATGTCTGTCTTATAAATAAACTTAAAACCGTCTTGAATACAAAATAAACTGTTATAAGCAAATACATCTTTGACGCCTAAAGAGTTGAGAAAAGAGCGCTGTTTATAGAACTTTTAGGCCCGAAAGCTATGCGAAATCTTTTATGATTATCTCCAAGCATGCTGAGACTAAAGATAACTTTCAGGCTAATAGCTTATAGCCGTACACTCGATATAAGAACGCCCTGAGACGTTTCTATACATAAACTTTGATAATGGAAAATTACTACAAAATGTTGCCATTAATTTTCGCAGCACGCCTCACTAAATTGAGTTTGAAATTCTCATGTTTCCTGTATAGGTAACAGGTCTATTACCTTCATAATATTGTTGTAGCTTTTTTTGTGTAATCTTCAGATTGTGATTGACATGTTTATTTGAAATCGGCGTGTTAGCGTGTCTTTAATTTATTTCAGTAACACATAATGACTAGTTGCTTTTAAAGGTGCTGTCAAATTTTAAACGAAAACTGCAGAATAACAAAATAACTGAAGACTAGAGACGTGTGAGCAAATGTGCTGAGGTTGAAACCTCGAGTAGCCGTGTAAATTGTCGATTTGCAGCTGTTAAGCGAACCAGTTGGTGAGCAATGCCGGGGTACGGCGTACGCTGCGTATGATTAATGCGAGTGTATCTCAGTTTGTCATCTGGTTAAGGCCAACTGTCGCTGCACAGCTTTAGTGCTTACCGAGTGTTGTACTTGTCGGTTATTTCAATTGAGACTCACTAGGCTCTTATCAGACCCGTATATGGTTTGCCTTATCACAGGCTGTCGTGAGTGTGTGTGTCTGTTGCTGTTATCAACGAGTGTTGACCGCGATTTTAGTTGTGTGTTTAGTTTTGTTTGTGTTTTTCTTTATTATTTACTGATAGTCAAAGAATTTAGCTATTGTATTCTCATTGATTTCAGCACAGTTTTACAATATTACACACAGTACATTAGAGAGATATCTACGTGCAATATAGTAATACGATTTATATGGCCGTGATTCATGCCGCGATACGATGTTAAGCCGAATTCAATTTAGACAACAGGCGATACACTTTATTAATTAATAGCGTGGCACGAAACGGCTGCACAAGCAAACGGCCGCAGTGCGCAGGACTTCTGAACTTACCTCCTTTGAGCATGCGAGCGCTTAAAGCGTTCTCCAAATTGATAAGCAGGTTGCTCAGTTTCGCATGGTATTTTTCGAAAAGCTGCATGTCTGTGTGCAGTTCAATTGTGTGTGTGGATGTGTCGATTGAGTGTGAGTGCAAAAGGTTTCATTAAAAGTATGCAATGAACTTTGGCAAAGCTTTTGCCCGCAAAGCAACACAAAGTATGCTATGACATTTTAGAAGAATTTGCTGCTAGTGAAGAGAGCTTTTTAATAACTTAAACTTTTTATGGCGAGCTAAAACCAAAGTGCTATTTTGAAAGTTTTTAAATTAACTCAATAAATCACAAACCAAAATAAATAAGAACTCAGCTAAGACAAGAATTATTAAAAATTTTGATATTCGAAATGTAATTTTCTGCTGCATACTTTTAGGCTCGTCAAATAACTGACAAAATTTGCTCATTATTTGAATGATATAATTGGCGAAATTACAGCGATTTGCGAATTAAGAAGAAGAGAAAGCCATTTAAGACTTGGTTCATCGCACTCAGCACTCAGCACAGAGTACATTTACTTGCTGGGTACACAACTAATTTAAGCACTTGTGCGTCGCAAAAGGCAGCTTTTAAGTAATGTCCCACTGGCTAGAGTATATTTATGTATATATATATATATATATATGTGTGTGCACAGACAAATGATAAATTCAAGCAGTGCGCTGCTCTTTTAATTCGCAACAATTGAGCAAATTTGTCGCGTTTTGCATTTTCCCCGAGTGCCTGACTGAATTGCATTTGCACTAATCAAATCTAAGCCAATCTGCGATTGAGTCTGGTTTGTTACTTACAGTTCTCGCTTTTGGACAATTGACCGACTTTGATGTGATCGAGATTGCTGCCGAGCATTTCCGCAACAATTTCCTCAACATATTCGCGTATCCTGTTGCGCTCATCTCCATTCATTATGGCCACACTATTCGCGCCGATCTGGCTGACGCTCTCAAAGTCTGTTAATGATTTGATCGATGTTAGCTATAAGCGAGCTAAGATTAGCTGATGTTTTTCTACTTACTCAACGCGCTATCGGCCATGTCTGCACTAATGGGTATATAGATTTCGCTGCGGGCACGCAGCGGGTAGATGTACTTCTGCTGGTTGAAGGACATCTGCTCGGCCACCCAAGACGAGGTCTGCTCCAGCGATTGCTTGGAACTGTGACACAGTTCGCATTCCCATTGGGCAGCCTTTGGCCGCCATTCCGCGCACTTGATGTTGCGGCACACGCACTTGCCACATGTGCAACATCTGACGTAACTACCGGAATAGTGCAGCAAGTTAGTGAGGCTGCTGGGATGGGAGAGAGAGTGGGTTTTTTTGTCACTTACTTTTTGGCACTGCTTAAATCCAGGTCTGCACAGCAGACATTGCAGCTTTGCTGCTCTCCGCCCTCATTCTCCTTCTTCGGCTTCTTATCGACTATTTTGCTGCAAGGAAGAGAAAGTTTAAGCATTTAAAAACATTCCAGTTTTTTTTATAAATATTTATTTCATCATTTAAATATAGCATTACGTTTCATTTGACATTTAACTTAATATATTTATGACTTTATTTATCTGCTTTTTTTTCAATTTGATGTTGACGGACTTTAGTTGTCATTAAATAAATATATGAAAAACGCTCACTCGAATAGAGCATATGCTAATTTCGAATAACTGTAACTCAATTTTTATTGAAGATTTTTAGAGCCCATTCTTGACACAATTCCACGTCTCGCATTTTGCATACTTTCCTTTTTGTGCAAATTCGTATTAGTTGGCTCAAGGCTTATGACGCAGACCATTTAAAAAAACAAGCGACAGAAATATGTTGCAAAAGGTTAAACAACTCTGTGAAGGTTGCGGTGCTCGCAAATTTCGGTATAATTTATAATTTGCGTTTCGATTCGCCGAACATTCTGTATGATCAGTTAGACATTTGTGTTGTTTTGATACTTCGATTTGAAACAAGTTCCGTAACTACGAAATTGAGACTCTAATTAACTTTAGCAATCTTCGCACTCTCTTTTCAATGTATGGATTTGGTAAATTGCATAAGTGAAAATGCGGAAGACAAACAACTCCCCAAAAACCAGTTCGACCAGAAAGCAGCAGAAGCAGCAGAAGCAGCAGCGGCAGCAACGGTTACAAAGAGGAAAAGAAAAATACCATAAATGTAAAAAGCGATGACTGGCAATAAATTAGTTTGGTTTTTTTTTTTTTTTAAAGCTACTTTTGTTTATTGGACTATTTTTCAGAAGCTTAGGAGACTAGGCATACAGATAGAAATTGTATATATAGGAAAACCATTTGGTAACATCACACAAAATAAACCTTAAATACTTTTAGACACTAGGCGTTATAAATAAATGTTATACTAGACTATATAATTATATATGTATATATGTGTTGCTTGCATTTTAATTGTGTAATGCCAATATATTATGATTATGTCAGTCATTTACGATTTATGCAAATTTCTATACAAGACAAAAGAACGTAATTGAAACCGAATAATCAAAATTGTACATCTCCAGCAATGCGATATTGTATATATAAACACAAATAATGTATTGCCTGTTAACAACGTGCACAAAATTCCAAATAATACACAAATTTTTCATTTCGCTTTTGGCTTTCATTCAAATCGCAGAAAATTTAGCATATTGTGCACATAGACGACAGACCGACAGGCGGACAGATAACGCAGTGAAATTGAAAATATTTATTGTATGCATCAAATTGTGAAATTTGGATTTGTCTAATTAGAGAGAACTCAGTCGCACTATATACACATTGGTCAAAAAAATTGGTCAATTGACTACAGTTGTTGATGTTGCTGTTGTTGTTGTTGCTGCTGTGCCAGCAGCAGCTGTTGTTGTCGTTGATGATATCGCATGCGCCTGCGCGCCCATTGCTCATAGTTATTCTGTAGATTCTCATAGTAGATATCCTCCTCCTCGTACTCGTTGCCCTCATCCCCGCCCCAGTCATCGTGGTTGGGCGGCCGTCCAAAGATGTGGGCGCTTGTGGTGAGTTTCAGTAGAACCACCTCCATGGTGCAGGCCATAAAGAGGAAGGCGAATACGGCAAGGCTGATGGGTGTGCAGAGTAATTTTTCCACCTGGCACACCACGACAGAGGAGAACAACATGCTGTCTCTTCTCTTATCCCTCTTCTCGTGTTCACGTGTTGCTTGTGTTGCGTTTTATGTATTTTGTTTGATTATTTCTATTTTTTGAGTATCGGTTTGCTGTTTAAGTCAGTGTGTGTTGTTTTATTGAATTTTGCCTGTAGTTATTGTTGTCACAGTGTTGGCGGCTGTTGCTTGGCATGGCACCAAAATTTGATTGTTTTCTACTATTTTCGAATTTGGAGCTTCAATTTGCACTTTTTAATGTGGCTGTATGTTTTTTTTTATTTTTGCTTGACAGGTTTATTCGAAGCGCGCCGACAACTTTCTCACACCAGGTTTGGTCTTGTTATGCGCAGTTCGCTTTGAGCGCACAGCTCATTCAACAGCTGAGCTACTGACAGCGACGCTGGCAGCGACGGCAAGCTCAGCCTTTATGCCGGTTTTCGCATAGAAAGCAGAGCGGCGGCAGACTGCGCGAGAGAGCAGCGATAGCAGCGAGAGTAAGTCTGTCAAACAGACACGAAAATCTAAACTAGCGGATGGATAGACAGGCAGGCAGATAAAAAAAAAGAAGCTCGTTGATGACGTAAGAGTTTTTTAGGCTTTTGAGTAATTCACGCGTTACGCTATGGAATACCTGAGGGAAGAGAGCACGAGATGAGAGACGTAGATGAGTGATGGACAACAGTCTGGACAGCTGATGTTGCTGCCACCAGCACCAGACAAATTCACTTTTAATTTTGATTTATTGTCACAGCCCGACTGGCAATTCCTTTAGCTTAACAGTCATAACTTCATTACGCATTGCAAAAAATGTTATTTGTTTAAACTTAAATGAAATTCGGAAAACGGGTATTATATTTAAACAAAGTTATGCATAAATTTATATTATTTTTTCTTAAATTGTAGGTATAGGAATTTATTAATTTATTGGTACGTCTATGTTGATTAATCAATGGCGCCCAGAACAAAACGGGTTCTTATTTTTCAGAGTACAAAAAAAAAAAAAAAGCAAAACTAGAAGAAAAAACACATGAAAACAAATGATTCATCAGATAATATATCATTTAAATACCGCTAAATGTTGCGTATTACATTTAATGTACTTGACATTCAGCTTCATTGTCAGTATCAAAACCTTTGTGGCTAATTGCCTGACTGGCAACTTGATCAGCGATAACAAAATCAGCAATTTACGAGTACTAGTTTTTACTGCAAATATGTAGCTAACCAATTTGCACAACATTTAAAATGCGCATTTTGTAATGTACGAAATTCGCTGATGATTTTGCATGACCTTTAAGCAGGCCCCGCCTGAAAGTATGCTTTGAATTTTAGCCACGCCCTTTTGGATATGCAATACTTATTTGAATGAACACCTAATTCTTTTTTATAGTTGTAGAAATTGTTCGTTTTTCTAACGGCTTACAACTAGATTTGAGTGCTGCTTAACCACTTTCATAAAAAGAAAGATTCTCTGTCACATTTGTTACACATTTATTTGTGCGTTTTCACTTGCTGCGTGTGACTTGGATTTCAAATCAACCAGTTTTTATTCTCATTCGCAGTCGCATTAAGAAATTCTTCGAGCACTCCCAGCGAAAATGTGTTAATGTAACAATTGAATTTAAATTGCATTTTGATTTCTAGATTAAATTAAAGTGAGAAGTAAATAGTGCTGAGTTAAGTAAGTTAAGCTTTCAGCGAGTCTAATTATAAAGCTTCACTCAATTTAAGCTCACTCGAAGCCTCAAAAGCACATTAAAGCTTTGAGAGAAATGTTAGTGTTTAAGTTTTTGTTGGGTAGATTAAAACCATTTTTGTTAGTACCCATAAATAACGATTGTTATATGAGCTTTAATAAATTTTTTGAGTACTCTATTTCTTAATGAACTTTTTCTGCTGGTGTAGCGGAAACAGACGCATTAAATAATTTAGCCAACTAACGTTGACAGGCGTTAATTGTAATTATTAAGCCATAAGGCCGACTTTCCATTTATGCATGAAGCGTCTCTCGTTTTCAGTTTTCTGCTACACATTTCTGTGCTAGTTTCCAATTGCACAGAAAGTGAGCTTTGTTCACATATAAAAAGCCAGCTGATTGTTGTTTACACAATTGAAATATGGAAGTAATGCAAATACTGCCAATACAATGCAATAAACAAATACCTAATTAACTCGGGTGAACAAAAGAAAACAGAAACAAAAATAAAAAAACATTGAAACTATACGAAAAGACAATGGAATATTTGTGGCTAATTATTAATGTCACTTCAGGCACCGTTACAAGCTGCTTTTGATGTTCTTAACGATATCCGCTGGAGACTTGGGGCCTGTTTGCTTGCCAAATTTGTGTCGCTTGCTATTAAATTGTGCAACGGTAAACAATAATCGATACAAATCGAAATTGGCAACGGTACGCTATTGTTGACCAATTACAGCTATTGGCGAATAAAGTGATTACACAAGCGGCTAAGGAAATCAATAAAATGAGAGCTGCGAGCTGTGAGCTGTGAGCCACCTGCCAAATAAGAAACACACAAACAAAAAACAAACTCAACATCAATTATGTCAAATCAGTTTTTATGTGCAATTTTTTAAATACTTTTGGAATTGTTTTTGCACATTTTGTGTCATTATTGTTGTTGTTGTTTTTGTCGTTTTTGTTGTTATTATGTTTCTCACACGCGAACGTAATCAAAGCCAAAGCGAAACGAGCAACACGTAACTGAAAATGAAAATCTTAGGAATGAAAATGAAGCTGTGTAAAGCAGAGTCCAACTCCAGCTGCAGTTATATCTCTCTCAATAATTCGCTGCACGTGCAACGTCAAGTTGGGGCTTTAATCGTGCTGCTCACGTAGCTGAGTTCAGCTGGTTGGTGGTCCGAACTCACCTTAGTAGATGATGGGCGCCACTTTGCAGCAGATAGGCGCCTCCAATCAAGCCCAGCACACTGGCCAGGCCGAGGATTATATTGTTACCACCGCGATCCATGTGGCAGCTGTTGGGGCGCCACAAGCGCTTGTACCACTGCAAAATCAATTTTCTGGTCATTTGTCATTGAGTTTCGTGGTTTAAACACTGAAGCACACACAACCGATTCGAACTGCTTAACAAACAAGAAACTGAATCTGGAAATGCGTGTTTCTGTCTGGGATTATCAGTTGGCCCTCACTGATATCACCTGTCTGCGGCATTGTTGCTGTACGCATTTCTTATCTCGTCAGTTAAATATTTAATACACATGTCTTTACTTTAAAATTTCGGTGAGCAAGCTGGCAAATGGAATGCCCTACTTGACTTAACTGAATCTTAAATGAGATTTCCTCAAAATGCCTGACAAGAGAGTAAACGTGTAAATAATAAAACACTTGTGAAGTTTGAAAAAAAAATAGACATAAAAAATCGATCTGAAAACTGGAAAGTTTTCTTGTTTGTTTGGAAATTGGAAAAAAACAGCTAAAACATAATTCAAGAGCCTTTCTTTATTTCAGAAATACATTTTTTTATAAAGGGAGATATTTCCGAAAGGTAGAAATTCAAACACTTCATTTTAGAGAAAATTCTTCAGAAAATAGTAATGAAATTTCGCGAATCTCCGTAAAATATTTTGCAAATTATATTAAAAAAATTTATAAGCTATCTATTTAGGTAAACTCGTAAAACATTAATATTGAATAATTAATTAGGAAAATAAAATTATACATATTTTTTCCAAATTTTATTCAAATGTAGCCAGGAATTAAGAATAGAAAACTAATCACATTTTTTCGTTTGTGGAAATATATTTCAGAATAACCTTTGCAGTCAAAAGAATGGCAATGTTCTAAAGTTCGGCATGACTTTTTCTGATTGTATGAGAACCCATATTAAAAGTTGTTATAACAAATACTGCACAGTCTTTTTTTTTCTCGTAAGTCACTGTTTTTAAAAGCTCCAAGTGTGATTAATTGTTTTGAGAAAAAAGTATAGGAGGTAAAGTACAAATTCCAAGCTAAATCCTATAATCAATTTCGTAATTATAAGCTGAAATTTAAATTTAAGCTGCTGTTTAAGTATCTTCCTGTGCTTGCATCGTAATATCTTTGCATACTTGCCCAAATTGAATTATGTTTAGAGTACAGAACTCACTCGGAATATGTACACCTTCTTATCAGTTGGTATGCGCTATCTACAGAGTTATTTTTAATCGCTATCGATCAGGAATGTATTTGTATGCATGTTTCTCCTGTGGGCCAATTAAAGATTAAAGTTAAGAAATTAGCTGTTTGGCGAGAATATTTTACAGCGTGTCGTGATTAAAGTATTTCTATGGTCGTTATCTAAGATTTGACATCTTCTATTATGTGTGCTTCAGTGCAAAAATAGCTTATGATTAAACATAATAAATTGCGAATGATTTGTATTCACTGGGGCTGACATCAAAGTCGTGTGTTTTATGTTTGTTGTTTGTGTTTTTTTTCTACGGGTTTCGCTTCACAGAGTGGTTAATAATTGTTGTCTTTTATTTGTCTTGCTTTGTTAATTATGTTTTCTTTGTTGCGCACAAGTGAACCTCGCGGGGCAAACGTTAAATAAATAATTACCCACGTCGAGAACTTTTCGCTTTGCCATTAAGTTTTTTTTACACCGATTATCAATCACAATTTTTCTTGTTTGTCTTTAATTTTTTTTTATATTTGTTTCTGTATTTAAATTTTAGCGAACAACAAAAATCGTTCGCTAATTGACCGGCCACGAGCTGGATATCAGACACCGATAATAATCACATGACGACTCCAAATAACAGATGTAATATATGTATATATATATGTATTTGTATCTAGATACACATGTAAGAAAAGCGCGTACTTTTTTCCACTTTACCTACTTTTTCCAGTGGCTTGTTTTAGCCAACTGAGCTGGTCAAGATCGGAGCGATCTTAACGCTTGCGCTGAAAGCTCAAAAATGCGACTGCGACTGCCTTTTTTGTTTTTTTTTTTTTGCACTTTGTTGCGTGTATTAAGTATAGGTATTATATAGTTTTGAGTTTTGTTTTTTTTCTTTTATTATGTTAAAAAAAAAGTGTCAGGCATTGCCTTTTTTGCTGCTTTTGATTTGATAACAGCGCGCCGCGAGTACAATGATAAAAGTATAATCATAAAAAAAAGAGAAATAACAACGAATGGAAAGAAAAATACAACGAAGAAGGGAAAATCAACAACGCAACGAAATTTCACAGATAAGTGTCAAGATTTTGGAGTTATATCACAAGCGCCTTATAATTATGCCAAGTTATTCAAGACCAAAATTATTATTGGGCTTTTATAATTTTTATAAAAATTTGGATTTATTTTTCTTTAGGGGTTTTTTTTTGTTGGGTTTTGGGTTGATTTTTTAATTTTTTTTTTGTGTGCGTTGTGGCGAGTATCCAAAGTGGAACTGGACATAGTTAGTCATAGTCAAAGCCAACGAGCCACAAAAACAACAAGAAAGGGGAAGGGCAAATAAATCGCATTTGTCGCACAGATAACAAAGAACAGAAGAGGCACTGGCGACAAATAGACAAATGACCAAATAGGCAGGGAGAAATGCGTGGCAAAGGTGCTGCTGAGTTGCCTATTGCTGGTTGCATTATGCAAATCGTGGCTGCCACAACGTTAAAGCAACCTTTGACGGCTGAACACGGCCAACAAATCTGAAAATCAATTCAGCTTACGACTGAAGGTGATTGCCATGTTTTTGAGCTATTTGGCTGCCCAATTAATTGGCATTCATCAAATTAATTATGAGCTTATAAGATAAGATATTGAGCACATTTATGCGTTCGATAAGGCTGAAGGTGAATTTTCTGTGCTGGGCGTTGTTAATAATAATAAAAACATATAACAATAAGAGGGGGAGCAGAAATACGCAGAGATAGAAACAATGAACAAACAACGAGACATATTATTAATTAATTATAGTCATACAGTCTATTAAATAATCGCTTATGATACGCAAATGTTGCTCCAGACACATGTAAAATATGATCATCCAACGCAACACCAGCTAAGACAAATTAGTTTTTAAGACAACGCAAAGTGAGAAAAATAAATCGAATACAAAACCTCTTATCAAAAATGGATATTTTCCAAAAGTTTTGTAATCTCGCTTAAAAGTGCATAACCAATTTCTGGATTTTTGCTAATCAAAGTGTTAACCAAAGTCTTATAACCCTTTGTGGATTATTGCTGATGATAATTAATGATAATTAAAGTTAACTAAAAATCCAGAAATTTATTTATACATTTTTAAATTTCCCAAACTTTTAAAAATGAATCAAGCTTAAGCATTGCGGAAAACATGCTCCAACAATTATAAATCTATAAATTACTCTTGTGAGCTCAAGACCAATTTCATATATTAGTTTAAGAGGGAATGACTCTACACAACCAAGTTTAATCAAGTTTGGCCGCTTGCGTAATTTTTACACCAGCAAAAAAAAAACGGGCTTTATGAAATATGAATATTTTCATGGTATCGAAAGGTGCACAATTATTTTTGTCCATTTTTACGCATACGCACACGCACACGAGCATAATTATGAAATTTATTATGGCTGGCATATTAAAAATATTAAAAATACGCGAGCTTGAGGCAGCTGCTGCTGACGGATGTTGTGGATGGGCTTGGATCTTGCAATCTTTGCAAGCCGCACACAACCACTCAAGAATAACAACAAACACAGCGCATCTGCAGCTGCTGTTTTGTCAGATGTCAGTTTTGCTTATTTGATTAGCATTTTGTTTGGGTGCGTTGCAAGCGCTTCTTTTTTTGTTTGTTGTTTTTGCCAACAACAACAACAACAACACTAAGAAAAGTGCGACAACTGCATCCATTGGCCATTAAGCATTGTTATTGTTGCTGTTTGCAATTTTTAACTTATTTATGTGAATTGCTGACCTCGTTTGCGAAGAGAGGAAATTGCCGAAATGACAAAATCACAAATCACAGTTGCAGTCAGCAATAAAATAATGCTAGGCGCATCTTAAGAGCTTTTCTGGGAAAACACATACGTTCCCACTCTACAAAAAGCAGCACAATAAAACATCATAGAAAAAAAGGAGAAAACAACTAAGAAAACTCTCTTCATTACTCATCTCCGAAAAAGGTTTTTATTGCCAAGTCAGACACTCAAAGGTGAACACATCGTTAATTTTCAGATGTATTCAGCTTACAGCTTGTGTAATATCTTTAATTTCGTGTTGAGAGTTAGAATAACTCCAGGCAGATCTTCTAAATAAGCTAATTCATGTTTAATGTTTACAACCCTATAGATACAAGATGAATAATAATGAGTTGAGTCACCTGCGCCTTATCATATATTGTAAACATTTGAAATCTCTTCCCATTTTCCGTGTTAGATAATGTCATTTGAACTCTAACAGCTTGTGCAATGTATACATACTCGTATATATATATTCTACTTGTTTTATCTTATCTCAACAACAACAATTGCATTATAAACGTAGAAATCACTACAACGATTGCAGTTTAAGCAGTTGTAAAAAAGGGAATTAGATTAGAACCATATTTTTGCAGTCAGAAAAAAACCAAGTGAAATTCTTAAAATCGTCATGAATACTTGAAAAAATAATTACGTGATATGCGAAAATAAAAACTTATAACTGGAAAGGCGAAGTTTAAATATGTCTTAAGTGTTTATGTAAAATGTTTGCATATCTGGAATCTTATAATAATAATGTTTAACAATAATATAAGCAGTAGAAAAGCTAATGCACTAGTTCTGCATACAAATATAGAGAAAAACATCTTGGAAATTATATATATATATATTTTTTTCTAATTTTATAAATATGCACCCTGCAACACCCATGGCTTTTACAAATATACAAACTCTGTTTTAGAAGTCCACTTTTTTAATAATAAAGTGACTTACATTTGACGCTAAAAGTATGGCGATTTTCAAAAATCCCCGTCTATTCTCTAGTCGCGAGAGCTCTGAGAGCGGATAGATTGCGCATAGTACGAGAACTTATAATCAAAATTTAATATAAATTGATAGGTGATTGTTGTTGATCAATATTTAATATATGTTCATATATTATGCGCTTTGAGTTGCTGTCTGCTGTCTGGTAGACACTTTTACTCATTTACTATTAATAATTAGTAATTATAATATTATATCAGTCAGTTATTCATTATTTAGCTGGTAATTCGTGACTCACCTTAATCTATCGCGTAGCATTTCATACGTGGGCTGATCTCGCTGCAGCACCTGAAGGATGCGCTGGCATTGGTGCAGACGCTGGCGCAGTTTCAAGGCTTGTGCATCCCTGTCAGGGACGGCAATGCCGCTGTCCACGCTGCTGTTCAGCTGCTGACCAGGGCTGCTCTGTGGACTGTCGCCAGCTGCTGCTGTTGCTGCTGCTGTTGTTTTTGTTGTTGTTGTTGCTGCAGCTGCTGCTGCTGCAGATGCGTCGGCGGCCATTTTGCTATTATTTTTGCGGTTGTTTCTGCTGTTGTTGTTGTTGTTACTTTGTTGTTATGCGTGGAATTAGGTTTTGCTTTCGCTTCCTTTTTAACCCTCTTGACACACAAACGTTCACTTTTAATCACAACATTTTTGCGCTAAGCCATTTCCGCACTCACACACACACACATAGACATGTACTAGTTGCACACATGCAGAAAAACGACAAAAAACTGTTTGTGCCAAGGTGCCTGGGAATTGGTTGCCGTCGGCGCCTCTGCCAGCTGCCAAGTTTAGCAGTCAATGAATGGAATTCTCGCGCACAATTTGATTATTGTGCACCTCTTTTTGTTATTTGGTTTGTTTTAAACACTTTTGTTGAGTATTTTGTTTTACTTGTTGCTATTTTTCATTCAGCTGTCGCTCTGCGAGCATTTTGTTAATTACGCGCCCGTTTTGGCCATTGTTTCACCTGCTGCCTTCGTTTTTTACCAGAGCTTATCAGTTTCTGCTCATATATATATATATATAGATATACAAATTTCGAAGTAAGGGCGAGTCTTTTTTTGGGCTCACTTTTCAGCAGCTCGTGCGATTGGCTTTTGCTTAAGCGTAATGTGTATTTTTGTACTGCAAGCAAAAATGTATTTTTTTTTCTTATATTTTTCAGCTTACCTTATGGCCACAATAAACAATACGCGTTGTGCTGGCAGATAACGTTTTTGTTTTTTTTTTTTATGTTTACTTGACGCCCCCGTCAGCAGCAGCCGGTTCTCTATTTAAACGCTCTCCAAGTGCCTCGACTGCTGCACCCAAGAGACGACTCACATCTCACAACTGTGGAACGACTGCAGTGGAGAATTCTCAGATAATATGCCGCACGCTTGAATATGTAAATTGCGGAGACCTAGAAAGGCACGTAGCCGCATTTGGTAATTGCGTTTGATGCACTGCCATCGATTTGCATAGCTGAAGGTGCTCAGAAAGGGGAGCAAACAGCAACAACAACAGGAATATCAACAAATTGACAACAAGCCCTTAACGTCGAGAAAGCTGCTCGGCTAATCTCCTCAAGCGCCGCTCATCAAAACAGTCAGCCAGCTTGCCAGCTAGCCAGCTAGCCAAGCAGTCAGTCTAAACATATGTTGAAAAATATCGCCTCGAGGGCAGACCGTCAACATGGCCTTTAAGAAGATTTGCAAATCAAAAATCCAACAAAACGCAAAGAGAAATTCTAAGACAACTTCGAACGAGGGCAGTTTGGCAAATTATAAGCAATTAAAGTTCAATAAATAATCAGCATAATTAAATAAGTTTTTATGCACATATCTGGGCTAAATTTAGTGATAACGTTTTGCTTTATTTTCACATTTTAAATTAATGCTGTTGAATGTTGCTGCATAAAGATAATAAATTGAATGTGAATGTTTGCTGTAGAAAATAGCATTCGAAATGTGATAAACGATGTGCGAGAATATGTTATATGATAGCTGATACATGACTCATTTGCTAAGTGCATTGTTAACTGATGCTGATATGCAACTATTCCAGATACAGAAATGATAAATACGAACCCAGAGGCGTTTTAAGCATTTAATGAGACGCCTTCCATTTTATATGAAAATCAGTAAATATTTTAAATATTTTGCAATTATATGAAATGAGGGACCATTTTACATTTATTATCTCAAGATTTCTTAATTGCTTTTTTACTTTAAATTTAAATTTATGACTCACTTTTAATTGTATAAAATTTACTTTGTAACATTAACTTTAAATTTATTTATTATTAAAAGCTTTTTAAAAAAATAGTGAACTTTGAAAAATGAATTGATTCACATATCAATATTTCATTGAAGAGCGAACAATAATAAATTCATAAAGTTTTATTGATCAAAACTAAAGGTCCAATATTGGTAAGTCATTAGAATAATTCCTTACAAAGCCTCAAAAATATATATCAAATATTATTGATTCAAAATAGATGTGCAAAATCTATTTTCTATTCTATTCTATTTGTTAACTCATTGAAGAACACACAAAAAAATGGTATGAAGTATTGAAATTGGTATTTAAAAAAAAAAAAAAAGAGGTGCCATAAATATAATTTGCATAAGATTATTCCAACAAAAGAGATCTTTACTTTGCTATCCACTGCAAAATACATTTATCCTAGGTCAGTTTTTAGTATAATGAACCCGTTTTTGCTTAGCTTCTGTAACGTAAGCTGTTTAACATTTGTGAAAAACGCAATCAATTGTTATGGAAATGTGAAAATTATACAAATTTGAAATACTATGCACAGCATATTAAATTAAATTTGTATTTTTCACACACAACAATTTGTAAAGCAAGCCTCGCCTTGCGGCATGTGTGTGTGGAGAGAATCGTTGCGAGCTTGGGCAGTAAAATAGATGACATGAAATGCCAGAGACTCCATCTTAGTTGAACGATGATGATGATGATGTGGAGACGACGATGATGATGATGATGATGATGATGATGTTGGCCAGTGGCTGGCCGAAGATACATTTGTAGCTGTATCTGCTGGCGAACGTAGTACAATGTATGTCTGTGACTGACGAAGCATTAAACGAGCGAGCCAAAGAGATGCGGACTAAACAAGACGATTTTGTATCGCATTTCCAGACAACGGGACAAAGCAACAGACCAACAGACAAACAGACAGACAGACAGACTGACTGACTGACTGACAGAGGAACGGGCCAAAAACAGTCACTTCAAACGCACTTGTTGATTGTTTTTTGTTGTAGTTTTTGTTGTTGTTGTTGTTGACTCTTTTCATGTTATTTGTTACTGTCTCGAACATTTCTAATGCTTAACTAAAAAGTTCACTTGTCTGTTTGAGTCGCTGCGGGCTACGGGTCTGCTAACTTGGCCGATGAGCAAGACAGCCAGCAACAATGGAAATGCGTGTAAGTCTTCGTTTTGGTCAGGTGAAAACACTCAAAGTATTTGTGAATGGCATTTTTAATGGATTCGTGCGATTGTTTGTTATAGAAATGCAACAATGCCAAAATGCAACATATGCAATTTGTGTGCTTAATTTAAAACATATTTCTCAGACGCATTTTGCCAGCTTTAGCTGCATTCATCGTGGTCAAGAGCTTATAATAGCCTTGCAGAGGGTCTTTTGGAATATGTTAATCTCATGGTGTCAAACTGAAACGAATTTAAGTTCCGATTAAAGTATAAAAATTCCGGAAAAGATTAAAGTATTTATCCGAACTTGTTTTGTTGTGTTTTTATTTATTTACTTTATTAATTTAATACGAAGCAAAAGAAAATTACGGTAGAGATTCCGGTATTTTCTCAATTTATATTTATTAAACAATTCAGTAATAATTTAAATAAATATTTGGTTAGTGCGATTATTTGTCAAAACTTTTATTAATATTTAAATTTCTCTTATTGATAGAGTTGGTGTACTGGTTTTTTTCCTAAGATATTTAATACTTTGACGAAGCTCAAGCTCAATGGAACCCTAATATTATGTTAAATATGCGACAATAGATGAAATAGTACAACGAAGTTTTATTGCGAATATTACTTGGCCTATCTGCAAGGGTATTTAGTCTTCTATTAATTTCTATTCTGTTTATTTTCAGGCAGGCTCTTGAGTATTTCCACTGATACACCAAGTAATTCTGTCGAGGTAGCCTTTTTTATCTAAAAATTCATTTGAAAATCATATCTGCTGCACATTGCCCAATGGCAAATGTTGATGTTGCTTCTGTTGACGTTGTTGTTTGATGCTGATGTTGTTACGTGTTTGGAGTGTAGTTCGGAATCTGTGTAGATTTGAGATTTGTGCAATTTTCACACAATTGTTTCGCATTGCATGTCGCTTTAAGTGGTTACAGTAACTAATTTGATAATTCATTAAACAACGACCGCAATTCAAAATGCAATTGGGTCAACTACAAAATGGGTCAGACGGATGCCGACTCTATGAATATGTATAAGACGTATTTATACATTTATTTATTAATTTGCATATATGCAACTGGTTAATGAGCCAACTAAGTACATGTTAAAGTGCTGTTTGCCACATGAGGCATTTGTTGGCTTTGGTCGTTGTTTCGCACAGCTGGCAATCGCTTAATTAATAATTGGACATGTTTATATGGCAAATATTTTGCATGCCGCCCAGGGCTTGATTGATGCTGTTGCCTTTGAGGTTCAACTTGAGGTGGCGATGATGTTTCTGTTTGTGTTCGCCTCGGGCATGAGAAAGGGAAATTTTTCTTTTTTATTATGATTTTTTTTTTTAATTTGTGTATTAATTACACGCAGATGTATCAATTTGACTCTTACTAACGGTTTCACACCGCACATTTTCCACACACAATGATCTGTCGATTCATTGAAAAATTAGAAAAAAAAAGAAAAAAACCAACTAACAAATCAGCAATTGTAGCTGCTTAGGGGCCCATAAAACGAACGGAAGTTGGAAACGTCTTTTGCCACTTGGCTCTTTAATATTGTTAACTGATGCTGGCCGATTGGTTTTGCTTTCTGCTTTGTTTGTGGTGCGGCTGCTGCTGCTGTTACTTAAGTAATTTTTTTTTTTTGCTCTGTACGTAAAAGTTGTTTTCTCAAAATTGGCAGCTGGCAGCGTTAATGAAAAATCAATCGATCCGCCAAGTCAGCAGCGGAAGCAATTCCAACTCTTTCCGTTTCAAGTTTTTTGCTTTGGCTTTTTTTCACACGCACACATCACACACATCAGTGTTGCATTTGCAGTTCAATGCCAAAGCTGAAAACTAACGACATTGACACTCGCCCTGTCCCTTGTCCACTTGTACACTTGTTGTTCTTGTTCACCCTGTTGACACTTTTCGTCATTTTATTGCGCTCTCATTTGTGTGTGTTGCTGTGTGTTTGTGTGCTTTGCGCATGAGTCGCTGGCTTTAGTTTTTAACACTGACATATCGCACGCTCCAGTGACCCACTCTGGGAGAGTGCACTACACACATACACACACACAGACACACCTGCGAAAGGCTCCAGGGTTGCATTATGGCTTTTACTCCCTCCCTGTTCATGAGCCCTTTTTATCACCAGCTTCGCTGTTGTTGTTGTCGTTGTCGTTGTTGTGTTTGCGCTTCAACGATTTCAGTTTTGGCTAAGGTTCACTTATCACTGCCTCTGGCACGACACACGTTTTCGACTATTGTTTTGCAGTCAACAACAACAGCAGCAATTACAAATTGAGTGTCACATTATAAATAATATTAATAATAAGAATAACAATTGTTGCTTTTATCACTTGGCATACATTTCTCTTGAGTGCCGCTCAATTCAGCTCTGCTCTGCCGTTACGTGAGCACCGCGCAAAGTTTTAAACGCGAATGAGAGTCGTCGACGTCGACGCTTTGAAGCTGAGCTTGGTGTTTGGTGCTGCTGCTGCTGCTGCGCGTTTCTGCATGTTACGCTCTTTCTCTCAAGTGCACACACTCTCTCTCTCTCTCTCTCTGTCTCTCGGTCTGCCTGCTGTTTTGTTTGCTGTTGATGTTTAGAGTCGCATTCAACAGCTGGCACAGGCAAGCATCAAAAATAACACAAAATAAGCCGCAAATTTAATTTTCTTGTTTTGTTTAAATTTTTGAGCCGCATGACAAGTTTTGGGCCAAGGGGTTGCAGCTTGGGGTTGGTTAAGCAGTCAAACCAGCTAAATTCAAGGGCAGCGCATGACCAGTGTGAAAATACACACATACTCGTACATGCATACTTCGCTAACTTATACGCACTTCTTCTTTTACACACACGCACACACATACACACTCTCTCTCTCTTATTTAGTATTTGCAAAGCTTTCTGCTGCTGTTCTTTTGGTCAAACGAGACCAAAACTTAACGGCGACACATTAATTTGTATGCATAAGGAAGCAATGAAGATGGGAAGTGCAAAAAAAAACCTGACAGAGAGAAAGAGAGAGAGATAAAAAATAGTAACCAGTGCTGTATTCGGTTACAACACAAGTTCAGTTAGCTGAGCAAAGAAGCCTCGCTGTAAATATGGATTGGTCAAAATGAATCGGGAAATGCCCTACGCCAAAACCAAGTCCGAGTCCGAGTCTGAGTCCGAGTCTGAGTTGTCCAAGCAAAACCAAAAGCAAGCAGCGACATGCACGGAATGGAATATAGGAAGCGTTTAACTACCTATGAAAGACATTTGATACGTCAGTCAGCCCAACAATAGTGACAGCAAAAGCAACAACGACAACGATATTTACAGTACACTCACACAAACACAAACACACTCGCACACACATACACTTACACTTACACAACACATACACACACGCACTCACTCGTAGTGTTTATTTTTCTCCACCTTCTTTTTTTTGCATTTATTTTTTCTTCTATTTTGTGTGTATATTTTTATTTGAGTCAGACTCGCACAGCTGCCACTGCCACAGTTGCTAACACAGCAGTTGCCAGTGGTCAACAGCACCGGCACATTGCACCTGACACGGGCCAACAACAACAACAACTGACTGAGTTTTTGACTCGTCTTAGTTTTGTCCATTTCGTCGAATATTTTTCCGCTCACTTTTCTATCGATTTGGTATTGTACATAGCTTTTTTTATATTTTTATTTTGCCTTTGTAAAAAAAGAAGAAAACTGCCGTTGCTTGAGGCCTGGCTAATTGCTGACAAAATGGCCCATCATCATCCTGATGACGATGATGACGATGATGAAAATCACTTAGCACTAAGCGTGGAATGCAAGAAGAACTCGATTGACCGTTATGACTAGTCTCAATGCGGAAAAAGTGTAGAAATGGTGATGAAGAGCAAAAATTAAATAAAAAGCAAATAACAACAAAAAAATCAAATTTATCAAGAGCGAATTCTGACTGGCAAGCAAATCTTGTGCGAGATCTTCACACCCGACGACATAATTATTCAATGGTCAATCAAATTTGCCATTTGCCAGCTGGTGAAAGTCATTTAAAAGCCACTTTCAGTGCTTGATCAATATTGGCTTCAGTTTATTGGCTTCTTGTGATGCATCATTTAATGGTTATAGCCAATTTTTTTTATAGTTTTGATTTATGCGTGAGAATTTTGGCCTAGGGCGGTGGTTTATAAATCATTCTCAATTTAACTCAAAAACTATTGTTTATTTTCGACAGAAAAGAAATTTAAGTTGAGGGATTTTTAAGGTCAACAAATTTACATTCGCATCAATTATGACAATCCGAATTTTTGTTTGATTGCGAAAAATATAAAATTTAAGCCAAATAGGTAAAGAATTTATGGTTATGGAGTTAATCGACAAGTGCACTTAAAAGCAGTTTTAATTTTATGCCATTGATAACGCGAATCAAACTTTGACGGCCAGCAGCAACAAGTGCTTGAGCACGAAGCACCCTGTGCATTTACAGAGAGCAGCAAAAGTTATGCTGCATATTTTTAGGCGCCGCTCTTAAAAAGTGCTCAGAAATAGACATTTATGGAAGCCAATAATAAACGTGTTTTAATAAAAAACAACAATTTTGAATAAATATAAATGGCATGCCATTTGTAAGATTATGCTGATAACATATTGCCTTTTGCCTTTTGTTTGTACCTGCGCATTGGGAAGCGTGAAGAGAGAGAGCGAGGAGCGCAGCTTCCACAGCATCCAACAGCTGTTGTGTGGAACTTGAGGATGTCCTATAAAATGGCCAATGACAACAGCATTTGCAGTAGTCCTGTTCAGTGTTTCCCACAAAGGTGTTGGCAGCAACAGCAACAGCAGCAATTCAAACACAATTCCCTCAGCGACAATTAAAAGCGATTCTGCAGTTTTGCTGAGAGAGCTCTGTGCAAAAAACAGCAGCAACGTGTTAATTGCCAACGAATGCCAAGTGGCAAGTGAAAAAAGAAAGCAAATAAAATAAAATAGCAAGGACATTGTCTCGTGCGACACTTTAATAAATAAATGTCATTCCCATTCAAAAGTGGCGCGATTGCTTGAAAACTTACGCACACAAATAAACGCACGCACACACGCACGCACGCACACGCAGACACACACATAGACGTCGGCATTTTACCGCGCTTTTGTGCTGGCTGCAGCAGGGGTAAGTTAAAATAGAGGAGGAAGAAGCAGAATAAAAAGAGTAGTTAAATTCTGATAAGTGCTTTTGCTTTTTTATTTAATTGTTATTAAGAGCAATGGCAATTGCATTAGCTACGAACGCACCAAGGAACGACCTTTAAGCCTTGCTGCTGTTGTTGCTAAAGCTCTGTAACAGAAATGTGCACCTAGCTACCAACAACAAATAAAAATAAAAACACGTGCTTGGCTCGCAAACAAAAAAGAAAACTAAAATCCATAAATTGATTTTTCAGCATGCATCGCTTAATTTATTTTCTTTTTCATAAGTATATTTAGCTCAAGATTAAGAACAAGCTGTGGAAGAAGCAGCAGAAACAGAAGCAGAAGCATTGCAATTCCCAGGTGTCTTCGCTAGACGATTTGCCAAAGCACGCAGAACAACCGGTTGACTTTGTGTGTATCTGCGTGTGTGTGTGTGTGTGTAGGAATGCTAGCACTCTCCCTCTCTCTCTCTCTTCCTTTTGGCTAGCCTCAGACTGGTTCAGCTTTTGAAAAGCTTCACGCGCTGACGACAAAATCAGTTGTCTGTGTGGCTGCGAGTGTGTGTGTGCATGCTCGCAGCATTTCGTCTCTGTATAAGAGTGTGTGTGTGTGTGTTTTGTGTCTGTAGCGTGAATTTTTGTGACGCAATGCTCGGAGGTTTTTGAACTAAAGTACTTCCCCCGCCTGTCTTACACTCCGTCTCTTCCCTCTCTCCCTCTCACTCTCTCTCTCTATCTCTGTCAGTCACTCTTGCAAGCCCTCCCTGTGAAGAGCTTAAGCGTTGAATGCCCAGCAATATTTAAGCATAACAAGCAAGGGAGTTTTAAACCAAACCTTTAATCACCAGGAAGGCAATAAAGTGCTGTGGCAACACTATGCAAGTATATGAAAAAGTTGTAGACACGTAATTTGGCGTCGCTTGCAATAATAATGATAATTCACTACGACAGGGTCAAAATATTGATTGCAGTTAGAAAGTGGGGCACTCTTTCCGTTAGTTTTAGTTGACTTCAACCTGTGCGCAGGGTGAATAGAAAATGTATTTTGTATCAATGAGGATGCGCTCGACTGAAGAGTGCACTGAATTAAGCGACTACAACAAATCTGGAGCTAAATGCGACCAACTCGCCACAACAATAAATAAGACGCCATAAGACAAAATAAAAATAAAGAAAATAGACTAACGAGCAGCACATAAATAACACAACAGCCAACATAACAGAGTGCAGTCGCCATGGCCAAAAAGGATGCGATGCACAACGCCAAATGAAAGCCCAGCGCACAATGTGAAAAATGAGCCAGTCGCTTGGCTAAACTGAACTGAACTCAACTCGACTGTCATTGAAGTTAATTACAAATGTCCAATTAGGAAACCGACAATGGCAGCAAAGTGCCGGCCATCAAATGCAAAAGCAGTTCGTCTTTCGCTGCAATTAAAGCTGCATCTGGCCGCAAAAATTAGAAAACACAAAACGAAAAAAAAAGAAAACAAAAAACTGGAAAACTGCAAACTAATCAAGATGCGAGCGCATATGAAATGAATGGTCAAAATGCAGATGCCGCAGCAGAGAAACAGGCAGCAGCAGCAGCGGCAGCCCTGAAATTGCATAATACGACATCCGTTGCCACTTGAGCAGTCACCGTAACCAGAAAGCTCAAACTGCTTCACTCTGCAATATCCTGCAACTGCAATGCTTGAATTAATCAAGCCTAGCAGCATGCAACGATTTTTGATCTCAATATTCTGGCAGATTGGCCTCATTCGGTTTGCGCTCGCCACAAGAATTTCAAAAACGCTGAAAGCGATTTGAAATTTACTAACAATTCATCAGTATTTAAATATATAGTATTCTATAAAAAACTGGAATGTAAAGCATGATTAATTTGTATAAACATATCTTATATATTATGATATATTTATATATGAGGATATATAAAGTAACAATCAGATTTAACTTCTTTCTTTAAATATTCTTGTAATTCAATACTAGAAAGCAGTTTTCTATTAATATTGGTACAGACTTTTTCGTATAGTTTTCTATATGCGCATTTAGTGCAAAACTAATAAGTTTGTATATATATATACATATTTTTCTATATACAAATAAGTACTCTGTAATGTTAATTTTTTCTTATTTAAATATTCCTGCAGATTCCCACAAATGAAAAATTTGTTTAAGACTTGCTTACATTATTGCTATACGAAAAAATGTAAATAATAATATTGATTTATAGCTTATTTTCAAAATATTCCTTCAAAATCACACAATTAAACGCTAAAATGAAATTCTTAATGAAAAATCACTTGTCTGGAATCTTGAAAATAAGCGAGGCTTGTCAACAAAGCCATTAATTCGGTTTATTGCAAGCCATTAGGATAATCCCTACTTGTAAATGTACATCTGCAGATTGTGGGTGTTGTGTCATTATTTGCTAAGATTTAAATGAGTGTATAAAATAAGTGAAATATGAGCTGCTAAATTATTGTGATGAATGTGCAGATATTACTCACCGTAGGCAAGTTAAATACCCACTATGCCCCTATCCGAGTACTTGTTACCATCCCAGCCATAACAACTAAAGCAAAACTCCGGACGTCAGCTGTCTATATAATAAATGCAGCGGCGCCTGCTGTCTCGAAACTTGCCTGATAATTGGAGAATTTGAGAATTGCGATGCGCAAAAGACTGTGCTACGCTTTTGTGTGTCGCTTTGTCGCTTTGTCGGTGGGAAAGTTTGAGCCAATAAAATAAAATTTATGGTAATTAATCTAGCTTATTACCAACTGAATGCCCCGCTGGGCCTGCGGCGGCTTGCCACGTCGCACAGCAAAGATAAAATGTCGGAGGCACAAAGCAGCTACACAAATTTTTTAATTAATAAATAAATGTTGTGGAAATTATGTAGCATTTGAGGAGACGCCCCGTAATTATGAGATTTGCTGGGTCTTAAGCGACCACTTGACAAATGCGTGCAGCGGAAATCGCACTCGAAATTACTCAGATGCCAGCACCCACCCACATACACCACCTGTATCCACCCCTCCACTCCCTCAGGGCTATTAATGAGGCGCCTCATTCACAAGTGTGCAATGATGGGAGAGACGAGGTGTCTGCCTGGCCTTGTAAACTAATGCCCTCAAAGCAACTCGAAGAAGCTAAGGTCAACAGTGATTGCTTGATTCAAATGCAAAACCCTAAAAGCATAGGCAAAGCTGCAAAATTACTTCATTTCAGATTGAGTCTGCTTATTTTGGAGGAAGTCAACTGGTCTCAAGTATATTTAGCTCTTACTTTCTAGGTTCTTTGAAGCAACTCAATTCATATACGATTGGTATGATGAATATGCCCTGCTTGAGTAAAACTAAGCCAAAAATTAAAGTACACAGATCATTTACTCTTGAGTTATTTATTTTATTATTAAACATTATTTTCTTAACATTTTCCATGTATGTTTTAGGCAGTTTATATATTTGTATTTTTCAGACAACAGTTAAACTCTAGCATTGCAGTAGAGAAAGCATTTTATATTATAATTTCTTTCCAAATTTCCGAGATATTTTTTAGAAATATTTTCTTTTATTAAAAATAGATATCTGAAAAATTTTAAAATTCCTTTCAAATCTTAAGAATTTGTGTTCGTATTTTTAGAAATGCTAGTTTTCACTTTATGGCGATTTTCCAAATTTCAAACAGATTTTCTTTTTCTGCATTGATGTTGTGCACAGATTGTAAGGATCGAAGATGTCTCCTTCTGCTAACTTCTCTTTTAGCCACAGGGTATACAAGAAAAAAAGGAGCAACAAATTGCGTTCCACATTTATATATAAGAAATATATTTATATCTATATGAACGTCCTCTTCGGTTTTTTCATTTAATGGTGCCATAAAATATTCATTTAACTTTTGGCCCAAGGCGCCGACTGAAACGTGGTTTGATTTAATACGCAGCTAAGAGTTATAAAAGTAATACTTGTGATGGGCTTTTAGCCAAATGATTAAATGGCCACAAGCTTGTAAGGAATGAGGTGGCAAGAGCCATTTTATAAATTGTTCGCAATAATATCTGAGCTGCAGTTTAATTCCTTTGGGCATCATCAGCTGCAGCTGTTGGCTACTGGCGAGTCCTGTTTAATTGGACGCATACTAGTCCACAGGATAATCCTCGTCCGAGTGCGAGTCCTCATCTGTGTCCAAATACTCGTGAATAATTGCCTGGCAGGCATTCGCACTGACAAATTGCATTTGGAATTCATGTGAAACTTACAGCAAGACAAAGCGCTGCAAACTCTCGACAATTGGCAACTGCTGAGCAGAAAGTGGCAACTGCATGAGAAATGCGGCAATCAGGAATCGGTCTGTGAGTTTTGCTGCATGCACACATTCAAAGCAGCAAACTATAATTGCCACACATTACACAAATCCATTAGGGATACCCTGCCAATAAACCGCATCAATAACTGATTAGAATTTCCAACTGAGAACTGTTTAGTATGATTGCTTTTGAATATTGGTTAAGTGTTCAAAACATGTGTTTGTAGAATATTTTGAGGCATCTCAAAATTTCATAAATGCAGTATTCATTGAGACCATGACCAAAATATATGTCACTTTGAAATCGATTTGGGTTATGAGATTGAAAAGTTTTTACTAAGATGTGACTGTTGAAAGTTTTAAGCCATCTTCATTTCGACTGATGGATTCTATAATTTGGGAACCGTATCTATCGAATATATACCCAATCTGTCAGGCAGACATTCTTAGAAAAGTTTTCAGAATTCTTTTAACTAACCTCATTATTCAGAAAGTAAATTTCTAAAAATGAATTTTGTGTCTTTTTTAAAAGCCAGGGTTTTTCTTTTCTTAATTCTAAATTACATTCTTCTAAAATGTAGAGAAAAATATGTGTAATTTACAGGCTATTTTTTTATTAAATGTCTGCACAGGACTCTGACGTTAGCTGTTTAGTTGCTTATATTATTAAATATTGGTATTTTAAGATTTCATGTAAACAAAAATTGTAGACATATTAATAATTTTATTTAAGTTTTTGGAAAATAAGAAATATTAGAAATGGGTGATTTTATTTCTGAGTATAAGAAACATCGAAAATCGTCGAGAAAAACACTTGACTTAATCGGATAATTCTCTGGCTTCTCAGCCATAGTCAGATAGACTAACGAACATTTGCGATAACTTTAACTTTGCACGACGTGCCGAATAAGGCCAAAATCCAACTGTTAGACACGTTTTCGCATAATGTGCAACAACAGCACACGTTTGCACCATATCAGAGATTAGGCTTAAAGTTGTTATTTATACACGGAATACTTCTACACACATAACAAAAGTTTTCCTTTCATTTTCAACCGTTTACGACACTGTCTAAAAATAGGTTATAGAAGGCATCGTATAAATGCTAATTTCTATAATTCCCCTGGCAAGCCGAGCTGCAACTCTTTGTCTCGTTCAATAACAGCTGAAACCTATGGCAAAATCTATATGCATAAGCGATTTGCATGCCAAGCGCCCTTTCACCGACTGGGATAATTATGGGTTTTTTTGCTTGACAGGTTAAGGTAGTTATCTTTTAATTAGGGGCGAGAACCGGTGTTATAATGGGTGTGTTTTATTTAAATGCCTATATGCTTTAAGCCAACGTGATTGATTTAAGTGGAATCGCTGATGGAGGGGATTTACGCTTGCCTGGCTACAAATAATGCGATACTTATACTAATAAAGTAATACACGTCTGTCATATCGATGATGATGTCTCAAATAGTTGGCAAATCGCATGTTAGGGGGCTAATCAGTACTCGAACGGCGATTTCGTTATCTTTTGAGAGAGCTTTATTCGCATGTCGTCGATTAGCCTCTCTTGGGTTGATAAGCATGCCAAACTCAATGCTGAAGGAAGGGTAAAGGGGAAAGGCAGACGAGATAAGCGACACACCATCATACAATATATGGTACAATCTAAGGAAAGATTTCTTTTGCTCGCGCGACGTCTCTGTCAATATTTACATTACAAGTAATCCAAAAAAAAATATAAATAATAATTCGCCTTAATCGAATAATGACCCCCCACACGAAAAATACTCACACTTTGGACTTGAAACTTTGTGTCTGGGTACTCGGTACGATTCCCGAATCAACCAACACACAACGAGGAAGTTCCCGCCGGCAAATTATTCAATAAAACAAAATGACGAGAAAGCAGACCGTATGCAAATTGATGATTGTGTTTAGCGGCGGAGAAGCGATATGAAATGCATGGGAAAGGAAAGGAGAGGAGAGGTGAGCAGAGGATAGAAGAGGAGAGCTCGCAGCGAGCGAAGAGAGGCTCAAAACAAAAAGTGTAGTGAAGTTGTTGGTAAAGAAAACGAGCGATGAATTTGGATTTATAATACTGAGAACGGAAAGAATTACAAATGTGTGACTAAATTGATGTTTTTGCATTGGAGTGTGAATCAGCCGGGCATATGTGGGATACAGTGAGCACTCGTTAGCGACGAATTCTGGTATATTGTTTCACTCTACGGTGTATTCACTGTGTGCACAAATAAGAACGTGTTTTTGACGGGGGTTCCAGCAGTTAAACCACATATAACATGCACATCCACAAATAAGTATATATTATAAGTACATATGTATTCAAGTGGCCAAGTGGCCAAGTGCATACGTTGTTGTACGGTGTACGGTGTACGGTGGGTGCAGAAAGTATGCGGCCAACCTGTTTGCCGTAAATTTGTATAAATGAGCACGTTGCACGTCGCAACATTTAATATATTGTTGGTGTGCAATTGATTGCACTTGAAGCTCAGCAAATTGAATACCCACCGAGGTGCAGTGAAGCGAGCTTAAAGCTTTAAATCATCATTAACAGTGTAACCAGAGCTTTAAGAGTTATTAATTGTGTTGTTTATTAAAGCTAAAAGTTTGAAAAACTGTCAAGCTTTCAGCATTAAGTGCAATCAATTACCTTGCAATAGAAATGCACTTTCCGAGTTGTCAGACGAACTAACTTTCTCTTAAGTGATTCATTTCTGCATCCCCAAAGAAATTCTATATTGC
Organism: Drosophila basisetae; assembly: GCA_035041595.1. NCBI lineage: Eukaryota > Metazoa > Arthropoda > Insecta > Diptera > Drosophilidae > Drosophila > Drosophila basisetae. The sequence continues at coordinate 16,556,246 of JAWNLB010000144.1, read as the reverse complement.
TAAAATAAAACGAAATAAACAAAAGTAATTGGCTTAATTGCAACTCTGCAAATTAACTCAACGAACGAAAAAAAAAGAAATGTTAAGCAAAATATTATTCTTAATCTGCACGAAAAATAGCTTTAAGCAATTCCAGTAATGAAATCAACATAAAAAGTGTTCAGACAGGAGTTGAGTCCTTTGAGTGTGCTGAAAGAATTGCTATTGGTGAATAAAATGAAAATAAACAGATTTAATTGGCTTAATTGCTTATCTGTTATTTAAATCAACTTGCCAAAGAGTTTGTAAGCAAAATATTATTCTTAATATGCATGATAAATAGCTTTAATGAATTCTCGTAATGAAATCAACATAAAAAGTTGTTTTGAAGTTTTAATTAGTTGTTTACCTTGCTGACTATGCCCACTGTGAAATCAAGTGTACGCGCGTGTGTGTGTGTGTGTGTGTGTAGTTAGTATGCCTGCTCAAAGAATCAGCTGCTTACAACAATAATAATAATAATAATAATAACAACAACAGCAGCAACAACGACAAGTGCACATTTTGCAAAGTTGATTTTATATCAGTCACTGAGCGACGTTTTTCGGATTTAGTTTCAGTTTCAGTTCGCCCGTCGGCGCTCTCAAAACGTCACCGATTTCGCTCGTTCTCGAGAATTTCGCGAACGTGTTCCATTTGGAATCGATAGGCTCGTTTTGGATGTTTTGGCCTACCTTAAGGTTTTCTTATTACGTCTTATTTTTGGGTTTTTTGACTCACGACTCGAATCCGAACTGAAATAAAATACGTGCGTTGCTCCCACAATGAGACGAAAAACAACTTCTTGATGACTTTTTGGCTGGCAGCATACAGAACTCCCCCACATAGTGAAAATAAAATCAAGCTAGTCGCGCGCGTGGTGAGTGCTGGTGTTTTGTACAACATATAAATACATTTGTATGCCTTATATTTTGTGATTATTGTTGGGAAAGCGTGCTGCCCGTGTGATATTTTGGTTGTTCTTTGCCTCTGGCCGTTATCGTTCGTTTGCCTCAACGACTGCTTGTTGCTTTGTGCCGTCTTCTTTGTCTCTTGCTTGCTCTCTGTTTATTTTCGTGTATTAATCATCGGCATTCAGCCCCGTCTTACTCCAGACGCAGTCAGCTGTTCAACACTTTATCTGCGTGCTTAACGAAAATGATGCCAGACAGCGTGTTATGGGAGTTATCTCAATGTTAATTTAGTATCTCTAAATGGTAGTTAGCCCCCAATTGAAATCTAAATTCAAATCACAATCGAATTGCTGGCATGCATAAGCAAACAATGCTGCAACATTTCCACCTCATTAGAGGCAATTTACGCAGCCAAAAATAAATAAAAAATAATAATAAGTAAATTGTGCATTTGGGCAGGCAAATTGATTTAAGTGCAGTCATTAACAAAGTTAAATCAATTAGGGACTGCGGCGGTTTTCATTCGGCACGCGACTTTGCCAGCGATTTAATTGCGCTTTAGGGCGAAGCTGAAACAAAACTCGTGCGCACTTTATGCAGTTCCATGCAATTTTTCACATAGCTAAAATGATGCGATGAACAACATAAATTCGAATCGCACGAATCCGTTCCCAGAGGCACTCGAGCTGAAATTTGTGTGGCTCATAAAAGTCGGGCAGTTGATTGTTTTTTGGGCGCAACAAGTATGCATGCTGTATCCCAAAATCCCCTAACCCCTAACCACAATTGCTGCCGCCCTTCCCATATTCCCTGCATACATATTTGGAATGCCAATTCTATTGCAATCGCAGTCGCAAGTCCCCAGCCAAATCCCTGGCTCTGATTTGATTCAATGAGCTCATTTATGTTGCCTGCGCTCGCAATTTCAATGTCAAAGTACGTAAGACTACAAGAACAACGGTGAATGATTGTTTGTTTAAATGTGAATTTAAGCACGAATGCAAATGAACACTTTGCCCTAATAGCTCAATGAATGTGCACAAAACCAAACAAAACAAATACCGGGCTTAATCAATCTTTGTAAATCATTTCGTATGCAAAAGCACTTTTTGTAATGGCTAAAACTAGTTCAATCACACATTGAATTGCCAAAGGGAGAGTAGGTAAATTATATGTATATTTTGATTTATCGATTGGATGTTATTGGGCAGTATAATTTCATAGGTTCAGTTTGCCATTCTAGAGAATATTTCAAATTTGCAACTCATTGAAGGAGAATAAATGGAGTATATATGTTCTTTACCAGCATCACTAGTCAAATCTATATCCAAAATTGTTGTTTGTATTTCTTTCTTTTTCACAATTTAGCTTCAGCTAAAATTGACGGGATAATAATTACTAGTATAGGAATAATGAATTATCAATACGATATCGATATCGATACGATATGTTGCGTATATAAAACCGTGTGTATAAATTCTTCAGTGACTTAAGACTATCTATATAAGGGCTTAAGTCAACAGAATTTGCTACATCCTAACTCGAATTAATTATGTAAGCTCAAAGCACATAAAGCCAAACAATAATTTTATGTGTAGTTAGAAAAGAACGGCTGCAAAATAATCCACGAGCAGCTGTGGTTTTAAGGGGGTGTGGTTGGGAGCCTTCCATAATGTCTGCTTGTATTATGCTGGCTTTTGTGGGCGTACAAGAAATGTTTATGCCAGTTGTTAAAACCGTCGTATACGAGTACGAGCACGTATGTGCCTGGATACATATGTACATATATATATAAATATAAATGTTTATATATATGAATACGAGTGTGCGTGTTTATTGCTGTTACAAAGTCTTTACAATTTCAAACCCACAAAGCCTTATCAAATACGCAGCAGTTGGAAGAAATGTGTAAAAAAATATGTTGCCTATTTTTAGGCAGCGACATTAAATAACTGCACTGATTTGTGTCTGCATGTTCTTTTATCTATTTGACAGCAATTTTAAACAATTTCAGCTACCAAATAAACTGCCCAACTCAAGTACAGTAAATAAACAACGACACCACCGAAGCAACAGCGAGCCAAAGCACACACACAACCGCCCATAAAAAGAGAAAATAAACGTGAATGAAACTGAATTGATATATAAAATCAAATACGTATTTATATATATTTAGTAAATGGATCTGAAACATAGCGCCACCAGCGTCGTTGAGAGCGCCGATTCGTATATAGCAACGAGTAAATCAACAGACATGATCACGCACAAGGATAAGGAGAGCAAAGCGCCCAATGCTCCACCCGAAGGTCAGTCTTCTAAATAATAGCTCAAATTGTAATCGGATATTTATACAGGCTTTGTCCGCGCAGCTGACATGCATGTCAGGCACACAAATCTTTTCGGCATAAGCTATGCTCAATAGATGTATGCTCATATGTTCATGTGTAACCACACATTTGCATGCAAAACACTTTACGTACACACACACACACACACGCACACACACACGCACGAACACAAAGCGGCCATTTTGACTTAACTGCACCTCAAGGTATGCAATAGTTTTGTTTGCTTTCACTGATTTGCGTGCACCGCATCGCAAATGTACTTTCGCAGCTGTGTGTGTATATATGTGTATGTGTGTGTGTCAACTAAAAATAACAAATATCAAAGCTGTCCTTCTGCATTTTCAATGCCATGCAACTAAACTAAACTAAACTAAACTAGGAAAACGTGAAAAAATTGCTTAAGTTCGAATTATACGAAGAGAAGTTATCCTGTACAGAGTTTTAGAGTAATAAACACATGTAACCAGTGCTTAATAACTGATTAATAAATAAATAAATAATGTTGTTTATTGCACTTAACTAATATTAAGTAATTAATATGCATATAAACATGGTGGTTTATTAGACTCTTTTACTCTGCCGTAGTGTTTATAAATATTATTTCTTAGTTAAAGAACTAAAGATAAGATACACAATTGCATAATAAATATGGTTGAATCATAAAGATAGGGTATACACGATTGCATACAAAACGCACTGATTGCAGCATTTGAGATTGACTTTAAGTGGATATTAAGAATACTATTTTAATGTATATAATCGAGTAGATGATAAAACATGCCAGACTTACTAACTAAATGTCGTCGCAACTATAATACTCCACTATATTTACAGGCTACAGAGTATACAAATACGAGTATAAGCTGTCTAGCGTAGTGACGAGGTTTTTCAATTGAAACAAGAGCTGTAATAGAAATGGTTAAAATTAAAATAAAAAGAATAGTTTGCGTTGGTTTGCCGCAGACTGAATGCCCTTACAATGCTGGCTGAGATATGTCGGCTACACTAAGCAAATGTTAAGCTATATCCTAGGATAAATAAAGGAACTAATTTCCTTTTGATCGTAAGTGATTTCATAATATTTTGTAAGCAAGTTAGCATAACATCCTCGGGGCATATGAGCTGTCAGTCAGAGTGAGCAATCAGACAAAAGGATCTCAAATGCACAATATATATATATATATATATATATACAGTACACAAATCTGATATGCCAGTCAGATTTGCAAGTAACCTGTTCACTAGTACAGTTAATCTGATGCGTCTGTGCTTCTGGCTGCAGCCTTGTGAGTGCAACAACTAAAAACCCATTCGGTTGCATATCAAGTGGCTTTTACCTGTAATAATGTATAGCTGGATGTGTGTGTGTGCGTGTGTGTGTTGAGTGTATGTAATATGTCTAGTTTGTTGTATTTTTTCAGGGTATAAGGTCTATGCAAGACGCTGGGCGGTGCTCATACTCTTTGTATTCTATTCAGCCTCCAATGCCATGCAATGGATACAATACACCATTATCAACAATATAATAACACGGTAAGTGGTTACGGTGGTGCAGGTGGTGCTATGCAATTCACCGACCACCGAGCTGGGGACTTGATTTACTATCAACGTCTCGGCACATTCAATTAAAACTTTCCTTCAAGCTCATTAAAGTGGAGCACAGTGGGGCACAGAGTTTGAAGCTGCAACTGTCAGAAAGTTCATTTTGATGTTGTTTGTTGCAGTTACTATGGCATCAGTGACAAGTGGGTCGACTGGACGTCTATGATTTATATGATATTGTATATTCCGCTCATATTTCCAGGCAGTTGGTTTCTCGACAAAGTGGTGAGTGAGGCACGCAGCTTAACAATTGTTTTGCGTTTTCTTTTTTTTTATGGTTTATTGTTAGTGGGATTGATTCGGTTTCTGGTTGATTTTCCATCAGGGATTGCGCATTACGGCGCTGGTTGGCATTGTGGGCACTTGTATAGGCGCTTGGATCAAGGTCTTCTCGGTGGACCCATCTTTGTTCTATGTCAGCTTCATTGGACAGGCAATTGTCGCGCTTGCACAGGTAATCCTGCTAACCCTCATCTCTTAATTTAAGCTCACTTTCAGCTGCATTTCTCATCAGGTTTGCATTTTGTCGCTGCCCGCACGTCTGGCAGCCGTTTGGTTCGGACCCGACCAGGTTTCCTCGGCCACCAGTGTTGGCGTCTTCGGCAATCAGGTAAGTAAAAGCTGCAACACGAATTTAAATTAAAAGGCGTAAATTACGCATTCGTCCGCTGTTCCGGATTAAGTTTTTTTGTTAGCGCTTTTCATTACATAACTTTTTCGAGGATGTTTGGCTAAAATTTGCATAGACAAGAAAAGGGCTGAACTGCAGCAGTGTTTTGGCCAGATTGATGCGAAAGGCTTAGCTGACATGCCAAAATGACATTGCAGCGTTTTTTGCTCCATTTTAGCTCTATTTTATATCTTGTGTGGGGCAGACACATTTCCGGCCAGCGGAAATGGCTATTTGCAGCCCCATTTCTCCCACTTCTGTATTACATGATTCGACCATTTACCGCCAAAATTGCCAAACCCCAAGAAAAAAAGAAAAATAGTTAGGATTAACGACTAAGAGATTTCCTGTAAATGAGGAATAGGCTTGCCAAACGAATTCAATCCAAGAATATTGCACTAATTTTTGCAATTTATAATTGAGCATAAATTAGAACAGACCAAAATGGAAACGGAAGTATTTTGTCAAAAACGGAAAAGGAAATCACCATTTAAATGTTTTGAATATATTCTTCATTTTATGTTGCTCACTGATCGGAGGTGCATTTTTCAGCTTTACATACATTTGCACACAAAAACTTCTTTGACCCATTTGAGATGGCTGCACGGGTGGCCAAACGGCAACTCGAGATTGCTGCAGAAACGACTTGGACAAAACTAAGCAAACTGATTGCACAGCTCATTGCATCAGACACGAATGCAAATAGGGCTGCCAGGTAGAGCAAAAAATACAGTCTTCGCAGAGCATTTTCAATTTATTCGACTGTGAAAACAAACGAATGGAATTGACCTATTCAGAGTGTCAGAGTGTCAGAGTGCCAGAGTGTCAGAGTGGCAGAGTGTGTGCTGTCCACAAATGAAAATGTCACTTAAAGGTTGCAACTGGCAACTCTTAACTCGTGCAACTGCATAAGTTAATTGAGGCGACGCCTTAGCTGACCACTGTTGAGGTTTCATTGTGAAACCGGAACTCGGTGGGGCATGCCTCAGTTAATTGTGGTACGCAAGTGTTGTCGTACTAAAATGCAATTAGATTGTGGCTTAAATGATAAAAGCCATTTAATGCCAACACTCTTGCAGCGGCAGCATACGCCTAATTACATCAATAATGAATGCAACAAACTTGCAACTAATTAACGCAACACTTTGTGGCGCAGTTAAGACTTTAACGAACAACTTTAGCGAACAAGACTTAAGCACACTTTGAAGTGCACTTTTTGCAGACAGCATTTCTTATAAGTGAAATTTTTCCACATTCTGCTTGAATTAATTATTAAAGTCTTTAAACGAAATGAGTCATGTATTTTATAAGTGAGAATCATACTTTTAATGTTTGTTCAATTAGTTCTAATAATGTATTGTGATCAAACAGTTCCATATATACTATAAAAGTGCATAAGATAGGCTTATCCCGATCCCGAAACTTGGAACTCATCCTTCGACGGATTGTTTTCATTAAAATTTGTAGCTTCAAAACTGAGTGAAAATATGAAGGGAAATGGTTAAATTGACTCGGCTTTTGATGCTGATAAAGAATAAGCAGAAATATATATACTTTATGGGATTGGAGAAAAAATGCAGAAAAATGCGGATCTCTAAATAAAAGATATAGTCGTTGATATAGTTTAAGAACTCTGATATCCTGTTCCATCCTGTTCTCGAAAAGTTTTTCGACAGTTCATTTCGAAGATAAGATGTTTGAATATTTCACAAAATATTAGCTACTGCATCTGTTATGACTTTCGACATTTTAAAGTTACTTTGCTTGTTGCAAATGTCAAACTACAAAACTTTACATATTTTTTGTAATGCACACAGAAAAAAAAATCGCTATACTTTTTGCGCCAATGAAAACTCCCTTTATAATTCCGAAAGTGTATTTCTAAAAGGGAATTTTGAGCTTTTCTGAAAAGCAGCGCTTGTTTTTCTTAAGTCGAGGAAAGCTGTTCTAAAACTTGGAAGAATAATGTATAATTTCCAGAGTATCGTTTTTATATGCGTACATGTAACTTTACATTAACTTTTTTATTATTTATATGATAATAAACAAAGCATGGAAAATTTCATTATTATTTTGTGAATATCGTAGATGATTTTCTATAAAAATAAGAATTGGCATTTCTACTCTTTACAAATATTTTGTATTATTCAGAAACATACTTCTAAAAAAGATAAAAAAAAGCTTTTCCAATTTGAGGAAATTAATTCTAAAAACAAGAGCAAGTTTTTTTTTAGTTTTCAAGACGATTTTCAAAATGTCTGCTCAATTTTTTTCTGAGTGTTTTCACAAACCTTCGCCGCTTACCCCTTTGTAGTCATAACTTTCCCAGTGTTTTTGCCTGCTTTTGCGCAATGATACGGCTATTTTGATATTTTGACATTTATTCCCTGACATTTGGCTGATTAACAACCAACCCTCCTGGCAGGATATGAACGCACTACAAAGCAAAACAATTAGTGCAGCCTGCATTTGCCATTAGGCTATAAGGCTAAATGGTGATTAAGGCTTGGGGAGATGGGGATTCAGCATTAATGCTGATTTACGAGCAAGTAATGCACTCACTTGCAACGTGTTGCAGCGGTGCCATAATGAGGGCAGCAAGACCAGCTTACCTGCTCGGATGAACTTGCAAATAAGCAGCACAAACATTGAAATAGTTGACTGACATGCTGACTCACATACATGGCTAAATGTGTGTTTGCTTGTGTGTGTGTGTGAGCCTGTCTGTCTGTCTGTCTGTCTGTCTGTGTGTGTGCGCTGTCATATTTAACATACGCTTGAGCGCCACTGAAAAGGCTTATAATTTCCGTCTGTTGTTCAGACCCGACTCGCATCGGCAGGAAGTCTCAATGGGATGTTCATGTCATAATATGAGGTCGCCTCTCATTGTATTATGTGTGTGTGTGTGTGTGTGTGTGTCTGTGTGTGTTTTCACTGTACACTGCCGTCGAACATCATCGTCAACATCAACACTCCACCTGCTTGTCGCTGCATTGGCTGAGGTCAAGTAGCTGCTCAATGGATAAAGCCCAAATGCAAATGTTGCCTTTAAAGAGTCGTCGCAAGTCGAACTTGCGCCCCAAAGGCGCTGAGTGCCAAAGAGCATACAAAATTCAAATAAGCAACCCGAGCTACGACTGTGTAATATTCTGTTCCCAGATAAGCAGATGGACAAGATTGGACCACCTGATTATGAAGTTAAAGCAGTGATTTACGTCACGTGAAAAAGGTTCTTAATTCTCAATATATATTTTCAAATAATTGACTCTAACTCTAAGTCTGTTGGAAATGGTTCTGTAAGCTTGGAAAATATATTGAGAAAAATACAAATAGAGTTTAGTAAATAGAAAGTGACTTTCTAGAATGAGCTAATTTGTATTTTTTAAAAGCATGGATCTCGTTTCTAATTTATATTGTAGGAAACGTCTTATAAAAATTGAATTTTTACTCTAAAATATAAATTAATTCTACAAAATATAAATAAATAATATTTATTTAAAATTGCTGTTTAAGGGCAAACATTTCTAGCTGTATTATTGCATTATTTCGCTCGCCTGGAAGTTATTTAAAGAAAATAAAAAGTCTGTCTCATTTTCAAGGACAAATCTGGTGTGCAGTAAACCGAAATATATTCACATTTCCATATCTAAAAAAAATTGCCCACATCCGGCCAGCTACACGGATATTGCAAAAAAACGATATACTCTAAAAAAAAAAAAATAATCAAAAGTAAAAATTCAAATAGCGGGCGGCACTTGTTAGTTGCTTAGTTTGACATTGAACGCCAGTGAACACGCGTGGCCAGGGTTGTCAGCAGTTTCAGGGTTTGGCGCCTTATCTGGCAAGGACAGCGCCACAGGCGCACTTGCCACTTTCCACCGAAAGCCGACAAGCGGATTTTGCCAGTGGAGCAAGCTTTGAGCACGGGCTTTGGTTTTAGATATAGCTACAGCTATGTCTTTGGCCTTTTGCCTCGTGACGCTTTGCCCAAGTGCTGAACAAACCTAGTTTTTCTTTTTCTTGTTTTTTTTGTTTTTTTTTTGGTTTTTTTGGTATTTTTGTTAGCTGTTAGAACAACAACAGCCACAAGAGCAAGCTGTGTTGGCTCATACGCATATGTAAACATGCCAGCAAACGAATTCCTCTGCATTCAGCTGCCCGATGCTCCCCGTTCCCGTCCCACATCCTTGTGCTCATCGCTCACATCCTGTGTTTGTCTTTTTTTATTGCGGCGCCCCCCAATCGCCGTTAAAATGCTCTCTAGTGGGCATTACTATACATTTCTCTAGTTGAGCACAGCCCTCAATTGTGGCTGCATTTTCAATTTGCTGGCTGGCATCCTCAAGCTGCTGCTCAGGCTCATATGTGTACTCTGCGATGCGAGTGCACCTTGCGAACTGCACACCCACAAACACACTCAACCACTTACCCTTAGGCAACTTATTCAAATGCTGCTCTTAATATAATTTATGTAAATTGTTGCATTGACAATACCCTGGCAATATTGGGAGGGCATTTGCATCACATAAATCTAAAATGGCAAATTTTATGCAGTGGGCCCAAGTTCGTTGAAGTTTTTGTTCGTTTGATTTTCGTTCGACATAGCGAAAGTCCCAAGGCAATAGTCGATTAACCTTACTGAACATTAGATTAGTCTTGGCTTGTTTTGGTTGTTGCTTTAAGGTAAAGCGAAATAAATTGAATATATTATTATAGTTTACTATTAAATTCTGTTTGCCTTAAGCCTTAAGGCTTTGACCAACACAAGCTAAAACCAATTTAATACAAGCATGCTGCCGATAAGCCAAATAGAATTAAATCAAAATAAATTTAAGGCAGCCTTAAATTTATCAAATTCCCTTACACTCAAACTAGACTGAGTCAGTTAAATGACTTTGATAAAATTTATTTAATTTAGTAAACAATGATTTAGTGTAAATAAGAAATGGCTTTGCATAAGTTAACAACAAAATGGTAATTCAATTGATATAATAAATAATTAAAATTCAATTTAAATTGCACTCAGCTTGCAATCGGCCGCCAAAAGTTATTTGCCTCAATCGCTAAATACGATTTATCGGCTAAATTCAATTTCCCATAAACAACAGAAAGCTGAATACCAAACAACAATGCTCCGCTTGTAACTGACTGACTAGTAGATACCCTGTTCTTGGCCCTTAAACAGGGGACAAAGCAAAATCGACTGGACGATACAATTTATAAATAAGGAATTTATTTCATTTAATGAGATGTCAGAAAAGGTAAAGTGTTCAACTGGCAGCTTCTTTAACCTTAGAATAACTATAAAAAGGGAAAACGATTTCCTTCCGAAAAGTGACGGGGGATTGCACCATCGATTATACAACTTTTCTAATCCAAAATTTCTTTTCGCGCGCTTTTGTGCTTCCAAAAAATGCCCCAATATAAAGTCGTCTCTTGGTTGCAACAATTTTCACCACTTCATAAGACCCTTCTATTTGGCCACTGTCAAAGGGCACAGCGCATAAATAAGAAATAAAGAGAAGCTCTGCACACAACACTCAAAATTGCGGAACAGCAAATAAAGGAAAAAATGGGGCAGAAATGGGGCATGTGGGCAAGTTCTGCCACAGCACAGCTGCGGCTAGTGAAATGTTTTTTAGCCCTGAAATGTTATTTGCCATGAAATTGCGGGGCAAACTTTGACGAAAAGGAAAAGTGCAACAACAGCAGTGGCGGCAACTGTCATGTGGCAGGGCACACACACATAAATCAATTTTATAAACGACTAACGCCAACATAAATAAGACACGACACCGAACGGACACAACAGCCGGACACGGATGCGCTTCTACCATCCAAAGCTCTAATGCAAATAACAAATGATGAAATACTTTTACAGCTGGGCGTGGCTGTTGGATTTGTGTTGCCACCGATGCTGGTGCCCAACTCGGACGATCTGAATCAAGTGGGCAGCGATCTGCAATTGATGTTCTATCTCGTCGCCGGACTCACCAGCATACTGCTCGTCCTTATGGCCATTTGTAAGCGGCATCCTTAAGGAACTCAATTTTAGTTATACGATTAACTGTTATTCACTTGACAGTCTTCCAGGATAAGCCGCCAACGCCACCATCGGCTGCCCAGGAAGCTGCACAGCGTCTGGAGGGCATTGCCGAGGAGCAGGTCAGCTTTTTCCAATCGCTCAAGAATCTGATGACCAATCGCAATTTCATCTTTCTGCTGCTCTCCTATGGCATCAACGTGGGCGTTTTCTATGCCATCTCGACGCTGCTCAATCCGGTACAGTGCAGCCTCCCTTCTGCTGACTCACTAGCTAACACAGCTTCTCTTCTTGCTTCATTTTTCTTTATTTCTCTTGCAGGTGGTGCTTAAGTATTATCCAGGTCATGAGGTCGACACGGGTCGCATTGGTCTGAGCATTGTGCTGGCTGGCATGCTGGGCTCGGTTGTATCCGGCATCGTCCTGGATAAGACGCACAAGTTCAAGTAAGTGCCAAGCAATTTGTTTCAACGAGTCCCCAATTACACATACGCAGTGTACGCCATGCAAATGCACGCAAATGCAAAAACTTGAAGTGCATTTTAGGTGGCCTTGCTGTGAGTATATTCACTTTTGTGACTGGGAGACATTCAGGAACGAATTGAGATTAATGCTGTTATTTTGAACAGCTTAAGCAGCTGAGTCTATATTTGTGTCTGTCATTCCTAGTTTTGAAGTTGTCTTCAGAGAGTTGCCTAAGTTCAGAGTACGATAAGAAGAGAGTACTGCAAGTGTAACTCACGTTGTGCTTCATAGCGGAAGGCTGTGTCTATCCAAAAACCAGGGTTTTTTAACTACGGGTTACATTTTTTTTAAATGTAGAAAAAAAATCGAATTTCCAGGGTATATTTTTTTACATGTGCACGTGTTTCATTACGTTTTGCTTAGCTTCCGAATGGATTATTTCTATAAAAAAAAACAACAACTTCAATTTCTACTTTTATTTAAGTTATGAAATTGTTTCCTATATTTAGAAATAATTTAATTTAGTAATTTAATTTCGTATATTGTTTGAGGTCCTCTTTTTTCATAATTGAAATATGTTCTCTAAAATAAAAGAACAGTTGAACTAAAAGTTAGTGTGATTTTGGACATTTGCTTGCGAGTAAATTAACTCAACTAACCCGAAAAAGACTCCTCGTTTCTTAACTAAAATGAGCTGCATGTTTATGTTGTTGCAGGGAGACAACGCTAGCCGTGTATGCGCTCTCCATGGTGGGCATGTGGATATTCACCTTTACACTGGACACTGGACACATCGCAGTCGTCTATCTGACGGCCTCGCTGCTTGGGTAAGTTTGTGGCAGGCAATAAGTGATCGCTTCAAGCACTCAGCCTAACAAGAATGCAGTTTTTTCATGACTGGGTATCTGCCGGTGGGCTTTGAATTTGGCGCGGAGTTAACGTTTCCCGAGCCGGAGGGAACTTCATCGGGGCTGCTGAATGCCTCGGCGCAGACCTTTGGCATTTGCTTTACACTCTTCTACTCGGAGCTCTTCTACTCGTACGGAGATGTGCCCGCCAACGTGGCGATGGCTGTGATGCTGATTGTCGGCACTGTGATCACGGCCGCCACCAGATCCGATTTGCGGCGACAGAATGCTCAAGTGGTGCAACCCAGTGGTCAGGCTGTTAATCCGTAAACTAGCCAGTGCACACACAAGCACACACAGGCACACACACACACACACACACAGGGTCGCCCTTTACAAATTTGATGATAGTATTTGTAATGCATATCGATTTAAAATTTAAAATTATTGTTTTTTAATTTATTGCATTTGTTTGTTAAACGTGCTACGTTTGTTTTGGTAGCTTTAAGTGAAATGTGTTGAATTTTACAATTGTTTATTAAAAATTGCATAGCAAAATTTGAAACACACAAACACACACATACATTTTTATATACATATAAATACGTACATCTATTTGTGAGGTTAGCTTAGGCAGTTATTTTTTCATATTTTTATATATATTGGCCAAGCAAACTTTTGTGGTTTAGTGCGTAAGTTAATGGAATATTTGAATAGTTGCAAAATCAAAAGACTTGTGATGAAAATGTAGCTTTATCTCTATTCTTTCGCGACTACAACAACTAAAACAAACAACAACAATAACAAATCAACAAAAGAACAAAATAACCCTAACACTTGTCAAGCAAAAATATATATGTTTAAGTAGTTGAACTTTGCTTAAGCCCCAAATTTGGGGGCATATTGTATAATCCTCAAATGTTATAGCCAACCATATAATATGCGTATGTTTATATAGCCAATTGTTATAAAGCGCAATGCGTCTTCATTTCCATTAACAAACTGAGTTCTACCCGCAATTTGCAAGCCCAGTTCAATTTTCTGAGTGTCTAATATTTACTAAATTAAACACTAAAAAAAACACATTCCAGTAACAGTTAACACAGTCGAGCTACTCTGCAACGATCTGAAATAGATATAGGAAAGATTTGTTTAAGACAAAAGTTTTGGTTCCTTAAAACGTTGATTAATTAAGGAAAAGGAACGTAAAGTGTTTAAGAATCAACCAACAAACCGAAAAGATACGAAAAGATACAAAAAGAAACTGAAATTGAGATTTTGTGAAATATTTCTATGAGCTAGAAAGAAAGTCCACATAAAGGAGAAAAAATATTTATGAAAGCATTTTAGAGAAGTTCGACTGGACTGCCAATAATAAACGACGAGATTGAGTCAGCAAACAGACGGGGGAAACAGTTGGACGCTTTATGAATGCCCAGTTTAAACTACATTCCAGTTATACAATAGCTAACAAAACAATATCTAAACATAAATACACTAAATATTTGCTCAAATAACATAGAAACTCAAATATACAGCTAAATGTGTATATTTCGATCGAAATGTAGAACTAACCAACTGTATCCTGCTCACAGCCTGTTCCAATTTGTATATATACACTTATGTACACACACACATACACACACACACCCACACACACACAAAGGCAGTTAAATACTTGCAAATCATATCGGAGGTGTGTTAACGTTGATTTTGAAGTATTTACAATTAAAGTCAAAGTCAAATCTAAATGATATACATTTGTTGTGACATAGATGAATTAACTAACATTAAATGCAAGTAAATAAAATTGCACACTTTTAAATGCAGTACATAAATTGTATTCAATTTTGTAGATAGCCTTTAGGCCAATTGCCAGTATTATAAATATATACAGATACATGTATATATATATATATACATACATATATATATACCTAATACCTAATACCTAATCGTATAACTCATAAAACTAGAGTCAATTGTTTAGACACTACCTAACAAAAGATGTAAAACATACAACAAAAACAACAACCACCTAACAAATTCAGGACACAAATAAAATATAAAAAAGTATATAACACTTGTTGGTAGTAAAAGTAAACAATATGTGGTGTGCTTAACGGTATGCCTTCACACACACACACACCACACAAACACACACACACACATAGTCAAAATATAAAAAATTCAAAAGAGAAAAATATATATATATATATGTGTATAGTGAAAATGTATTCAATAAAAACTTAATCAACGGAAGAAAAACATGTTTTACTTGGGTTTTTTTTGTTTTACATATATTTTGTGAGACTGGTTTACATGTATTACAAGTATAAATATATTTAGAAAACGGAATTTCAACAATACTTTTGACAATACATATTCCATCTGAACATTCATCCGGAAATTACAGTTACACAGTTACAAGGTACTAAATATAAATGCCAACATCAAGCAACGCGCAGCAAACGAAGCGCCAATATAAAGATCAACTAAAATATATATAAAAATGAAAACATAAAAAAACGTTCAGGATAATCCCGACCCCGATTGCCGCTGCTGTTGCTGCTGCTCCTCCTCCTCTTGATGGTGATGCTGTTTCTTTTCCGTGTCCTTATTAATGCGTTGTACCCCAAGCGCGCAGCAGCGTCAGCGCCTTATTCAGATAGGCAGACCATTCCTCGCGCTCCTCCTTCGTATCGGCGGAGAGGAGATGACGCACTGTTGTGGTGCGTCCATTGGGCACAATAATCAACGATTCCTCATCGGTGTCCAGCGCCGGTCGCTGACACTCCAGCAGCATGGTGTTCAACCGGGCGCAGATGTCACGCGGCGCTGTGCTGACTTTTTGGGAGCTGCATGCATTCAGATCGATGCTGCCCATGGGCGCCTTCTTCTTCTCATCGTCGGGATACTTCCAGTAGCTGAGCACCGAGCCATTTAGATGGCACCAGCGACGATGCCAGGCACCAAAGCCAGAGATGTCCTCGAACATGGTGAGGAAACCCTTGTACTCCACGCTCACCGACAGCTCACAGTTGACCTTCATGTGAACGGTGCCATCGAGCGGACTGACGCCCAGCACTTGCGTCAGCGTCCAACTGGTGCGCTGAATCTCACGCAGCGAGAAGATGGCAAAACCATATTGCACCAGCTGAGGCGTTCGCACAACGTGTGGTCCAGCCGGACTCTGGACGGGCGGCATGACCAAACGATTCTCGCCGCCCTTCTTCTTGGGCGTCTTAATGCCGCCCTTCTTGTTCACATTGATGTGATACTTGAGCTCGTGCGGCAGCTGATCCCGCTGCGCCAGCATGCCATAAATCTCCAGTGTAATCTGCAAATCGAATACAATTGAAAACAAATGCTTAAAGAAGATAATAATCGGATTATCGACTTACGCGAAAATCAGCATAGACATTATTCAGTTGCAGCACATCGGGAAATTTGACGGAGAGCAATCCGGGCATCGTTGGCACCGTTTTGGTGGCCAGCACGTGCTCATTGTACTTGATCAGGCAGACCAAATGGTGACCATTGATGTTGCCCGTGGCCATTTTACGCACGTACTCCTGTCGCAACGGTATTGTGATATCCTTGACGGTCAGCAGGCCCTTCTCCTTGGGTGCGCCGACGGGACGAACGCTGTTCTCTACGCGCAGTCGCTGCACCTCATCCAAGCACGCCTGCCGACGATGCGCTGTGTAATTAATATTAAATTATATTATTAATTATTATATTACATATAAGTTTAGACATTTGCAACTTACTGGCTAACAACAAATAGCGTTCGCCCTCAACAGATTCGGTGGAGCCGGAGAACTCAACGGTGGCAGCGCACAGATTGAGCGCCTGACTGGCCTGGCCAATCACCTGCTGCTGTTTGCACACCTCACTGAGCAGCTTCTTAATCTTGTCCTGCGCCTGCGACGATTCATTTGAAACGCGTGCGTTTTGCAGCTCATCGTCATCCTCCTCGCTACAGTCATCAATGCTGGCCGGAGCAGCACTAGCAGCAGCTGCAGCCATTTCGCCATTTTGCGGTGAATCATATTCCAGCTTGTGCTTGGCATGGCAATCGCCGGCGAGCGCTGAGCGCATAACTTGCTGCTCCCGACATATCTTGCGCACAGGCGTCGAGTTAGAGCTCTACGGAAAATGGTTTACGATTAGATTCGTCTTGCTTCAGCAATAGTTTACTTCTTACATTGGCGCTCTGCTGGCGACGATAGAAGCTGACGGTGTGCACCAGGGTCACCAAATTGTCATTGTCCTGATTGACGCTCAGCTCGGACTTGACAGGCTGTGCCCCATTCGGCAGCGGCGTCTGCACATCCATGGCCTCGTCATGCTGCTCCTCAATGGTCAGACAGGTAGACGACTCGTCGGCAACAGCAGCCGGAGTCTTGCGATACGAGAAACTGTTGGATGCAGTGGTGCCCTTGCTCTGTAAATTTTTAAAATACAGTTCGATTTAGATCGGGTTGATATTGGACTGGGGAAATAAACATTGGAATAAATTAAGTAATAAAAAATAAATAAATAGTAAATAAATTGGAAATAAAAAAGGTTGTTAATTAAATTAAGTAAAAAACATTTTTTAGAAATCAAAAATTAATTAACTGAAATAAATTGATATCTTGGAAAACAAAAAGGTTATTCATGCATCTTATTTTTCGACCCATAAGAGGCAACTAGTTACTTTCAGCTACCCATTGCAATACTCACGCCGAGCGACAGATGACTGGCATTGTGCTCATCCTCGCTGTCGTCCTCCTGTGTGCTGCCATAGTCACCGACCAGCGCCTCGTCCAGATAATCATCAATGCCCGTTGAGATTTGTGAAGAGTTCATTGAGCTGTCGCCATCATGGCTGAAATAATGATCCTGCTCGGCATAGTGTACCTGAATGAGAGCTCTTTTTACCACCCGCTGTGCATTGAATTTGCTACCTGAACTCACCTTTTTGCCCAATTGTTGTTGTTGTTGCCTTTGTTTCTGTTGCATTGCGGCCTCGTTGCGTTGCACGGTGTTCAAAATCTCGCGACCCAGGCTGCCATTGCACATGCCAGCACTGCTGTCCTCAGTCTGTGACTGATCCTCTGCCTCCGCCTCGTTCAAGGACTCCTCATCATCCATGCAACTACAGAATCAAAGAGCACAGAGATTAGCGGTTAGTTGTGTATTTATGTATATATTTATTTATGATTTATTAAAGCTATGCGTGTCTAGTGTCTACTCTAAAATGGGTCAGTATCTAAATTAGTAAGTTGGGCTGCTACTCAATGCAGAGCAGGAATAGCAGGCAGGAGTAGCATTTCTCGGCGCACCTGTCAAGCTCTTCCTCCTCATCCTCCTCGGTCTCATCATTGATCGAGGCCGTTGCCGTTGCACAGCAATTGTCACCGCTGGAGTCAAGATCGGATAAGGCGGGATACAAGCGATCCGCATTCGATTTGCGCGCCCGCTTCGATTCCTCGTCAATGACAGCATCGCCAGCTGTGAATGCAAAGAGTGAAATTGAAGAGATTGCGGCTAGTTTATGATCCGTTGAGTCTTACGTGAACGCCGCTTGCTGCTGGCATTTGCCATGGGTGGAGGTGGTGGTGGCGGCATCGGACGCACCACTTTGCCAGGTGCAGCAGCAGCAGCAGCAGCAGTGGGAGTTGTAGTTGCTGATGCTGCTACTGCTATCGAAATGATTTCCTTTTGCTTGTTAAAGCGATTCGCGATAATTTGCATGTCTTCTTGCCGCTGACGATCAATGTCTCTGATGCGATTCTCGGCATTGGTCTGAGCCGAGGCCACCAAGGCGGCCACCTTGTCGCGCAGCTTGCTCTCTGGCTTCGGTTGCGGCTTGGACGGTGGTTGAGCGGCTGCTGTTACCGGATGCACTGCCACTGAGTGTGCTGCATGAGGACAGAGTGTTAGTACTGACTGCGAGTGCTTAGAGCTACGGATTACCTTTTGGTTCGTCTGCGCGTATCTGACTGATGCTGGGCGCAGTGCCAATGGGCGCCTTGGGCAGCATAGCCTTGGAGTTGCCCGTCTCGAAGAGTTTCATGCGCTCCTTCAGCGACAGCTCGCAGGGATCTTTTTGATTACGCAGTGCCGCCTGCGACAGGGCGCCAGCGCTGGCCTTTTCGAAGATTGCAGCACGGCCAGAGACCAAACCCGCTTTGACAGTTGCGGCAGGCGCTGGAGCGGCTTTGGCGGGAGCGTGTGCGGGCGGTGCTGTTGCAATCGCCTTTGCAAATGTTTTGGCCACTTGGCTGACCGTCGTCGATGTCTGTGGCAAAGGCGGCTTTGGAGCTGTCGTCGCAGCCGCCGCAGCTGCCGTTTCTTCCGGCTTGGCATAGTCATAGGTATGTTTAATTGTGGACGATTCACGTCGCTGGAAACCTTGAGCCTCCAAAGAGCTCAACACTTTGGCATCCCATTTCAATTGTTTGGTTTTGTTGCCCTCATCCACCGCATCACATGTAGGTGGTGGAGGCGCCCTGGCTTTGGCTTTGGCGGCCTTGTCGCGACTGGGCAAATCCGGTTTGGGCGGCGGCACTGCATCCAGCAGCGGTCGATGGATCTCATGATGCGACACGTCATCCTCCCACTGATTTATCGTGTCCGCCAGTGCAGCCAGCTTGCCCAGCCGCTGTTTACCCCGACGCGGACTGCGCCGGTTTTCGTTGTCATCATCGTCGCCGGCATGGAACTGAGCCTCGGTGCGATGTATCGGCGAGGACAGATCATCCGCATTCGAATAGAGCGCGCCCATGCGCTGCAGTCGATTGCGAGAGGTGTCCCGTAGTCGAGCCAGGGGCTGATTGACCGGCGCCGTTGCAGCACTTGAAATTAGAGCAGCTGTTTGCTCCTCGTCCCCTTCCCCATCCTCGTCACTGGTCATATCCTGCTCCTGAATCTCAACTTGCACCTAAGCAACAAAGAAATGTTAGCACAAGCGAAGCAGAAACAACAAAAAAGGAAATACACAGATAAGAATGCAAAAGAAAAAGAAACAAAAAGAGATACACAAAAGATTAGTCGACGTTTAAATACCCTTGCAATTGACGGCCTTTTGGTGTTTAATCGAAGTATATTGTTATGGGAGCAGTGTTATATAGTAGTCTAATTAGACATTTCTGTTATATTGTTAATAATATATATTATAAGTAATAATTATTTTGTATATTTATTAAGCTAGCGAATTTTTTGATTAAATAAAGTCAAATTATTTGTACTTTTATATATATATATATTTTCTTTTTTCTTTCCTGCGTTACACATTTCATAAGAAAATTCATCTACCCGCAGCAAGCGTATAAAAACACCACAAAAAATCAGCAAAAGCAAAAAGATGAAAATGCAAATGCAAAATCAAAGCGTCATGCATAAAAAGGGAAGTAAGAAGAAGCGGGCGAAAACTTACCCCAATTGGCTGTGCGGTGGTTATATTTATCTCGATGCCCATTTCCATGTTCTCCTTGTTGACGGCGGCATAATGACGCAGCGGCTTTGTGGGCGATGCCTCCAGCGTTGCCTTCTCGAGGATAACAATTTTTCCAGAGTTGCTGATGTTGATTGTAGCAGGCGTCGATGCAGATGCAGATGCTGACGCTGTTGTCGCTTTGCTGACGACGGCTGACGTCTCAGTTGCTTCGGTTGCTGCTGCTGGCATCGCTAGAGTGCATTCGGCTAGTGGAAATTTGCTGGCATTGGTTATGCCGAGGGCGCGACTGCGCTGTTCGGCCTTTTCGAGCATGCGCTGCAACAAATTACAAATTACACAAAATTATAGATTGCATTCGCAAATTGCAGTTAGACAATGCATTTTCATAGTTTGCTTTTTCTTCGTAATTTTGTACCTGAGTGAAGGGATCCATTGTTGTTTTTGTTGTTGTTGCAAATGCTTGTGAAAAATGCAAATTGCGCGCACACTGCTTATATTTATATTTTGTAACACTTGCACTTGTGTTTAATATTTGTTTTAGTTGGCGACTATTTGGTTATATTTACTTTATAATCGATTTCTTATTATTTTTTTTTTTTTTGCTTAACGCTCGTCATTCGAAATAAAGCGCGACGCTTCTTTTTCTCGCTTCTTCGCGACGTTGAAATTTTAAATGGGCAAGCGTCGGTATGCCTTTACCATCGTTAGAGTTGCCATAGCGCACAAAGTCAGCAGTTATCGATCTACTTATGTTAACATTTGTGTAACTTAACATTTTGCTGAATTGGTAGTAACAGTGTGTGCTGAAATATTATTAAAAAATGATTATCTCCTCTGAATAAGTGTGCAAGTATTTAAGAGTGACACCATCTGGCTTCTAGTCTGTGAGCAAACTGTTAACAGAGATTCAATTTTAAATTTAACAGCTATAATTAACAGCGCCAACATTATTAGGAACTATCGATACATTTTAAGCAGCTCCATCCGATAATTTTCAGGTGGCATCAGCAATCTGGCAGCACCAAAACAAACAGCCGTCAATGTGAGGGCATCAAAACAATGTGCAATTCAAATAAAAACTGAATAATAATAAAAGTAAATAACAAAGAGGTAATTGGGCTAAGGAAGTATATAAACATGACTGAGATGTTGCTTATGTGTTATGTTCAAAGTTAGCTTTTAATAGTGCTGTCAGTTTTATTTTCCATGTGTGTCATAAATAGCTAAAGGAGTATTTATTATTTTCAGAGAGTTTCTCAAATATAATGGCTGAAGAGAAGGCAGTAAATCTGCTGTGGAACTGCGCCAAAGAGCTGACAACTCAAACACACGCCGAACGGCTGCTAAAATCCTACTACATGTGAGAATAACAAAATAACACAATGAGTATTGTTTTTTTTTTTATATAATCCACTGCGCATTGTTTAGAAATACGTGTCGCAAGCTGGCCAGGCACAACGTTCAACTGCCCGAGGAGATCGTTGGCCCGGCTCGTATGTGCGCCCGTTGCGGCAATCAGTGGTGCGACGGCAACTATCGACTCCAGCTGCGACCCCAGCGTCTGGCGAACAATGCGAAGAGGCGTCGGCAGATCGCCCAACTGGATGCGGCCAATGCCAAGCGTCAGGAGAGGGGCACACTGAGTAGGGGGGCGCGCAAACGGGCCAAATGGCTGAAGAAGCGCATGGTCAGCAATATGGTAAGCGGCTTATAGACAGATTTTTATTATTTTGTTGTTTTATTTATCTATTTATGTTGCTTTTTATAGGCACTGAACTGTGAGTTTTGCGGGCACAAAACAATGTTGCCGTTGGAAAAGCCTAAAATACGCGCCAAAAACGATAGCACGCAAAAAACAATGGCAGCAACACATACTACAACAATAACAATAGCTAAAGCAGCGCCAGCGACGGGCAAGCGCAAAAAAAAGAATAAAAATAAAGACATCAATGCTGGGCTCAAACTACAACAACAAGGACAACAAAGTAAAAAAGCGCCGACAGCGCCCACAAAAAATACACCAACAATAACAAAGACATCGCAAACACAAAGCAACAAACAAAAGAGGCAGAAATCGAAAGCAGCGACGCCAACGCCCGCTGCGAGCAGCAAGGCAACCGCATCCAGCAAAAAAATGCAATCGAAAACACAAAAGCAAAACGCGCTGCTTCAGTTGGCAGCGCAGCTGAAAACGCACGCGTCTAAAAACGCCAGCAAAACGGCACAAAATCGCCTGCAAATGTTTCTCAAGTAAAAAAAAATAAAGTAACATTGGTTTGTTTAAGTTAAATTAAATGACTTGTTGATCTTGCACCATAATTAAGCAAAGCACAAAGATCTCCACACAAAGCAGCCATTCGGCGGCCCATGAATCAGCATCATTGATCATTGTGGCAAACTGGCTAAAAATATGCTCCGCTTTTGCTCTTGCCTGATAAAAACGCACGCTGCGCGAACCTGTTGGCCCCGTTGGTTTTTTCTCTTTTTGCCTTTGCCCAGTGCACGCAGAGGTAGTCACGCAATGGCTGAGTGTTTAGTTATCACGCTGGAGCTTCAGCTCCAGCTCCAAGCTCAAGGTTACCAAGGTTCCACTGTGCACTGTGCACAGTGAACTAAATTCTTAATTTATTTCAGCGTAGCGCAACATTCATTTAAAATTGAGCTGTTTGCTGTGCAACCAGCCAGCACGTCCTTCAACCCAAAAAAAAAAAATAAATAAATAAGCAAACTGGCTCTCTACCTTTATACCCTGTATTTATGATAAATTTGTATGTTGAGCGCATACAAATTTATGCATCAGGCAGCAAAAAGGCGTTTGATATATAATAGATAAAGCTGCATACAGGTTATATTTTAGTCGTTCTCTCACCTAAATTACGCTCGTTTATTTATATGTATATATGTATGTGTGTGTGTGTGTGTGTGTGTGTGTGTATTAGCTTATCCACAGTTAAAAAAAAAGAGCACACACAACAGTTGCTTATGTGTCTGTGTAGGAAGACAGGAGCTGGACAGACATCGCCTGAGAAATTGAGTTTTAAACAAGGTTCGGATTTCTAAGTTGCAGCAACATCTGCCACTACTGTGTTGTTGCTGTGTGTCTCTCTTCTGCTGCCGGCAACTTTCTTGCTGACTGAGTACTGCGCAGATTAGAAGATTTCTGGTTTCTGTTTTGGTTTTGGCTTATTGCGAGTTGGCGAGCCTGTTTTAACCCAAATTGGCAAAGACGTCTAACGACTACCACAAATTGTATTGCCAAAAGCTTGCGTTTTAAATTTACATTTTCGTATTTCGCATTTTCGGTTTTATGCAATTTTGTTTCCCCATAAACAAATTAACGTTCTGCAAAGAAAGCCAACTGCTTCGTGTCTTCATTTGCCTGTCTGCGCCTGCCTTCGTGCATGCGTGCTCGGCTTCGACTTTGGCTTCGGCTCCCCCACGAGCATGGGAAGCCAACACAAAGCGGCTGCGGCTGTTCTAGTCTCTGGCTGGGGCCATTGCTGCCTTGTCAGTTGCGTTCGTGTGATTCACGGTCGCGCACATAAAGTCGCGCTTAAAAAAAATCGCTCAGTGCGCGCGTACTCTCTCTCCCTCTCTCTCGCTCTCAGTAGCTCGGTAGCTCTCTTCGGCTTCGTATTCGCAATGAAAAGCGTATGCGTCTGCGTTCGCATTGGTTCTTTAGAGGAGAGCGCAGTAACTGAAAAGCTGTCGTTAAGCTTAAGCAGAAAAGGTGTCAACGTCAACGCAAACAACAACAACAGCAACGAACGCAAAGTGTATGAGTAAAAACAAAGGCAAACACACACACAAAGTGGCAAAGAAAGAGGTGAAAAACCGGATGCAAAATTAAAAGCATAAATAAAAAAATAACATACAAAAATAGAATTCAATTGAATCGAATGTTTAAGTTTCGAGACTGGCTGCGTCGCAGGAAATCGTGTTTGAAAATGACCGGAAATGCACACAGACAGAAAATGCAGACAGACAGGCAGACTGAGAGACAGACAGACACGCCTGCGCTTTGGAAATACACCGTTCAAAATCGAATGAAAACGCTGTGCAAAGCGATAACAAAGCTGCACAACATATGTTCACTTAAAATATCTTTAGCACAGAACTGGCCAAGAGCAATAAACAGAAATTTGAAATGTGCTAATTGTGAATAGATATTGTTTATTTTATTTTGTATTATTGTTTTTTTTTTAGAAAAAGAAAAAAGAAACACATTTAACGTCGCCAGCGATGCGAATTACATTTCTCATTTTGCACTCTCTTTCTTTTTATGTGCCAGCGATAAAAAGTAAAAGTTCTATAAGCCAACTTCCCCCTTTCTCTCTCTCTCTCTCTCTCTCTCTCTCTCTCTCTCTATCTTATACTGCCCCCAAAGCGTAGTGATTTCCATTTTTATACTTCTTTACCATTTGATTTGCATGAACCGCAGTTTTTTATGGCCAATGACACGCGTTGCCTTTTGCCGGATGAGTCACAATCAAAAAGGCTTGGCAAGAGGCCAGCTCCAGCTCCAGCTCCAGCTCCAGCTCCAAAAACATTGCTAGGGCTTGCTTAGCAGCAGTCACTAGCCCCAACTTCCATATAGGTGTGGGTGTGTGTGTGTTTGAGTGTGTGTTTTTTAACCACACAAAAAAAAGCGAGGCAAACAAATAAACCGCAAATGCGACAGAACTGACAAACAGACAGGCAAACTCAGAGGCTGCGGCACACTAGCAAACAAACACATTTATTTGAAGGTATATATATGTATATCTATATCATATATACATATATCTGTAGAGAGATTTTCTGCAACCCCAAACAGGCCCAGGAGCCAGACAAGTGCAAAGCGGGCGCTGCATAAACTAAGTATCGCATTATGAAAATCGGCTCCAAAGCCGTTTCGTAATCACTCTTAATGACACATACATAGGTGCATAAGTATACATGCTTGTACATACAGACGAACACACACACTTGTTGCATGCATGTGTATGTTAACTGCAAGAGAGTAGTACATAAATAATACATATTAAATCGTATATAGCGAATGATGAACAGTAACAGCCAAAGCAGCAACAAGCATAACGTCATCGACGACGCCGCCGATTTTCCATGAGCGCCAAACGAAGCGTGCAACCAAATAAACAGCAACAGCAACAGCAGCAGCAACAAAACAACAACAACAAAACAGACAAAATAAAATTCACAAATTTCAGCATGCTGCAAGCGAGCATTTGCAGCCAGCAGATATCCACTAAAGAACGCTCGGGCAACGATATGAAATAATATGAAAATTACAAAATTTAAGAAGTGCTTAAAATTAAATATATGTTTATAATGATAACAGTTTTCAGCTAGGCCTCTGGCATTTCCGGCTTTTCTCAAGTAGGCACTTTTAGTTTAAGCCAACCTCAGTTATTATCTTGAAATATTTGTAACTCTTATTCCAAAGTTGTCCAACTTTTTCATTTTTTATGCTGATTAAAAGTAATTCAAATATCGGAAACTAATTTCAAAGTTAATAATTGAAATTCTATGGTTTGTTCCGTGTTGTTCTGCATTGTTTCTTGATATTATATTTCTTACGTGCAGACAAAAGAGACTTTCAATTGCGTCCATAAAAGCAACAGTTATACAATCGATTGATTTCCGAATTATGTTTTACTGAGGAAGTAGCTGTACTTAGTTTTCATCAGTAATTGTTAAAGTCATTGAACCTCCTTTGCTGGATATTCAAATGTTTGTTTAAAAATCAGTAGGCATATGCACAGTAAACCACGAATGGCAAGAAGCGCTTCCATTGTCGTGAGGAAAGAATGAATCTTACATAAAGCATAAACAATTTATGTGCGTGGATTCCCCATGATCGCCACTGTTTATGAACGGGGTATTGATTTGAAGCCAGAATTGAGCACAGTACGAATTTAGTATTGTATTTCGACTGCGTATCTGCAGTTCTAATAACAACAGCGGCGGCAGCAACACCAACTCAAATTCATCTATTAATAATCACAACTTTAAACAGACCATGGCGCGGATTGATTTCGGTCTGGGTTCGTTTTCGGCTCGCTCTGTGGGAGAGAAACGTTTTCCATTTTCTTCGGGTGTCTGTAGCAGAAGCAGTTGTTTCTTTTCCATGTTGTTGCCTTGCCGTTGACCAATTGTAACGAGTGTAAAATGTGCCACAAATTGTTAATAATAATACGGTTTAGTTATATTTACTGCATTTATAGTCAGCAGCGAAGTGCATGTGATATTATTATAGAATGTGCTACTTTATTTTGACACTCAGCTGCTAATTGCTAGCGAAAACATTGTGTGCGACTAAATCATGTTAGCAACAAAAACAACAACAACAAAATACAACAATCGCAAATAGCAAGTGAATCCAAAAGCAAAGCGATCTACAAAAAGCCATACAAATAAACATTAGCACTGAAAGATTCAAATTAACGCTTTTTATCATGGATATGGACATCAAGGTGCCTAAACGCTCCGAAATTGAACAATTTCTATTGGGTAAGTTAAAACCAACTACAAAAAAACAAAAATTGAACTATAATGTAATTGGTAACAAGTGCTACTTAGCAACAGTGCTCAGCCCCTAGATACCCTGTAAGCTGAACTCAAGTGATAAATTGCTCAGTTTTTGTCGGTGTGATGAATGATTCATTTCAATTCACAATAAATGGCCATATTTTCATGGAAAGATAAAACCGAAAAATGTGCAATTGAAATGTGCGTAATAAATGAGTTCAGTTATTAGAGACAAGGAATAATTCACTTGAAACAATAACTCAATTATAAGTCTTGAAAATGCGTGAGCTCAGAAGTTGAGTACATTTATGAAGAATTTAATAGCATTTGATGAATAAAACAAGACTTTATATTCGTTTGAAGAATTAAAAGACTTAATGCTCGTTCACTTAAAACACCAAAAGTATGTTAATTCTTATTTATGGTTTCGTCTTTTTTATACACACTTCATAATTTACTGGGCAAATGAATAAAAAGGAAAACCAACAGCATTCAACAATTAAGTGCGCAGCTAAAGCAGAAATTAAAGTAGCTTCGCATCTGAGAGTACTCGTATGTATTTAGATAATTTAAAAGGCACTGTTCACAGTCATTATTAAAAAGGAAAAACATATATACATATATACACATCTATATATATACTTATGTATATATTTACAAGCGAACTACTTGTATAAATTCGTGGTGCCTGGTTGGCCTGCGGCATATAATTTTCCCTTGTACATCAACATTAATAACCACAGACACAATATATTATTGACTCATGCGATCTGAAGCTGAAGCTAAGGTTCAAGCTGTGGCTGAAACCGCCAAGTTAACTTGGCTGACTGTAATGCGCTTTGTTCTTCTCATTCTTGTGTATATGGTATATGGTATATGGTATATGGTGTACATTTTATTGAATCAATTTTTCAGGTTTTCGTCTCTTTGTTTTTGTTTTGGCCAACGTTGCTACATGTGTTCTTTTTATTTTTGTTTTTATTTTCTTGGCACATATAGTTTAGACGATTGGACATGCCGCCAAAATATGGCCAAAACGCTTGTCTCAAGCCCTTCTCTTAAAGCGTCGGCATTGAAGTTTTCTATCAGTCGAAAGAGTATTACTCTTGAGGCAAATAATTTGTATTCATTAAATTAAGATATCAATTTATTAATTAATTATATACAATTTTGAGTCTGCTATTAAATTGGAAATATATTTAAAAAATGTTCATCTAGGTTAGCCACTTTTGCTTGTCTAAATTTAGTTTTTCCTTTTCGAAATACAATTTTATTTCGGCAACATTTTTAAAAATGTGTTGGTGGAAGTTGTGTAGTAATATTTAATATATATACATATTTGTTGATAATGTGTCAAAGAGTATTTCAAGTTCGTTGCAGCTGTGTTTCCCCAGTTTCTTGTACTAATTACGAAGTGGTCAAATGATTGTCTGGAAAGCGCTTTGCGTGTTGAAATTTTAACAAGATTTCTTGCAAATTTCTGTGGCTTTACTTTTGTAATGCCTTACATTTTTATTGTGTTTGTGCTTGTTGGTATTTACCGTTAAATCTACTAAAACAACCGGAAGATGGAGAGAGGGTCTGTGGCAGTGGCAGTGGCAGTGGCTGGGGCCAACTGAAAACTGGACTGTTTTGCTGCTCAGTGAAATTGCTTTTAATTGCTGCGGTCAATTTGCAGTTGACTCTTGCGAGTTCTTTTTATGAGGTCATAAGTAGTTCGGTGGCTGGCTGCCTGACTGGCATACTAACTAAAATGACAGTCCAATGACTCATCCGAGTCCACTGAAGACAGAAAACAGAGAAACAGAGCACAGTGGCAGCCTCTCTCTCTCTCTCACTCTGCCTATATGCCTCTCTTTCTCTCGTCCTCTCGGGACAGTTATGGAAATTGCTCAACGGACAGCATAGCCTGGAGCCATTAAGTCCAATGAGGCGTTTCAAAATTAATGGGCCGCTGTTCTCCATATTTAGCCATAAGTGCACATTAGAATTGCTGCTTAAACTTACACTGAAAAGAACCAATTAATTAATAATTATAAAAACCGGACACTATGTGTGCTATGTATTCAATTAAATTCGCTCAATCCCGTAATTAATAAATGTAGTATTTGTTAAGCCTTACCTAAAGCATGCCACTTAAATTATAGCCCATCAAATAAGTTTGGATCTACTCTCAAATGTGATTTCGCCCTTGTTCCTCATTCAACTTGAATAACCAATGTTTTTGGCTGATTTTTCATATGCCAACGCAAAACTTCGTGCTTATTTGAAGAACTAATATCTCTTATAAACTCACATTAAAATAGTATTTGAATTTCTAAAATAATACTTGTGTTTGCTACTTATTTTAAGCTAGACATTTTTGGCCGTGTACTATACGACTTGTATTGCTTGCTCCTCCTCTATTTGTAGATGTGCGTGCGCATTTTCGAGAATCGCTGACGACATCGGAGTATGAGAACACTTCGAATTTGTTTCACGTCACCGCCGCCGAGCAAACACAGGCGCTTCTCGAGCGCTGCGATCTGCTGCTGGCTGGCTATGCAGACGGTAAGGCGGCAAAAACAACAGCAGCAGCTGTAGCAACAGCAACAGCAGCAGCAGCAGCAACAGCAACAGCAACAGCAGCAGCAGCAACACCAGATAGTGTTGGCCAAGTTGCAGTCATTAAATTGAATGGCTGCATCAAAAGCAACAACAGCGGCTGCAGCAGCGACTGCTTCGATAGCAAAGTGGGCGCCGAGACCGGTTGCTATCTGGAGATGCTGTCCTCGTCAGCAGCGACATCTTCGTCGTCGAGGAACTCGCGTGAGTCGCCAGAGCCTGGCCAATACATGCATACATGCATAAATGCATATTTGTATTTATGTGTGCTGGTTATTTAGAGAGGCATGTAGTAATTGTCTTTAATTGCAGTGTCCGCCTCGCGGGAGTATATCGATCTGAGCAGCAATCCAGCGCTGAATGTTGATAAAGCCGCGCAACAGCCAGCGCCGGTGGAGCTGCTCGAGTCCGAGCAGCAGCTCTATGACATTTGCCACCATCAAGCGGAGGATGAGACGCAGCAGGTTTTCGCACACGAGCTGTTTATCAATTGCCCCTACGCTGATCTGCCGGCTGGTCATTTGGCGGTGCAGCGTTCCACCAAATACGGCCAGTTGCAGCGCATCGAGAAGCGTTTGTTTTTCGATCAGAGCAAGAAATGCTATTGCGGCATACTGAACGATTGGATGCTCTGCTATGCGGATGGTCCCACCTCCTGTCGGCCGAGCAGCAGTCTCTATCTGAAGAGCTCGGCAATTGAGATCGAGCACTTTGGCGAGGGTAAACGTCGTGAGATTTGCTTTCAAATCACCACCGCCGATCCGGGCAAGAAGTTCGTGTATCAGGCAAACAATGAGGTCGATGCCAAAGAGTGGATCCATGCCATTGAGGCGGCCATACGCGGCGATGCCATTGCGCAGGCAACGTTGAAAATGCTACGCAAACTGCCCACGCCGCCGACGGTGAGGAAGCGCAGCTATTTGCCAACGCCAACAAATTGCGATAGCATCTACGAGGAGCCCTCACCCATCTACAACTTTGGAGAGGCTGCGACGCAACCACGCCTGCCCGACAAAGCCAACAGTCCGAGTGCGCTGGCCAATCATTTCGAATATGATATACCAAAGTGTCCACCACAGCCGCTATCCGTCGAGGATGAGCCCAGCCCTGGCGATGTGGAAACTGCTGAGCTGCTCAATGGTGGTGGAGGTGGTGGTGCTGCTGCTACTATTGTTGAGCTGAAGCCACATCCGCAAGCATCCAGTTTGCACGGCCACCTTACGCAGGACTTTCAGGCCAAAGT
Organism: Drosophila basisetae; assembly: GCA_035041595.1. Classification (NCBI taxonomy): domain Eukaryota; kingdom Metazoa; phylum Arthropoda; class Insecta; order Diptera; family Drosophilidae; genus Drosophila; species Drosophila basisetae. The sequence continues at coordinate 16,525,510 of JAWNLB010000144.1, read as the reverse complement.
GAAGACGGTGCACAGTGAGCTCTCTAGTCAGCTGACGAGTCCGGAGCGCCTGAAGAAGGCCGTGAAGAAGGGCTACTCGTGCGACAACAGTGAACCGGAAATGCTCTCACTAACCAATTCGCCGCCAGCTCCATCCACACTCAAAGATCAGAAGAAACAGCGCAAGTCGCAAACACCGCAAACGAGTCCACAGAAGACGCCCAGCAAAGATTGTGATAAGCTGGCCCGCAATTGGTTTCTCAGTCGGCTCAACAAATCCAGCACCGGTCAGAGCACACGTTCAACTGGCAGCGGTACCAGCAGCAGCAGCAGCGGCGGCAACAGCAGCATTATTAGCGGCGGCAATGCGGCAGGCACGCCAACCAATGCAAAGTGCAAACAGAGCGAAAAAGAGAATCTGCTCAATGGACTCGATCTCTGCGATGGCAACTACGATCCGACGCTCAACGAACAACAGCCGAGCAGTAATCCCACATCGCCGTGCCTGAAGGGTGGCGACTCCAACAAGAGCAAAGTGAACATGATTATCAATCAGTTTGAGAGCAGCGGCCATCTATCCACCATGTTCAGCGTGGAGGCATTGGCCGCCAATGCACTCGCCTCGCTCACCTCCTTCTGTGAGAGCGACAATTGCAACAACTATGAGCCCATCATGCCACTTGCAACTCCGCCGACCAGCTTTCTCAAAAAGGTGTAGAGCTGCTAATCTCTCTCTCTCTGTCTCTCCCACTATCTCACTATCTCTCTATAACCTAGATACCTATACATATATGCATAGTTTTTAGGCTAGTGACAAATTCGCACACACATTTTTTCATGTTTATCCTCAACATTGACATAAAATTTTTAATATCAAAACGTAGTTTGTTTATAATATACATGAGTGGGTGGGGTGTGTGAGAGTTGGGTGTGTGTGGTGTGTGTAAGTGCTTGAAACGCTTTAGAGATTGATTCCGAGCGAGGTAGTTTTTGCCATGCTGTTGTGTAAGCGTTGCGTAAGCACTGCGATTATGATATTGGGGACTATTAATATTATACACTTATTGTCTACAGATTCATTTATGAGTAACGTAAACCGGGTAAACGGCATATGGAGCTATCCTTCCGTTGAGATTCCATTATTTCCACGAGAGTATTGCGTTTACGCTCATCGGCCAGTACCACCAGCTTGCATGGTGATTCTTTTGAGGAGAATAGGCCCAGGACACGTTTGCCCTCGGGGCGTTTCACCATAAATTGCACGCCACGCGCCGTGGCGGCAATGCCATTAATCTCATCCCATTGATAGGACCACATGGACTAAAAAACAAAAATAAGACAGATTTTATAGAAGAGCTTGCGCTGATGCAATGAGGCAAATTAAGCCACTTACCACCCAAATGCCAAACATATCGTTGCGCTGTGCGTAGAGCAGGCGGTGGTTGGTGACTATCAGATACTCTGCCTTTTGCACAATCTCCTCGCAGTGTAAAAAGCTGTCGGTGCTCGCAAATTTACCCTTGTCCAGCTCCCTGCAAAAGAAAAAATAATCATTAGTCATATTATATGGGGACACTTTGGGTTAAGTTTTTTTTCCCCTTATCATAAATGTAAATTTCAAACAAGCGGATAGCGCTCAACTGATAACATTAAAGGTTTATCGATATGTAAAAGGCCAACAGCTGATTGCCGACAGCTGTCTTCTTTTGATATTATGTAAGCCAGTAAATAATAATAGTAAAAACATATAAAATTGAAACATAGGGGCCGCTAGCCGAACAAACTTAAGACTCTCACGCATGGTAAAAAAGTAATATTTCAATTTGTAGACCAGTGAGTCCAATAGTGCTCAACTTCTAACTGGTGGATCGGTATACAGACAGAGCGAAATCAAAATATTAAATAATGCCTTGCAGTTTATGTGTTGTTAGTAATATATACATTTAAGCTATTTAGTAAGTATGTGCAGTGGAGTATATGTTTATGGCCACCTACTTTAGCATCTTGTTGCCGAGGGCCTCGCTTTGGCAATAGGGACGCAGCACATTGTCGTAATGCTGGAAGCGTGGCGGACGCAAACGTTTCTCATCTTCGCTGCCTTCGGTGGCACGCTTGACAGCCTCAAAGCTGCCGCTGGCAAAGTCGACAACACCGGCAGTGGGGCGTGCCACCAGACCAATGGCGCCCTTGCCCAGACCCTTGAAGAAGCCCTCAAAGCCCTCCTCGCGAGCGCCACTCACGGGCTTGGTAACAACGCCCGTGACGCCATCCACAAAGCCCTGCGTAAATGTTGCGTATGAATACTGAGTACTGAGGGATGTTGGATTAGAAGCAGCCTGCTGCTCTACTTACCATGACCAGACCCTTGCCACTGCGCGCGATACCTTCGTGGAAGTTCTTCGGCTTGTTGTGAATGCCCTGGCGGCGCTTTCGCTGATAATCATCGTCAAAGGTCAAAGCAGCCAGGCCCTTGCCCATGGCGCCAGTAATTCTAATGAAAGAAACCATGACAATTTAATTCAGCTTGTTTTAATTTCCAAGATTTCAAAAAAAAACTTACTTGGACATGGCGCCAGCAGCGCCGCCCACAGTGTGGCCAAAGAGCGACTTGACGCCGAGCACGAGACCCTCGGCAAATTCGCCAGGTCCTTGAATGGCGCCCTGTATTAAGCAACAAATAATACAGGTTATTATGCAGGAAGAGTGGCTGTTTTGACTGACAACTTACCTGGAATGGTTCGTAGAACAAATCCTCGACGCCCTTCTTAAGGCCCACCACCAGGCCATACGGATTGCCGAGCACATCGAGACCCAAAGCTAGCACATATAGCTGCTTGAGCGCCTGGCCCGTGTAGTGTGATTGGACCTCATTGATGAGCTGCTGCTGGGTAAAGAACTGATACTCGCGCTCGAAGAAGGCCAAACGAAAGACGACATCGTTGACATCGGTTAGCGTAACGCCCACGCCTTGGACAAGGGAACCCAGGAAGCCAGGCAGTGCTGTCGTATCGGATCCTGCCATCGAAAAGCTAACATGTATCTTCAGTGGGCCCAAATGCAGTTTATCATAGAAATTCTTTTGCTCCTGTTGCGAGTGCTGCTCGAAGAATGCGGACAGAGGCAGTTGAATGGACTCCACATCGCCGCGGAACAATTTGGCTGCCTGTTCATCGTCCACGTCATTGGCGAACATCTCCGCAATGGCGGTTAGGAACAGTATGTCCACCTTAAAGTGGAACTCCTGTATCAGTATTGTCGCATACTTATACTGCTTAACATCCGAATTGGGCATGACGCGCTGCACCATGCTGCATTCGATGAAGGGCTTCAGCGTTGTGGAGCTGGCCACGCTCTTCGGCGGTGCTATTGGGGCCAATACAACGGGGAATATGGGATCGGGGCATTGATTGTCCACCTGTATACGATTAATTTTCACATGCAGTTGATTTTGGAACGGTGATGAATTCATCGACACCCAAATGGCAGGATTGAAGCTGCGCTGTATACGTCGATCCACATTCTTTGTCAGCGTCATTGTATCAAAGTTTATCTGCAAGCAATTAATAAAAGAGTCATGTACGAGGTGTGTTCAAAAAGTATCGCGAATTTTGGATTTTCGCGGGTTACGTACGTATATTTATATATATAAATATATCTAAGAATCGCTATGCACTTACCGGATATTTGTTATTCAGAGTATAGGTTTGCACATCTTTGATCGCTTTGTGTGCAAGATAGCGTTGATACTCAGCCTCAAGGAGCTCCGAGTCCTGTATGGTCATTTCCTTGAAGCGCTTCTTGGTCGGCTTACGCCCCTCCCATATAACGCCCGAACTGGTGATGCCCACATAGAGTATATCCAGGGCCGTCTCATTATTCACCACAGAGATACCGATGCCGTGTATATGCAGATCAATGCTACGAGTGATCGTCTGCAGACCGGCAGTGCTTTCTGTGCGCTTGGCAATCGATTCGATTTCGGTGAAGAGCAGCACACGCTGTGGACCATCCAGGAAGGATACCCAGTAGGCTTTGCTGCCATTATCCAAACTGTACAAAATCAATTATCATTAACATCAACAATTATCTGCAATATTCACTTAAGACTCACATAAGATTATCGATCTGATCGCGTTTCAGATCGGTTTCCTGCTTATTCTTGCCGAAGACCAAAAGCTTTGGACCCGTTGGATCGCACCAGGCATAGAGAATGCTATGCTTGGGCTTCAAAACGTGCTCGATTTTGGTATTCTTCTCGTAGTAGACAATATCCCTGCTGGTGTGATTGATTAACAGTCCAGGCGCTGCCGATGGCTGGTACTCGGTGAAGATGATATAAACGCCGCCCTCAGTGGTCTGCACTTCCACATTGACGCCGCCGTAACGAATGTCGTCCAGCTTTAGCAGTGTGCAAGTAACCTCCGTGTAATCAAATGCCGGCGTTATTTTGTTCTCCACACGCACGATCAGTTTGTGTGCGGAATCGTTTTTGGGCCAGAGCGGTTGGTACTCTTGCGGCTCGAGTGCTAACCACTGATCGGCAGGACGATTCTGCTCCTGCAGTTCGATCTTGAAGTTACACTTGTTATGCACTATGTAGAAGGGTATGAATGTGATCTGCTTGGTCAGCGAATTCTGCGTCAAATGATTGTGCACGCCAATCTGATAGCTCTGATCGTTCGAATTGCAGGTGACGGCACCAATCGAACCGGCCACATCGAGTGGGATCTTCTCGCTCCACTCGCCACTGTCGACGCGAATGGAGGCCTTCTTCTTGTCGAAGAACATTTTGTCGCGGAAGGTGAACAGAATGGGGCCGGAGTACTCTGGTGGATGATATAGCACCTCAACGGATGACATATCCGTTTTGTAGGTGAGCATCAGACCCGTCTTGTTAATCATCCAGAAGGGGCTGAAGAGCGTCAGCATAATGCTGCCATAGCGATTATCGAATCTGTGATTTCAAATCGAAATTGTCAGAGTTTAATATAAGATTTTTCAATTAATCTCGCCTAATTATTTTTAAGAACAAAACGCAAGCTTACCGCACATAAAGATCCATGTCCATTTTTATTTCAGAATCATATGAGGAAAACTTCCAGATGGAAACTTCGCTATCGCCATCGGAAATCTCTGTGGTATAGGACCAATCCTTCTCCAAATATTGTATTAGCTGGACAAGAGTAGGGCACACAGAGTATAAGTTTACAAATTGAGATTAATAATAAGGATTTGTGTTCAACTTACGCGCACGACAAGCACACTTCTCAATTCATTGCCCTTTTGGAACATACGCACTGTGGGCAGATGCAGCACATGACCGGGATTAACTTCCTTTTCGCCATAGTCGAGGAAGTCCTCTTTCTGGTATCGTTCTACTCCTGACCCATCTGGTGTGGTGTGCTTTTCAGGATCCATCTGACTTTCATGGCCCGAGCAGCCAGCCACCGAGACCTTAATATCAATGGGCAACGAATTGCGCAGATAGAGCGGTGGTCGGAGGTGAATGGTGTAGAAGGCGCTCTGCAGCCGATACTTGTTGGTGTTCTCAAAGTAAATCTCATGCTTGCGACGTCTGATGTTGATGTAGAGCGCTTCAAATGTGTCGATGGGATCACATTGCAGCTGCTGTGAATAGTTCAAATCGGACGGGCTCGTATTCCAGCAGATGCCCTGAACCGATGTATTGTAACCCTTGAGCGAAAAGTAGAGTTCTTTGCACTCTGCATAGATGGCGTGCAGGGGCACATGGAAAATTTCACCAGGTTGCGCATACCCAACAAGTATATCGCTGTTATCGGCCAGCCGGCGACGATGCACACGGATGGGTGTCGTGAAATGATTGGTAATCTGTGAGCGAAGCAACAGCAAATTAGAGAAGATGGAACAAATATAATATACAACTTATATGTTACGTACGCTAAGAACGCCATGGATGTTAATTTTGGTTGTGCCATATTCCTGTTTGACCTCGGATACAATAGCCCACTGCTCCTGCTGGGCGATGCGTGTCAGCGGGAAGTAGCGCGTGTCAGCCTTGCTGACGGGCAGGACGACCTCATCGTTAATGCCACTTATCTGAAAATATGTGCACCACTTCAGAACTCGAAATTCGAAAAAATGGTAAATGTGAGAGGAATGAACTACCTTCACATAGAGATTGTAATCTTCGGCCTGTTCCTCTGAGATTGTGCTCATATCCTTGGTTTGCAGGTAGGCGCGTCCGCCTGCCGAAATCGTGCAGTCCTGTATGTCGTCGGGATTGACAAGTTGCTCATCTTGCTGGGAGAGCATCACAATGGAACTGTTGATCGTACTGCCGCCGCGATGTACTTCGTGGAGCGTAAAGAGGCCACTGCGCAGATTCAGCGTGATGTCGAAGCCCGTGTCGTTCTCCACGACGTAGGGGGCGACAACATCTGGTTTGGCGAGGCCCTTGCTATCGATGGCCTGCGAGAAGGCCTCGCCCAGTTCGCCGAGCAGTTTGACGCACGTTTTGCTCAAGGTTATCTCCAGATTCTCCTTGGAATGTATGCGTATATTCATTTTTTGATCCTCGACCTGTTCATCGAAATCGCTTTGCACTTTCTCCAGCTCCAGATCGAACTGCAGCTCCCAAGGTATATATTCGTTGCCACCATTGCGGCCAACCACCTCGTTTAGTTCAATGATGGGTTCCCACTCGGCCAGGAATTGATTGTAGTAGTTCTGTAAGAATCAATATTAGCAAACCATTTAATTCACATTCAGAGAGAGTGTTGAGCCTACCATGTTGAGCGTAAGGGAACCGTGTGCGCTGAGACTGCCGCTCCAGTTGTTAAAGACCGCCGTCATGCGTGTGTCCAGCGAGATGAGCGGCTTTGTGTAGTAGCCCACGCCCGACTCAATGACAACCGTTATGTTTGGCACCTCAATGACGCACTTTTCCGTCTTAGTACTGCGTACTGCCGGATGTTCCAGAGCAAGCACATCGACGGCCTTATCCACTTTGGTGAACCAATAGGTGCGTGAATTGAACGATTTTGGTTGCCAGATTTTTGTATAATCCACTGGCTCCTTTCCGATGGCCGCTTTCTCAGCAGCACCGGCAGTAACACTCATCAATGCCTTGTTCAGCAGCTCAATTGTGGCCGGCGACACATTGATGATAATATCACTGAGCTTCAAGCTGATGTGCATGCCCGCCTCCTCGGGCGTGGAGCCTTGCAGACTGATAACAGACGGATGTAGGATATAGTGACGGGTCGATTCGCGACGCTCGGGCAAAAAGGCACACATAAATATCTTCAGCGCATCAATTTCGCCATTGATAATCTGCTTATCGCCAATCGAGCGATAATTAAGATGTGCTTGCGCCTGAAAAACCAAAAACAAAAATTGATTTTGAAGAACTGCTGAGAAATCAGAGCGACTAATGGCAAAGAGGTCTTACATTGAAGATAATGGCATTGGTATTCAGATCATCCAGACTTTCAACCAATATAATGTCCGGCTGATCAATGTGCAGTATCAAATTCATTTTATTATTTGTTTCTACTGCGCCTTGAACTGCAACGATAATTGTGAAAGTTAAATTAGTTGTCGTCACAGAAACAGAACTGAATCAATGAATGCTTACCTGAAACACGATCCGTAAAATGTCCGGGTTCGCGTGCAGCTGATTCCACTACTGGGGCAACCTTTGGCGCCTCTTTGGGAGCAGTTTCGGGCAGTGACAGGAACATTGTCAGCTTAAGCAGAAAATCAATGCACACAATCAAATCGAAGCTACGCACATGCACCTCAGCTGAAATTTTTACAATATATATTCATATTCAATGTAAATTGTGACAATTTCCGACTTAAGGACATTACCAAAGATATCATTCGGTTTTACAATGGCCGTCACTTCAACCATAAAGTTGCTGTCCTTGCGACATGCATCGAGGACTGTATCCTTTGATTGCTCCTCCCAATTTTTGCAGCTGAGATACTGACGGATTTTGCTATTATTCGATGGGCGCGTGTCATCCAATTGAATGTTGCAGAGGACAATGGAAACGCTCAGGGTGCCGTTGTTCAGCTGGGTGCCCTTCACAGACAAAAAGTAAATGCCAAAGCAAGCCAGACCGCTTTTCTCGCCTAATTGGTATGATAATCATTGCGTATTGGAATTTAATGATGAACTTTAATGCTGTTCAAGACTCACCCTCCATGAGATTGATGATGACGCCATCGAATTGAACATTAAACTTGAGCGACTCGTAAATCTTCTCAGTCGGCAAAACTGTAGTAGTGGGACTGGTTCGTGTGCGTCGTTGCTCCGAGACTGCAGGCTGTGAAGGCTTTGCGGGTAGTGGGGCGGCGGGTGGCGGTGGAAACTCTTTCTGGCCTTCGCTCAGATTGCGATTCAATATGGACATAACCAGCGCATAGTCATCCATGAACAGTGTTAGCTGCAATCATAATTTCAATAAATTGCAATTTGTAACAACAACTGGAATTCCACGCATTACCTCAACGGACTTCAGGTGACCCGACAGATTGAGCTCTGGTACATGCTTACACCAACTGCTCGATAAATTGCGTGTAACGGAGAGCGTAAAACTGATCGGATTCATCATATTCAGCGTGGACTTCATTCCAAAGGCCACATCCACTTCTAAACAACAAATAATCAGAAGATACAAATTTGTATTTGTGGTGACAAAGTACACCAATCGGAACAGCTTACTCACCATCGAAAGACGTCTCGTTGTCATCTAGAATAGTCACCTTGGTGATCTTGACATCGTTTAGCTGCAGCTTGATCTCATCAATGACGGCTTTCTCGTCCCTGTCTGGCACTGACAGCTCACTGGTGTTGTTTGTCATCTCCAGCAAGCCCAAATCAATGGCCAGAGCATTTGTGCTCTGCGAATCCACAGGCACAACTATAATGGGCGCCTTGATGCGCACATTTAGCTTCATGCGTGTTGCTTTCTCATACGCCTCCAATGTGGCCTGACGAGCGGACTCAGCGGCAGCTGCACTGGCATTACTAAGCGCCTGCTGCGCTGCCTGGAAGTTGTTCAGGAAGTTCTGAAAAAAAAAAAAAATTATATATATATATATATATAGAAACAGTATAAATAACTGCAGACTACAGTATAAATAACTGCAGACTGGCAGGTGGGGAATGAAACGTACGAGAACTCCGGTGACAAACCAGTTAAGGAAAATAATTTTCATGCAGCCAATGTCGACAGTTATTTTCATATCATCCGAGTTGTAGTCGTGGGTGTACTCCTTGTTGAAGAGCACCAACTGGCAATTAAAGGCATCCTGGCCAACCATGCTTAAAATCTGCAATGTGGGTTTTTGAAATGATTCAAAACTGGACAGCAAAATATTTAAATACATTACTTACATTACTGTGTATTGTTTCGGTATTTAGATCGTTAACCATAATGTCCTTGAGGCAAACGTTAACCTCGGTGTAGGAGCTCTTCAGCGTAACATTTGCCACAAAGTCCTTCATGTGCATGGACGCCAGGGGTCGACGCTTTGTGGATAGCTTGAGACTAACCTCATTCACATTTGCCACCATTCGCATTTTCACGCTCTCCACGACAGTGTTCCGATGTTGGAATTTGGTGTTATTCTGTGAAATTGGTTTGCTGATTATGGTTTCGGCATCCTCCATAATAACGTGCAGCTTGTGCTTGAGTCCATCTCCGTCGCCGGCATAATTGTAGTGATCGCGTGGCTTTAAATTGCTCAATATCACATCGAGACGGCGCTGAAAATCGTTGGACGTATTCAGCAGACGCAGTAGACACTCCTGATGCAGCACAATGTCCAGAATCTCAAAATTGGCCACCACCAGCTGCTCGGTGGAATTGTATTTGGTGTTGAATTCCGGCGAAGTTTTGTCAGCTAGCGTATAATTAACTGTCAGCAGATATTTCGAATCCTTGGCATAGCTGGGCGTATCAATGATGTCCAGCACATGCTCCCCTTCAGTGTCTTTAATATTAATGCTGCCCAATCTGGAATAGAGACAGCAATTTATTACTTTTAGCTAGCAGAAAAATGAACTCCGAAAGCAACTCACTTGACGGAGGCGACGGTCTCGTAGGTGCGCTGTGCCATGTACGCCTCCAGCTGCAGTATCTGCAGCGAGAGTATATGCTTGGAGGATCTAGATAAATCACTCAGCAGCACATCACTATTCAATCCACTGCTATCCATTGCTGTGGATGATTCTTGCGCGATAGACATATTTTCCTGCTCAGGTGTCACGAAAGGTGTTTCCGCGCCAGAAGCTGCATCTGTCTCGGCGATGTTGCTCGGCGATTGGTACAGTGTAATCGACAGTTGGTTGAGTGAGAAGTTCACCTCGACATTGGTGTACTGAATGAGCTCTTCGTCGAGCACCGTCCTGGCGGACGATGTGTTGGTGCGCCTCTTGAGTTCGCGATTAATTAAATTCGATATGGAGCTGCGTGATCGTGTCAAAATGGGTTGCGGTGCTTCGAGAGGGCTGTTGCTCTCTGGCAGCGGTATGCTGGTGACAACTCCGATGGCTTCCAGCACACGATCCTCGGTGACGTTCACCTGCACCGCTGGCACCATGATATCCACCTTAATCTTGGGCAAACGGGGATCGTTATCGAACACACAGAGTGCGGCAGTTAGTCGCAGCGATGTCGGCCGCAGCACATGCATATCTGTGGAGATGGCCATGTTGAGGGCACGATGCCATTCTTCGTGTGGACGGACCACCAGCATTTGTATATCGTTTATGCTGACAACGAATTTATCGTACGCATTTCCCATAACTGTTTTCAATATGTCGTCGTGCTCCTGGCCCTTACTGACAAGCGTTTGAATCTGATCTGTGGAGCGCTGGTGCGGCGTGGTTGTCACATGCACCTGACCCAAGCTAATCACAATCAGCGATTTCATATCCTCGACAAAGAGTCCGCCGTGGGGCACCACTATAATGTTGGGCATTAGCAGTATGTCGGCATCTAGCACCGATTTCTGATCAATCACATACTGCATGCCAGTGGCGGATCGCTCTTTGATGCCAACAAGCTTGGTGGCAGCCGTTTCCTCGATTTTCGATAAATTCACATCGGTCGGTGGTTGGAAGATCTTGAGGAGACTCAGTATGGTCTCAGCATCGTATACGATTTGCAATGGTCGAGCGACGACTTTGACACGCTGATTGCATAACTTGTCAATGGGATTCGTTTCGAAGAATATGTCCAGCAAATTGAATTCATCGGTGATTATCGATTCGATCAGCATGGGTGTGTAATCCTCTCGTGTTTGACCAGTCATCTTCAGCGATTTCATGCCAGCTGTTATGCTAATGGCATCGGCAGCCGGTCGTTGGGTTATCGCCGCCGTGGCCATGGAGAAACTCAACAGCATTATTGATGGCAGACCGGAAATTTCGTTGGTGATGCTGGCATTCGATCGTTCATTGTTCAGCTCTTGGTACAGGCCCACTTCGAGAGCGATCAGTTTGAAATTCATGATAATTGCCACATAGGTTTCGGGCACATCCTGCGGCTTAACGTTCTCCTCATAGCCAATGGCCTTGTACAGCTTGGCCTTCTCCTCCGGCGTCATTGCAGCCTCAAATTTACGCACTGCAGCAAAAGATTGGTTAACAAATCAAATGTAATATGTTTGAGAGCAATCTATTACCAATATTATCATCGGTTTCGGCAGCTGACCGTTGGGTGTTAGCACCACCGCCCCACCAACCGCTAAACCAGCCTCCACTCTGCGCCGGCTCCGCTTCACGCGATTTGGCTATCTCCATGTTAACGCGTTGCCGTATTAGCAACAAGTTGAAGACATCCAGCTCCTGCTCCAACATGTTACACGTCTCTACGAGCATTTGAGGCGGCTTCTTACTCTGCTCGCGCTCTTTGTATTTCTGTATTCGAATTTATATTGGAGGAATATTAATTTGCTTAACTGATCAGTTTGCTGTAGAAATCTTACCTCTGCATAGGTATTGCAGCGTTCACGATGCAATTTGATATACTCCCAGTTCCAAGTGCGACGCGAGCGACGTACATCAACTTCAAGCACTGAATTTATAGCAAAGTGCCACCACTCTCGGTAGTGGCCCTTGTAAGCTGTTACCACACAGTAGATAATAATAGTGTTGAATTATAATCAATATACGACTTTTTGGCTGAGACACTTACGGATATTGAAGGGTCTATATTGACGATAGGGTAGACCTAGTTGCATGCGATTCATGGAATCGCCCAGTTGCATGATATTTTGGAACTGTGTGTTGGTTAAACCGACGTTTAGCGTTTCCATTTCCAGACACAAATCAATCTTTGGCTTTTCATAGGCCGGCATATCCAGTTCCGGATTCATGTTTAGCTTCAGCTTGGCATTACACGAAATGGGACCCAGAACTGAAACAAGCAAACACAAAATTAAATACTGAATTTGATGCAAAAGCTTTTATCTCAGCCATTTACCATAGCAATACTTTGAGGGTCTGAAGTCCTTGCGTGCTATATTAGACTTGAACAGTTCGGGAAGTGTGCTGGGATCCTTCTGCGCAAAGAGGGTCGCCTTGCAGTTCATGTAGGCCGACAGGCACGAGAGATTCGCAATTTTAAAGACCTGCGGCGCACGCTCAGTCATATAACACTTGTCCCAATTGTTGTCCGTCGTGTAGAGCTCCAGCTCGTGCAGGGTTATGCCAAAGGCAAACGGACTCCCTGTCGTTGTGCTATCCTCGTATCGCAAGTGAACATTGCCGATTTTCACCTGCAAATTGTTGACGATTTGGACGGTTAGCTTCTCGGCGAAACCAGCATCTACTTGGGCCGTCGCTGCAAGACACAAAAACGACACTTTTAATACTGACTATGTGACTATAATCGAAATTGGTGTTTACCCTTTTCAAGCTCCTTTTTGCGCGCTGCCTCCAGAGCATCGAGGGCGGCCATTTTAGCTGCACTCGCATATTTGGCCTCCTTTTCGGCATTGTAGACCACATTGTTGTTGGGCGTGACAAGCGCATAGAGATCCTCAATATCAACAATAACAGGCTGGCTGTACAAATTCTTCCAGGGTATTTTCAGCACCAGTTTATCTACAATTTCAAAGTTTAATTAGCCAAAGTCGTTGCGTGTGTTGTGTTCTTAAGATAGTTTTCCAACTCACCCAAGTAGCCATAGACAAGCTGCACGGGCAGATCCAAATCATCTAGCGCATTGCCACGTATCTTGAGGTTCTTCAAAACGACATCGCCTTATATAATAGTAAGACATAAATTAACAATTATGTACTGTATTTATTTATGCAATTCGCGAATTGATTAATTACGACAAAATGCGTGGAAAATTTTGCATGCAAGCAAACGCCGGCAAAATTTAGCGGCAAAAATATAAGAAATGAATATCTATAAATGTATGTATGTATATCTATAAATGTAAGTCTTATGCGAACACAGATGGCTTTTAAAGGCTACCATTTGGGCGTGTCTGGCATTCCAAATGTTTGTTATGCCTGGCATGTTAATAAAAAGAAAAAAAAAAAGATTTGATATGCCGAGCTAACCCCAAGCAGTAAATATTTATTGACATACTTGTATAGGTCAAGTTGTTTAACGATCAACAAAGCTACCCCTCTATAAATCAATAGCAATCGAATTGAATTACTTCGTATTATCAGTAAGTGACATAATTCCGCCGACAAGGCGGTACAGGTGAAGATTCCATTTGAAGCTATTAACTGATTAAAACACAATAAAGTTCAGATATCGCTGTCAAATTCAAATAGCCTAATTTAGTTAATAATACATTTTCTAGCAATTTATGAAACTGTGCAAAAACGAAGCCCAAATATATCTGGGTTGTAGTAAAGTAATCATTAGACACTGCTAAAGATAATCATTTAATACAAAAAACAATAATAATATACTAAAATTAATTGCAAAATTCTCTAGTATTATGAGGCACCACTTTGACGAATGTTTTTGTTTCAAATCTTTTCAACTGGTTTCGCCAGTGATTGGCGCTTATCAGTTAACCACCTAAATATTACCAGATTCTCACAATGGGTTTATGAATCAGAATCAATATACATATATACATATATATATATATATATACGGGGTATATGCATGCGTTTATACAGCGCCGCTAAACTGAATAAATTCAAGCAATTATCTTTGTATTATGTCTTATATACCAGAATATGTTGATCTTTTGCTTGGGTTTTAAGCAGTGCAATTAAAATATTAATGTATTTTTGAAACTTATATTCGCTGAAACTGTTGCCCATTGCGCATCAGATTAGATTTCTTATGATGGAACGAGGTAAGTTCCTTTGCTACGTCTCAATCAAAATGATTACCCTAGTTTTTTTGTTGTTTTTTTCTTATGGATCGCTGAGCGTCATTGAGCGACTTTGAAAAAGTTAAATAAAGACTTATCTCGATTATGGTCCAAGCCAGAACGAAATCGCCGATTAAATGCAATTTTTAAAGAGGATGCATTTAAAAGCCATGAAAACTTAAAGCTACAAATCGAGGTACGACAAGTGCCTTTCAATGGATACAATTATTACAGAAATAATTTGTAAATGAAGGAATGTTATTTAAGTTGTACAGATGATGTAATAATGTGCGGAGATTCGTTTCATCAAAAATTCATTTGAATGTGTACAAAAATTTACTCCAATAAACATTTTTTTTCAGATATTTTTGGACGAATTCCATGTAAATTGCAGGCAGTAAAACAGTAGACCAAATTGTGCTCGAGTAGTCGCCATACTCCCCGGAATTGTATATTATTAAAAACGTCTGGTGACTGTTGTCCCGTTAAATTGATAGGTAGGCAATTTAAAGATTTTAAGACCCTGATTAACTCCAAATTGACTCTATTATTGCTGGTAATTAATGAAACCGAATTCATAAATGAATTGTAATTACATTAAGCTACTATAAACCTAAATTGACCTAACAAAAGAAATATATAATATAAGTGCAACTGAAGTACCTTTGCCTTATTTATTTATTATTATTTGTTCAGTTACATGTATAAGTGTGTAAAAGTGTACATATTTGCACGAACACGCACATCTGGATTCGATCATCATGGATTTGATCATCGTAAAGTGGTTCCCCGGCAATTGTTAATAAAAAATAATTTAATTTAAAAACTATACATTATTCTTCGATGATGAAGATGTGGGCGTTTCTTCTAAGAGAAGCACGTAACAAATTTCAAATGTCCAAATTTTTGTGAATTAAACATGCCCTTCGACCAGAACAAACTTGCTTACAGTGCGTACTAAAAGTAAATTGGTGCTACAAGCTGAACATGAATACAACAGCTCTGAATATATATATTCTTTTGCTTTTTTCTGGCATTTTCATATAATAAAGAGCTGTATTCGACAAAGAAATTATTCATGACAAACGTATTATGTCATCAAGTTCAAGTTTAAAATAGGCTTGGTTTTCATTGGAGCTTGCAGAGACGAAACAAACCAGTTTATTTGTTATATACATGACACATGGCCTTATTATTAACTTACAATTTTTGGACGGATCAAAAGGTGGCTCAAAATGTGGTCGACTATGTTAAATGTTTGTTTGGAGTACACAATCTTCACCAACAATCTGTACTTGTACCTATTTGGAGTATGTTCGAAAATGCGTTTCACGAAAGTGTCAACGTTCCAGTTGTATATGGTGTAATTTGCGCAACTTGCTGATAAATATTCCGTTTTGCAATATAAATATATTTATATGCATGTCTATGCATATGTGTGTGCTCGTGTGTGTATGTGTGTGTGTGTGTGTGTGACTCTCTGTTTGTATAGTCAAGAGTAATACAACACTGCTGCAGATAATGAGAAATAAAATATAACCGCAAAGAGCAGAAGCCACTTCTGTTGTTCTTGTTCTTTAGATGCCACAATCGCAATATATGGTGGGATAAGGGAAGGGGTGAGGCTGGTCGGTGTACACACAATCATTTGCGGCGGAAGCAACAGTTCAACAGAGACGCATTCACGCAGTCTCAAACGGACATGGGAGAGTGATTTGTGATGCGACTCTCTCCCTCCCAAGCGAATTTAATTTGCCTGTCTTTCAGAATTGGGTCACTGTGCAAAAAAGCACAAAATGTTTTGAAGGATAAGGCCAGACGAACGAACAAAATGCGATGCGTGCTGGGAATTGGCACAAATTGCGTGCCATTTGTAATTGTGTCATTTCGATACTTATACGAATAGAATGGAATTAGGGTTGAAAACTCACCTCCCCAGATGCCAATTTTTAGTTGCTTGTGATCCAAATTCTCAATGTAATCGCCCAGCACCTTGTTGAGGACATCAGCCACCACGGCCTCGAATACCATCCTGGAGCCGTCGTCGTCGCCGCCGTCTTCACTTTTGCCGGCGTTGTACTTGTGCCGTTCTCAAATGTCAAAAAAAAAAAAAAACCAGCTGTTGACAGCCAAAAGGCGGCTGCTTATTGATTTTTAATTTTTTGTTGTTTATTACTGCTTAACCTTGCTGGTGTGTGGATTATGGTGGTCGTTTTATTAAACACTCTCGTTGTAGGAATTTAGCCGTTTTCTAAACATTTGAACAAAATTAAATTGGAATTGAGAGACAGAATTTACCTCAGTGCTGATGATGATGATGTCATCGCCATCAGCCATCAGTGGAAACAACTAAAACATTCTAACAGAATAGGCAGACAACGTTTTTCAGTGCTTCATTCAAGCATTATAGCAATATAAAAAAATTCACGCAGATCACTTTGTTTATAAATATTTTGTTAATTCATAACAAGCAGTTTCCATATGTGGGCGTGTGTTTGTGTGGATATAAGACTGTATTCAACCATGAATTATTCCGTATTCTTTCACACTTCAGCTATTTCACATAGCCATTCAATTGCCATGCATATGCAAACTTTATCTTAATTACACACAGTAGTAGTAAACACAACAGCACAAAATTACCTTGCGAACTATGGCATTATCAACGCGCAATTAGAAGAACACGCGCGCCACCAAAGAACTCTCGCTGAAAACTGAGTTCTCATTGGCAACAGCTGTGCCGTGTGCCGTCTGGCGTTCCCATGAGAATGTCACGAGAGTGGCTCAATAAGTACTACACTCAGTGAGCAGTGCTCTCCATCCCTCATGCTCACTCACCTTCTCTCTATTTATTTTTCGTTGGTGTTACAAACAAATTTCAGTCAGCGCTCTGAGCGGATGTAGTGTTTTTTTTTTTACTTTCGTTTTCTTTGGGTACAACACATATCTACTATAATATTATGGTATTTGAAAAATAGGGGCACACTTAAATATAAGCAAATTCTTTGTTTTGCTCGCGCTTGCCAGCGAATGTCATATTTTTTTTTCGTACAATTCGTTGTGAATATCAATTTGTCGGCGAGTCAGAAAAGTGCCAAAGCTGACGTGTAGACTGTAAAAAAGAATTGCATTTAACATGAAACAAACAATAATATTGCTTATGTTGGCCCTTGTGCCCGTTGTACTATCCAAGAAATACAAGGACGGAGATAAACCGGATTGGGCAAAGAAGGATATACGCGATTACAGCGAAGCGGACTTGGAGCGACTGCTGGACCAGTGGGATGTCTGTTAAAATTAAAATTAACTAATAATAAATAATAAACAATGATAAATTGACGTTGGCAGGAAGATGAGGAGCCGCTTGAGCCCGATGAGCTGCCTGAACATTTGCGACCACAGCCGAAGATAGATCTTTCCAATTTGGACAGTAAGAATCCTGAAGATCTGCTCAAAGTGACGAAAAAAGGTCGCACTTTGATGACATTTGTGTCGGTCAGCGGAAATCCGACTCGCGATGAAGGCGACTCTATAACGAAGCTCTGGCAGACCAGTTTGTGGAATAATCATATACAAGCTGAACGCTATATGGTCGACGATAATCGTGCAATATTCCTCTTCAAGGATGGAGCTCAGGCCTGGGAGGCAAAAGACTTTCTGGTTGAGCAGCAGCGCTGCAAGGGTGTTACCATCGAGAACAAGGAATATCCAGGCGAATATGCCAGAGATGAACTATAGTTGTATTAATAGGAACTAAGCACTCTAATCTACATTCTCATGTAAAGTTTTTATAAGCGAAAAACAAAAATGAACAAATTGAAGTCAGAGCTGAAATGTACAATTGTTTGGCTATTCGCGTGTTAACGTTTCCAGATTTGTGCCGCCCTCGTTTGGCTTGTTTACGTTCTAAAACGTCAAAATATCAAGACGCCGCCGCTCCCCTCAATTTGACCTTAGCCAATTTAGACACAACGGATTTACCCAACTTTCAAGCGACGCGCTGTGTCTGTAAAAACTCTGGGAACATGTCGATTCAAGCGAAAATCGGTCCGTCTATACTTAATGCCGATCTAGCCAATTTGGCAGAGGAATCACAAAAGCTGCTGGACAATGGTGCCGATTATTTACATCTGGATGTGATGGACGGCACCTTTGTGCCGAATCTAACTTTTGGACATCCCATGGTCAAGTGTTTGCGTAACAAAATCAAGGTGAGCTTGTGGCTTAATGCGATACTACCATAAGTACATTTAATAAATACTCTTGATCAACATATAGGAAGCGTTCTTTGAGACGCACATGATGGTGCAGAATCCGGAGCAATGGATAGCACCCATGTCGGATGCGGGCGTCAATCTGTACACATTTCATATTGAGCCCGTCGAGGATGTGTGCAAGGTCACCCGACTGATACAGGAGGCTGGCATGAAAGTGGGCCTAGCCATTAAGCCGGGCACAAGTGTAAGTTGAGGTTAGGTCTGAATGCACGCTGAGAAACTAATAACGAAGAAACACATGTTTTGTACATTTTTTCAGGTAAGAGAGATTGAGAAATATGTAGAGCTGGCGGATCTGGTGCTGGTCATGACAGTGGAGCCTGGCTTTGGTGGCCAATCGTTCATGGCCGACATGATGCCAAAAGTTGAGTGGCTGCGTAACAACTACCCAAATCTGGACATCGAAGTCGACGGTGGCGTCGGTCCAAAAACCATTGACTGCTGTGCCAAGGCGGGCGCCAACTGGATTGTCTCCGGCACAGCTGTAGTCGGTGCAGCCGATCAGCGCCGGGTCATCGGTGATATGCGCAATGTTGTAAAGAGTTACCTCAAATGAGCAAATGTGAATTATTCATAGAATTTATTCATTAAGTGCAAAGTTTTGAAAGACATACACTGTACGAAACAAAATTACCTGTTAATAAAGCAAAACTACATTTTTATACGATTTATAAAGACAAATAGATAAATAACAGCAGTGTTTGCATTTTTATAGTTTTATACATTTATTTTTCAACATTTATATATGTAAGTATATAGTATGTATATATGTATGACATTTGCTTATAGCATTTAGTTGGTTATAAGAGTGTATTTCTTTTCATTGTGTATGTGTGTAATTTAATTGGTTTATGCACATTCTTAGTTATTGTTTGGCATTTGCCTTTTCATCTCTTGCCAAAAAAAGAAGTCAACAATTTTCCGCTGCATATTCTCTATTCAACAAATTCAAATGTAAAACGTTTCATAAATTCTCATTCTGACGAAAAAAAAAACAGAAAAAATCAGTTGCAATTTTATTGTCAAGGTTTCATTTCTATATGTATGTAAATTCTTTAAAAAGTTCTCATATTTTTCATTCTGTGCATAATTAACAAGTGCGTTTCACCAACATGATCATCCTTAACCATATACATATGTATATGTATCCATGTATATTCTGATATCATATGTAAATTCAACTAGTTTTTTAGTCAGCTTCTGTTTGTTAGTTTTAAGTTTTTTGTCTTCATTTTGCATTTTTGCTACATTTACATTTAACATTTCGCTACATTATTATATTGTCTCTGTTTGCTTTTTTGGTTTTTTTAACTTCTTTTGTTTGTTAATATATTATTCTTTTTTTCGTATTTACGTTCTCAAGCACATTGAAATTGAACATCTGGCTAGGCCCATTTCATTTTTAAGCATAGCAATTTATTAACTAGTATATGGTATTTACGGTTCATGCAGTTGCTATATGTGTGTGTGTGTGAGTGTTCAGACCAATTGTCTATATAGTTTATATGTACGCAGGTGTGTCTGTGTGTTTGTGTTTTATCTCAATAGTCATAGGCTAATGCAAGTATACTTCTTGAGTTTCACATATGTATGTATGTTTTATGTATATAACTTATTTCACTTGCCAATGCTAAGCATTATTACATCTATATATATATATACATATATATGTGTATATATATATTTATTTATATATATATGTATTTGTTTTAGACTAATTATACATAAAGCTAAGCGTTGGTTTTTGATAGTAGCCTGGAGCATAGGTATAAAAATAGCTCACCCTTAACATGATTATAAATGCACAAAGAAATCGGGAAAAAGGTGTGTCAAAACTCAACTCAAAACCCAATGAAAATGGAAAACTTGTCAAAGGCAACAACAGGAAATGAAAAGCTCTCTGTAAGTAGAGTAACATGCAGACATACATAAATAGCTACGTAGAATGCGTTAATATGTATATATAAATGTCATTGTCCTTCTATATATGTTTGTATGTTGTTAATATGTCTAACGCACGATATATTGAACAGAGTATTTGTCATTTTTTAACACAAGCATAATTATGTTTTGTGTTGTTGTGTCCTGTCCTGTCCTGTCCAGTCTAATATAATAATTGTAATTCTGCACGACGGCTGGTTCATGAACTTATAGAAATGTATAGAAACAGCCCACTGTTTCACACATATGTATATATATGCGTGTATATGTATATATACTCCATGTATTTATGTACTTATGTACTCATATATGTATAACCACTTGATTTTGTCACTTGAATATGCATGTATAAATTTAGACACCATCACATCTGCTTAAAGCTACTGCTACTTGATATATACCATATATTGTATATGTATATTCTTTCGATATATGTATATTTCTTGTATATTTCACGTACATCGTTTTTATACTCTTTTTTTTATATTTTATTTTATTAATTATATTTTTTTTGCCTTAAGCTTTCGCTAATAAAATGTTTTGTCGTGTGCCTTGTGTAATATGCGCTTCATTTGTCGCTTACAAATAAAATGTATACATATACATATAGTACACGTATTTATATAATAATATATAATACTAATAATACATTAATCCACTTGCTTTTTTTTTGGGTTTTTGTAAACTGATTGTACAAAACATGTATATACTGAAAGTATATATGTACCAGCTAATGCTAATTGTTATAGATTATACACATACACACATCATTTGTTTTTATTATCATTTTTTGTAGGTGTTTATTTTACTTGAATATACGTATATATACTCGTAATATTCGTAATACTCATCTAAAGCATTTCAACAAGTTTAGCTAGAAACGATAGAAAACGTAAATCATATTTAAAGATGTTTTTTATTTGTTTCTTTTTTTTTATTTTTACACATTCTTCGTTAGTGTTTGGTTTTCTTCTTTTTTATTTGTTAAGCCTGAAACAACCAATTTTGAGTCTTTAGTTACGCAATTTCTTCATTAACTTCACTTTTTTGTTTTTGTTTTTGTTTTTATTTGCAAAATAGTTGTAAAAATTGTAGCACTCTAGCAGTAGATAGCCCTAGTATATACTAGACGGCATAGGCATAGGTAAGTGCGGAATGTACTGGATCAGCGCATAAGCGAAACATATATAAACATAATATTGTAAATGTATGACTTGATTTTAGTCGAGCATTACTAAAAACTGGTAACTATTTGTATTTTATTTACTATTATTTAGTTGTTGGCGTCCAGTCTAATGCGCATGCTAAACAAGTACATAACTTTAGTTGTATATAGCTATAAATATTAGTTATCGTTACATTTAAAAAGCATGTATACAATTTAATTATCATTGGTTGACTCCATTTTGTAAATAGTACATCAATTTAGCCTCAATATATGCATGTATAATACATATATGTACGTTATTATTTTACGCTACATTTTCTGTACTTTTCCATGTTCAAGTTTTTTTTTTTATTTAAAGCTGAAACCCACGCATTGTAGTTAAGTATTTTCATGACTTTCCTATAACTAAATTTGTTTGCCTTAAAAAGACATTATTGTTTTTTTTTTAATAACAGCTACAATTTCACTTAGATTTTATTTTATTTATTTATATTTTTTATTTTTTTTTTGGAAAAATTGTTGTGCATATTTATTGTCAGTTGCACGTTTCATTTGAGTTGCAAAATCAGTTATGTTTTCATTATTTGTGAAATTTCTGCGATATTGAAATATATAATCATCAAATGCTTTAGATCAGCAATTTTTTCCGTTTTTCTTTCATTTTTTTTCTTAGACTTTTATTATTGTCTATAAATGTTTTCTTTTTCTAATTTCTAGTTGCATACACAGTTTAACACATAATAGTTTATAACTATAAATACTTTTTCTTTTAAATTACGTTTGCTATTTACTTTTTTAGTTGTCAGTTTTATACTGATTTTATTTAGCGGTATTTAGGATTTTTGTTTTTTTTTTTTTGTTGCCGGCAATCATACATTTTTGTCTTAAGTTCATCTTTATAGTCACATATACAGACACCAAGCTATTTAGTGCTGATTCCTTTAAGTTTCTTTTACATTTACCTTATTCTCTATGTGTAGTGATTTTCGGGATTTTTTCTGTATTTGTTTTTTTGTCTAACAAAAAATTTCGCATTTTATTGTCCACGTTTCACGATAAATATTTATTTTGGGTTTACACACAGGGATTATGTATGGCTTTATATATGTATATGTATATATATTTTTTGTGTTTTTTTTTTTTTTTGATACGTATACAATACTATATATGTGAATGTATGCACATTGTTTATACAATATATATTGACATTAGGTTTTGATTTTGTGGTTTCGGTTCATAGAAATCTCTTTGTAAAAAAATTGACAAATAAATTCGGCAAATTGACATACGATTATGTTGCCCAGATTTTGTTTGTTTTATTTATTTATTTATTTTTTTTGTGTGTTTTGTACTGGCTCAAAACCAGCAATATCTCAAGTTCAGTAGCAAAATATATACATAAATATATATTTATATATATCGTATATTATTATCAATGGTTGTGTGTGTGTGTGTGTTTCTTGTGGGTATTGAGTACAACAACAGTATTGCTTTGTACTTTGTGCAAACGTTTCAAGGATATGCTGTATTCAAATTTGATCATTCGTCATTTGTTCACTATATAAGCTAGTCATACATACATCTGTATCTGCATGTAGGATTACATTTACGGGGAGGGGATGGAGGAGTTCCTGGCCGATATAGCCGGCAGCTTACTTACGCTCCTCACTGTCGTAGAAGTCAATGCCCTTGGGCTTGCCATTATGATAATTATAGGGCTTACGCTTTCTCACCGGTCCGGCGGACATTTTCGATAGTATATCGGGCCCGCCCGGATGTAGATCGTATTTGGGCACTGGTTCCTCGTTAGCGGGTCGCGAATGCTTTTGGATTTGCTCATGGATCCAGGGCACATACTTGATGACATTGGCATAAACACCAGGCAGCTTGGGATGAGCGCACATAATGCCCCAGGAGACAATGCCGCCGACAAACCAGCGATCCTTCTCGCCCGGATACGGGCAGAGCAAAGGTCCACCCGAATCGCCCTGCAAAAAATAACAACTCCTGAAGTAGTGGACAGTTATACTATCTATATATATATGTGGTGCACCTACCTGACAGGCATCTTTGCCGCCATCGTCGAAGCCCGCACAGACCATGCCCTCGGATATAGTCAAGTTTTCTAGCCATTGGTCACATTGGCTTCGTGTTATAATCGGCACCTGCACCTCATTCACGATAAACTCATACGGTGTTCTGGCTATAAATTGAACTTTTATATAATGACTAGGATATCTTGATGCATTTTGGAGATCACTTACGATCCTTATTCTCGCGTTTGCCCCAGCCAATAACAGTGCAGAGCTGCTCGGCTCGCAGACCCTTGATGGTCGGCGGTGGCAGACATACGGGCAGCAGATGCTCATGGAATGCAACACGCTGGGCAAGCTACAAGTATAAAAATATATCTCGATTCTAATATCTTCTTTTAAGAAGTAGACCTAGCAGAAGAGCTACCTGAAAGAGTGCTATATCATTGTCGTGCGCAATGGCCGTATTATATTGGGCATGTGGAATGACTGTCTTGACTTTGACCTTCTGACCCGAATAGGTAAACGAATTGCGACGCGTAACACCCAGTTGTATGGTCCAATCCTCCAGATTGATAATCGTATGGCTGTATAAAGTATCGTATAAGTAAGTGAATTGGGAAAATAGTTCAGCGGCAACTTACTTGCCCACACAGTGGGAGGCGGTGAGTACCCATTGATCGGATATTAGAACACCAGCACAATAGAATATCTTCTCGGGTCCACCTAAGATCGCTGCCAGGAATGGCCAATTGCCGGGATTTGCCTGAGAGCCGCCAATGATGCGTCTGGAGGGCTTGTGCCGGCCACGCTTCACCTTGCCGCACTCTAAACAAATGAAGTTGGGATTGAGTTAACCATTAAGGCGAGTCACGAGTGGCAAGAGCTCACCGAAATTGGAGCAAGTTAGCTCCGCAATGGGATAATCCTCCGACTGCCTACAATTGGCGAACTCCTGCATCAGCGTGGATCGTCGCTTTGCATATAGCTTCCAAATATCTGTGGAGACATTAACCGATGCGAGCAGTGGACGATGTGTGCGCTGAGTAACCACACTGGTGGCATTCACCGCCGAGTAACCCAGAATGGAACACACAGCACTGGGCGAAACGGCACGATCCCAATTCTTCACGCAGGCGGGCATCCATTGCTGCTTATTGATGCGATACACTTCCAAGACACCAGAGCCCACATCGCCATTGCGTTCGCTAAGACGCACTGCAGCAAACCAATACAAAATTGTTAAAGACATGTTTAGATAAGTGAAAATGATCTAGTTGAGTTTTAAAATTAATTGGATCGGTGTAAACATCGCAAAAATGCATTTGAAGTCGTATTTGTTATACGAAAATATACATTTTATATGCGAATCCTCGAACTCTTATTAACTTCAAGAGATGCTCAAGAAGTACGATAGATAAACAGGTATCTTTATACAATCAACCATTAAAAAATAATTAATTATAATAATTATGTAACTGGCAGAAGGATCATCTCCAACAGCATAAATTGTATATATTTTATATATATATAGCCAGATGTCAGTCTGTCCGTCTCTAAGAGCACGTGAGTTTCAGAGGCCATACGAGTTACAATATGATTTCGATACATAACGATTTTTCATAGCAATAAAAGTTAAATAAATAAAGACAGATCCTTGCAATTTATGTATAATGTATCTTGATATATGTACATATTGTTGACCAATTGTAAAAATGCATGAAGATCAGATAAGAATCACACAAGTTATAGTTTAAAAAGTATAGGAAATATGGTATTAGAATTACTTGTTTGATCTGTGTGTTAAAGTAAATTAAATAATAAATAAATCAAAGGAAGTCTACATTTGAAATATCAGCGAATCTGCGCTTATTGCTAGATGCTGAGCTGAGCCTGAATATAATTGCTATAAATATAAATAAATATCTATAAAATGGACACTTACAACAATTGCGCTCATCTTGACCGTAGGGGCAATCGATGACACCATCGCAGGCGCGTTCGTTGCTAAAGCAACGATCGTCGCCACAGTAAATCTCGCCCTCCTGGCAGCGTGGACAGTTGAGCTCGTCCTTGTGATCTATGCAATCCAAATGGCCATCGCAGACATATTCTCTGGGCAGGCAGCGATTCGTGTCGCATTGGAAGCCATCGCATTTGGGATTCGCCGATGAAATCATGACATCACGCACCTCATCCAAACCCACACAGTCCTCGGCGCTGGCAGAGTCCTGGAAGAGCTTGCAGTTCAAATACTCGGGCAGACTCAAGCCAAAAACATCAAAGAAGAAGCCACAACGACGCATCGTCTCCGTGCAGAGCGTTTTACAGGGCGGTATCGAATGGCTGCAAATCGGTCGATTATATGACGTGAAAGGAGAAATATTAAATCAAATGACTGACTTTATATACTGAAAATCAATTACTCACCCAGTTTTACTGCACTTGGGCACAAAGAGCGAGCAAAGGAAGAGTGAGACTAGCTCATAGCAGCGTACTTCGACCAGTGCCTCAAAGGGTTCGAGATCCTGTCAATGGGAATGTTGTAAAGCACTTAAATGGCAGCTTGTCTTCTGATATTTACCACTTGCACATCCTGCTGCCGAAAGTGCCCAATGTAGGTGGGCACTGTCGTATAGTTGTAGGGTATCTGCGGTCCCTGGCATAACTTGACAATGATGGGCAGACAGTTGCCCGGTGACGGATTCTTGCCATCGCTCGATGTATCCTCCACATGGATGGTATTGATAATTGTCTTGTTCACATACTTAACGGTCGGATAGGCATTAAAATACGCCGCCAAGCCGCCAGCAATGGCCAGCAGGGCAAACGCATTGATCAGTATCTGAAACAGTCGAAACTTCAAGCGGCCATTGGTGATGTACGGATTGGAACTCTTGCGACGATTGATGTTCTGTGTGGAGGAGAAAGCACATAATGCGAATAAAAACAACTATACGCCCTGACACACCAAGATCTCCAAGCACAGATTTAAGTTTGTTGAGTTAAACAGCCCGAATTTGTAACATTACAAAATATGATATAGTAATTAAATGTTGATCATTTTAAAGGGAACTCCACGGGCAAGCAAAGATAGTTTTGATAGGATTATTCGCTTACCTGATGCTGCAAATACATGGTGTGTGGTGCTCCATTCTGGAAGCGCACAATTGTTTGTAGGCTGCTGGGCGTGGCACTTGAGCACTTGTTCATCGGCGACAGCGTCGGCGTCGGTTCCAGTTCCTCGATAGGCTCTGGGAGCACACCCTGCCGACAGACAATCGGCGCTGGGGCGCTGCACAGCCGCTTGGCGGACAATGCGGGCAGCAGGGGTGCTTCCATCAGCTTAGAATTGTAGCCGGGACTGGAGGTCTGACTGAAGCTATCGTTGGATATGTTCGAGTCCTGGCGAAAGTTCAACTTGCCGCGCAACGGCATCGCCTGATTACCGCCAAATCTCTGTGGTGCCAAGTCCATCAATGGCTGCCGCTGCGGCACCACCACACTGGATGGCTGGGTCTTGCATGTGGTTTGCGTGGATGCCAGAAGCGGTGTCTCCATCAGCTTGGAATTGTAGCCAGGACTGGAACTGATGGAGTAGCTATCGCTGGATAAGGTCGAATCCTGACGTTGCTGCAACTTGGGATAGACAATGGGCGGCGGCTTGTTGCGTTGCAACTTATTGCGCACGGTCAACGGTGGTGGCAGTGGTGCAGCTGCCACTGTGCTATGCACCTTGGCCACATTGTCCATGCACTCAAACGAGCTGAGTTGATTGCGCATTGGCGGCTCTGGCGGTCCTGGACGTTTCAGCGATGTCGAACTGGATGAGATGATGGCACTGGAAATGGTGCTCGAGCCACTATCAGCCGACGATGTGGAAGCGGAGGCAGAGACACTGCTGCCGCTGCTTGGCTCCTTGCTGCTCTCGCTGGAATTGGACGAGTTGCATTTGGTTGGTGGCGGCAGCTTCGATGGCACCGTGGGCAACTTGCGTGCCGGCACCGTGGGCAATTTATTGTTGTTATTGTTGTGCATGTTAATGTTGTTGTTGGTGCTGGCATAGAGATTGTTATTTAACTTGTGCATCACATCGTTCAAGGCCGCACGCTCCAATCGGCAATTGTCCTTCGGGGAATCAATGGAGCTGCCGAGCAGAGGTTTATCGTCCAGCGATGATTGTGTGTCCACCGAGGAGAAGCGACTGCGAAAATCAACACTGGTCGAGCTGCTGCTGGCAAAGCGTTCGCTATGCCCGCCACTGTAGTATGCCGAGTCCACGGTGCTGTTGGAGGAGCGCTGGGCACGCTTGGCTACCTGTCCAGCCATGGCATAACGGGCGGCGGCGGCAGCGGCGCTGGCGACCTTGACGGGCGTTGAGGTCAGTGACTCATCGAAAACGGAATTCTCCAAGCTCATGCGGTCGTCATCCGATATGCCATCGGCATCGGCATATGTGGAACGTGCGGCCAAATCAACAAGCAACGCCGATTGGCCCCCATGATTGACCTCCATGCTCAGGGTGGTGCTGCCCGGTTGCGGATAAACAAACACACTGCCAGAGACGACACCCTCGTGACCCATGATGTCTGGACTGTTCTGCCAGGCGCGATTAGTCCGCATCAGGCGACGTGGTATTGGTGGCGGTGGCGTCACTGGTGTGTCCACACGCACCAGCTGCGGATGCTTTGCTCCCGACAGTGCACCTGCCTTGCAATATTTCTGATCCGCCATGCTTACCTGTCACAACACACACACGAAGAAGAAATAAACAAATCAAAATCACAATGCTAAACACGTCGAAGGCGCATTTAAAACGACTGCGCCATACCCTGTTATTAGAGCTGTGAAAACTACTGCAAAACTGATTTTTTGACTAGAATGCGACTGTTTTTTAAAGCTGTTGTGGAAGTCATTCTTAACTTGATTTTGTAGGGTTTGTCTACCTTCAAAATATTCTTGAGATATTGTCCCGAATAAATACTAAATATGTATATATATATATATATATGTGTATGTGTAAAGTTATAAATCTCAACTTGTAAATAAATATGAGAGTTTAAAAAATTGGCCTAAAATTACTGCAGTCTTCCTAGAAATTAACTCAAAACCAATTAATCTGTTAACCCAAAAAATATCCGATTTTAACCATTAAACAGCTGACACGAAAGACTTTCTAGCGAAGTGCTGTACTTGCCCCCAAAAGTATGCAGATTTTCTACTGATTTTTGAGAAATGATTTAATATAGGAGCAAACGAATTGACAGCTAGATATTCGCTTTATATATATGTATGTATATACCCTTTAATTTTGCTTGAAAGCAGAGTATAAAACCACATAAAAATGGAAAGCAAAAAGTAGAAAGTCAAATGGCAATTCGGTCGGGCAAAGAGTCAGTTAAAGCCGCCGTTAAGCTCTACTGCAAATTCTGGCATAGCTCTCTCTCTCTCTCTATATATATATATATATATATATATATACTCGTATATGACTTTTTATGTCCATCTCTCTCTGCCACCGAGTGAAATAAAGTTCCAAAATACCTGCGAGTGCTGGGGCCTGAAAGTTGTTTGCCAGCAGATTTTGCGAGCGTGGCACAAAAAATATTTTTGATGCTGATGCGGCCTGCGTTTGAGCCGCAGAATGTTGGTTAATATTGTTCAATGTCAGTTCGGGCAGGAGCCGCAGCAAAGAGGGGCGTACAGTTATGTACAGTTATGCACAGCCAGCAAAATAGTAAAATTTTTGAACTATCGATAACACAAAGAAATCGCCCTTCATTTTGAGAAATTGTCGAACTTTTAGAGCCAAGGAGAACCCGTTGTCTTTCAGTGTTTGTGTCTTTCTGAGAATCATAATTTTAATTTGCTCAATTGCAGGGTACATTATTCTAAAATTTAAAATTTTGTATTTGTACATAGGGTTTTATACATGTTCATTGAACTTTTTCATTCTATTTTTAAGAAATAAATATCTGAAAAATTAAAAAAAAGTCTTTCTAATTAAAATCTTCTTGTTTAATATATAAAAATGATTTCTGAGAACAGGAATAGGTAAATAATGCTTGACAATATGAAAATCCTATATGTCTATAAAAAAAAAGATGTACATTGAAAACAGATATAGCTGAAGTACCCCAAGTTAACCGCCCATCTATAAGCTTAAGCCTTTTTTAAGGAAAAAAGATTTAATGAATAAATTAAATACATAATGCTGCTTAGATATGTTAGAATAAACCACAACAAGAAACCATTTTTACTATTCTAAAAAGCTCTACTCAAGTAAATCAATTGCAAACAATAAGGTTTCAGATAAAATATGAAGCCTTAAACTATAATTTAAAAAACTGACGCTGGAATACAGCAATTCAAGTCTCTTCACAACATACCATTATTCAAGATTTGATTTCAACAGGTTGTCAACGTGGAGTTTGAACGAGTTTACTTACCAGCAATTCGGTTGCAACTTGTTGGGGCAACTGTGTTGGCTTCTGCTTATCCTCGAGCATGGGATAATAGTGGGATGAGTGGCGACGCACAATGCTGCTGGGGCTGCTGCTGCTGTTGCAACTGGGCAGGGGCAGCAGAGTAACCGATTTGCATTGCTCCTGTTGCTTGTCGTAAAAGTCTAGCAGTGAGTTGAGTGGCAGAGCCAAACTAGAGGCACGTTCCGAGCTACAGGGCACTCAAATAAAGTTACAGTTAAGTGGAGGGGTCGAAGGGCTCAAACTAAACTTACCGTGTTCGATTGCGCAGGGCATCGCTCGAGTGCGGATCCTGTGAGACGCTCAGAAATTGCTTATTCATATCGAGTGCGTTCATGTTTTAATCAGCGTCATTAAGCGAAATCGAACTGCAAATAAGTATGTGGGGAAAAACTTGCTTAGAAAAGTTATAAGTTGAAAATATAAAATAAAAAAACAACTTTTGGCAACATTTTATACACTTAACACACGCACACACCGCCCAAGCGCTGCGCATGCTGTGCATAACAAATTTGAACTATGACCCACACACAGTAAGACACATGCAAATCGCTGTGGGCCACATGAAGAAAAATCAATTATGCAATGGATCACACTTTGCCTAAAACGTGACAATAGCAGTGACGACCAGCCAGAAGTGCAGAGATTACTCAACACACACACACATTCATACACTTAAACCAAGCTGATGTATGTGTGTGTGTGTGTGTGTTAGTACTAGGACACCATTGAACGACAAACGGAAACGTTGCCATGCCACGCAATTTGGCCTTTTGTGTCTAATGGATATGCCATTAGCCGGGCACATAACAAAACACATCACAGACAATGACATTGGCCTCTGGATGGTTGAGCGGGTGGAGTGGCTGGAAGAGACCAATATTTTGATATTGGCATTGGTATTATTACTATGAAAATGGTCAAAGAGATGTGCACATGTCGTGACACAATCATTGACAGTTACCAGCAAGGAAATCTTTATATTACATGTTATATGGCATTTTATGTATTATATTTATATTTTTATTTTGTTCAAAATAATTTTTAACACATTTATTTTACTACTACTATTTGAGCTTATTCAATTTTCGTTATTGTTTTGGTATGTAAGAATTCTTTTAATATACGTAACTCTGAATTCAGAAAAAAAAGTCGGAATGTTGTGTCTAAAGGACCCTGGAATTATCCAAGGTACATTTTTCTAAGATTTAGAAGATAAAAAGACTAGTTTCCAGTATATTTCAATTTGTGTACACAGAATTGTTACAAAAGCTTTGTTGTTATTTATATGATTATTAAGCATGATAACATAATTTCAGGCTTCACATATTCGAACAGTTAATAATTTATTAATTCACATATTTTTTTTTAATTTGTTTAATTCACTTTCCACTGAACCTTTAAATCGAGAGCTCAAATTTTTTTTACTATTTTCTGAAATATATTTCAGAAACATATAACATAAACGCCTTTCTAAATTTAAGAAAATGATTTCTGTGTATTTGAAAATTATTTCCACAAATCGGAACAGTTTTCTAGTCTTCAGGGAGTTTGTCATTTTAGGGCGAGTTTTTTCAGGGAATAAAAAGAAGATGTTTCGATGAGCCTCACTTTCAAAACGCGTCTGATATAATTTATAATTAGCAAATATTAATTAATTAATAATAGCAAATATTAATTAATTAATAATTAATAATATCGCCATTTAATGAACACACGAAAACCGCATCAAAATAATTGTTAACTTTAATCATTCGCTTACACAAACTGATATACACATGTTAAAAAAGTTAAATTGTAATTTAAGCAAGCAACTCTACTTACTGTTTGTGGAGGGCACACGATAAATAAAACACGGAAAACCCCAAGCTTTTAGTGGAACCGAAGTTTCACTGAGATCTGAGCTGAGATTGTCACGTGCGCATCGCTTGCTTTAATTTGCTAAATATGGGAGTAGGTCAGGCCTGGGTGTCGCACAGTTTTAGTTCATTATTGCAATATTCTGTATGCGTGTGTGCATGTGTGTGTGTGTGTGTGTGTGTGTGTGTGTGTGTGTATGCTGGTAAGTATCTGTGCTTTATTGTCAGCCACTTTCATATTGCCCAATATTCATTTGTTGACACTTTCGTCCAGTCCCCGCCAAAACCCGCCCGCACACAATTTGCGGCCTACGGGAAAACTGTGTCAGCAGCTGGGCCTTAAAGCTGTCAGCATATAATACACAATATTATGATGGCTCCATTTGCCTTTGACATTGCTGACTAAAGCCGCTTTAAGTTATTGCTGGTGTTGTGGCTGCTGTTGCTGTTGTTTGGCAGATGGCAGCGCAAAATAACGGAACAATTTATGACTTACGCGCAATGAAGATGATTGAGCAGCAACAGAAGGAGGCCTTGAAGGCCGCACATCAATAAAAGACGCGAGTCAATAAACCTGATAATCTTACAGTATTTGTTTATAAATATATATATATATATATATATGTTTTACAAATATATATATATATTGCCGTAGAGTAATTACCTCTTGTGCACTACTGTCAAAAGCATATTTCTGCCTCAGTTGAGTTTCTGAGTACTTCTTGTGAAGCCATCAAATTACATTCATGATAAATAAAACTTCTGCAAAGAAACCCATTTATACCACTCGATTTAATAAAAAAAAAAAAAGAGAGAACTTTCCAGTCGGGCGAAACCAGCTGCAAAATGCTCTGATACCAATAAGTCATACCATCTGATAACAGGGGCCACAGAACAGGGTGAATGTAGCCAAGAAATACGGATCTTTGAAGGAGGCTCCTTGCCTTTAAAATTGCGGTAGATTAAGGCTTTTGTGAGTTTTGGCGACGTGCTGAAAAAAATGCTCTAGGAGCTTCCTTCCAGGTTTGGTAACTGTAGCTCTTAAATTACGAGTGAAATGAGCTTTTGGGAATTATGGGGCGAGAGTGGGTGTGGCTGAAATAATAATAATAGAGGAGGTTCCTAGTAATCTTCAATCCAAATTTTGTAATTCTAGCTGTTAAATTGCGGGAAATATAGCCATTTTCTTAGAAGGTTAGTAACAACTAACAATATACCTTTAAAATTTGGTGATGGTAGCCTTAAAATTGTGGGCGATGTAAGGCTTTATCGATCTGCGATTATAGATGTTATCGAATTTTTAAACTTGGACGCGGGCACGGACCAATATATGTTCCAAGTTTCAAGTCTCTGTCTCTAAGGGTGACGAAGAACGTTGCGTTCTTCCGACGGACTGACAGCATGACGGACCTTCCACAAAACCAATGTACTCTGATATCGAAGGGATTATAAAAATTAAATGTAAGCAATAATTTCAAAAAATAATAATTTTTTACTTTAAAAAAACAAGTCTATTAATTTTGTAATACTTGTATTGTAATAAGTTCCTTTCAATTCGTTTCATGCCAGAATTAAACTCTATGACTTTAAATACCTTTTGAAAGAAGTGAAAGCAAAAGTGAAGCTTTTGAATCAGAAAATATCAGAATATCTGAATATCAATATTTTTGTAAAAAGCATATTTCTGCGTCAGTTAAATTAATACGTTCTTTATTTTCTTTTTATTATAATTCATTCATCTTTCATTCTTTCTGTGATTTTTTAAAGTTCAAGACGATTTTCATTCTGAGTGTAAACGTAAATTTAAAAAAAAAAATGTTTTGTTCTAATACTCAAGTCAGCAAATCATTAGCAGCTGATGCTTGTGCTGAATTAAACTCGATGACTTTAATTAACTTTGGAGGGAAGTGAAAGCAAAAGTGAAGCACTTGAATCAAAGAAAATCAGAACAACTGTGTAATAAATAAAGCCCCAATGACGACCCAGATAAAGCACTGAGCTATTGTACAGTTTTCCGGCTCTACACATTCCCAATGAAAGGCATGACACAAACCATGCCATTGCGAGGCAGGTGCAACAGGTGAAAGTGAAATGCATTGTCCAGGAGGAAGGGAGGAAACCAGGACAATGCGTACACCCCCACAGACAGCAAAACCAGCCCACTCCCCTCTAATCCCCCCTCAGTCACAGCGAGAGTGCAAAGTGCAGAGTGCAAAGAGGAAAAAGCAAGCATGGCTGCTCTATAACATGTCAAGGACAAAGATTGACACTAATAGGATTCAATCAACTTTGACAAGTGCACACAACAACATAATGCACATATATACATGTGCCTGTCTTTCTGTGTGTGTGTACTAGTCCGTGTTTAAATTCCAGGCATTTCAGTTTAAATTTCTAAGCTGCTTGAATTGTTTGAGTTGCTTAAAAGCATTCGAACTTCAATTGTCGAAAATTGGACTTTGTTAAACGATAAGTCAGCAAATGGACTCGTTAGCATAATTATCAAATATGTTGTTGCTACGTCCTTGGAAACGAGTAACCATAGTTTAAAGTCAAATACATGAAGGATGTACGTATTAAACGGTATTTAAAGCATCAGAATAATGCAAATAGCCAAAAAACATATTTTAAGCTTTTATGATTGGGGATCATTTGAATTTAAAGCTGCGAAGTCTGCCATATTCTCTACTCATCTTATAGTCTTATAATTTGTATAATATTTTCTGTGAAAAAATCTCGAAATGCGTTCTATTTTATATAATCTCTTAATTTCATTGTATTTAACATGTTTTTCTTATATTAATTTGATTACGAAAAAGATTCGTTTTATTTAAGAAATCGATCTTTTGTCTTCTTCTTCGACTTGAATTAACTGTTTACTTTTAAATCAGGAATAAATTGTACACTTAATATTTATTTTTTTATCACTGGATACCATAATTATTATTGTTATCGAGAAGGCCTATGACATTATTTTTTATGCAAACTTATGCCTGTCTTCATGCGAATAGACTTCATTTTCTTTTAAGATTATTTCATCTATTTGGAAGAAAAACATTCTGAGCATTTTATCATTGGCAAATATTTATGGACAACAGTTTGGAGTAAAGGCCCGCATTTCGTTGTTGAGCACACAAATAACATGCTGATTAACTTGAAATTCCGTTTGCCATTTCCATATCCCGAATGTAATTTACTGCGTTAACTTTGTGCAAATATTTTTGCACAATAGCCGAAGCAGAAAGAAGAAGCAACAGCAGCAGTATCATTTACAGCTGTTCAGCTAGAGGTATACTTAATATTGTTTGCTAAAGCAATCAGACAGCAAGTTTGCTTGGAATTTAAGCCTTTTCAATCTCAACTTGGCAACAATTTGTATTTTGTGTGTGTGTGTGAGGGTGTGTGCTCTGTGTGATTTGTAATTTGCAATTTGTTTTGCATTGGATAAGTTTTGAGAAATTGACACTTGTCACATGCGAGACACAAAGAAATGGGACGATGACCCCAGTAGAACTGCAAGTTCAAATTGGGCCAAGGAGTAGAGACATAAGTATTTATCCTCTGTTTATCTTGGACTGATGGAACACCTACTGTTTCAGTAGCTGAGACTCGTAATAAAATTTGAAGTTTCACAATGCCTCCACCCTCTACTTCCACTTAACAAACTCATTTTGGCCCCATGAGAGCAACTCTTGAACAAATGCAAACAGTTTATGGTTCATATGAGTTTGGAATTGGCATTAAGCATACAAATGGCAAGCAAATATAATTAGGGTGTGTGTATTTTGAGAGTGTGCACACATTCATAGGAAATTTCTCATTAATTTTTAATACTAATTTGCTTAAGAGAGACAGGAAGCGAATATGTACCTAAGGAATGGAAGGGAAAATATGCTTTAGATTATCAGTTATATACGAGAACTCTTACTAGTAAGTGAAACAAACTTAGTATACTCAGAAAATAAGTAGATTAAAATAAGTAAACAAACTATGACACAAGCGATGAAGTACTTCATCTTCAAATTTTAGATAGCTAGATAGCTACAGTGATTTTATAATAGTTGCTCAGTTGACAAATCCAACATTATCGAATAACCGACGACAGTTGAGGATAACCCAAAATGCAACGTCGAGTTAAGTAGACGCCGCATCATTAAAATGCCAACACATGAGTTTTTTTTGTATTATTTATTTTTATTTTTTATTGTTTGTGAGTTATGTAAGGCGGGCAGAGTTGGGCCAATTACGAAAATGCCCTGTCAAATTGCTTTGGGCTATTGCTTAATTTGTCTTGGCAGCATCCTGCTGGCAGTTAGGTGGACCGTTGCCGGGACAGCTGGACAAGGCCTGGGGCCAAGGCCATAGCATCAGCAATCACTGCCTGACATGGGTGCGACTTCAACGGACGTGTGTCCTAATAATGTTAGCCATATGGATTGCTCGGTTCAAACAAAACAATAACAACAAAAAAGCCCTAACCGCACTCCTTTTATGCATGCAGGACCACCGTGCAAATTCAAGTTATGTAAGTGTGTGTATGTGTGTTTTCTTTTTATTTTTTTCTCATATATGCTTGGGGTCCGAGTTTCTTGGAATTTCATTACACTCAGCTACGACTGTTTGCCTGTCAGCCCCTGTGTACGTCCCTCCCTTTGAACATAGGCGTACACGTGGACACGGCGCTGGCCAAGGCAGACAAACAGAAAGGAATAAATCAAAAAAAAATATATATATATAACTAGAAATAGAGAGGGAGAGATACAGAGAGATACAGAGAGAAAGAGAGAGTAAGAGAAAAAGAGAATCATGAAAAATTTGAACAACGTGTGCGAGTGCCAGTCGCAGTCTCCAATGGGAGTGTTGTGAATGCTGTGAGTGTGTCCCAATGTGAGTGCAGTTATGCGAAAAATTTCAAGTTCAACATTTGTTCCCCCCTATTTTGCACGCACTTTCTATTTGCTTTTCAAGTGCTAACCTCGGAGAGCTAGCAAAATTTGAATTTATGACCCGCTGTTAGTTATATATTATATTTTTTTCTAATTTCTTTTGCCCATAAATTATGTCTGCGCATCTAATTAGTTTGTGCAACAAAACAGGCGACAGGTAAATTGCAATCAAAATTTGTGGGATTGGACGCTGTCGACAGGACATACATAAGCTAACACTCAGGGAAAAGATCGCCCTTTTTTTATACTTCAGAAAAATATTTCTTAATAAAATAAAATATTTATAAAAGGGGAGATAATACAAATATATAATACAAATTCTTATTGTTAGATAAATCCCTTTTCAAATGATTTATGAAGTCACTTAACAAATTTAATTATATTAATTTATGAACTAACTGAAATTCTAAAGTTCGTTAAAGAATTATGTTTAATAACTAATAATTTAATAATATAAGTTGTAAAAAAAAACTAATTTTAGACATTTACAAAAAACAAGAGAACATTGCCGTTGGGGGTAACTGTCTTCGAAACCAACCTAATTTGGTGATTGTAGCCCAACAATTGAGGGAGATATGTCTTTATCGATTTGCGATGATTGATTTTATCGATATCTTAGCTATCTAGTGGACGTAGCACTCCAATTTTTACACTCTGTCTGAAGCGGCATATATTTTCTGTGTTACCCTTAGAACCAAATTTACTATTACACTATTCAGGTAAATGTGATACGATTACTTTAAACATTATAAATTCAACTATCAAGCAGAAAGCACTATAATAATTTCTGGGATATTTTAATATTACAGATATAGTCTCTATTTGAGAGAGGCCAAGGGAGAAGAAGCGAAATGGGGATATACATGGAAAACGTATAGAGAAATCGAGTGCGTGTGTGAAGTGTAAAGTGAGAAATAGGAAGAATGTGATGGTCAGTTATGTCAGAGAGAGAGAGAGAGAGAGAGAGAGAGAGAGAGAGAGAGAGAGAGAGAGAAAGAGAGAGTTGATATGGTATAAGCTGTAGTTGAAACTACTCTTTAATCTTTTAAGCAGACCTTTATTCATTACCAAGAATTTATATTTAAGCCTTTCAGTTAAGCATTTGTGGATTTGCGAGTTTCCCAGGAAAAATGTACTAGTTCATGGCATGTGTAGTTAATGTTTTTGCTACTATTGCATTTTGATTTTCAGATGAAGAGACTACCGAGCAGGGTCACAGCTGCAAGCAATTTCAAGAACTTGTGCTTTGAATGCAAGCTCTGACAATAATTGCACACTTCGGAGGGGAAAGTCAAAGTTTAAGTTTAAGTAAAAATGTTGTTAATCTGTGAGTGATATCAGCAACAGTAAAAACTTGCACTTAGAAAAGTTCAAATTATGCTTACGAGCATCTGCAGATGTAGATACAGCTACATGTCCAAATACTGTGTAACCAAAAGATAGACACACACACACACACACATGCGCATACGCACACATACAGCGGCACACCCACAATGGGTACCCCCATGCAATTAACAAACAAAATATTGGGTGAACTCAACAACAATGCCTCAGATTCCATTGTAAGCAATTGTGCAATCAGGATTCCGCTGGTGTGCGACATAATGTGATTGTGTGATTGTGTGGCCCCCAAGCACCCAACCTGTAAGCCTGATTGTCTATTATACATACACTCAGCATAAAAGGAAAATCGCCATTATATTGGCGCCTTTTTTTTTGGTAACTCACCCAATTATTCAGAAAGTATATTTCTAGAACGTTAGCTTTAATCTTTTTAAAAGACATGCTTTTTTTCATTTATTATTCCCAAGTATGTTTGTATTAAATTGAGAAAATTATGTTTAATTTTCAGGATTTATTGTTACTTAAGTTATTATTAAAATTAGCATTTTAAAATTCCACATCTAGCTCTCTAGAGAGCAAATTTGACTACGCTTTTCTGAACTTTAAAAAGTATTTATTTTTTTTTAAATTTGCATTTATATTTTTTAGAAATGTTTTCGTGTTTTTTTTTCAAATGTACATACATGTACACACGTATGTGTATTATACAAATGTGCTTGTGTGAGTGTCTTTCTTTGCCGCTCTCCCTCTGCCACCAGCTCATTTTTATTTTGCGCGTGTGCTACAAATTTCGCCAATGAAAATTTAACTATGCTGAACTCGGCTCGCTTTCAAATCTCAGGCAAATTGTTAAAAATTCACAAAAATGTTATACTTGTCTGTTGGAGAGTGTGAGTGTCAGGAATGGTATTATTTGGTTTTTACAGGTGTGGGTGACACCTGCAGCTGGCCACTTTAACATTTATTGTACACAAAATTCAATGTTGCCTACATCCGTTGGATGATTTGATTATACCCTCGAAGGAGCACAGCTGTTATTGGGTAAATTACTACGTAGCTTGGACAAGTATTGAAAAGTTTAAGGAAAAATATCAATAAATAAATATAAAATCAAAAATATTTTAACAGTTTTTCTTCTCAAACAACTGAAAAAATTAAAGCTTCTCCGTATTCAACTTATTGCTGAAAATGTATATAATATATTATAGTCACATTAGACATGTATTAACTAATATTCAATCAATGTAAATATCCAAAAATTCGCGTATGCGTGCAATCAGGATTGATGGAAAGCTATTGTTTGAGAATTGAGCTCAATAGATTTAAATAGGTCGCAGTGCATGAAGCCCATCAATAATAACAATAATAATAATGTGAATAATCTCAAAATAAAATGTCCAATTAAAAGCAAAGAGTTTTAAAAAAGTCATTCACTTTGAGCAATTATTATTAAATAAATTATTAAAATATAGTATTAATAATCAGAGTAACAAGTATTTTAATATGCGTATGAAAACAAATAATATAAATATCTTCAAGAATAATATTCCCATGAAAACCAAAAAGTTTTTCTTCGAAAGTTGAAAATTAGTTATTTTCATAATGGCTAACTGCTATAGTACTCTCATAATAAAAAAGGGTATCTGAAAATTCGCATACACTATCCACAATTCGCAGCAATTCAACTTGTTTTCATTTTCATTTTACAGTCAATAGGCGTGTCAATGAGTGACAATCATCGTCATTGTCATCATCATCATCAATAACAGCCACCAGTCACCAGTTTAAGCCAACGACACACAACGTTTTATTTTTATTTTTGGGCCGCACTTTCATTTTGTCTCATTTCCGTCGACTGCAATCGGTAACAGAGATGTATGTCTGTGTGGGTGTATGTGAGCTTATGAAATTGAATGCCGTTAAATGGTCTGCCCCGACTCTCTGACTAAGGTTCTGACTCTGACAGTGGTCCTGGTTCTAGTCGTGGTCCTGGTCCTGGTCCTGCTTCCCATACTGCCAATGTTTGTCTGCCACTCAGCTGTCATGTTTGATTTGCACATGAGTGAAATGCAGAAAATTGTTCGCACAAATGGGCGGCAATTGGGCGTTACTGAGTTGCCACACAGTTTGTACACAGAAAAAAATAGCAACTAGGATAAATATTTTCAACGTGGTTCTTACACAAAAACAAAAAATAACGAATCAGATAAATGTGAATTGTTTATTACTCGTGTGTTCGATCATCGATCTTTCAAGTTTTATTTAATTCAGATTTTTATTGATAGAAAAAGGTCATTGATGCGAGCATCATTTCATAACTTTATTTAAGTGCCAAACAAAAGTCTTAAAAGCGTAAAGTGCGATTCATTCCAAACTTTTATTGAAATAAGTATATAATTTTGAAACCAGTAAAAACTAATTGATTCGAACATGAAAACATTGTTTTATTTAAGTGACAAATAAAATGTTAATGTATGCAAACTTTAATAAAATATTGGATCATTATCTCAAATTGTAATTCCTTTTAAAAAGCTTTAAGTAAATTAATTATAAATTAAAGCTTTAAATTATACGGATATTTATATAGAAGGATTCATTCTAGATTTTTGTTGATAGTAGTTTAAAATCAATAAAAAGTGATTGATTCCAGCATAAATTAATATTTTCATACCAAAGTTAGGCCTTTGAAACTGCAATGAAGTAAAAAATCTTTGTGTCGAAGACAGCTTTTTAATATTTATTCCTCTTTAGTATTTATACTTTGCTTAAAATAAGCTAACATCGTAGATATAGACTTAAGATAAACTTGCTAATTTACGCATTGAATTTGTAATTTAAAGTTGATAATAACGCATTTCAACTAAATTTTACTGTGATTTTCAGATTATTCTAATTTTATTTCAGCTATTTTAACTCCGCTAGGCACCTAGTTTTGCACAGATTTCATGGTTTTCAATTACAGTGTACATTCTCATGCACACATTAATAACACTGGCTTCATGGGATGCCTATATTTGGCCAACTTTATCCGCATGTGAATTGTACTTTGTCTACTTGGGGGGTAAATAGTGGCCGTTGTTCAAATCCGCCAGGATTTTTGCATTGTCATGTCCTAGTTATGTGTCTACATATTTATGTGTGTGTTGTATGTATGATTGTTGATAGTCTTGAGCCTTTGATGGCAAGTTTAGAGAGCAAGTTTCAGGCCATCAACAATTGCCACAAAATGTTAGTGCGGATTAGGACATCAATGCTTTGGCTCAATCCAAATCAGCCTGATAAGCCCAAATGTTCATAACCTTGAATATGGCCAATATGAGCGAAAATTTAGGTAGGAGGGAAAAGCTTAAGGGACCATTTAGAAGAGAGATATAAAAATACAATCGTTGATACAAATCATTGATAAGTATCGTTATATTTATCGCTCATTTCGAGCACTGTTATTCCAATCTGCAACACAGACGTTGATTTGATTTTTAAACTAAGTCAAGTTGAAAACTCTGAACTTGAACTAAGTTGTTGTTGTTACACAACTTTTGTTTTAATTTAATGGATAAATGTACACAGAAGCCCTATTACTATAGGCTACATACTGTTGATAAAAATTGAACTTTGTTCATTTGATTGATTTGGCCACTAAATGTCCTTCATTCTTAAAAACGAAAACCGGAGTAAACAAGCAAAAAACCTATAAAAATCCACTACACACAGAAAAAAACGTATCTTGTATTTGAGAAAATATATTTCTAAGAAAGGTTGGGATTTTCTTTTCTTAATTTACTTTGAATAATTGTAAAAAGCCTTAATATTTGGAACAAATTTCTTTTCGTATATTTATTATTATTTCGAAGAGAAGTATTTTCCTTATTTTCTGGGTGACTTTCATTTTACGGCGATGTCCTAATTTCGAGTGATTTTTTCCTCAGCTTATAAATTTCAAAATTAAATTGTATTTGATGGGCTTTAATTTATAATTTATTCGCTTGTTGATTTAGTAGCCAATTTGCTGGGCACATGGGGCTATGCGTAGTTACTGTCAACAGTCAACAACATTTTAATTCTCATCATTTCGTGAGCGTTATCTTGTCGTTCTTAGTTTACATTTTGATCAGCAGAGCGAGGAGCAGGACCGGGAAAAGATGTTGACAATGACAGCGATGGCATTTCATTAGTCAAGGCGCCAATGACTAACTGACTACATGACCCAATGACGGACGAATGGGCAAACTGAACACAACTGATGTTGATGTTGATGCTGATGTTGAAGCTGCTGCTTTGTTTCTGACATTGTCGAGGCTCGTTTGTGTGCCGCACGTGGCAGCGGTTTATGATGCCTGAACGAGCAATGAATCTAACTGTGTGTGTGTGTGTGCGCGCGCGCGTGCGAGTGTGCGAGTGTATGTGTGTGTGAAGCGATAGGAGCAGAGAACAAGACAGGATGTCGAAATGTGCTGATAGATGTGGCTCTAGGCAAGTCGCGTGCTCGTCAGATACACTGAGAAAAATATAGCTATAAATATATATAGGCAGCTCTAGTTTCTTTCAAAAAGTGCATTTATAAAACATAAGGATTTTTTGTTGGCCTGTTCAACTTCAAGATCGACTTCAATAATATTTTCGTGTTATGTATAAGTCCATAAGATATAATTACTTTTAAAAAATATGTCAGTTTCTAAGATAAGAGATAAGATATTTTTGGAATTGTTAGCTCAACTTTTTGACATTTAAATAATCTACTTTGTCAGCTTTGATATTTTTTCTAGACTTTCATAATATCTCAAACTCTTCCGGTATTTTAACTATAAGAAATATGAACTTTTAAAGATATGGAAAGATAAAAGACAAGGCAGAAAGTATTTCTCAAATACGAAATTTTAAAAATTGTTTACTCAACTTTTCTGTGTTCAAAAAGTGTAGTTAATAAACTTTGATATGTTTTCTATGCTTTGCTTTATTTCAGTTGATGGTCTGAATATCCCAATAGAGGCGTGTGCGCTGACCCGTTGACAGTCGGTTTGACAGTCCGTCAGGGAGTCAGTGAGCTAGTAAGTTTGAGTGAGTCTATTGCTTGGTCGCATGGCAGCCGGGACTGGTTACCCAGTTACATTTATCAGTTAGTCGCACAGACATGCAGCAAACCATTAAGCGCTTGTATTTCACTTTGCCACATTTCAATTTCATTCAGTTTGTGTTTTTAGCCCACCCATTCCGTTTGCAGCAACTACTGGTTTAACGGAAATTGATTTTTGTACTTGAACGCTTTTGCCACTTGTGCGCAGTCCTCGTAACATTCCTGTCCTGTCCTGTCCTGTCCGTCTGTTGGTCTCTCTGTCTGTCTGGCTCGCAGACAGCGGCGTAATTTATTTGCTGCCAAGTTGGACCATAAATTTTGAGCTGGCGCGCATTTCAATTGCACCTCAGATTTTAATTAGATTTCAATTTGCACAATCGCCAATCGCATTTCAATGCAGGCTCCTTTATATATAAAATATATATATATATATATATATATATATATACAGACAAATACATTTTTTTCATTGTGTCTGAGCTTTTGAGCTCTCTCAGCTGGCCAAGTTGTGTCAAGGACATTTTTACTTATTGTGCTGCAGTCTGCGAGCCGAAAGCCAGCCATTTTAATGCGGCTGCAGTAGACTGAAAATGTTAAAGCTTTTTGTATGGCAGTGCGCAACTTACTGGCATTAAATTGTCTTGTTGTTCAGCCATTGTGTGCCTTTCTTTTCATTTAGTTAGCGTGTGTTCTCTGCTTTGACTTATCGCTGTGCTGCATACGAAGCGACCGGCGTTTTGCCTGTTGCCCTTGGTTGAAAATTCATTAAAATCGTATTAAAAGCATTTGCAGACTGAATTAAATCCAAGATTGCCAAGCAACACTCTACCCTAGCTACTAATGAGCTGCGTACAATATCCATTTGCATCTAACAAACATCAAAACTGTGCTTCTTTCAATTAAAGCAATCAACAGCCTGCTGTTAAAATGCGTATATTAAATCTGCTTAAATTTGGTTGAATTTCAACTAAAGTCACTTATTAGTTTATTTAGTTTGCATTAAATAAATTTCATTGAAAAACGTGTTATTAAGCTGCTATGAAAAGCAGTCATGCTAAAGCATATTTAATATGTTTCACACCCAAAAACAGTAGGTTTATAAAAAGAGGTTCATTGAAATCAAATATGCCCCGATTCAATAAAAAGTTCATGCACTTGGTAATTGAGATTCTGGGAATTTGTGTCTGGCGCAAAGCAGGCATACTTAATTGATTTTGCATTAGAAAAGAAGCAAGTCAACGAAAAAGGAGAAATAAATATAAACATAATTTAACAGCAATTAGTTGTTTAAACTATGCAAATTTCATGAAAAGGCCCTGATAAGGTCCGTGTGTGTACAATTGAAAGGGTTGTGTGTGTGCGTGCGTGTGTGTATGTGTGAGAAAA
Source organism: Drosophila basisetae (assembly GCA_035041595.1). Lineage (NCBI taxonomy): Eukaryota > Metazoa > Arthropoda > Insecta > Diptera > Drosophilidae > Drosophila > Drosophila basisetae. The sequence continues at coordinate 16,480,667 of JAWNLB010000144.1, read as the reverse complement.
CTGCAGAAATCGGCTTATAAATACGTTGTTGTTGCCTGATTGCTGAAATACACAAAAAGTGTACCAGCGGGCAATGGGAGTCTTTATGGCAGATATTTTGTTTTTGCTACAGCATCACACAATCGATTTTCGTCTTGGGCATATTATGTAGCTGTGTGTGTGTGTGTGTGTGTGTGTGTGTGTGTGTGTGTGTGTGTCTTTGTTGTGCTTTCGCCTGTCTGTGCTGACGCTGGATAGCAGCCTAAATGCCAAATTGAGTTTGCGGCGTCCGAGCAGCCAGCGCAAGTTGATAAAACTTGCGACCGTTTCAACGTTTAACGTGGCGTATAAGTGTTTTTCCTTGTAAGTCACAAGAACACATACACACACAGCGCACAGCGGCGTGTGTATTTGTTTTTATATTTATATTTGAATTTGTGTCTGTGTCTGTGTGTGTGTGTGAGTATCTGCCCTGTTTGTTTGCCACTTCAACTCCACGTCAGGGTTTACAGATTCTGTGTTGTCTTTCTCTGGCCCTCTCTGTATCTGTGTCTGTGTCTGTTTGGGTGTGTGTGTCTTTGATAGGCTTAGCATTTCTTCCGCTCCTAAGTCAAATAATGCGCCAACACATCATTTCACACTTAAATGCTGTAAAAATATGCATAAGGCTTTTTCGCTCGAGAACCATTTTCATTTCCGGCCCTTTTTTTTCTTCAGAGATATTCAACTCTTTTTAACAAACATGCTTAAAATTCCATCATTCCCGTAAATTGCAAATGACTTTCCGTAAAAAATTACAGCCCACAAAAGTATGCTATATTACTAATTTATAAACTGGACTTTGCTGTTTAAAGAGACATCTATATAAAAAAATAGCAGTTGTAAAATAAATATGAGCAAACCACTTGTTTTAATTTATTTGCATTCACATCAAAGTTTTAAAAGGTGTTTTTAATGAAAAAAAAAACAATATCGTAAGTACAACAAATTACAACAGAATGTTTTCAAAAGCTTTTGCAGCTTGTAAACATTTTTAATTATATCTATACACTTTTAACACTCTATACATAAAAATTGTCAATTGAGAAATATTATAGATGCAGCCAGAGGGTGTTTTTAAAGCATTTTCCTGTCTACAAATATAAATAATACATGTAACAAAACGACAACAGTAATTTTTCTTTTGCCACATGCGAATGGGACATTATTTTTGGCAGCCCACAAAAGTAGGCTCTACACATTTTTGTCATGCTCGAGAGCCATTTTTCTTGATATCAAATCGACTGCAAATAAATATACCAAAAGAGTAGTACAAACGGAATTGTAGTTAAGCGACGCCCAAAATAAGTATGCTATAGAAAAAGTATTGGTGTGAATTTCTCTGTTGTTATTGCCTACAGAATATGTCTCTTTTCCCCCCTTTACTTGTTGTTATATATATATATATATATATATATATATATATATTAATATAAATATATATATATATATATGTGTTTGTGTGTGTGTGTGTGTCTGTGTATAAACATATTTTAATTTTTTTGTGTTACTTACATATTTCAATTGTTGTTTGAACGGCGCTCGGCGGTTGTCGTTAGTTGCTGTTGTTGTTTTTGTTTCTTGGGTTTTTGTTGACTGGCAGCATCAATCTCTGTTCAGTTGAAGCGTTCTGAAGCATTTTGCAGAGGCGACGTCTGTTTGCTTTATTCCTGTCGCGCCTCTTCTCCAAATACACCTTACTGGTTGTTGTTGTATATTCATATATATGTATATATATATATATATAGATATATTTATTTCGGGCCTTGCTCACAATATCCAAGCAGCAGACCCAGCAACAACAACTCCACAAAGGGGCATCCTCCAAAAAGTATGAAGCGCACAATATATTTTTAGTTGACACACGTACACGTTTGTTTAGCAGATGCGTATGTGAGTGTGTGTGTGTGTGTGAGTGTGGTTGTGTGTATGTATTTGGTTTGATATTTTAAGTATCCTGTTTGCGTTTTGTGGGCTTCTTCGGCTAGCGTTTGCTGTTGTTGCTTCCTCCGTTTGTTATTCTTTATTCTTTGTTTAGTATTATTTGCGTAAATGCCATTTACGCTTTTCTCTTCTTTTCCCACAACTTTGTTGGCTTTACATTCCAATTCGATTTACCGAAAATGTCTGCATATATATATATAAATATATATACTTATATATATTTATAAATGAGATTCATTTTGATTTCACACTTAGTATTATTAAGTTATTATCGCTGTTGCTTATTGTCAACGTTGTGAAAAAGTCATTTATTAACTTAATTTTAGCCAGGTGCAAATAACAATGTGCAAATTTGTTTGGTTCCTTACGCTAATTTTATTGTCACACACACATTATTAATACTCTCACATTTGTGGCTTAAAAAGTGTTATCTCAAATTTATATTGTCTTCAAGTTTTTACATTGGCCTAAAATGATTTTCGTTATTTGTTTCATTTAAAAACTCTAATCAAAATTGTGCCGTTTCATTTCCATTTTCTGTATACTCTCACTATTTAAGTGCCATCTTATTTTTCTCATTCGCTTTGCTTATCATTCTTCTTGCTATATTTGTTGTTGTTGTTTTTGTTGTTACTTCAGGTTTCAGCTGCTTTGTCTGTGTTTTTGTTGTTACTGCTGCTGCTGCTGCCTGCTGGTGGAGGTGATGGTGGTGGATGGTGGCACCGTTGCACGCGCCGCATTCGTAGCACGTGCTATGGCCACGACGTCAGTCTACGACAACCGCCTACGCACTGCAAGCACGCCGTCGCGTCGCGGCCATTTCAATTACAAATTCATGGAAGAGCGCGCAGAGTATCAAAGTAAATCCTTACTCAACATCTATCTCAACACACAACAAATCGACCATAATCACGAATCGATAGACCTCGTTTTTAAAAACACGCATTGAGAGAATGTTTTAAATATTTGGTTCTTATGCTTGTTTCTTATAAATATGCTTTACTTTTTAAATCTCATTCATGTCTGTTATTATTAAACATAATACATTTAAAGATATTGTTTAAATTTAGTTACGAAATCCTCTTTACAAACAACCGCCAAAATAATCAGCCATGTATCGATTCAAACGATGATTTCAGGTACAGTGTATCGATAGGTGTGCTTAACGCTCTCTTAAGGTGGTGAATTTCTAACCTTTTGGGCGCCTGTTGGCATGCACTGAGTTTTATACAGCAGGAGCAGCACCTGCCGGGGCCGGCAATGGTAATTTGTATTGAAAGTGTGCCCAGAGAGAGCGCAGCATGCGTTGCTCTCTCGGAACGAAACTCACCACACTGGCTCACTCTTCAGGCTAGCAGCAGCCTCTTTGCTGCTAGCTTAAAAGTGAAAGCAAGATTCCTTTTTTCTTTGCCCCGTAAAGATGTCTTAAAGGGTAGAATTATTGGCAGCAAAAAAGCAACATAGCTTTAAGAATACGCTTTTAAGTAATTATCAGCAATGTGTTTAATATACTTGCCAACGTAAATATATCTGTTTAAGTGGAACGTCTGAAAGCGGAACACTGTTGTTGTTTGACAAGTCAAACAGAGAGCAGGGTATGCACTAGTCGTGCTTACAGCTAGTAATCAATAGGTCAAAGAGACACTCGGAAACTTGTCTAATGCATAATGCGCTTTATCTACGTGTGACTTTGTGTCTGTGTGTGTTTGCTTGTTTGTGTTTGTTTTGCTTGTGTAAAATGCTGTGCTTACAATTAGCTATTGTTGATTTTATTTATTGCTTGCACACACACACACATACAATATGTATGTATGAGTGTCCTTGTACTTGGCAGCATAACACTTCTGGCACGCGTGCATCTAAAATGCCGCTTCCTCTTTGTGCCTCGACGGCTATCGTTTTCCAGTGTTGAGCAAAAACAAAAGCCAAATACAACGCAAGCTGCAGACAATGGCAAGGGACAAGGATGTGTGGCAATGGAGGATCTGTGTGGCACTAGTTCCGTGCCTCACGGCGAACAAGGAAGTCATAAATTTTCCAAATGGTTAACAGGTGCATTTGAAATGACCTCGCGCGAGGCAGAGAGAGCGAGTAGGAAAGAGCTATTATATGTGTGTGGGTGTGAGTGTGTGTGTGTGTGAATTAGTGTAGTTCAGCATTACACAGAGAATTTAAGATGGGTGCCATAACTGATTCACTATCTATGGATGCAGTGCAGCAGTGCCATAAGAATGGAAATCAATCATGATGTCAGCTGCTGTTGACCATCATCAGTCAACCAAATAGAGCTGGTCACTCTGCGTGTATTTGGCGTGACACGAATAAGCACGATTAGTCAAGCAAGCACAAATTAAAATCAAATTAATGTTATATAGTTTTATTAAATAATAAAAATAAAAAAGTCTTCATATTAGATCTGCACCTTTTTTAAATTTTCATTTTAGGCTTGTAGAAAAATTCAGACAAAAATCTGCGCTCACTTACCGCTACTTGAAGAAGAAGTTGATGATGTTGAAGTGCCGCGAGTGCTGCGACTAAAGCGAACTGCAACAGCAACAGAAATGAAATGGCTGCCAGCCAAACAGACAGCTAGAAGCCTGTGTGTGTGTGCGTGTGTAAGGACTTTTTCGCGGCGTTGCTCATGAAAATTCCATCAACTTCAAGTTGCCATCAAATTTTATGCAGATTTGTGGCCAACACCGTTTGTGAGTCAGCGGAAATTCTACGAAGCGAACAACAAACTCCTCCAAAGCAAAAAACTCAACTCACAAACGCCTGTTGCATGGCAATGCATGTTTCTATATACACGTACACAGACATATATTTGTAGCTATGTGTAAGTGTGTATGCGCGCACGTGCTTGTATTTTAAGGGGGGCACTCGAGCAATGTGGCGTTAATAAGTGCAATTTATGCGGAAAAAACCTCAACTGCCGCACGCAAATAGAGTGTGACAAACGGGGGGACTCGTGGCGGGCTTATTCTTATGCTCAATTACCAATTGTTGAATTGAAAATTAAACTGTTTATATATATTTTTAACGATTAAAGTGCATTGTTGATGAAAATGTTAAACACAACTAGTACAGTGCACGGCTTACTGCTCAGCTGAAAAGTTAATTAGCATGAGCACAAGAAATAGCTTTGTGACATAATTAAACATAATATAGACAAAATGATTAGTTTACAGAGCGTAAGCTGAGCTTAAAACTAACATTGCAATTATTGATTACAGAGGAACACTTCTGCATATTAACATGTTAAATAGTCAAAAGGGCGAACTGCCGACGGCAGCAAGAAGCGCACTTAATACAAGTTTGCCACAGAGGGAGAGCAGGAGAGTGACACCTAATCGGCTTTAATTTAATTAGCTGCCCTTCTCAAAGGCAATAGACCGAGTGGCAAGCACTAAGCTGCAGCGGCGACATTCAAGTATACTCCAGACAGTGGACACACGACACGGATAGCAGCAGCAGTAACAAACAGCTGCTAATGAAAAAAAATAAATAAAAATCGAAGCAAATGTCGAGAATAAAAAGCACTTTTATCTCCTGTGCGTATGTTAAAAGATAGAGAGAGAGAGAGAGAGAGAGAGTGAAGAAAAAAAAGAGAAAAAAGGCCGCATCTTTCATGGCAAATTGTCAGGTGATAAGCTCTGATAAAGTGCTCAACGGGCAAAAAAGTTAAGACCACGCACCGTACACACTACACACCCACACGCACACATACACGCCACATAAACTGCGCACTGAGTTGTTGGGAAACAAAACGAAGACACAAACATATTTATTCAATGTGCGCCACAACTTTTGCTTTGTTTACACTTCATTCGCTGTTGCGTTGCCACAGGTCAATTTGGGTTTTCTCTGCTTCTCTTTTGCAAGATTCAATATGGAAAAATGTTTTTTGTTTTTGTTTTTGGTGTAGGCGCAGGTAACTGTAAAAGAGAAGCATGTCGCCGATTTGAGGCATTTCATACATACACACACATACATGTACATGTGTGTGTGTATGTGTGGGGTTTTTTGTTTATGGAAAGTGTTATTGTTTGAGTTTGAACTTTGGCACTTGTTTGTCGTCGGTGCGTAAGTGGGAGAGAGAGAGTGAGGGAGGGAGGGCAGGAGCAGGAGCAGGAGCAATGAGTGTGTGTGCCTTGGACCAAAGTTGATGACAGGCCCTAACAATATCATAAAACTTAATGCGCTCGTTTTTCATGGGTTAACAGAGGCACACACCCACGCCCAAGTCAAATAAATCATAAGCGCAAAATTTTATTACTTAATTTTTGCTGCACGCTTATTTAGAATGATTGAAATGCAGCGTTTAGTAAAGGATTTGCCCAAAATTAATGTTGCCCTGCTTTTATAATGGCTGTTCGCAAGTATGCCAAACACTATATCAAAGTTTATTTCAAGAATGGTAATGGGTTTGATTAAAGTTACCGCCACAATGTTACGGCAGTGCTGCCACTCTGCTAAGTTCGCTTGTTTTCCAACACAGTTTGCAGTTGCGATTACATTGACGCATCGCTACGGGCTATCGAATATTCGTCGACCTACCACCACTAATACTGTCGGTCTTTACAAATTGCTAGGGAAATATTTACAGACGCAAAAGAAAATATTGATAAAAAAAAGTGTAATGGATGACATACGCAGCAGCTTAGACAACATAATGGAGCGCTTCAACGATAGCATAACACATTCGGCGCCAAAGAAGCTCAGCTTCGACCGGCTCTCCATGTCCTTCACCGAAGACTCCGTCAGAGGTAAGCCAAATAATAATAAGAAGAAGAAAACAATTTGCACATTAGTAAAACTAAAATTGTACACCGAATAGTTCCCAAGAAGCGACGCATCGATAGCAGCCTGGACAATAGTTCGCCCAATGCCAGCTTCAATTTGAGCTGCACATCGCAGAACAACTCGTTCAATGATCCAATGGGTCCTTGGCAGACGCGTAAATTGCGCGCCGAATTAATTGAGACAAATGCGATAATTTCGCAGCTGCAGGAGCAACTCGGTCAGAAAACCAAGGAGCAACGTGCTCAGCTCGAGCTGGCCGAGAGTAAAGCGGAGGCGTTGAAAAGGCAATGCGATTACACAAGTGCCCGTCTGCTGGAGATGGAGCAGCAGCTGAAGGTGCTGCACAAGCGGGAACATACCGCCCGGCAGGAGGCGAATGCTGCCTGTGCTGAGCTCGCCCAGCAGCGCACCAAATACGAAACGGCGCTGAGCCGTGCGGAGCAGGAGAAACTGCAGCGCGAGGAGGATGCACGCCAAGTGCAGCATTGCATCAGCAACGAGCTGGGCGAATACAAGCGGATCAGCGAACGTGCCGAGCTCCAATTGCAGGCCACCCAAACCGAACTGGAACGCATACGTGTGCGTCACGATGAGTACAAGGCGAGTGCCGCCAAATACGAACAACTCCACGCGGATTATCAGTTGCAGGAGCAGAGTCTCAGTACTGCAAATGCCCGCATCAAGGAGCTGGAATATGAAATCGAATCCTATGCCGACTGGAAGGAGGTAACCAAAACGTCGCAAGCTCGCCTGCTCAGCGTGCCCGAACTTCAAGCGGAGGTGGATCGCCTGCGTGCTCACAACAAGCACCTGAACACACTGATTGGGGAAAAGCTGCTGCTCGAAGAGCAGGTGCACGACTACAAGACGCGGCTGGATCGAGAGGAGGGCGCACGCGCCGAGGCGGCGGCGTTGCAGGTGAAGCTGACACATGTGGAGCAAGAGCTCAAGGAGTGGGTGAAAGTCGCCCAGGATCATTGCCTGGCCAATACGCTGGTCAGCCCCATGGCGCTGCGCACACGCATCGAGCAACTGCTCCAGGCTGACATAATACGAGCCGCCGAAAAGGGCCACTCAGAATCTGAGGCCAAACAGCTGCAGTCGAAGCTGCGCGAGCTGGAGCAAAAGTGTGCCGTTTATCTGAAGAACTTTGATGACATGAACATCGTGCTGAAGCGCCACAAGAGTCTGCGGGAGCGTTTGCAGCGCAAACTGATGATTGTCTGCAAAGAGCGTGATTTCTACAAACAGTTGCTGGAGAACTTTGACAAGGATCTGACGAATTCGACAAATGCCACGCACACGGCGGATATGACAAACGATATGCAGATACGCTATCGTGTTGAGGTGCTCGAGCGCACCCTAACCGGCTACAAAGAGATGTGTTCCACTCTGGAGCGTGAGATGCAAGCGATGCGTCAGCATGAGTCGCTCAGCGATCCGACGCCCGGTGAGTTTGGCTACGAGAGCGTTAAGAAGGAGCTGGACACGCTGCGCATGGAGAACGAGCGTTTGCGACGACGCAAGGATGAGCTCGAATTGGAGCTGGAGCATCGTTGTCTGCGCGGCGACTTCAACATGGGCAACTACAAGGTGCTGCATCTCACTGAGAATCCAGCGGCCGATGCATACGAGGCCACCAAGAACATTGTCGAGAAACTCCAAGCAGAGGTGAGCAAAATGAATGAGTCCCTTAAACAAAAGAGAAGATTTTCAAATTGTTTCGTCGATCGTTTTACAGATTGAGCGATTGAAGCGTCGCAATCGGAAACTGGAGGAGGAGAGCAACGAGCAGACGCAGTCACGTTTCAATGAGACATGCAACTCGGGTGGCGCCGGCGGTGGCATGACTATGAATTTCAAGGAGTTTAATCAGCTGCGCGCCGAACTGGAATCGGCCAATGGCAAAATGAAGAAGATGAAGGAGTGCTTCAAGGCGGCCAGCAAGGAGTTTCGCGATGTCTGCTATATGCTGCTCGGCTATAGGATCGATCGTGTCGGCCCCAACAGTCATTATCGGTGCGTATTTTAAACGGTATATATAGATATATATCATATGAAATTGCGTGTGGATATTAATTGGAAATTGCATTTAACTGAAGGTTTGCCGAAGATCCCATTTAAGACAATTCCAATTTCGGAGAACTGTTGCCTAAATTGTGAATATTAATTACTGGAAGTTCTATTTTACTAGTCATCATTTTAAGATTGCATCTTATTTTGAGTTTAATGTTCACTAAAGATCTCATTTAATACAGTTTCCAAACCTATTTTGATTAGTAATTGCTAGAAATTCTATTTCACATATATTTAAAATTTCATGTTTGCCAAAGAAAACTTTTGTATATAGTATATATTAACTGTTGGAATTTTAATTTAAACGTTTAATGTCAATCAATCAATTTAAGACAATATCTTTTTCTAAATTTGGAACAGTTCTGTCTCAAATTTTTATATTTTTAGGCAGTTTTAAATCGATGAAATTCATTTTGAAGTCTGCAATTGGTTGATTGAAGATTTTTTTTTAGATCGTTTTGAAGGCATCAAAAGTTATTCAAAATGGGTTTTTGAAATTATTATTGTTCCCATTATTGGAAACTGTAATATGCAAGCTAGAACTTTAGATATCTATAAACAGTTAAGAATTTAGAACAGTTTCAGAAATTCTTTCAAGCACTTTAAATATGAAAAAATTCTATTAAACTGTAAAATTCGTAGATTGAAGGGAAATTTCTATAATGATTTTGTGTATAATGTTTTCAACTGCTGTTCACTTCACATTCCTGCAAACTTTAATATCCAAGCGAGCACTTTATCATATTATATATATATATATATATATATTTTCGTTATATATTTCGGGTATATTTAATTGTTTGTTTTTTTTGTGTGAGTCACCAAACTAATTGCGCATTGTGTGTCTATAAATAAACAGGATTTCCAGCATGTATGCGGAGAGTCCCGATGACTATCTGTCGATCAGTGTGAATGAGTCCAACTGTTTGGCCCTGTTGGAGTCGCCGTATTCGCAGACCCTCAAACCCGCCATCGATCAACAGCTGGCAGCCAATAACTCATTTCCCGCTTTCTTTGCCGCACTCACATTGGAGCTCTTCCAGCGTGCCACAGTCACAATTACCTAAAGAAGCAGCAGCAGCATTCAGACACACACTCTCAAGCAAATTGTATACTTAATATTAATTTTCACACTTAGCTTATAGACACATAAATACATAGAAATAGCATTTAAATGATTTATTTATTTGTATATATTATGCTTTATATCTGAACTCACAGCTTCCGCACGTAGCGCGATAAGAAGACTTTGGCCGGCAGAATTATTTGTGCCTCTCGAGACGCGAGACGGGAGGAGAGAGATAGAGAGAGAGAGAGAGAGGACCGTCTAGGACTTTGGCCAGTCGAGGGCGCACTGCCAACGTTTTGGCCACAACATTTCTAATTACCAATTACTTTCGGCCGTTCCGATAAACGACCACGACAAATTCGTTGATTAATGAAGTGCGCTCAAAAGATTTGCGTTATTTGTGGCTGGTTTTTTTTTTTTTTTTGGTGTTAAATCGTCGCGATAAACACGAAAACCGCCCACAGTTTTGTCATTTTAACGATGAGGTTTTATTTTTGTCGATTTTTGACTTTGTCTTTGGCTTTCTTTTATATTTAATTATTTTTAGGTTGGTTTGGCGCTTTGCTTTGTGTGATAAGCGCGCGATTTGCACAATTGGCGAGCCGCTCAAAAGGCAAACGAAGCGTTCTTCTATATAGAAGAAGAAGCAGGCTAGTATATACTACTATATATATATACATATACATGTATGTGCGACTTAAAAAGCTATTGTGCATTTTGAATGGGCGCGAAAAATAAACAAACAACAGAATAATAAGTCGGGAATGGAAACTCAGCTGAAAGCGAAACATAAATACACTGGAAAAATAGTCGAGTATCTTAAGTAGAGCTATGTAGTAAATGCTAGCAAGTTTTTAAGCTGAACTGTAATTAGTAATCGTAAATTATTAGTATTATTAGTATATTCTTGCTAGCGTCAACTGTTCATTTTATTTGCAAAAACTTTTGAAAATAACTCAAATAAAATCTAAAAGATTTAATTGATCTGCACTCAAGCAATGTTTAATCATTAATCAAAAGCATGTTACTGAATCCAAGCGTACTTAATTTCAGACATTTTAAATTATATATAGTTGCAACAACTCAAATACAGTATACTATATAACTTGAGTCCAAGATTTCGTTATACAAGACTCAATCGATATGAATTAATTAATTAGAGTTAAGCAACAATGAGTGCATATTCATACTTAGTTTGAGTATGGCAAATTTATATTAGTTTGACTTTAGGATGGTTTTTATAAGAGCACTGTATCGAGTGCACACTGTACTTGTGCTGCTCAATTCCCCAGCCAAATAAAGCTAATGCCACAGCTCAAACGCACAGCAGTTAGCAGTTAGCAGGTTAGATTAGATTCGATTGGGTTACGCATAAAAGCCTACTCATTTAGGATCGTATTCGGATTCCAATTTAAGCAGAAAGGAGCCGAAAAAGTGATCTTCTTTGAGTCTATATTTCTATAGCATAGGCAAGAAATGAAATTTAAATCGTATTTTTATATAAAACTTATTTATTATTATAAATTTCACTCTTTTTCATATGAAAATTGCAATCTAATTTTAAATTGTTCTCAAAAATAGAAAGCTTTTTCGTTTTTGTAAATCGGAGCCTGCTTCGAAAATTAAATCGGAAAACTCTTCCGATCTTGCAAAATGTGTATTCCAAGCAAAAACTTTTTTCTTGGCAAATTCTAGAGAACTTTTTTATGTAAGCATTCAGAGTATGCTTAACTAAAGACATTTTTGTTTACTAATTATAAAAAGTACTCTATTCAAATAAAGATTACCAAACACTACACTTAAGCACAAGAATTGTTTATATTAGACTCAAACAAATAGATAAGCAGACTAAGATAAGGAAATACGCAACATTTAAAATGGTATCTATTTAATGAATGTGTACTGTACTAACAGTAGTATCGAAAGATTGAGTACTGCTTAAAGTAAAGTTAGCAAAACTCAAAAAAGAAAACTGTTTTTGAATTTGACTGTAGTGCAAAAAGTTAGCATTTGGTATTTATAAGATTCGCTTTGATGAATGTTAACTATACGAGTACATCCAAATAATCAGACAGTCATAGATTTATTACTTGATTTTAGTGCAAGAAGTGAACATCTGGTTTTCATCAGACGACTGTACTGAATGCCCACTGTACTTGTACTTGTCTGCTTAATTTCACATTAAAAGAGAAGAGAAGAAATCCATACAACAATAAATGAAACAGATAAATTTATAGAAGATATATGTATATGGATATAGATATATTGGAATACGTATAATAAGCTGATGGATGTCCAGCCTCCAGTTAGTTGGCCAAGATGCGAGCAACCTGATCGGGCGTCTTGTGGAGCAGCGCCTCGGGCTGCTCAAAACCATTTGCGGGATCATGAACACGCTCATAGATCTGCTTGTAGATGGCCACTATGACATTGAAGGAGCGGCGTTGAACTGTGCTGCGATGCGAGCTGGACATGATCAGCTGGACCTGCGGCAGGAGCAGCACATCGGGCAGCTGTAGAAACGCATCCATTTTCGACATGAATATCTTCAACAGATTCGTCTCAATTTTGGTCTGATTGCTCTGCAATATGGTGTAGATCGGTCCCAGATTCAGATTGGCCACCAGCGAGGATGCCTGCTCGGAGGTAAGCGTGTCCAGCTGTGCATCCGACTGGGCCTGCAAGCGCTCCACCCGCTCATCCATGTACTCAAAGACAGCCAGCGTGCTCTGCATGTGATACAGACAATTGAGCAAATAGACAGCCATATCCACTGTGGGCAGGTGGGCGGCGCTCTCCTGCACCGATTGCAGAAGCGGATCAATCACGCACGTCACAATCTTCGTAATGTCCGCCTGGCGACCATCTACCATCGTTGCAACCGACAGGATCTCCTTGAGAATGTTGAGGAGTCGTGCCACACTCGGCGGCGGCACCAAATCACGTTGTGGGGGCTCCAGCGCCAGACTGCTGCCCGCTGGTCGCTGGAGGACGCTGCGCACCTGGCTGGCCAAGGCATTTAGATAGATCTGCTCGCTGCTCTGCTGCAGCTCGATGAGGCACTGCTCGAGGCTGCCGCCTTGCACCACCTGTTTCATGATCTGCTGATAGAAGCGCAACAGATTCGAAATGGTAAACAATACAATGGTATCCGGTTCCGAGCTCAGTATCGTCTCCACGCGCACCTTGAGCGGATGACAGACGCCATCTGCTATATAGCTGAGCGCCTTCTGCATTTGCTCCGATATATCTGAGAAGGGGATTAGGGATAACAATAGACTAGAAATCGCTGATAGCATTTACTCACCATGCTTATCGCACTTCTTGAAGAGCAGCGTCAGATTCTCCTTCTCGTTGGGTATGCTCTGGTGCAGCCAGGCGAACATGTCGCCAATGTAACGCTTGGGATCGTGAGCGTGCAGCTCAATAGGCTTGGGATTCCCGCCGGGACCACCTTCGGTCAGAGCTTCAATGAACTGGCGGACGAGTACAGCACGACGTGCAATCGCATACTCATCGATGACATACTTGAAGAGTACCGGTCTGTCCTGCAATCGACTCATGGCCTCCACTATCAGGGGGCCAATCTCATTGTTTTCCAGATTGCGGCAGTGGTTCTGGGTCCATCGATAGAGGCGCTCCAGTGCGCCCTCCTGATGCAGCGTCATTTCTTCCATGATGTCTAAAGCGGCCGTCTGATAGCCGCACTGCATCAGCAGCCGGCAATCGGAATGAATCGACTGCACCCGATCCAATACCTTGAAGAATTCCGGCACAATGGGCGCATCCTTGGCGCTGCCATACAGCAACTGGTGCTCCGGCACGCTGAGCTGAAAGCGTGATAAAAACGCCTGCGCAATCTGCTGATGAATCTCCAAACGTTCCCGCTCCTCCTGCATTTTGTTTGTCTGCTCGATGAGATCTTTGGTCAGCGCTTTCGATGTCTCCAGATCGGTTTTCATCGTTTGCACCGATGTGGCCATCGTGTCCAGATCCGTGCAGACAGCATCCAGCGTCAACTTCACCTCCCGAAATGCCTTCAAAAAGTTTTCGTTGATGCCAACGGATCGTTGCTCGATTTGACTCCGCAAATTGCGGCGATTCTGCAGCGTATTCTCTGTGAAGAAGCTGGACAGGCCATTCAGGGCATCCAATGTGTCCTTGTCCGTTTCGAGGCGTGTCTCCAATATTTTATTGACACGCTTCTGTATGCGGTCCTGATCCTCTTGGACGGCGCTCATTTTTATTTCCAAATTGGCGACGTCAACAAAACAATCTTGACTTTCACACGCTTATACGTCGCTTAATCGACGACTTATGTCACGAAAACTGTAAACATGATTTCTTGTTATGTGTAGCTTTATCTAAAACAGATGATAAAAGAGTGCGCTACTGTTATTGTAATTATTTATAATAAGCAACTGTCGGATGGCCTATATGTGTTACATATGTACATAAAAATCTGTTAAATAAAAAATAAAGATATTGCGATTTACATTAGTTTGTGATTTGCTTCTCATGTAAACTTTGCAACAGCTGATACACGCAGCGTTGCCAACTTAGCGCAAACCACGAAATATACGAGATGTGCACACTTCGCAGTGAATGGCTAAGCTGGAAAGAAAAAAAAAACAAAAACTGCGTAAAATAAACACAAAAATTGCAATATTTAAACCAATTTGCCATTTATTGAAGTACGGATAACAAATAACAACTGCAATGAGCCACTCTGCCCTGGCCAGCTTGACGGCACAGTACACGGACTCGGAAAACGAGGGCGACTCCAGTCCAGATTCACAAAACTCAACAGCGTCCCAGGTGGGAAACTTAGAAATTGAATTTAATTGCTGAAATTAATAATTATTAACTTAAACATGCCAATAGGTAATTATACCAAAGCAGGCAACTCCGACGCCTTTGACGCCCGCTAAGCCGGATGCGGAGCCCGCTAAGAAATCTAAGAAAAAGAAGCGGGCCAAGAAATTGAGGCGTCTGGTGAGCTACCAGGATGATACCTTAATCTCCGACGAGGAGGAGGATCATGCACACGAGTCCAGCGAGGAGGAGGAGGGGGAGTCGTCCTCTTCTAGCGACACTGCCAACTCGGAGGCGGAGGCGCAGCACGAGGAGAAGAGTCGCGCCAAGGGAGGCGAAGGCGGCGCCGAGGCTCGCGTGGAACGCATGGACGATGAGGATTCCAATACCTACAACGCCGAGGAGCGTTCGGCGGAGAGTTACGAGAAGGATCCCAAATATGCCAAATACAAATTTCAATTGCCGCCAGAGCCAAAGGGGAATCCGCCGCCAGAATTGGTGGCAAAGATCACGAAAATGTATACGAAAATGCGGCAAACCAATATGGACATGAATCGTGTCATTCAGGATCGCAAGGAGTTCCGCAATCCCAGCATCTACGAGAAGCTCATCAGTTTCTGCGACATCAACGAATTTGGCACGAATTATCCGCCAGAGATTTATGATCCGCTGCAGTGGGGCGAGGAGAGCTTCTATGAGGCATTGTCGGCGGTGCAGAAAACGGAGATGGTCAAGCGGCAGAAGGATCGCAAGGACATGGACAAGGTGGAGCAGGCAACGGCCCTGGCCCGTAAAGTGGAGGAGGAAGCCAAAAAGCGGTAAATAAATCAACACAAAAAATAAATTCAATTGTTTTCCCATCTCTAATTTGAACTTCTGTTTTGCATTTGCAGCAAGTCTAAGTGGGACCAGCCGGCACCAAAAGCAACACTGCCTGCGTTGACTACCACGGTAACGGGCACCAAGGGCACCGTTATATCAGCTTTCGGCTCATTGCCAAAGAAACCAGCGGTCTAATTTTCAACGTCAAAACTTGCGAATAAAAATTACTCATAAAATGCTTTTGTATTTTGAACTGCGAGCAAATATTCGTGCCGATCTCGGTGATCTCTAACTTCTTCCATCTCTAGCGTGCCCATCGATAACACTAATATGCCATATGAGCAGCTTGTAAATAATGATATATATGCGTATACAAATGCTTATTAAATATGGTGTAAGTCATTTATAAAAATATATTGAAACCGCGCAGCAGCGTATCTTTAAAAACATTGTATTTTCATTTTGGTATTTTTGTGCAAGAGGTTCTTCGACATTTTGGCGCTGTGTTGATTGCGGTCACACTGGTTATATGCTCGAACGTCGTGTCGTCGCCGTTTTCTGTTTTTAACCATTTCACATTTTTTCGTTTTAAAAAAGTCAACAAAGTGTAAATTTTATTGCATGCAACCATTTAAAACAATAAAGACAGCTCTAATCGTTATGATTTGAATAAAAAGTGTGCGTGAGATAAATATTCAATTTGTTGTTTTCACATTCCTCCAAAATACACAACAAGAAAAGAAAACGAAGCGAAATGTCGACAACGCAGCAGCAGCAAACGCAGACGGCGAAGAATTTGATCTGAGCAGCGCAATTTGTATGCTTGTGTGTGTCTGTGCGTGTGTGTGAGAGTGAGCGAGAGCGATTACAATTAAAAATGTACGAATACGAGTGAAATTTGTATAAGATAAAGAAGATGAGGAAGATAACCAAACTCACTCACACACAACACACACAAACATATGTAGTACCTATAAACAGAAGTATTGAAATAATGAAAAAGTAAAGCGATTTAACATTTAAGTGTTTACGTGCGTTGTGCGATTTTTTGTTTAGGCAATCTTGGCCGTGTTATTATTTCAAGGTGCCTTCCTCATTATTTAGACGCCATTACAATGCAACCGGTATTAAACTGCGTGCCTGTTGCGGTCTGTCTTTCTGTGTGTGTGTTTGTGTGTGTGAGCGAGTGCGAATGAGTGGAGTGGAGCGAGTGCGAAAGAGAAGAGCGGCGCAATAGCATATTTCCATTTAGCTGCGCGAGTAGCTTTTTTTTGCCGCCACTCTTCTGCTGTTGTTGCTTCGTGCTGATTACGATTGGTTCTCCACTGTCCACTGCAGTCGTCCGTCCCGTTTGTCCACCAACAGCCGGTGCTTATTTATAAATTGATGCCGCTGCTGCTTGTTATGTGACTTGCAGTAAAATATCAGCAGCACGGATAGAGACAGAGATAGTAGCAGCAGCAGCTAAACAAAAAAAAAAAAATTTTCAATTAAATCCGCAAAATGCTCAATTGAAGCTAATTTCTATGAAAGTTCCCCAGTGTTTCTATTGCGAATTTCTCCCAGTAATTTATGCATATTGAATTTTGCATGTAATAACAACAAAAATAAAATTCACCGCTTCCTCCATTTTATCCGCAACAATTGTTAAGCGTTATTTCAATCCATCTCTCTCTCTCGCTCTTGTATTCTTCTCGCTTGCTCTTAGGCCACCTGTTTGCGTGTTTGCTTTGCATTGTCGTCACATTTCCAGTGTTACCATAACAACAACAACAATAATAACAACTATTCTATTGAATATCGATAGCGAATATAGCAGAAAGAGAGCGCTCGCTATAAAAGCACAGTTATTTTGGCGTCAGGTGTTAAAGTGTGAACAACATATATAAATTATTGGAGCAAAAGTAAACAAACCAAAAAAAAACACACGAAACCTAAACCTAACAAACGAATAAAAGAAAAGAAGCGCAAAGTGCGTTTGCTCGTCGGTCTCTCTCCCTCTTTGTGTATCGGTGTGTGTGTGTGTGTATGCATGTGCGTGCGTATGCCGTATGCAGGTGAGTGTATGCATGTGTGTGTGTTTCTCTCTTGGCGACAGAAAGAATAACAGCAAACTGATATACTAAAAGAGGAGCAGCAGAAATAATAACAACAACAACAACACAACGAGTGACTCAGCGGAGACAACAACAACAACTAGAACAGCACCAAGAACAACAACAGCGACACGAACAACAACTACAAACTAAAACATGTCGGATTCATATTATCAGGTGAGTCGACGCCACAGATAGGCCGCATTACATGGTTACTTTTTGTATTTTTATTAAGTAGTTGTTTTTCTTTTATATACATATATATTTTTTTTATCAACTGACATTTAGTCCATGCACACACATTTTGCCAGCTACACACACATAGTTGTTTGTGTGTGCACGGAAGCCAAGAATTTCCGGCTCAGCTGACGCACATCAACTTGTGGCATATCCTTAATATGCCACTTCACTTTACATTTTCCCTCCGCCTCCCATCCGTTTCCTGTGCGCAACGAACTAGCAATAAATTGTAGTTGCCTGCTCCCAAAACAAGCTGTTAAACAAAAGTTATTCTCTCGAATATATAAAAGCTCGAGCCGATTTAGTGTGTTATCGGGTATATGGTTCATGCTAGACAAAACTGTAGTATGGCTTAGGCTATTTGCCATTATCGAATATTGATTATGAATTCGATTTCTTATCTTATTATACTCTGGACTGAATCCATTGAAAATACGCAGAATGTGTATAATGAAGTTGTGCTTAAAATGCAGCAGTATTATATATATTTATACATATTAAATATATACATTCCTGACCAGTATCAACCATCGAGTCACAAATAGACCCGGTTTTAGATACTTTATTTGGTTTGTGAGGTCTCATTTATCATTAACGACATAAATCGATTTGCGATTGTAAGAAAAGTCTTTAAAAATTTAATCAAAATCGCATTAATAATACGTAAGATGTTCAAAGTATTTTCATATTGAATAAACTACTTTTAACAGACAGGTAATTTGTCTATATTCAACAGTTACGTTGTGGGTATCCGCTATTCGATCCAACCCACATATGAAAAGACAAACATTTTTGGGTTCTGTCGGGACTGGGGGATTTCCCGCTCATGTCAACAATCGTCGCAACCCAGTCTCCTAGTTGATCTTTCTCGACTAGAGTATTTTTACTTGTTTTTTTTTCTCTATAAGATTATTTTACAAGCAAGACTTATGCCATTAATAATAAATATTTTAATATAAATTTTAAAAGCGAACACACTAATAAATTCCCAAATTGCTATTTTGCTTTCCATAACACATCTAATGAATATTTTTATTTGCTAAGCGCTAAGAAAGATTTGCATTAGCCCAATTACTTTTGGACTTTTTGCACATGCTGTTCATCTACATACACATAGCAAATAGTACAATGTTATTATTGTTATTTTGAAGCGTTAACAAACGACAAATGACATCATTGGAATTTTTGTTGGTCATTTTTTTCTCGCATGCTTAAAAAAATAAAAACTGAAATAGGAATTTAAAAAATAAAAAGTGTGTCTGTTGCTTGTGCATAA
Organism: Drosophila basisetae; assembly: GCA_035041595.1. Classification (NCBI taxonomy): domain Eukaryota; kingdom Metazoa; phylum Arthropoda; class Insecta; order Diptera; family Drosophilidae; genus Drosophila; species Drosophila basisetae. The sequence continues at coordinate 16,461,508 of JAWNLB010000144.1, read as the reverse complement.
AATGTCAATTGGTTTAAGTGCGTGCCCCACTGAGTAAGCATGTTTATTAATAGCAGACACATACGGTTGCAAGTTGCAAGTGTGTGTGTGTGTCTGTGTAATTAGACTGGTGTCAATTAAAGAGGCTGCCTTATCAGAGCTAATGCGCTTATCAGTATACAACGGCGGTTGCTTGAACGGGATTTACAGCACGTTCGCATCGTTAAAATTGCACTGATTCAAATTTACTACTGCTGCTGCAAGTCATTTATTTACAGTTAAACAGGCAAGCAAGCACACATCAAAAGGTGGCAAGGGGGTTGGGAGCTGGTGGAGGCAAGCCTTATGTCATTGGCCGTGATTTTCAAGGTGAAAATTCATAAGTCACAAAACGAATTTTTTTTTTTTAATGCAAATTACAAATGTAACTGAGAAGACTTGAAAGGAGAACAAAAATTAAGAAAACCAGATTGTCATTTGCAGTAGCTGTTGGCCAGCTTTTTTTTTGTTTTTGAAATTCCCATTTTAGCCATTTTGTGTGGCCCGCGTGATGCACCTGAAAGCAACTGCAAGTTGCAAGTTGCAAGTTTTGCCTGCTCTTCTTGTCTGGATAACCGGTTCGTCTCCAGGTTTTTATTTATTTATTCTTTTTTTTTGTATTTTAGTGGTGCACCAGAACAGGGTCAGGCCATTTTGAATGGGCACCATCGGCCTGGCTATCCATTCCTGAATAAGGCGAATGCCATATAAAATAGCCCCATTGAGTAGTACTTTGTGGTCCTTAATTGCTATAGTTATTGTCTGTGCAGTTGTTTTAAAAATAGTTTATTGAATGCAATTTCTAAAATTAGTTCCAAGCTTTTAGTCATAATGCAAACAGCTTAATAAAAAAACAAAAAACGTTAATGGTAGACTATTACATTTTTAAAGCTGATTTTAAGACAAGAAAAGGTTCGGGGACTCTTTGCAACCCAGGAGGTGGGTTCTAGAACCTTCGAAAAACTATCGAATAGATTTAACCAAATATTCTCTTCAGTATTTAGGTCAAAGGTCTAAAAGTAGCTGAAAGTCCTCTTCTGAAAATTGTTTAACATAGTTTGACTCTACAGCGCTGTCTACAGAAGTATTTCAGCGCTTCAGCAGCGCAGTTCAACATGAAATACACTCTGTTGTTAACAGCGCTGAAATACTAACAGCACTTCATTAGTTGCTTAAATAACTAAATTCTGTGTACTTCAATTGACCGACATGGGGGAAAACTTCCTTTTTATATCTTTTACGAAAGAAAAATGCAGTTGCAGATTTTCAATGTGAAATAAGCATACAATTTAAAATAATAAATCAAGGTCATGTAAATTAACCAATTTAAAACCCTTATACATCTTAGTAAGAATAAAAGCTTCTAACTCCCAATTATTAAACCGCATATAATGTTATTAAAATGCAATTTTCTTGCTATCTTCTACGTCGTCTAAACTTGTCTATTTGCAATGCAACTACTAACTTGGTCGTCGGTTCTTTGAAACGTTAGCCAGCAATGTTAATTTGCTTAAGGAATTTGCAAATGGAAAATGCCTAGACAAATACTTGACCACCCATTGCCACAGAGCAAGCAACAAAAAAAAAAAAATAGTAAATAAATAAAAACCAACACACAAACAAACTGAAACGAGTCGTCAAGTGTCGCGTGTCCTGACTGCCTACTGACTGTCTACCTGTCTGTATGTCCAACGGTTTGTCTGTCTGTGTGCCTACATCTTGGCCACTGACAGCCCGTCAGTGTAAATAAAAGGGCTCAGGGGCTGTCAGAGAAGAGTCTTATCAAGTATGCATGCGGCAAGTGGCAAGTGGCCTAATGTGTTTTGTTAACTTTTTACCTGGTCAAGTACCAAACATTGAGTATATCAATTAAAGTTTCATTTGTAGCTGGCTAATCATTTCCTTCTCAATTTTGTACTGTGTGTATCTGTTATGATTGCCACGCGTTTATCTAACAGTTGCAGCTGTATTTATCTCGTGGGTTGTGTCTTGCATCTAGCGCGCTGATTAAAGTGCGGAGTCTCTCTGTGCCAGTTATGTTTTTGTTTTTGTTTTTCTTCTTCCACTTTACTTTAATTTCCTTGATTTCTTGATTTCCGCGCAAAAAACTTGCATTGCTTTCAATCAAATTCAATTGTATCTATTCATTTGTTGTTGTCGGTTTGTTGTTTTTGGACACTGATAAGGTATCACAACAACTAAACAACTTGGTTACAGCACAGGCAACAGCAACAGTAACCATAATAATCATCACGATTTGTGTATGGAAATTTTTAGCTGCGCAAATGATAATCCCATGACCAGTGTCCAACTAAAAGATACCCTCTAGTCAGATTGTTGTGACTTAAACATTATTAGATGAAATCGTCGAGAAATTATTTTTTTACGATTTGCAGTTAATAATTTGAAAGTTTATAAAATTACAAAATGATTAATGATTTTTATGAATTGTGAAGCTGAAGAAAGTAGACGAACCCACACTCAACATGTAACGGATATTTCTATATAACATTGTTATACATAAGTCATCCTCTTGACCGAGAATATATAATAATGGAGTAAGCTCTCAATTCTACACTACCTTCTCATCACGTTTTGGCTATAGGGTACATATCTCAAAAGCTCACCCAAACAAACAAATTATGCATAATTTGTTGTACTGCATTTGTAGATTACTCGTTAGTCTATTCACATTATATTATATATTAAATTACTATATATATAAATATATATATATATATATATATAACGGGAAGACGACTATATATATATATATATATATATATTCGTCTTTGTAGAACTTTCTACTTTAAATTTAGCTTCAATTTTTTTTATAATATATATACTTAATTATATAATTCCAGAGGCTCAGAGATTTGCAAATATTTTCTTTATTTCCTGTCTCATTTTTGTCTACCTCTTTCTCTTTCCCTTCTCAACGTTTTATTTTCCTTATTACTAATCGATTAACGTTTAATAATTGTTACGTTTAATAATAACGTTTAATTTAATTGTTTTATTTTTTTCGTGATTTCCTCAAATCCTTGCAATAAATGTTGAATAATTTTAAACTTTTAGACTTTTCAGAATTATTACATCCGTTATTTTATTTTCTTTAGTTTTTCATTTTAAATTTGATTATAATTATTCACTTTTAATTTTAAATTTAATTTAAACTTAAATTAGTTGACATAAAATAAATAATAACAAATTAATAAATATATGTACTTGTATATATTAATATAGACGTTCATCGATTGGAGTCTTCTCATTTTTATTTTATTTCTCACTTATTATTTTTTAAATTTGATTGCTGTTTATAGTCCACATGAAATAAGTAAATCAATAATAAATTGAGCAATCAAAATGTGTGCAACGTTCACAGCAGCATCTTGGTAGTGAAATTACGGATTTGAGCCTGCTTCATCCTGCAGCTGACTGCAGTCTGTGATTGAAATTGCTCTGTTTCTCCCCTCTTAACGGAAACTCATTTACAATGCAATAGATTTGTTTTGTTTTGCCAGTTGAGGCATTGTTTCTCTGTTTACTACTGCTTCTGCTGGCTGGGGGCCAAAGAAAGTAACGCGAGGTCGTCAGACATTGAAAATCATTTAATTAACTTTGCCGTTGTTGTTGTTTATTGTTTGTTGCAGTTGTTGTTGTGGTCGGTGTTATATCACATTCATCTCGTTGCTGCCGTGTTTTTACTGCTTTCTGTTGGTAAATTCAAAGTAGCAGAGAGACAGACAGATTGTCAGACCGACAGACGACAGGCCGCCTTCTGCCTTGGGCACATTTAATTGCTGCAATTGATGAGTTCAATTGCGCAAATTGCTGCGCTGACTTTTGCCGCGCTAAGCAACAATAACAATAATGACAACAACACCAAAAGCCGCTGAACAATGGACACTAAGCTCTGCTCTGCTCGATGGTTAGGTTAGGTGGGTGTTCAGGTAGCCAACTGTCAAAAGTCAACTGTCAAGTTGCGAGTATTTTGAGTGCTGCGTTTCCAAATTGAATCGGTTGCTGTTTTGCCAAACAATAGTTAAATTCGCACAAAATTAAGTACATGTATCAAAATTATATATGAGAGACATAGCTTAAGAGAAAGAGAGAGACAGGCAGAATATCAGAAAGCGAGAGAGAGAGAGAGAGAGAGAGAGAGACAGAGAGAGAGAGAGAGAGAGAGAGAGAGACAGAGAGAGAGAGAGAGAGAAAAGGCAAAGAGAAAGAGAAAGTGTAATAATAGGAGATGCATAAGGGCTATGAAAGAGAGAGAGATAAACTGCAGGAAGTATACGATTTTTATTAAAAAGGGTATGAGAGAGAGAGAGAGAAAGAGTGAGGAAGACAGAGTGAGTGGAGCAAACCAAAATATTTTAATGTAAATGGCTGAAAGGGTAAGAGAGAATGACAGCAGGAAAGTCTGAATGAGAGAGGGAGAAGTCTGCGAGAAAGAGGCAGAGCTCTTAAAAAAAGAGAGGCAAGTTGTGAAAAAAGAGGGAATAGAAGAGAGTTTTGAAATCAGTAAGAGAGAGAGAGAGATTGAGAAGAAGTTTGAAGGAGAGTGGTGAAAAAAGTTTGACAGAGTGTGGCAAAAGAGGTCTGGAAGTGAGAGGTATATGAGAGAGACTTAAGAAGTCTGAAAAATAGAGGTATTAGAGAGATTTATAATAGAGAGAGAAAGAGAAAGACAAAAAGAGAGACCAGGAAAGAAAAGAAACGAGAAACAGACACATAAGAGATAGAGAGAGAGAGAGAGAAAGGGAGAGGCATAAATGAGAGGAAGAGATAGAAAGAGACTTAAGGAGAGGCACAAGAGATAAAGATATGAAGAGAGGCAGAAACATCCACATTATTATCGGAAGAATCGATCGAAGATTAGATTTAACTTGTTAGCTTGGATCGAGATAGGCGTCGGTGAACCTGAAATATGTATTTATATAATTGATGCAAAAAATAAAATAATACTTCGAACCTCGAACTAAACTTTAAATGTCAGCTGATCAACTCCTCCAATTAAGATAGCCATTCTTTCGTAATTTGATTGGCATTTGTTTATGCTTGGAACGTTAGCTACAATCTCAAACAAATTCGATGCTGCTGTACTAAAAATAGTTGAGAATCGCATTTGTGACACCAAATTCAAATCAGTGAGCCCGAAAATGCAATGCAACTTGCAATTGCGTAGCTGGAAAAATTGCGTTCCATTTCGAATGGCATTCCCATTCCCAATTCCATTCTCATTGGCATTCTCATTTCCAGCAACAGCAAAAACAACAACAACAAGAGTTGAGCTAGTTGCTGCCGCTTCCTTTTCTCAATTTTTGTTGTTGCTGCTGGTGTAGCAACAAGTTTTTGAATTTGGCACATGCAGGTGTCCCCAATTATGTGGCAGTCACGAAAATTGGGACAACGTTAGTTGCCCGTTTGTCAGTTGGTGTTGCAAATTGAATATGGGTGCCACAGAAACGAGTTGCGAAAGTAGAACTTGTCTAAACTTGGAATGCGACAAAAGCAAAAAAAAAAGTGCTTTTGGCCCAAAGTCAAGTGCATGGCTGCCAGTTGCAGTTGCAGTTGCAGGTAGGGTTAGGGAGTGGAAAAACTAAATTTTCTCTAATTGTGGCATCTCGCAAACTTGCAACAGTTGCGCACGTGCAGCTGTCGCTATTTCAGAGATTGTTATTGCTTTTTTTTGTATGTTTTTGTTGTTGTTTTGTTTGTTGGCTAATCAAGTCGGGTGTCCACCTTTTTCGTAAATCATTGCTGCTGCTGCTGCTGCGTAACATTGATTTCTATATAATTTAACAATTTTCACTTTCACTCGAGAGTTCAAAACGGCCAAATAACGTTTGCTGCTGCTGTTGCCTGCATTAAAGTGCAGCAACAACAACAACGACACCAGCACCAAGGGGGCTGCGCCATAAAACATTTTTTCAATCAAACGAACAGCATGTTAATAGTATAACAGCGACACCATACGACGGGTGTTAATGAGAGAGTGTCAGAGAGTGACAGAAGGAGCAGGCAGAGAGTGAGAGAGAGGAACAGCGGGCTGAGAAGCGTGCCAAGCAGCAGCGCTTGCAATTGTTTGCCAAACGTCACCTGCAAAACAACAACAATAACAACAGCTTTAACAGCGACAGCGCAGAAACAGCGTCGGGGAGTAACAGCGCAGGCAGTAGACTAGCAGCGCAGGCAATATAGTAATAGCAGTAGCAGAGCATAAGCAGTAGCAGCAGTGGACTAATCGCAACAGCATCAGCTTCCGCTGCCTTAGCCTCTGTCGCTGCCTTGCACTCTCTATTTCTCTGTTAAAGTTTTGCTGCTGCTGCTGTGAAAACTGCAGCAAGTGTTGTTGACCGCTGTTCGCTGCTCTCAAAATGCCGTTGCACATTGATTGAATTGCAACAACTATGGCAACAAATACAGCAGCAGCTATTTGTCTATGTGTGTGTGTTTGTTTTTGTGTCTATGCTTAATCACATTACGTGTGTATCTAGCTGATTCTGTGGGAATTGCTCTGATTTTTGCTTTTGTTTTGAGTGCTATTTTTGCCTAGGCTAAGCTTTTACAGCTTTTAATGCAATTAGTTTTTGCAGCAGCAGCAGCGACTATTCCCAGCTGAGCTGAGCTGCTGCAACTGCTTGCTTTCCCATCATCAGCAGCAACTGCAGCAGCGTCTGCTTAACTGTAATTGTATATGTATACATACCTACATATATACCGTTAGCTTTTATAAATTAATTAATCAACGCTTTTGCTGGTGTTAACAGGGCGTGCTGCTGTTGTTGCTGCCGCTGCTTCTTCTTTTTCTTCTTTAGTGCGCTTTAAAACTTGATCAGTGCTGCCAACCCTATGCAATGAGAAATGTCTTAAAAATGAAGAGGCAGCCAGTTGGAACGAAGAGGGGAGGGTGGTTGCTGGAGATGGCAACTTCTGCTACAATATTCTGTTGCAGCAGCAGCCATTGTTGCCTTTTTGCCATTGCGCCTTTTCATCTGCCTTTGCATTTGCCGCCTTGTCATTGTTGCTGCAAGACGCTGACTTCCCACAGATTCACACACAACACTGAAGACACAAGAGTTTCCCTTTCGTTACGTGACAGCGAGCCCAACCAACAAACAACAACAGCAACAGCAACAGCAACTCCGAAATAAAAGTACAATCACACATTGCATTAACTGTAACAGAGATGATATGCATGTGTGTGAGTGAGAGAGATAGAGAGAGATGCCAACACCCAAACATAAAAACAAGTCAAGCTAAAAAATCAGCATATCGCCGCCAGGCAGAAAGAGATCTTAACTCTTGTTCCGCCGCATTGTTCTTATCCCGTTGCCACAATCATGATGTACATGTATGTATATATATATATATATGTATATAGGTATGTATATAGTATACCTATATTTATGCATAATTGACAGGCGCTCATTTTCCGGCCCAATGCGGCGGTTTTCCCAAAAAGCAACCATTTTTTCTTTTTTATATTTATGCAATTTTTTATGGTTTTTTTTTTACGTAGTATTTGCACTTTTCCTTTTTAGGTGTAATTATGATGGAACTGGTACTCGTAAGCCTTTTTATTATGTGTTTTTTTTTTTTGGCTTACTGCGTGGCGACATCGAGTTTGTCAACCTCAAAAGAGACGCGTGGGTCTTGGCGGCTAGTTGCATGACGCATCTGTGCCGGAAAAGACAATAACAACAACACAACAACAGCAACTGAAAACCTAGTCAATCAACAAAAAAAATGAAGAAAATTTTTATATATTTGCTGCGCTTTTAGCGTTTTGGCTTATCAGCTGCTGCTGCTGCTGCACTTGGCATTGGACAATCGTTTGTGTCTTGTGTGGCACATACGACATCCGGTTTCGCTGTTGTTGGCTGTTTTTTTTTTTTTATGTTTTCGGTTTGGCTCGTTGGCGATTTCCGTTTATTGACTCGTAAAAGTCGCAGTAAAGCTTGTTAAATGTCACAGAGTACCGTTTTGTTGCAATTTAGTTTCCTTTATGAAGTTTTCAGTTTGTGTGTAATAGCAAACAGCTTTTGTGTGTCATGCAAAAATCATACTGTAGCAGCCCGAAAATTCTAATGTTTATTTTGCAGCCTTGCAGCCTGTTCTTGTTCTTATTCATGTTAATGCTTATGTTATTATGTTCGTAATTTTGTTAATAAATTGTTGAATATTTACTTGCGTGCAGAAAAGATAAGCAGGAAATGAATCCAGCTGTTTTGGGCCAAAGATAACGACTCGTCATGTTATAAAAGAGTAATAAATTAAAGATTAGATACCACAATGGGGCAATGCAGATTTCACAGCCTAAACTTGAGTCTATACGAATAATAGTCTTAGTACTTAGTCAACACCACTGGCCGACATAGCCCATGGGGTCAGCATATGCGTCAGGGCTTTTAGCCATATTAAATGTGGGCTGATGATGCACCCATATCCCATATCTAATTAGCCAGACACTCGTCATTGGCATTTATGTGGCTTCGAGACAGTTGCCTAACAACCCCTTTTTGTGTGTTTATTTTATTCGAAGAGGGGGGTTTTTTCTTTCGGTATTTTAGTCAGTTAGTCTTTGTTTTTTTTTTTGGTTCATCAGGTGACAGAGAAAGTCACGCTTTGCCGTACGGATTGCTTCTAATCGAAGCGGCGCCATGCTGAGCCTTTTTCGGCTTTTCATTTCTAGCCCGTTATGGCCGCTTTTGTGCTTATGCAAATGCCATTTGGCTTATCTCATCCAAAATGGATGTGATAATAAACAAAAAGTTGAATGTAGTTGAATGTTGAATGCTGGCTTAAATGTGTGACAGTTTCATAATAGCGCCCAAAAAAAAATCCAAAAAAGTTGCTGTGAGAAATGTTAACCCAAAAAAAGCGAGTCAAAGAAAACACCAGAAACAAAACCAAAAAAAAAGAAAAAGAAAAAGAAAAAAGAACAAGCGACGCTGTTTAACAGCGACCAAGAAATGTTAATCAAACATAGCTGTACAATTCTAGGAACTGGCACAATAAAAGCCACTCAGCAACAGCAGCCAAAGCGAAGCTTTGAAGCAGCATGCAAAAGAAAAACCAAAAAAAATGTTATAATAATAACAACAACAAGAACACTAGTACATAGAAGCTGGCGCACGCGCAGGCCAATTAACAAAGGCGGCTGAGCTTTGCTATGCTGGTAGCATTGTTGACGTCGACGTCGACTTCAACGTCCAGTCATTCATTGAAGCATGCAGAGGGAGCGCTTTGACTTTGCTTTCTTTACTGCAGTTGCGCTCGCTCCACTTTCGCCTGTGTTTGTGTGTGTGTGCAAGCCACGCTCTTCTCTTGCTCTCTCACCAAGTTATGTTGCTCTCTCAAGCCATGCTATCGTTGTGAATGTATGTGAGTCGCGCTCCCAATACGTCGTTACGCTCGCGCATGCTCAGCTCGCTCAGCTACTGCTGCGGGCTGCTGCCTCTGCTGCTATTGTTTCGGGCTTTGGAGTTTCGTTTGTGTGCTTGGCGCTCAGTTCGGTTTTAGACGCGTTTGAAGCCGGTCGTCGTCCGCATTCCACTCAAGCGTACTGTAATCATTTGTTATGGTTTTTATTTTGCGTAGAGTCGCGTCGTGAAAGTCTGACAGCAATTGCATAAATTTCGAGGTGTCTCCCCGAATGCGCGCCTCTTTTTCTCGGTGACGCATAAGCGCTCGCCGTGAGCCACGTTTAAAGTGTGTGTGTGTGTGGACAGTGTCAATGTCCTTTATTTGGTGGAACAACGCCCCAACATCTTGAAACCCTTTGGGATTAGCCGCACAACCATATCATCATCAAAACATTTTGTTGCTGTTTATTTTTTTTGTGAAACGTAAGTTGCTAAACGCTTCGACTCGATTTGGGCCATTTATTTTACATCTTCTTCTTTAATAATTAAGACAAAAGCGTACAACGAGAGCAACAACAACAAGCAGTTACAAACTAAAAAATACCGCTTGGGTGAAATTCCATTTCTCTTTTAGTTTTGTTTGGTGTTTTTTTTATTATTATTTCTTTACCATCTTTGAACGTTTATAAAAAGTGAAAATCAAGTGACAATCAATTAAAATTCGAGACCAGGCACCAAAATAAAATAAAAAAATAGGAAAGAAGAAGACAACGAAGCCAAACGACCAACAACAAAAAATCGATTTTCAATTTCAGGCACTCGCTTCAGTTTCTGTTCTAATTTTGTCACCATTTTTTTTTTTATTTAATTTTGCTACGTTGGCTTGTTTTATTTTTGTTTTCTTACGTTTACGTTTTTTTTTTTTTAAACGTATTTTTAGGTACTTACGTTGTGAGGCTTAACCTAAATTCATTTGTTGCATGTGCTGAATAAGCAAAAACAAAAGAATATGTATATAAAATGACATAAACTAAAAAAAAACTTGCACAGAATCGAAGAAAACTGAAAAACTTTTCGTTGTACTTGCGTCGCGTTGCCTTTCTATGGCTTTGCCTTAATGCAACATGACTGGGGGACTGTGGCGGACTAGGTCACGCCCAAGGCCTGTTGCCCGACCCACTTTGCCACCTTTCCAGACGGAGACCCCCAGCCATCCCCTCCTCACCTGTTTTGATGGAGGGGTCTCCACTCAAATTACAAATGCGTCGATGACAGCTCAGTCGTCACTAACTTAAATTAAATGAATTCATCAACTGTCGAAGAATAGCAACAACAGCAAAAACAGCAGCAGCAGCAGCAGCAATAACACCCCATAATAGTCTTTGCCCATGGTCGGTAGAATCGCATAATCGTAAATTGATTATAAACGCATGAAAAACTCATTCTCGGTCTATTGAGTTGGATGCTCAGCTTTTGTAATGCAAAAATTCACATTTGGTTAACATCATAATGAAATATAAAACAAGATTTTAACACTTTTCTTTTTGTTTGATTACCTGTTGCCGAATATGGAATACACTTTGCAACAGGCTGAATTTTTGGTGGGCAGAAGTTGAAAAGAAATATATATATAAATATGTTAGTTTTATTACTTTAATTTTAACTTTATTACTTTAAGAATTATCCTTTGGTGATTTGCGATTAACAAATAACGTATCGTATTTCTATGAATTTTTTATATAATGATTTTACATAAATTTATAAATATAACTACTTAAATGGCTTCAATGTTTCACCTGACGTTACCTTAACTGCCACAAACAAAAAAATTGTATATATATGTATATATATACTATGTTGTGAAAACAAATTGCACAGAAATCAACAAAGTGTTTGTTTAGGCGTATTTTTTTGTTCGAGCTGACCAAAAAAACTGAACAGTTTATTGTTGTTTTTGCTGTTCATAAATGGTCAGTTGCTCTGCTTTTTGTTTTAAGTAACATTTTGTTATTTGTTTTTTCTTGTTTTCTACACAAACATCAGATAGATATTCGATTTGTGTGTGTGTAAAGTGTGAAAAACAAATCGCTACATTTGGATTTAGCTGCACGTAGCTTTAGCGATAGCCTATACACTCAGAAAAATATCCCGCTGATGTTTTGAAAGTCTTCATACTTTTGGAGCCAAGGGTAGCTCAAGTTATTGCTCAGAAAGTATATTTCTAAAACAGAAGGTTTTTGTAAATGTCAGGCGTTTTTCTTTTATTTCCTGTGTAGATTTAAATACAATTTATATACAATATATGTCTCATTTTTAGAGCTTATTTTTGTAGCATATAGTAAATAAAATGGATAAAATTTTGCTTTTTTGTTCCTTAGATTATTATTAAACATTAGTTTATTTATAAGTTCAAGTCATTTAATTTCATGAAAACTTACTACCTAGGATCTTAGTCAGACAACAGCTAAACTCTAATGTAGAAGGAATTTTAGGTTAGATTTTATATATTAAAATATATTTATTAATCTATTAAAACCCATTTAAAGCAAAAACCATATAGTTTGTATGTTTAGTTAATTTGAAAATAATATAAACTAAAAAATTATTAATAAATAAAATCGAAAAATAGTAGAAAATATTTGAGCAATATTGAAAAATAGTCTCTTTAGTTAAAAGAGATATTCTCTCTTTGTTTAGAAATTATTTCAGAAAGCCAGAAACACGGATTAGTGGCCAAGGTGATTTTCATTTTAGTGCGATTTGTTTTCCGAGTGTAGCTATAGCTGTTAAAAATCCCGCACAAACACTTGATGCGATAGAGTCGCCGCTGATGCGTGGGCTGCGCCTCGTCGTTGTCGTCTTAATGGCCAAGGGTAGCCCCTCGGCTCGGTCGTAGTTGAGGCTGATACTTATTTTTATAAAGCAACAACGACCTTGTTTTGATTTAAGTTTCATGTGCGTGTGCTCGCTCGCCGTGTTCCTGTAGTGTGGAATGAATAATGCGGCCATAACTTAACTTAAAATGTGTTGAGGGGCAAACTCGGGCAAATGACCGATTAGAAATCGCCGCAACACTTTCATGTGTTTGTTTGTCTCGCTGCTGCTGCTGTTATTGTCTGTCTGTGCACTGGCAACATCAAAGCGGTCGCTAGCAATTAGATATTGCTTGTTATTAATTGCCAGGAAAAAGTCCAGTAGCCATCTGTAGTCAGCATCTGAATATTAATCATATTTTTACGAGGGTCTTTGAACCAATTACTTGTTTATGTTTTTCTAACATTTACAACTCTTATTAACATTATGCAGCTGCTATTAAGTGTTGTTAACATTACATTAAGTGCTTAACAGAGCGATGAAATGTTACTGTGTGATTTAACATATATACATACGTAGAAATATACACCAGAGGACGAAAGGCACTGTTATTCTCTCTGGATTTGTTGTTTGTTTAATGTAGTTTAAAGAACAATAATATATTATGTTTTAAAAGCATTTTATTTTGTTTGAATTCTGAATAGTTGCTTCGATTCTAAAAAGTTTAAAGATAAGTAATATATGTTTTAATATCAGTTTTTGCTTGAATGAATTCTGAGTATTTGCTACGATTTGATTATTAATATTTTTTTGTTTAATGTCTATTAGATAAGCTTGCTCATTTCATGATTCATTTATTATATGGAAACGAATATTGTGACACGAAGTAGACTGTCTTTCATTCCAAATCGAATGATTGGCGAAACACACACATTTCATGTACACCTAGTCTAAAAATTAAATACTTTCCATACGCGTGAAGCAACCCACGCTGCATGACTTTGACACATTCAACTAATGTTTGTATTCTTCTCTTTTCTCTTGCAGGTAAATGACAAGAAGTGCAAAAGCAACTTGAACGATTTTTATTTTTAATATTTTTGTTTCTATAAGCATTTTCCGAAAACGAAATTGCGGCGACAACAAATGTTTCCAGTTGCGAGCGAAAGACTCGTGTATCTAAAAGATACAAACGTATCTATGAGATAAACACCCAAGCAATTAATATGTATATGTAGCCGCAGCTGTAGCTGTATTTGAATCTGTATCTGCAGCTGTATTTGTATCTGTGTCTTTGTATGCGAATCTATCTGCTCTCACTGCATACCAAAACAAATTCGGAAAAAAACATGCAGTGAAAATTATTTGTTTTTCCGTAATTTTTTTTGTGCGCAAAAATGAAAAGCTTTCTAATCGCTTGGCTGCTTCAGCGTTTTCCATTGCAGTTTGTGCCCTGGCAGCGCCTTGACATTTTCCAATTTCAATTCGTTCGCATATATAAGCAAACACTACACATACATACATATTTATATTATGTTTGTCAGTGTCTCATATACTTATGTATATATATATATATATATATATAAAATATCGCACATTTGGCAGTTTGTCGCCGTGATTTTTGCGTTGCGCATTTCGCGTTTCGGAAAATAAATACATAAAAATACAAAGACCGAAAGAAATTCGCATATTTCTGTAGAAAAACTGTCGCCATTCGATTGGGCTAGCCATGGTGCGACTCAATCGATTGTAGGGTATAAACCGAAGTGTGTGTGTATATGTATTAAATATTCAAAGCATGGCACTCACTATGAATATGGTCTTCCTCAAGGATCTGCGCTCACGTCTCAAAGGATATTTACACGTATGTACTCTACAATATATATCAATCAATATATCACTGTGGGCGTGTTAATCGCATTCCACTCGCCATTATTGTTGGCTAAGCATTATGTGTGTATTTCAATATGAATATGAGAATATGAATCGCACATAGCTCGCACGATATTTGCTTACTTGAGTCATGTCGGTGTGAATACCCTTTGCTTGAAGTCATCAGCCGGGTATATTAAATTGCCACTCGCTAACAAAAATATATAAAAGATAAAAAATGTATTCACGCCAAATGTGACATTTCTTACAAGTAAGATTTCACCTGCTGTCCTGTTAGCTGATATACCCTACTAAGATACCCAACATTTCTTACATTCACATTCTTAACTTTTCGCGATTCTATTATGAGTTTTCGTTGTTGATTTAATTTTTTTAATTTGTCATTGCGCAATGTATAATCAAACATTAAACTTCTTTGCAAATAACCAACTAAATAAAAATTAAATATAAAAATTAAGGGGATTTCACATCTTTTATGCTTTTAATAAATTCATTTGATCAAATTACAATTGTATTTTAATATTGGTATTGCCGTAAATGAAATATCACCAAAAACATAAAATACATAAATTTCTTACATTCCCAGCATATTTTAAATATGGAATGGACAGAATGTGTAGTCCCTTATGAGAAAATGTAGAGGCAACATACTTTACATACTGTAGACATTCGATAATGTAAGAAATGTTGAAAGTGAAATGCGGCAATAAATTTTTAATCTGACAAAGTTGGTAAAAAGAAAAAAAAAAATTGTTTTCGTAATAAAAAGTCTTTTGAGCTGCTAGTGATGTTGATCAAGAATATATATAACGAAGATGTCTCCTTCAATGCGAAGTACTTGCAAGAGTAGACCAGTTCTTGATCTTTATAAATAAAGGATTTTTTTTTCATTTGTAGGGTATTCTTTAATTCTATAGGGTATCTCGAGCAGTGTCTAAGCTTTGCTGCAATCGTATATGCTTGATTAATTAAACGTGGGCTGCTTTTCGCAGACTCTCCCCCTACTTGGCCTACTCCTCTGTGCTCCTCTTTCGCTCTCGGTCATCAGCCCACACACACGAGCAGAGAGAGCGAGAGAGAGAGAGAGATAGCGACTGCGTCAAAAGAAAGCCACAAAACGTAGCCATTTACTGACGTCGCGACATCAGCGCCGTCTCCCATTTTCTCCCCTACTTCCCCATGCAATAAGCGACACTTTTTTTTTCTTCTGCCACAACGCCTCCATTTCCATTTCCGTTTCATCTGTTCATGGTTACCTATACCGCGCCTGCCCCTTCCGCTTTTAGCCAGTCTCGTGTCTCTGTTCTCAAATGTGCCTGCAACTTTTGCAACTTTCTCAGACTGTCATCATCGTCATCATGACCGCCCTACAGACTGGAACTTGGTCTGGGACTGGTAATGGAACTTTGACTGGGAGCATGCTTATTACATATACTTGTGCTCATATCTCTTTGTCTCTTTGTTGCACATCGCATATCGCTATGCCGCATATAATGCTGATTATTCAAGTATTCGTATCTGCTGTGTTGTGTCAGTTTCTCTTGTTGCTTTTTTTTTTTTTTTGGTTTTTGTTTTGTTTTTGCAAGTATTAACTTTGGCTTTCTGCAATTGCATTATGCAATTCCCGGAGCGTCCCCATTATCATCAAGATGTGTGTGTTTTTGTTTTTATATTAAAGAATGCGCCGTGCCGTCAGCGCTGACAGAGCCGCTATAATTTCACATACATCTCAGGAAAATGTTTCCCAGGAGATTTTTTCTTTGCATTCGCAATCGCAATAGCAACAAAAAAAAATGCAAAAGCCGACAAATTAAAGTAAAGTCGGTTATTGTGAGTGATGAAGTTAAGAGCGTTGTAAATGACTCTCTAAATTAGCCATGCTCCGTAATACACAAGTTCAAATTGCACTTCTTCTATTTACTAATCATCATTCAGTAGGTTTTCAATAGATTAACTAATTAGCTAGTTGCAAAAACCTTAACAAATATATGATCTTAGCATAACTATCATTTGCATAAAAATCTAAAGAATCTAAAGATTTACTTCAGATTTAGATTCTGATATGTAAACTAAAAAAATTCCGGTAAAGATTATTGTATTTTTTCAAAATTTGTATAAGATATTTGATTACGTATTGCTACCTTGTTTTTTATGATACGCTACTGTTACGTTACCGGTGACGGTAATAAAAGTTTGAAAAAATATATGAGAGCTGACTGAGGAATACTCTGGTAGCAGTAGAATATCAGCAAATTGCAGCTGACTGAGAACTTTCTTGCATTTGAGCAAAAGGATTATCAGCACTAATAAATAAATCAGCTTAATAAGATTGTAAGGAAATTGAGCTGCCAACAGGCGGACTGAGGTCTGCAAGAGTATGTTATTTTTTATATGTTATAGAGCTGTTATTTTTTTATGTATCCTGAATTCATTAAAACTAATTAAAAAGCGTATAATGGATTTGTAAAAAAAGAATCTTATAGACGAAAGGAAACATCTCCGACCCCCAGAATGTATACGTACGAGTATTCTTGATCAGCAGCTGATTCGATGTGTTCATAACTGTCAGTGTGTTTGAGCTACCAGCTTACACATGCATACATCAAAGTATCGGTATCAACTATTATGATGTTCTGAGATGATGTTTTGATTCATTGATTACAGTCATCAATATTTACATATGTTGTGCTTAGGGGTGAAAACTGCAACTGGAGCTAGATGAGTGGTATTTCTTGATGAGAAAATTGGCAAGCACATCTATAAATATATCCATATAAATATATATAGGAATCATGAGCGACTATTTTTAATTAGTATTTTAGAAATCTGAAAAGTGCACGAATAATTTGTGAGCGAATAAAAGTGCCTTTTGGGTTATAATTATTTTTCAAATTATTGTGTTTAAGACACTTTATGTTAAAATTTAACACAATTATTGAAGAAACAGAATTTTTTAAAAATAAATTCTAGACAAGTTATAGAAGAACACACTGTAAAAACATGAATAATTATTGCTGTGTTTGTATGTAATTTCAAGCTTGATAATAAACTGGGTAATTAATGTGCAATAACGAAGCCATTAGTACGAGTAGCAATTTCATAATCCGCCAGATAGTTAACTCATTCATTTCAAGGCGTTAAGGTATTGCTAGATAATTGAACGATATATATGGTTTTTTATGGCTGCCCAGCAATCGATGTAATTGACAATGCTATAATCAACGTCTGTTGCGATGCGGTTGGTCAGCTGGGTTTTGTTATCAAAAGAGAGCCGAAACCAGTTGTAACCATCGTGAGTCATTTTTATGCATGTGTGTGTGACTGTGTGTGTGTGTGTGTTAGCCGACTTCGTGATAAATCGGGTAACTTCGCCCACCCACGAGGTGTGTGTGAGTATGTGGCGGGGTTTGGTTCGGGTTCGACGGGCACATTTATTACCCTGGAGCATTAGCTTAACTTCACTCCAAGTTCGATTGTTGCGGCGTGCAGCGGGTAGCGGAAAGAAAATCGTTTGCGACAAGTTGTGTGATTAAGCCAAATTGTGAAATATAAGATAAATGAAAATATATTTAGCAATATAAGATAAATAAATATATACAAAAATAGTCTCTCTATATATTATATATTGAGTAAAGGCTAAGCGTGTGATAAAGCACAAAATATTTCGCATTTCTAACATATCTTGGCTACAGTTCAACGTGTGTGTGTATTTGTGTGTGTCTGTGTGGATAAACAAACGAGTTGCTTGGAAAACTTGTTGTTGTTGTTAGACTTGTTGGCCAGTCTTATCGCATATACACGGCCACATAAAAAGTGCTGATAAGAATAGGTTGCGCAGTCTTTGCCGTCCCTGGAAGTGATTGTTTTAGAAGTTCCGTATTTACTATATAAAAGGCAAACGTTTTTTTTCTATTTTTTATAATTTAATTTTCTGGTCATTTTATTTACTTCTGCTGATCTTCAATCAGGAGGCGAGTATTCAATGAGACTTTTGACTGTTTCTTTTGGCTCTTAATGTGCACAGTTCGTTTTCGCTTTCTACATTTTGTCCGGGCGCTGTCCGTCTGTCTGTTTGGAGAAATTCTTATGCATATTCATGGCTCACAAATATGGCCAACTGACAGCTGCTGTGCGCTGTTGCCACCTTATTGGGCTAATTGGCATGATTCAAGTTTAGTTTGCAACACACAAACACACATACGCACACAGTTGCCATCTCGTAATGCAAATTCACCAGCAGGCAACGTATTCTATGGAATTTGGTCTACACTTGATAATAATAATACATACATAGCAAAATAACAATTGGGTTCGTTTTGTAAGTTTCCTTCATAACCAAACCAGAGTAAACAATAGCTAAATACTAAATTTCCTGTGCGTATATATTTATGGTCTTTTTTTTTGCTGTTCTTTGCACATTATATAGTTGCTTTATCAGATATGCGTATGTATTTATGTTGGCAGCTTGTGCTAACTGTTGCCATCAAGTGTTTGTGGTATAAACAAAATAGTTTTCGATTAGATACATTTCAAATAAAACCCAGCGTCAAATTTCATTGACGTTGTTATTAAAGTTTGTGCTTATTTAAATACTTGATTCGGATTTCATTCATTTCCTGAAGCATTATTTGTGATTCAGACGAAGGACTTTTTTTCAATAAAGTTCTTAGAATTATCGATCCATTGCTACAGCAAAAAAAATTAAATTTCATTGACCGCCTTCCCGTGGTCCTTTATTTATTTGTGATTTAGATGAGGGATCCTTAAATCTTGTTCACCAAATACATTTAAAATAAAGCTTATTTGCATTGCTTTGTGTTGTTATTAAAGTTAGTGCTTATATGCAAACTTTTTATATGCTAGACACTAAACAAGATAATTCAGTTCTGCTTACCTAGTTAAGCTTCCTTTTTTATAGTCTTTTCATGATTCAGATAAATGGATAAAAGGCTTTTTCTTTGAATTATCAATTTATTGCTACAGAAAATTAAATTCATTTCATGAACTTTATTGCTCAAGTAAAAACGCATTTCTTTGTTTCTTTATTTGGTTGTGATTCAGATTCACGTAACACTTTCGATTAATTTTAGTGATGAGTTATCGATTACAATCTTAAGGGAAGCTCCATTTTCCATTAATTTAAAACTGTTTCACTTTTTCAATTACGAATCCAATAATTGTTCTCCTCCATCTTCTTTGAATTAAATCTTTCACACACTATTTTCAATGGCAATCAAATTGAATGCCGTGAAAGTTGTGATAGAAATTGTTTGCCACTTGAAATTGATTAGAACTTTTCATTTGCATCATAATAGTTGGCAACTTGTATAGATATCAGATCGGAAATGTTTAGAAAAGAGCACAGAAATGGTTGCTTTTTTCTTTTCTTTTTTTATTTATCAACTTTGTTAACTTTCTCATATCGCTGCACTGCGACAATGACATGACAATCTAGAACCCGTCGCAACTAACTTGTTCTGATTGTTGTCGCTGTTGTTGTTGTTAGTGTTGTTAGTGTTGTTGTTGCTGTTGTTGTTACTGTTGCTATTGTTGTTAGTTGTTGATGTTTCCTCTCTCTTTTGAACAATCTCTTGTACTTTTTCTTGATAACTCGTCGCAGCTGTCGTCGTGAGTCGTGTGAAAAGATGACTTGGGTCTTCTAATTACCATGAACTGGTCACAAAATTGAACAAACCAAAACACACAGGAAAAAATTATAACATTCAACACATGTTAAAGACGTATCGTAATCAAATTCAAATTTAAACGAAATAAGTCCCCTGAAAATGTCTAGTTTTCTGAAGAGAATACGCAGCATGTTGAATCCTCAACCGAAACGCGAGATCTCTAACGAGGAGGTCAGCTCTCCACGAGATGCCAACTCGCGCAAATTTAATACATTGCCCCGCAACTATGCCACAAAGTCGAGTTTCATACGGCGACGAGCGAGTGCCTCAAGATTGTGGAATCGTCTCGTATCGCATACTGAGCCACCCACGGAGGGGCTATTTTATACAGATACGGTAAATTCTTCCAAACATGCAGGCAATTATCAAATCAAAAACTAATCGCAAATCCCAATTAAGCAATTTTTTAATCCATTTTATTTTAATTCTTTTTTTCCAGGGCGAATACATCAAGCATCCCGTTCTGTATGAGCTCAGTCATAAATATGGCTTTACAGAGAATCTGCCCGAGAGCTGTATGTCCATACGGCTGGAGGAGATCAAAGAAGCTATCCGGCGTGAGATACGCAAGGAGCTGAAGATCAAAGAGGGCGCCGAAAAGTTGCGCGAAGTGGCCAAGGATCGTCGCTCGCTCAGCGATGTCGCCGTCCTCGTCAAGAAGAGCAAAAGCAAATTGGCCGAACTGAAATCGGAGCTGCAGGAACTGGAGAGTCAAATACTGCTCACATCCGCCAACACGGCGGTCAATAGCAATGGTCAAGGTAAGCACCATGTTTTATTACTCAACTTAAGTTTGCCTTATGCCAACTTTTTCAACTTTTTACCATTACCTCCAAAAAAAAAGTATATTTTACGAGCGCTTGTCACGCAACCCTGTCAACTGTCTTGTTATGCATCTATATCTATAGATAAATTTGTATCTATGCCTCACTTTGCGTGTTCTTCAACATTAAAAGGCGCGAAATACTTGTTCGTTTATCTTTTATCGTTTACTCTCGCATCGTGTCACAAAACACTTGCCTTGTGTCTAGTTTTTACTTTGTATTTACAAATGAATACCAAGAGTTGCTAACAAAATATAGGCTTCACCCTAAAAGCTTTAGGTTTTCTTTATACGGCTAAAGGCTGCTTAATCGGACTATCTCAGCGTGCCTTTGGGTTAGAGTAGCGTACTTTGAATGATGTATTTTTGTTGAAAATATACGCAGATTGTTGTTATTGTTTTTTTTCTTTTGCTACGTTCTCCAATAAACCTTAACATTTGTTCCTTTTCTTTGAAATATGCTTCATACGACCAGCTTAGAGTGTCCTTGACTTAGAGCATCTTACTGTCAACTAAGTTAAATATACGCAGAATATATATTTTTTAAATGGTGCTTATTTTTTCTATGCAATCCAATAAATCTCAAAAATCTCAACATGCTATTAAAGAGTAGCTTAAAAGTATTTTAAAAACTATCTACAGAGTATCTTCAAGTCGATCGCTCACAACGAGAGAGTGAGAGAGAGACTTGTTTTGTTTTTTCTTTCAACTATTGACACAAGTGGCATGGAATATTTAGCTGAATGTGACTGCTCAACGTTTTAGGTATGTGCCACTGTTTCGTTATTCTATCTGCTTCCGTATTTGTTGCCACAGCGACCAGTTGCAGCCGTCAGCAACCATCTGACTGTTGATTCCATCATCAACAACAACAAATACAACCTCATATCATCATCATCATCATGATGAAGATCTTTAGCATCTGCATTGTGTGCTGTGCTGAAAGCTTCACGAGCTCGTTCCCATGTGCTGAATTGATTGACATGTTTGGCAGCAGCTGCCAATGAAGTGCAACAAACATTTCATGACTGTTGTCTTTTTTCTATTTCGATAAAGTCTTATTCAAATTGTGTATATTCACTTGATAAATGGTGGTAAGCTCTGTGAACTGCTGCTAAGTTTTCTTGGGAATTATAAAGTTTTTTTTTCCAGGTATAGTTTATTTCATATATACGAGCTTTATTCAAAGTACACTAGATACAAATACACTAGATAAAAAGATAAGCTCTGCGTACTTGTCTCTGAATTTTCTTGGGATTTTTCAAATTTGGTTTTTCAGTTGTCTCGATTTAATCACGTTTTACTTACGAATTTTATTAACTATCTGCTTACTCTAATTAATATAATCTTACTTTAGGCAAAAAGAAACAAAGGTGTAAGCCTCTTAAGTTTTATTTCAAACTAGAAACAAATTTAATTCTGAATGGGATAATTGTATATTTTGTATGTAGAAAAATGTTATATTTTGTGTGCTATTCTTGATCTATAGCTATATGTAGTCTGTGCTTCTTTATTACATTTTACTCAATTAAATATAAAACGGATAAAATTCAATTTACAACCAACAAGTTGTTGGCATAAATATGCATCATCATATAATCCAATAAAACTGCTCATCACAACTTGCCGCAGCTGTTGCTTGCTTGCAACCTCTAAATCAACCGCCCTTCACACCATTTGCTATAGTTAACTGTGTGTGTGTGTGTGTGTGTGTTCTTGTGTGTTCAATCTGATTAAACTGTAAACAAAGCGTGTCAGAGGGCGGCCGTCACGTTGGTGTCAGCAGCTGTCGGCCAAGTGAAGCGACCTGTCGACGCTGGTCCGTGTTAATCACAATTATTATAGCTAGACTGACCCTTGACCTTTGACGGCAGGCGGCTAAATGTAGTTGCAGATTAAACCATGGGGTAGCACAAGTTAGCAGCTGTGTGAGCAGCTATTAAATGTAACTAAGTTCAGTGATTGCACTTAATTAGCAACAGTCAGTGCATGTCTAAGCAATAGGATACCCAGCAAAGCGGAAAGACAGGAAGAGTTATTTAACCCTCTACACCCAGATACCTTCTTTAGACGACGTAAGTTTATTTTTGCACTCATTCACTCATCTTGTAAGATCGTTAAAACTTTTTTTGCGCAGCATTATTATTTTTATCCGACTTTAACTAATTTTCAACCTTGCATGCCTCTGATAGCTAATGTTAGCATTAGGATATGTTGCAAACGACAGAAAATTCATTTTTAAGGTTACGCGATAACAAAAAAAAAAATAGCTAAACGAAAATAAACTTGAGTCGTCTATAAATGGTCTTGGACAAAAGAGGTTTAATCATTCACAGACTGGGATTTGTTTAAAAACTCGAATCATTTTTTCTATGGTTTCTTTTAGACTTTGTGCATGTCGAAACTTTGAAACCATTTCCAAGCGTAAAAGAATTGTGAATTTCGAATCAAAATAGTATTTCCAAATTTAAATGGAATTTCATTCTAGATGCCAAACCAAGATACAAAAGTTATCAATGCCTTTGTAAATTGTTTTTAGCTTCGACGAAGTTATAGCAATGGATATGCAATGTAAATTTGTTCCCGAATTAATTTGTATCATTCTCTGTTGCACAAGCAAATCACAGTGTATACACTAGTCTATATGTGTGACGAAAACTAATTAGAAATTTTATTTACAGATTCGATTGCGTTCACCATTGACGGCAGCGGTGCAGCACAGTTCGCTGGCGGTTTGGGTGGCAACAATGCGATGGCTGGCGGTGGTGCACCGGCAACGCCCAACGATAAAGTGCTTGCCTCGCTGGAGAAGCAGCTGCAGATCGAGATGAAGGTGAAGGCGGGTGCCGAGAATATGATTCAATCGCTGGGCATTGGCTGCGACAAGAAGCTGCTCGCCGAGGCACACCAGATGCTTGCGGACTCAAAGGCCAAAATCGAGTTTCTTCGCTTGCGTATCATCAAAGTCAAACAGAATCGCGAGCAGGCGGATCGCTTGAGGGCCGCCCGTCTCTTAACCGGCGATGAGCATGCTGGCGTCGGCGGTGGCGGCGGCGGTGGTGCTGCAATTGGAGCTGGAGGTAACATGCAGCCGCAAAGCCTGGAGACGACGCTGGAGGAGCGCATCGAGGAGCTGCGTCATAGATTGCGCATCGAAGCCGCTGTTGTGGATGGTGCCAAGAATGTTATACGCACGTTGCAGACGGCGAATCGTGCGCCAGACAAAAAGGCGCTGCAAGAGGTGAGTTTTTCCGTCTCTTGTTTTTTATATTTTTTTACCTATTGCTACTTGGCGTTAATTAGATTAGCCTACTTACTTAGATCTGGCCGGTGGCCAGGTAAGCGAAATAAACCGCGCGGGGGCGGGCCAAATCGCTTGGCCTGCCTTAAAAGAGAAAAAGAGAGAGTGAGAGAGCAAAAGAAAGAGTCGCCAGCAGCTGTTGCTGCTGCTGTTGCTTTGTGGCGTGTGCCACACGGCGTATGAATCATGTGCACATGCGTTGCGTTGAGTATACGCCACGTTCGCGTTGTGGCCAAGTGGCATACAAAACGAGGCCAATTACACGGCTGTTCAAAAATATTTCAATTTTATTTTGTGTCTTTTAAGTGCTAACTGTCGCCTCATTAATTTACTGCCTACTTCTTGCTATTGATACTCGAAATATGCATAGTATTTCGAAATGGCTTTCAGCCCGGAACAGAGCCCTACAATTGTGTATATTACAACAGGGTATATGCATTGTTGCAGTCTGTGTGATAAGTGCAAAAAATTATGGACTTAAACGAAACCATTTAGATCGTGGAAGAGCCTTTGGCTCTATGAGTCTAGTTGCTTAGATTTATTATATATTCCATTGATAACAATTCATTACTTGTTTGATTGCTGTGTCAAAAGAATATTAAATTCAAGTTATTTGATTCCCTCATCAATAACATTGCTGATATAGTGCTATCTTTATTTTTGACTTGCTTTTTATTTAGTTTTTTTTATTTATTGTTTCTTAATACACTTTTGATAAAAATCGATGACTGGTTTGATTTGTTGTGTTTAAAGAATATTAAATTCAATTTATTTATGTTCTGAAAAAATGTTTAAAATAACTATGCATTTAGTCATGAATACCACTTAAATTTTTATGTTATTCATTAAAATATTATTTATTTATTTAGTATTTATTATTATTTATTTAATTTAAAGAATTTAACTATTGAAAGTAGCTGCCACAACTTAAAAAATGTCTATTCGTTATTTCTACAATTTAAATGAGATCAATTTGATAAAAATATGATGTTTATTCAATTTAATATTCATAGTTAACAGAATCTATTGAAATTTTGAGCGTATTCCAAATGCAACCTGACATATCTCATTCGACTTCCTGTCACATGGACAGGATTGCCTTGTGATTTATCTGTTCAACTGATGCCGCGGTTTTTAGTTCTCATATTTTCTTTAAAAAAGTGCAAGGTGGGTCTTTGCGTATGCATAATCATAGAGCCCGTCTCCTTTTCTATTACTGGACATATTTATTTGTTTAAAATACCACAGCATGAATTTGGTGGTGGTATGGAGGAATGCTTTGCTGTTGTGCAGTTTTTCTTTCCTTAGTTTTCCTTTCTATTTTTTTTTTTTGACATAAACATATGCAGGCGACCAGCAGTCAACAGATGTTGTTATTTTAATGTTTTGGATTGGCTCATGTGGTTTTTATTGGACGATAAACAAAGGCAACAGCCAAATGCCCTTTGCTCTTTTGTGTTTGCTAAACATTAATAGAACTATGCTGAACAGCACATACATATCCACATATAGAGTTTCTACCCATATATATATATATATATATATGTATATATATATTTATCTGTACATTTTGAGAGAGAGAGAGAGAGCAGCCAAATTTCTGCCTGCCTGCTTTTTGAAAACGGAAAACTGTTTCTCTAGCAAATTTTCACGCATTTCAGTTTGAGTTCTGTTGCCGTTTGGGCTACGTGCGCGCTTTATTTCCCCCGGGGATTTTCTTTCGTTTAGTTTGCCGTGTGCCTTTTTTTTGTTTTGCTTAAATGAATTAATTTCTAGTTGAAATTTTTAATTATTTTTGTTGGTCTGCGGCGGTTTTTGTGTAATTTTTTGTTTGTTTTTGGGGCTTAAACTTTATGCATACGTAATTAAAAGAGACATTCACACATTCACACACGTACACACAAACACACACACACACCCGTATGCACAAACTACTTCACTTAAATCCCAGGCATAAAAAACATTACGCATACGCAGCGTGTCTGCAGTTTTAGTTTTCTTTTTAATAACTACAAAAAATAAAAAAGAAAATTGCGTAATTTTCTATTTCATTTTAATATTTTCGTCTTGCTACTTTTCGGGCTGCATTTTATTTTCGTGCGTGGTTTACTTGAATTGGCTTTTGGGGTCATCTTGCGATTTTTGAGTATTTTACAACAACAACCAGCAACAACAAAAAGCAGCAGCAACAATAAACGTGAAGAGAACTTAAAAATAAATACATATAAAATTAGAAACAACATTTTACATGCCAAGTGAATAGAAAACTAAAAACGAAAGTGTTTTTGTGCGTGGCTGAATAAAGCTAAGAATACTATAAAAAAAAAGAAATAAATAATGGAAGACAGATAAAAAAACACAAAAATTATTAAGATTAAAACGAAAAGTATCAAAAGCCAACAAACCACCAAATAAATCGACCATCTAACGAGGGCGGCTTCAGAAACTATGTTCAGTGCCCCAATAGATACTTATTTTGAATTAGTGATCAGTATTCGTAACGAATTGCAAAATCAATCATTTGAAATGGTTTCCTCAATTAGTTTTGTTCCATTTTCTCGATCATATTTTCCATTTATAATTAGCATATTTTTGGTGATTCAGATAAGAATATGTACGTCAGATTGAAGATTATTAGAAACAATATTTTATATTTGAAGTCATTTATGCAATTTATTTTTAGCCTTTGCCTGCACGTATTTTGGCTATAGATTTTAATTTGTGATCATAAATTAGCAAATAATTGCCTCATTTGATCATTTTACTAACAAATCGAGGGTTTCTTATAGACAGACGGTTCAATTTGTCCATTTCATTCTTTTTCTTGGGTATTCTTTTGATCTTTATTGTTTTAATTTTTGAAAAAGTGGAACACTCGAGTATTGATTTATCAGTAAATATGAAAGCAAATTAATTCGATAGAAATTAATTTGAAATATTTTTATGGATTTCAAAATGCTCTCTACGATTTCAATTGCAAGCGCTGGAACATTTCTAGCTGCCCTCGCAATGTTTTTGTGTGTACGTTTGTGATTGCCAAACTAGTATCAAGAGCAACGTTTTGTGTGTGTGATATTTTTAGCATATAAAAACTATATGCCGCGTATCTGTGCAGATCGTGTGTTGTATATAGAAGCTATAAGATCGACGCCCACCCATCAAAGGCGGCACCTTGGGCAATCAACATGTGTGCCTAGAAAGGCAGCCGCATTCGCAGTCGCGTCATGAGCAGCAGCGGTAACAATAAGAATCTCACGGAGGAGGAACAAGTGCCGTTGCCTCATGAGCTGACCGCCGAGTGGACAGTGCGTGCCCAGCTGACATTCGCACGCGCCGGAGAGCCAGTGCAGCGTGAGTTTAGTGCACGGGAGCCACTGCATCCGGTGCGTGTAGTGTACAAATGGTGCACGCCCACAGAGGACCATGAAACAGAACCAGAGAAGGTAAGTGGCCAATGGCAAAGGTTCGTTTTCTCAATGACCACTTAAAAATAACAACAACTAAAAGGCATTTATAATATGTAATTATATATATATGTATATAAATATGTATATATAATATACATGTACATTCCCCCAAGGCTCAAGTTCTAAATATTCATGCTTATTCTGAATTCATACGTTTAAAGACTCAGAAAAAAAGTCGCCCTGAATTAAAAAAGTGTAACTTATCTTATTATTCAATAGAATATTTCTAAAACGGAAGAAGGGAAGAACTAAAGGTTTTTTTTTCTGGGGTAAATTTTATAAAATGTAGAAAAAATATATTTAATTTCTTAGTTGTTTTATTTTGTATGTTTACATAGAACTCTTTGATTATCTTTTTTTTCGTATATAAATATTAAACATTTGTTTTTTCCAGTTTTCACATATTCAAACATTTTAGATAGTTTATAAATTCATAGAATGCAGACAGAATTTAAAGTCTTATAAAGTAGTCGATAGACCAAATTCCATTACTAATTCTGAATTGCAGACTGGATTTTTTCTAAAAATTAATCATTGCATTTCGACTTTCGAAATAAATTCTAATATAAAGAAATATATTTCTGAAAAATGGAAAACAGTATTTCTAATTTCAAATAATTTGTTTTCGTATACATATAAGCATATTTTTGTACCTTTCAAAGCGATTTTCAAAATTTCGAGGCAACTTTTTTCTGAGTGTATTTTCGTTTGTAATTTCAAGACCACTAAAACTAGTCGCAAAAATTAAAAAAAAAAAGGAAGCATTGAAAAAACGATACTAAGGCAAATACACAGCAAAAAGAGCAGCATACTTAAATTTAAAGCGTTTTCCACAGGCAACGGGTGCTACGAGTTTTCGCAGCACCAACTCGTCGGCAACAACCAATGCGGATTCCGCGTTTGGCAGTCCGCAAGCCTCACGGCATACACAACCAGGAGCAGCGGCTGGGGCAAAGACTGCAACAGCTGGCGGCGTAAGTGCTCAGCAATGCGGCACCCGTTGCCGCAGCACCTGCAATATTGTTGTCTCTGCCGTTGCCGACTTTCTGCCCCAGCAGCAGCAACAGCAGGAGTCAGTCAATGAGCCCTTTGTCTACCACAGCAAGGTGAGAGCGCAACAGCTGCGCGATGCCTGCTCGCAGACAAGCGATACGGAGGAGCGACAGAGACAGAGTCGTCGGCCCGCCTACGAGCATCGACGGGCGACGACCGAGGCGCTCATGAGTTTTGCCAGCAGGCGGCAAGCAGAGGAGGCGAACAACTATGTGGTAAGTGGCTCACTTTATGATGGCATCTAAAAACCTTGACTAACTATCATTATTTATTTGTTTACAGCCCCCCTATTCGCCCACGCTGTCAGCGACCACGCCCATTACGCCCTCGTCCACATTTAAATCGTCATCGCTGCCGCGTATACCACCATTGTCCAACACTGCATCATCTCCTCGACTGCTGCCCAATCTGGGTGAGAAGAAGCCGCGTACCGTCCACATTGACGTCTATTGCACCGGCTCCGAGGGCGATGAACAGGATGAGCAGGCAGATGCGGAGGCCAGCAGCAGTAGCAGCAGCAGCAGCCACGATTCGGACAATAGCCATGGGCCGCAGTATCACTATGAGCTGGACTCGAATTCGACGCCACAAACGGTGCTGGACAATGAGCAGATGCTGTTGCGTCATCAGCGTATCTCGGGCGCCGCCTTGCCACGCCGATTGGCAAACAAATCCCCGCAGCAACAGAAGCAGCAGCAACAGCAACAGCAGCAGCACCAACAACAACAACAGCAGCATCAGTCGCAGAAGCTCAACTTGGGGCATGGCATCACCAAGTGCAGCACGGCCGAGGAGGTCAACGAGTCCAAGCAGTTGCTCTTTCGCAAACATATTGGCGATCAGCGTGCCGCCAAATTGGCCAATCTACGCCAGAAATACATGCGACAGCCGAGCGATGAGACGCAGAGCAGCAGCGCATATCCAAATTCCTCACGCTCGACAATGCCACACGATGCGACGTGCAGCAGCATCTCCAGTGCCATAGCTGGCGACTGTGTAGACTCCTCGTGGAAGGATACGGATGAGCTGGATACGCCCAGCTTTGCACCATATGCACCGTTGACCAAATCCGATAGTTTTGACTATGAGAACTCGCTGGATCGTGTGCGCATTCGCCAAATGGAGCGACTCTGGTCACGTCAGCACTCCACGGGTCAAATGCATCATCTTCAGCAGCAGCCGCAGTATTCTTTGCCTGCTGCTGCCTTGACGTCACCGAATCCACCACTTACGACCATAACGGAGGTGCAGTCGCAGCGCGGCTCTTTCCAACGCAGTGATACGCTGCCTTCCGAATCGGATGGCTTCTCCGAAAACAATGTGGGCTACAATACATATCCGGGACGTCAGCTGCAGCAGCAGCACACGGTGGCACGCAATCGTCCCGGGTTTTTGCACTTTTTTGGTCCGTCCGCCAGTCCAGAGCCGCCACAATCAGCACCAGTTGTAACGGCTGCGTCTGGTGCCATTGGCGATCCCTTCAAACGTCTGCACGCCGGCTATCGCTGGAAGAGCGAGGCTCGCGACAATCTCAGCGTACAGGCAGCGTCGGGTACACCCTCCTCGGAGCGCAGTTCGCCGGCGCTGCTCTCGGCGACCGGCACTGTGGTGCGCTGCGGCAGCGAGGCACCGCCCAGCACCACCTCGGCAACCACATTTGGCACAACGGTGACAGCGTCCTCTCCGTTGCCCGTGCGTCGCTTCGAAA
The DNA here is from genome assembly GCA_035041595.1 of Drosophila basisetae. Lineage (NCBI taxonomy): Eukaryota > Metazoa > Arthropoda > Insecta > Diptera > Drosophilidae > Drosophila > Drosophila basisetae. Next base: position 16,431,370 of record JAWNLB010000144.1, on the reverse strand, counting down.
TATCGCGCGACAGTCCCAGTCTGGCCAGTGAGACGTCCACGATCGTTTCGGGCTACACGCTGGAGCACCTGGAGAAGGCGCGACGCTTTGGCAGTGTGGTTGCCATGCGAAAACCGGGCCATCATGTCGGACCCACCAAGAATCCCAACTGCCTCTGCGAGAGCTGCCAGCGCTGGATGGCCGAGCGTTTCCAGCTGCGCGGACGCGCCTTCTCTCTCGGCGAGCGTCCCGTGTTGCGACGACAGCTGCCTTAGTTGGTTTCTAGTTATAGGCTTGAGAATAATACACAACTACCAAAAATGCCATTGCAGACAGAGAAAGAGAGAGACAGAGATAGAGTGAGAGAGAGAGAGAAAGGGAGAATTAAGTTAATGTCCGTCTGTTTGTGTTAACTTCTCTCATTACATGTAAGAAAAGTAGGTTTCTAATTTGAATAGTTAAATAACAAATGGGAAAGTTGCAGATCAAACAAGTCAGATGAGTTTAGGTCTAGTTTATTTTGCATTCATTCGGTATAAAGTATTCATTTCAAAATATTTGATAACATTTTTAAATTGATCGAAATGAATATAATTGTCAGGTTGATTGCCAAAAAAAAAAAACACATTTTTTATGCAAAAATAACTAGCGACAGACTTTCCTAAAGGCAAATATAGAGACGTAGTGAGAAGCGCACCATATAATATATTTGTAGGAATATGATGCTGGTCATTAGTATTATTCTTTATTATTATTATTTACCAAATTCTCATCAGAAATATAACAGTTTGTTTGTTGTTTCCCTTAAGCGCAAATTCCCTAAGTTTTGCAATTATATTAATACAATAATTAAATAATGTTTAAAGAAATAAAGTTACGAGCTTTTATAGGCTTTCATTAGCAATTTCTTTAAGTGGAAGTTTATCTTTTTATAGTTTATGAATATTTGGTTAGTTCTCCAACATATTCCCATATGAATTATTCTCTGCCAGTTCCTTTCATCCAATACTTAAAAATGCCTAATAATTTTGTTATAAATAAGCCTCTGACTCTGCAATGGTCTTTAAAGTTCGTTAATCAGCGAATTTAGTAATTTCTTTATTAGTTTCATAGCTCTGCATTTAACACGCTGCGTAAGTTGTCACACCGATTAACCACCCAATATCCCAGTCTCAATCCTAATCCCAATCCTAAACCAATCGACCTCCCCTTACCCGTAGCTGTACCCTGAACTACACGCATAAGTTTAAATATTGTTCTCAATGTTCCTCACACCAAATGTGCGCTGAATCTGTTTAATATTTAATAAACATGTAATAAACTTGTAAAATTAATAAAGTAGCCTGTAAAACAAAACAAAACAACAGAAACAACTTTTTTTCTTACTGAATAATTCTTAATTTAAAGCATTTAATTAAAATTTAACATTCTATGGTTTTTCTTTTTAGGCACACGGCCGTTTGTCGGAATCATCGCGTAAATTAGATCTCTTGCGCTACTCCTTGGAGCTGCGCCGCCAAGAGCTGCCCGCCGACTCGCCCACTGCCCAGCTGTTAAAGCAGGAGCTGCAAATAGTGCAGCAATCCACGTCGCCGGCACCGGTTCATTACACATCGCTGCAGAGCGGACCGGGTGGGCTGCTGGGTGGGAAGTCGTATCAATCAGTATCGTCGATGGGTCGTTGCGCCAGTGTCACCGGCAAGCTGGAGGTGCGTCTGATGGGCTGTCAGGATCTGTTGGAGGATGTGCCCGGACGTTCGCGTCGCGACAAGGACAACAGCTCCAGTCCCGGTGATTTGCGCAGCTTTGTCAAAGGCGTCACCTCACGCAGCAGCTCCAAGAGTTATTCAGTTAAGGATGAGACCTCCATTGAGATTATGGCTGCCATTAAGCTGGACAACATTACGGTGGGCCAAACGTCGTGGAAGCCATGCTCACAGCAGGCCTGGGATCAGCGCTTCTCCCTCGATCTAGATCGCTCCCGTGAGCTGGAGATTGGCGTCTTTTGGCGTGACTGGCGCTCCCTGTGTGCCGTGAAGGTGCTCCGGCTCGAGGAGTTCATCGATGATGTGCGTCATGGTATGGCGCTACAGCTGGAGCCGCAGGGTCTGCTCTTTGCCGAGGTCAAGTTTTTCAATCCGATGATCTCGCAGAAGCCACGACTGCGACGCCAGCGCATGATCTTCAATCGGCAGCAGGCCAAGAATATACCGCGTGCCAAACAGATGAACATCAATGTGGCGACCTGGGGCCGCCTGCTCAAGCGCAATGCACGCAATCATGTGCACCTGGGCGGCAACGGCAGCAATAATGCCACAATAGTTGCTGCTGCCACTGCCTCGGGACGCGCCTCCTCACCACTGCCCAGCAGCGCCGCCTCCCGTGGCTCCGAGTCGCCCATTTCGCGAACACCCTCGTCAGATGCGCTGGCCATCGAACCGGAGCCGTATTCGCCCGGCGAACAGGCCCAAAACATGGAATTCGATCCGGAGGCTGGACTGCATGATCATGTTGAGACGCCCGGCGAGTATGCCGATCCCGGCTCGAGCGGCTTGAGCGGTCTGCGTCCGCTCTCCCTGCACATGCAGGGCATCAGTGTGCTGCCGCCAGAGACACCACCGCCGGCAAGCAGCGTTCAGCCCAGTGCGGCCAGACCAAATTCGCTCAGTCTGCAGATGGCTGGCAAGGCGACAGTTGGACGCACTGCAGCACCAACAACAGCGCCGCCACCGCCGCCTGTGCTCAAGGCCGTGACGCCTATCCTGGATCAAGAGGTAAGCAAATTATCATATTCTACGCCTGGCAACTGTATAGCAACACACACTACTCTACCCTATACATAAATAAAAAGTCCTCTATAAATATATATATCTGTTATATATAAATCTATATAGCTGTATTATCTGTATCTGATCGTTGTGCCTCTGCCAGAGCTGCTCATTCTGTATATAAATATATATATATATTTATTCACTCATCCCATTCTACTATATAGTCTGAATAGTCACACTTTACGCTTTGGTGTTGGTTTTTGTTTTATTTTTTTGGAACTGTAAATATTTTCATATATTGATTTGGTCATTTGAATAGCTACCCAAAACTCCATACAGAAAAAACTCGACGTTGAGTGCTCCATTTGACTGCTGCTATTTTCAAAATTGGTCACAATATCGATTTGTATTGTACATTTCATCATCTACTTAAAAGGCTTGCTTAGAAACACTGTGCAGTATTACGGCGAACTAGTTGTTAAATACATTTAGCATTAGCAACATTTTGTTAGCTTTTTTAAAATCAAATTTTATTGGTTGGCATAACTGCAATATTTTTGAGGAATACAATGGGTTTAAAGTACTTTCTACTACAGTTAGTTCAGCTGAATAAATCTAAATATTCCATTCATATGGCCTTACGAACATCCCTAGGTAATATTTTGGTTATTTGTGCCTATAAGCGTCTTTTTTAAAATATTAGTTAAATTAATGCTTGCTATTAAGAAATCCTTCCGAAAATCAATTAATTTTTTTAAGTTAATGTTATATTTGGAATGTTAATGATATTAGCTCGGAAATGCAGAAACCCTCAACCAGAAACAATATTTGAATTCGTGCAAGAGTATTGGTTAATGAAAAAGCTATAGGTCGGAAGGGGTACTATAAAATTAAGAATAGTATTAGGTAATAGTTAGTTTAGTAAGTATAATTAATACAATTTTTATGAAAAGTTTCGAGCAGAGTTCCAAAAACCAAAATCTTTATTCAATCCTGGCTAGGATCAATTCGTGGTATATGTTTTTTACTTGAACACATTTTAACGACCTAGTCTTAGAAGCCTTACTAGTTCCTTATATCTGATTACTTAGTGAGCATTACAAAGATAGAACGTCATAATTTTTAAAGCATATTCGTACATTGCGTCTGCTTAGCTCTCTATCTTTCTCTACATTCTCTTTCACTCTCTCGCGAGGCGTGTGTTCTTTACATTATATTTCATTCATGTCTTCTACTCTCGATTCTCATTTGTATTCGCTCTTTGGTCTCCCAGTAAGCTTCTCTATCTTTCTCCACTCTTTCGCTCTCTCTCTCTTTCTCTCTATTCTCTTAAAATTCTTCTCTGAAATCACACTCATCTCTTCATTTCTACTCTCTACTCTCATTTGCCCTCTCTCTCTGAGATCTTTCTTTCTCTCTCTCTGTCTCAGAGATCTCTTTTTCTCTTTCTCTCTCTCTCTCTCTCTCTCTCTCTCTCTTTGAGATCTCTTTTTCTCTTTCTCTCTCTCTCTCTCTCTCTAAGATCTCTCTTTCTTTTTCACTCTCTCTCTTTTTCTCTTTCTCTCTTTACCTGTTCGCATCCTCTGGAATGTCTGTCGCCTTCATTGCACGCCTAAACTTCTTATCAACAGTCGTGTGCTTATCTCCCCCCATTTTTTTCGTCTCTGTTCTCCTCTCTTCCACAACTCTTCAATCTTCCTCCTTGCCTGCTGTTTGCTTTATGCTTTGTGTGTTCGGGTGTGGTGTGTGTATGTGCGTATGTGCGTATCGTGTGCGTGTTCTGTGATGATGCCGTTAAACGTCGACAGTTGCAGGATGCGTTGCATGAATTTGACTTCCTCTCCGAAATGGAGTCGCATCCAAACACGCTGCGCCGCATGCTGCACACATCCGGCTGGTCCGTGGATCTGCTGCAACTGGAGCAGGAGCTGCTAGAGACACTGCAGCAGCAGCAACAGCAGCAAACGGATCAACAGCAGATGCAGCAGAACACCGCAAATCGAATGACAGCGCTGCAGATAATGCAGATGGAGACCACTATGCCCTTGCAAGAATCGCCAGCAACGCCCACCCTTGATCCGCAATCTGAACTAACCAAGAGTCGCCAGCAAAGTGACCAAAACCACCAGCACATGCAACAAAGCGCTAGCGAGCTCACCTTATCAATACGCAACCCGTTTCAGTTCCAGCTGCCCCCAAGGCCAACGACATTGCCACCCCCAGTGCCCACATCGGCTGTGGAACAGCAGTTGCATCGCCCAGTTTTAACACTGCCACCGGTGGTTATCCTGGGCGGTGATCCTGACGAGCCGAAGCCAGCGTCGCCACTGGTTGAGTATCCCGAGGATGATGATGAGTATGTGTACAGCGGTGGTCTCCAGTCCAGTCACAGTTCCAGTGCCGATCGTTTCTGTGTGGAGGTTAGGAGGTTTTTTCTTTCATTTGATTATCTCTTTCTGTTAATTTTTTTTTGTCGCCCAATGGTTTGGTTTTATTTGTCCTTTAATTGCGTTTGGACTGCCGTTTGCAGCCATTTAAGTGTTTTTATCCTATTGGTGTTTTACTTACTGTTATTCAATGTCAATGTTATTGTTACATGAGATCCGCTTGGCTTCAGCCTTTAAGCTGCTGTTATATTTCCTGAATTCCTACTCCAAATTCCTTGTATGCTAACCATTAACTGTTAACAGTATGTACATAGCAGCAACTCACACACTCACACATATAGACACTCACTTTTACACTCTGTAATATAACACAACAGCAATAGCAACAGCAACCGCGCATTAACAGCACAAGTAGTTCAGCTAACAGCCCGTGTTATTAACAGCATCACAATATGCACCTGTAGTTTACCTAACAGCCACTGTTATTTAAATGTTACAAGAAAGTATTGCCACTAATTAGGCGCCAGTTGAAGAGCGCAGCTTTAACTGTAGAAATTTGTTAACTCTAGTTTATATTTCTTATATAAGTATTAGAACCAAACGAAAGCTCTGAATATTGTACATATTGCGAACTATTTACATTCTCACATTTCATTTAATAAATATGAAATGATGAAGTAGACGTCAACAGAAGTGTTAACCCAATTGAATGTGAGACTAGCAGATACCCTCACTCTTTCACTTTCCCATTCACTTCATAAAATCGACAAAGTTTTCTAATGTCTGTTAATAGAATTTATAATTTATACAAACTTAAACTCATTTTTTTTTCATAGCAAACATGCATAATTTGACTTTGTAGTCAAAATCACTCACTTCGCTAATATGGTCTACTCTTAAGCACTGGCATATATCAAAGTTTATGTCGTAAATATACATTTAGACAATTTGAAATCAACTACCGCGGCGACACTTCAAGCTAAATAACGTGGTTAAAATGAAATGCTTAATGAGACGATTTAAGTGCTCGAAATAGACAAGTTTATATTGAAGCAGAGGCAGGCCAACAGCAACAAAAATCATTTCACGTGCCAGCAATAATGGTCTTTTCATTCGATGTGCCACGAGCCACCCTGTATATGTACTATGTGTGTGTTTCACTCTCTCTTTCTCTCACTCTCCCCAATCTCTTGCTCTCTCTCTATCGCTCTCTGTCCTGCCCCGGCGCACGTTGCATCCGAGCGAAACGTCAGCGTTTTTGTCTGTTTTTGTTTTGTTTTCCTTTTTAATGCGATTTAACGTTGTTTAAATATATATATAGTGGCCATATATATATCTTTTTTAGCTAAGTACATTTGCGCTTTACGAGCGGATTCTTTTTTAGCCTACATTTTCTTGGCAATTTTTAGACCTCTTGGCCTTTTGGTCATGACTTTGTCACTTCAGTCGTTTTTAGCCAATCGATCTATTGGCAATGGTTTGTTAGCGCCATGCTATTGCCAACATTTCAGACATTTGCGCAGCTAGTGCGTCAAATCTGTGCGTTGCAACAGCAACAGCAACAGCAACAACAGCAGCAACATTTTCATCCATTATTGGCCTTGGCCAGTCCCATGCACCAACTGTTGCTGCCAGCAACAGCAACAGCACCGGTAACAGGAACAACATCAACCACTGCACCTGTATGTGTTTTGTGTGTGTATATTTCTGTGTGTAATTCACAAACTAGTTGAAGCTGCGCCCCCCAACCGCATTTTAAAGTACAAATAGAAACTCTTGCAGGCTAGAATCAATCTTGTACACATTACCATCGAACCCATTGAGACAACAACACCAACAAACAGCAGTCGCAGCAACAGCAACATCAGCAGCAGCAGCTGCATTATTATTGAGGATTCTGCCAAGGAGACAATAGCTATTGAAAATGTTTTCATAGAAACGGTTGAGTGCGTTAAAACACTCGATGAGGTAACTGACGAGCAACAAGAACAATTCAACAAATTCAGAGCTTTCCAGTTGCACAACAAAACAAACAAAACTAACACATCACTTTTACAAACTGGGCATTTATATTAATCTGAATCTTTACATTTTGCTATCAGGTCATACCGCAGCTGGGTAAGCTTTATGTGGGCACACAGCAGCAGCAACAGCAGCAACAGCAACAACAGCAGCAGCAACCATTGGCCTATGTGCAGTCCTCGCCCATCATCCAGGAGCCGGCCACACCTACCATTTATGGCAATAGCGCTGCTGCCGGCGCACCACAATTTCCGCAGCCCACACAGCGACAGGACAAGCCACAACAACAGCAACAGCAACAACAACCCATATATGCCAATCAATACGAGCTGAATGTGGCCAAGGCCACGGCAGCTGGTACAGCAGCTGCCGCTGCCTCCACTAGCGGACGTCGCAATGTGGCACGTGGCTTGCAGTATCGCGAACCCGGCTACGATTCGCAGCGTGCTGGCCAAGCACCACCCAATGCCGGCATGCTGTCCATGGACAATTTCCGGCTATTGAGCGTACTGGGACGCGGGCACTTTGGCAAAGTGATATTGTCGCAGCTGCGCAGCAACAATCAGTACTATGCCATCAAGGCGCTCAAAAAGGGCGACATCATTGCGCGTGACGAGGTCGAATCGCTGCTCAGCGAGAAGCGCATCTTTGAGGTGGCCAATGCCATGCGTCATCCGTTCTTAGTCAATTTGTATTCGTGCTTCCAAACAGACGTGAGTAGTCTCGTAACTAAATTACGCAACCTGCATTATATAACACAACTTATTGTTTGTTTAATTTAGCAACATGTCTGCTTTGTGATGGAATATGCTGCCGGCGGTGATCTGATGATGCACATCCACACCGATGTCTTCTTGGAGCCACGCGCTGTCTTCTATGCGGCGTGTGTGGTCCTGGGTCTGCAGTATCTGCACGAGAACAAGATCATCTATCGCGATTTGAAGCTTGACAACTTGCTGCTCGATACGGATGGTTATGTGAAGATCGCCGATTTTGGTCTGTGCAAGGAGGGCATGGGCTTTGGCGATCGCACCGGCACCTTCTGCGGCACACCTGAATTCCTCGCGCCCGAGGTGCTAACCGAGACATCGTATACACGTGCCGTTGACTGGTGGGGACTCGGTGTGCTCATCTTTGAGATGCTCGTCGGCGAGGTAAGTGAATGATTGACTGCTGAATGAAGAGCATGCTAATTGCCATGAGTTTTACAGTCACCCTTCCCTGGCGACGATGAGGAGGAAGTCTTTGATTCAATTGTTAACGATGAGGTGCGCTATCCGCGTTTCCTCTCACTGGAGGCCATAGCCGTCATGCGACGGGTAAGTTATTATAAACAATTGAATTAATTCTAATTGAATTAATGAATATTTGTGCTTATTTTTCAATCACGTGCAGCTGCTGCGTAAGAATCCGGAGCGACGTCTGGGCTCATCGGAGCGCGATGCGGAGGATGTTAAGAAACAGGCATTCTTCCGTTCCATCGTTTGGGATGACCTGTTGCTGCGCAAGGTCAAGCCACCATTTGTACCCACAATTGTAAGTCTTGCAACCGAAAGCTACAACAAATATAATTATTGGTAGCTAAACTCGTTTGACTTGCGTTTTGCAGAACCATTTGGAGGATGTCTCGAACTTTGATGAGGAGTTCACGTCGGAGAAAGCGCATCTGACGCCGCCAAAGGAGCCGCGACACCTGTCCGACGACGAACAGTTGCTCTTCCAGGACTTTTCATACACGGCCGAGTGGTGTTAATCCCGCTCATTATTCTTAATGGATCCCAGGGCCCTGGGCCTAGCTCAGTTAAATAAGTTGTATAATGCTTTTACACATGTGCAGCGATTTGTTTAGCCACATGAATCGAAGGATATACCCCGATACATATATACTATATATATTTGCAAACCTTGTGCATGTTGCTCAGAAACATTAACCAAATTGCCTAGAATATTCTACATTCATGTAAAACTTGGATCATCAATCATACATACATCATATACTGTGAGTCATCATCGATTTTCCAGAGATGCTAAAATTGATATATAGTACACACATTATCTCATTATCATTGTACAGCACACGAACATTTAAGAAAGTTGTATTTTATTTCGATTGCTTTATCCTAAATCAAATATTGAATAGTCTGACGAACCTTTGGAAAGCCTTAAACATAAATGTTGTAGATTTTTTGGACAGATTTTTTTCAGAAGCCCGGTTCTATATTTTATAGATGATTGTTGAAATATTGAAGAACAAAGAGAAGAACCATATTTATACACAGCTATTTTACAAGCGCCAGTAGATGAGTTTAAGGGCAATAACAGAAACCCACACACAGAAACAGAAAAACACTTGCATATTTTCATATTAAACATACAAATCACATTCAAAATGTTGAGAGAACAAATGAAAAAAAGTCATAATATTGTATGCACTCTAATAAATTATAAGTATATACATATATACATACATATAATAACGATTAAACGAGCTCATACATACATACATTTATACATAAAACAGATACAACAACAACAACAACAAAATATTTACAATTTTAAAACTGTATATTTTTTTCGAGTTCAGTCAACTCCTCAGCCCATTGCCCGAGTTGAAATATTATATTAGTTATAAATGCTTATACATTTGTTATTTATTATTGTACTTTAAAAAAAAAAACGAAAAGAGAAGAAAAACACAAAAACTGTATTGCTTTGAGCATTTTGGAATTTTTTTAAACATTTTAATTCAATTTCTTATTGAAAATGATTTGTTTGTATGCGGCGCACGCTTTAAAAAAAAAACAAAAACAAAACAAGAAAGAAAACATGAACCGCAGACAGGAAATGTATGAGAAATGCCCAACAAGAAAATTTATTAGTGGTATTCTCATCAATTGCATGCAATCAGATTGTTAATACACTTAAGATATATATTGTATATTTAGTGTTCTTTTTAATTTTGTAGCTAAGTTATAGTATTCGATAATTGAAATTTATATCTAAGTTACACAATAATGTCATGATAATTATATTACGATTATTGATTACAACTACGATTATAAATATGAATATGATTATGATTATGATTATGATTACGCACGCGCCCAATGCAGCGAGTTCTATTGTCATTTATTATGTGCATAGTCCTCAGGCAACACTTAGGATCGTTTGAAATTGATAGTTGGTAGTTGATGGACATCGAGCGGCTAATTTGCCAACATGCTAAAGCATTGATTTGCCCAGCCTATGGGGCTATGCACATAATTGTTATTTATGCAACTATGATATGATTTTTGAATAAATGTATCTATCGCTATTAAATGAGTTGTGTTTTAATATGTTCGGATTTTTCTCTAGAGCTAATTGTTGCTTTATTTCTATTTATTTATACTCAGTCTTTGAATTAACTTCTTCATAACAGTAAGAGCGATGACCTGCTATTTATTTAGTTATTTATTTAATGTCAACTAAAATCAGCCTCGACACAAACAAATACAAAAAGGAAAATTTAAAATGTAAATGAAAAATAAGAAATATGCGATTTTTGGGGCAACTTAATGCAAAATCGTCCAACATTTGTTGACTTGATTGGGTTAACCAGAAAAATAGTATGAATTGGTAAAGCCCCACGAGAAATGATTGAGACTTACTGCTACTGCGATGCGATCATTAACTGCAATTTAAATCACTGATTTATTCCGTTTATTTTTTTAAAATTACTTTTCACAAAATCCTTCTGTTATTTGGTAGTACAAGATATTGCCCGTATTATCAATAATGGCCACATAGATATGGCTGTTGCTCAGTTGCTGTTGCATCGTTTTAACCAGCTCAAAGTCGATGTCCTTGGAGTGTGGCAAGGGTATAAAAGCCACCGGCTGATCCTTGGCCTTTTGGGCGCTCAAATAAAGCACGCCGCAATTGTTCTCAAACTGTGGCTGAATGTTGCTGAGACGTTCATCTGTTAAAATATAGATCACTTATTATTTCAGCATACATTTAAGATTGTGTTTATTATTATTTTTAGATGATTTACCTTTTAATAAATCCTTGTAAACTAAATTGGCCACAGCGCTTGTCAAAGCACTCAAATTAGGGCAAATAGTTTCCAAATTCTGCAAATATTCGACCATTGCTGAGCATACAGCTTGAAAGCAACTGCTTTATGACTTACCATAGCTGCAAAACTTTGAAGTTTTTTAAAGTCTTGTTAAAATTCATGTTAGTTAGAAATTTGTGTATAATTGACAAATATTTGTTGCATTTCGTACACAAAAAGCCGCAACAGCTGAGCACAGAAGCAAATGAACAGCTGTTTTGTGCGCTGCTGGCGTCACAATTGACTAAACAACGTCAGTGTCAGTGTTGTATAATATTTAAGGTTGGCGGCATTTTCAAATCTTGAGTTTAGTCTTGTGGACTTTGAGATTTTACTTTAAAGACCTTTGCAGACATAAAATAATGTAAAATGTGGTTTTCTTATCGTAGCCATCGTATTGTGATTTGCTTAAATATTACTCATTAATTATACGTTATAAGTGTTACGTTTGACTGAGCTAAATTATTGACCGATGGTTTTTATAGGAGCTATAAGACACAATGCCAAACATACTACTATATAGAACAGAGTCTTGTCGAATAGAAAATAAAATACCAAAGTGAAAAATGCTGAAATTTTATGTCGAATAAATGTTTGATAGACATCGGTTAGAACTATGACTTTAAAACTGCTTAAAGCATTTCAGTGGGGCAAAGAAATTTCAATTGCTGTCTATAAAAAAGTTGAAAATCCAGACACAGTCTTTGTCTCAACTAACTGCGCATCTTGGCCACTTGACACTTGACTGCCCGCCTCCCACTCAAGGTAAAGGAAAAGCAACGCAGACGTTGCAGACAACAATATTAACAAAAAGAGGCAGCAGACAAGACAACAAATTATGCTAAATAGATGCAGTTAGCTCGAGAGAGAATGGGCCACGATATGCATTCAAAGCAGTTATGCCAAAGACAAAAAAAATAAAAAATAAGAAAAGCCGAAGAAGAAGAAGAAGTAGAAAAGGACTGCCTTGATGCCCGTGTGTGTGTCCCGGGAGCTTGTGCATGTGATAAGGGTTTGGCAGCCAGCGATTTGCACATGTGCGCCAGCAGCATATTAATCTGAGGGGGCGTCTCCCCCCTATCTGCACTTGTGTGTGGCGATAAGTAAGTTTGTGGCACAGACAGGCAGGCAGACAGGCAGGCAGGCAAGAATGCAAAGTCTATGCAGATTAGGGCTTCGAAGCTCACAACTGTCATAGAGTTAATGTGTAAGTGTAGCTGCAGCGTGCCGTGTTCCAGCTGGGAAGCTATTCAATTAGGCGCTCGACTACCTACAACTGAAATTGAAACTAAAAGCCGCACCAAGACAAGGGACCAGGGCTAACTAAACCAAATGTTGCGGTCGATGGCCATTATTGAGCTTGTCAATTGCAGTGCAAGGAGTAGGAGTCGAAGTGGCACTGGTCTCGGCAGGGGGAGTAGCGGGCACAGTCCGGCCAATTACGGTGGCAAACATGGCTGGCTTACGACAAACGATATAGAACAACAGTTATTACAATTACTCACACACACACAGCAGAGCAGGGCAGGGCAGATCAGAGCAGGGCAGAGCAGAGCAGAGCAGAGCAGAGCAGAGCAGAGCAGAGCAGAGCAGAGAGTGCGTACGTGCGGTTACTTAATGCTGTTTGGACAAGCAAGGGTGCTGCGTGTTGTCCTTAGTCGTTTCCTGTGCACAGGACTCCGAGTAAGAGTCGAGAGCTGAGTCCGGTTTCTGGGCCGGGGACATGTGCGTGCGTGCAGTTAAGCATATTATTATTTGCACTTGCTGCTCGCTTATCCAACCACGCTGATACACACACACACACACACATTTATATATATATACACACACACACACACACACACACGGAGCAAATTTGTGTTGGTCAGTTGGATAAACTCGTCGTCATAACCATTTCAGAAGCCAAAATGTGAACGTTTATGACTCTATTTTGGTTGTGTGTGACTGCGTGTGTGCTTGTGTGTGTGTGCCCGTCTGTGTGTGTGTGCAACATTCATATACGTGGCAGTGATACGAGCTGAAAGGCACAGACGAAAAGTAGAGTTGCCAAACGCAAAGTAAAAACTATTTGAAAGCTCTAAAAGCACATTAAAGCTTTTAAATTTACACTTGTGAGAGAATCAATCAATCTGAGCTAATATAAAGCTGCTAAAACCCCAAGCTCATATTTTTTGATTAATCCCTACACGCTCTTAACTAATGTATTTTTGTTAATTAAAAATATTTTTATTTCCTTATTTATTAAATAGACGGTTAAATTTATATCTCTGTGCAAGCAGTAAGTTGGATTCATTTGAGTTAATGCTATTTGGCGTGCATTAATTGAATTTAAGTTAAAACCACATGCTGAAGCTAAAGCTTTTAATGTTGTGAAAAACTAACAATTAAGTTCCAAGAATTCAAATTGCTTAAATCAGGTCTCAGCGCCAGCCGCACACATAAATGAAATTCGAGTAACTAACTTGAAGCAATTGCAGCTATTAAATTTCATTCAACAAAGCTAACTCTATGCAAAACTATAGCTAAGTGCGACTAAAGCTACTTCTAAACGGACTTTCGACTCGTGTCATTAACACAATGTCTTTTTATGGATTTTTCTTTAATTAAAAACGCAGTCACTCAATAAACTTTAATGGCACGCTAATAACTGTGCTACACTTTTGCCAGCGCCGCAATTCCACCTGTGCGAGCAAAGACAATGAGGGTCACTTGGCTGGTTGGCTGTCTGCTGCTCCCACTGGAGCACATGGCACACACGGCCACTTAGCATATTTGCAGCCATTTGCCTTTCACACAAACAGTGGAATATTTGTATGTGTGTGTGTGTGTGTGTGTGTGTGTGTTGGGCTGCTGGTGGGTGAACAGTTGCAAGCTGACACGTGGTTTTGTTTTGGACACTGTGGGGCATGCCGCGGGGAGACTTTTAATTGAACTTTTTGCAACAACACCGCGGGGATCAATTGAGATTTATTGGCAGAACGTGTCACTGTGGCTGTGTTCCCATATCCTTCCAAGGGATCCTCCAATTTTCTCGTCAAGTTTGCAAGCGCATTGAAGGAGGCGTGTCGACCAAGCAATTTAGTTATATTCTTGATCAGCATTAACAGCCCAATCGATATAGCCATCTGACCTCTGTCTATTTGCATATAAGTTAGTTAGTTGATAGAATATATCCGTCCTTTTTCTTATCGATTCACAGCTTCCTCAGTAACAAACTCTAAAATATATGATTCAGAGATAAAAAAAGTATTTTTTTTACAAGGTTTTCAGACCCAACTCACATTTTTCTCTTCTTGCAATTATTGTACAGTTTAAAACGCCCAGCTTTATTTATTTTTAATTTTTTTTTATTAATTATTTATTTTTACATTTTTTACTTTGACCTTTCATCATAAATATAGTTTCAAAGTTGTATTTATGTACAAATTTTTAAACCTATTTTTAGTCCACATTAAATAACATAATAAATTAGACAAAAAAATGTTTAAATATGATTGTTATTTGTTATTTGTTCTCTTTGTTAAGTCCACAGGCGACCTGCAAGAGTATGTCGTCTTCGGTGTGCCCAGGAAAGTTGTCCTTTCGTGATTTATTTTTATTTTTGCGCAGTGACTGTGACTCCGAATGTGGTTCGCTGGCAAATTACGAGCAGTAAGCAAGCAATTAATGTTTTATTTAATTTACACACAACGACAGAACTTGACTGCGAACTCGTTAAGCATATGGCTAACACACACACAGACAACTGTCTGAAAAATATAGCTTGCAAAATGTTTTAATGTCATCTGCAATTTAGAATTGCCTAATTTCGCCACAGCAGCTGCGAAAACTTTTTGCTGACATATTTTGCGCTTGACTGATGTGGCTGCTGCATTTAATGTGCCACACATTTGTATCGAGAGAAAGTTATTCAATTTGTACAACTAACGGCAGCAGCTCATGAAATTCCATTTCTACAACTTTAATGACAATTTAAGCGCCTCTAATGACTTAATGGCTTTGGGCTTTCGTCCTTGCCCGTTGTCCTTTGTCCGTTGTCTGGCTGAGCGTCAAAACGATTTTGCCGCATCATTGGCAATGCAATTAACTATTCCACCAAGAGCCAGTCCAGTCGTCCTGGGTAATTAGAAGCCACCAGCAAGCCATTGACTCAGTTACTTGGCGGTTTCTACTTACCCGTTTTTGTCTACCTCCCATTTTTCGGTTGCTTTTGCGTTTAATGGATTTGTATGACTGTGCGCGAAATTTCATTAAAACTCGATAATTGCATGAGACGACAGGATTTTCGGTGCCGCATGCAACTTTTGCTTATCGAACTGTCAGCCAGGCAGTCAGTCAGTCAGTCAGTCAGACCCGCAGTCAGACATTGTCTTTTGTCTCCCTTCAGTCTGCAATTGATTTAATTATACGATTCCTCCCATTGCAAGTGATTTTAGTCGATTTACTTTCGGTTCGTTTTATTTGGCTGCCAATGCTATTTTAATTACATTGCAAATGCGTTTCATTTGAACCGAGTATTAATTATTATGTGATTATTTTGAGGTACTTGAGGGATGTAGAATGAAAACTTTATTGACTTTAAATGACCAAATTTATAAACTAGAGTGTTATACAAAAAAAACTGATTGAAGAGTTTTAAGTTTCTTTTAATGTTAAGTGAATATATATTTTCTTTAATTTTCTTTTTATATTTAATAAATTATTTAAATAGGAAAAGGTTTGAAAAATAAAAATTTTAAATTAAATTTATAATTTAAGTTACAAATTAAATTATATAAAATTAAAAGTAAATGGTAATATTTAAATTTAAAAAATTTAAAATATACGAATTTATCATTGGCAATCCTGTCTTTATTAATTCGACCTTTTTGAAACTTAATAATATATTTAATTATATTTCATTAAAATTGTCTTAGATGGTGAAAAATTAAAAGTGAGTAAATTGGAATGTAAGATAGAAAACAATATAAAATATGGATAGAATATACATTTGTTATATTATATATTTGTTATCGACCTTATTCAAAGTTAAATATGAAATACATATATAAAATGCCATTTGAAATTTACTTGCACACAGACAAGTTGCCGAAACATAATAAATTGAGCATTTTGTGTGAATCGTTGAAATGAAATTTAATTAAGCATGTTTGACCATTTTTGTTGATTAAAGCAAATGTCATGGAAAGTTGAGCTAATCCTTCAGTATTGCCACATTCATCCGTCTCACAGAGATAATTCAGCTGAGTAATTGGATTGATTGTCATAATGTAAATGATTTACACAGCAGATGCATCAGTTTTGTTTGCTTGCGAAATGCAAGTATAAATTGAAATGTGTGTTTTGGGAAGATGATATAATTATTAGCATTATTGGTTTATTGACATTGCGCACTTTCGGCATTAAATCCTTGCAAATTGAATTTGTGTGTTGTGGCAAACATGTATAAACATGTTCATGTCCACGTGAATGCATGTGTGTGTGTGTGTGCGTGTGTGTGTGTGTGTGAGTGTGAGTGTCTGAGAAAATATTCAGCTTGAGTGCGTTGAAGCAAGCGACAGGAAAATGTATTCGTAGCAACAACAGCTGACAACAAAAATGTGGAGTATGCAACAAATTATACAGATAATGCGGCACAATTGAATTTACAGTATTTCAACGTTGCACAAATGCACAAGGCAAGCAGCGATAGCAGCATCAGCAGCAGCAGCAACAACAGTAACAACAATTGTCAATTGTAATAACAACAACAACACCGGTTTTCATTTTCCACTTGACTAGAGTTGAGCGCCCCTGTTTCAGCTGCACGCTTCGCATTTCAGCAAGTAGCAAGTAGCAAGTAGAAACAAGCAAGTAGAAACAAGCAAGTGGAAAGTGGAAGTGGCAAGTGGCAGACAAGAACTCAGCCAGACAGCATTATGTGTGCGGCATTCAATTGTTGTGTCCTGGGTGCCCGAATGTGTCCAGTGCGAAGCAAAAATTTATCAGGCACCCGGAAGTGGTGCACGAAGCAGCCACAAGGCACAAGGGCTGCTGCCACTTGCCACAAAATTCATTTACGTAATTAGTGGCCAAGGATGTCAGGCCAAAGCGACCGGCGCTCGTTTATGTGGTGACCGCAATGCAAGTGCTCAAATCACCGCAATGCCTCTGCTGCTTCATCCTCATCCCCTCGGCCATTTTCTATTCCTGCACAATTTATTGCCTGCTTCTTGGGGCGCTGCGTCGAATGCAATACAGATTGATGCGGCTGCTTATGTGGCGCCACGATGACAGTGATCGAAATTGCAACACATTTTGGCTTAATATCCTGTAGCTAATGTTAGCGAGAGAAGGTTATCTTTGAGCGTTTAATGCCAAAGTGGCTTGAGTGTTAATAAATTATTTTTTAAAGTGAACTAAAAACCAAAAAAGGTTTTATAAATATATATTAATTAAACTGTTTTTGGATACATTGTAGCAAGCCACTAGTGTAGTACATTTAGACTGTAACATAACATCTGTAAGTTAACATGCAACTATGTATTTAACATAAAATATCGATATCGATCGATATCATTTGTCTGAAAGAAATATAATTTTGTTTTGACTGCTACAATAAGTTACTTCTGCAATGGTAGTTAAGAGTGCCCTTAAAGCTGCTTAAAGTATTTTCTTACTACAATTTGAAGCTTTTCTTAAACTGTTTTATAAGTCGATTCAAATTGGCATTGGATGTACAAAATTACTTGATTATAATAATCAGATTTAACATTTAATAACCGATCAGTTTTTGACTGCGACTATATATGAAATTGGTGATTTTGAAGATATATTTTAGCGTTTCTTATATTTTTGCTTGTGATATATTTTTATATGGTTTACTGTATTTTGTATGCTTCAATTTGTTATTTGATTATACTTTATATTAACAATTGCAATCTTAGACTTCAACTATATATGGAATTTAAGCATTAAAAGGGCATTGTAATTTGTAAAATCTATTTTCACAGTTTCTCATGTATTGAATTTTATATTATTATACTTGATATTAAACTTAATGTTATTATTTTGTTTCCAGCTAATCTCACTGTGGCTGTAACTGATTTTTATAAATAGGTTGCACATTATTCAGTCTTGCAATTTATTGATTAGCTTGTTAAGTGCAATTTTGTGTTGTTTGCCTTGACTGCCGCATCTGTTGAGAATATAACGCTGCATTGTCTAAGGATTCATTACACACGAACTGCACAATCATGCGTGTCTGTGAGTGAGTGTGCACATGTGTGTGTGTGTGTACGAGTGTGTGTATGTGTATGTTCGTGTGTGTGTTTATTGCGTAGCTGATCAAATGTGTCAGCCGCAAGCAAAGCAAACTTCATTTGTTGCGTTTGCCAAGAGGGAAAAACGAAATGCGCGCAATTTTGAGCGCTGCTACGTGCAAGCTACAAGGTTATGACACACACACACTCACACTCTCACACACACACACACACGCACGCGCGCGCACACACACACACACACACAGAGGCATGGAGAAAAGCGAAAGCAGCAGCCAACAGGAAAAACGCAGAAGCAAATCAAAACAAAAACACACGCGATTTACCGGCAAAATGCACGTGACAGCAGCAGCAGCAGCAGCAGAAGCAGAGGGAGCAGCAGCAGCAGGACCAGCAGTAGGCAGACAGACAGTCCGCCAGGGGGGGGGGAGAGGGGCGGTCACAGGCAGGCGACGAGCATCGTCAGAGCTCGTGTAATCGCTTCGTTCAGTTGCCGATCTGCTGCGCCGAATCCAACGATGCTGGTCAAAGGACTATAAAAGGACGCATCGCATACGCAGCGACGCATTTTGTCAGCAGCCTCAGTCTCAAACAGCAGTGGGAAAAATAAAACTCTTGAGCATTACCCGAGCGAAAAATCTAAAGTGAAAACAAAAGTGAAAAACTTAAAGCACAAAGTGACTTGGCATATTGCCTAAAAATTCAGATACTCAGATACACACGTTTGTGTGATTTGGTGCGTGTGTGTTTGCGTGTGCTACTGCAGTTGGCCATTGTGGATTTCTATTTTTGCGCCATTGTAGACAGCGTGTGAAGTGTTTGTCGTTGTGGTAATAAAATCACCATTACTGTTGTTGCTGTTATTGTTGCACGTAACTGTAGCTGGCATTGAGCGACGGCAACAACAGCGCAGCAAAACTTTAAACTGCAGCCTGTGTGTGGCTTAAAGTCGAAACCAGAAAACCAAAGCAAATAACGAGAAACGAGAAAAATTAAACCAAACAAGTCCTTGCCACGAAGCACACGAAAGTTTCGAGTGTTTTTTGGCTCAATGTCAGTGAATTGATTGGCACACATTGATCGTGTTGTGCACGAGAGTGGGAGTGTGTGAGTGTGTTGGCTTACAGCAAATAGTTAACAGCATTGACACTTTTTTTTATCTTTTGGGGACCAACATGTGGTCCTTGCTACGTATGCGCCATAAGCCACTGTGGGCTTTAATATCCTTGACGATATTACTGCTGGTGTTGGATAAGAGCCAGGCCAACACAGAACCGCCAGCCGTCGAGACCACAACAACAACGGAGCCAGGTAAGTTAACAACTTGCATGACCTTCATTTGCTCAGGCTCAGCGGCGATGTTGTGCCATAATAAATATGGCCCAAAATGGCAATCGGCCCTTATGGCCTGTTAGAATGATAGCCAGGCGCTGGCTCAGTTATTGATGCTGAAGCGGAGCCAACCACTTTGCTAAATGACTTTCGTGCTCTAAACCGATAATCACTCGCACACCCGCACACACACACACACACACACTCAGAGTAATAACCTTGCAATCACGCAATTCAATATAAAAAATGATCTTTTGTACATAACGAAGTCTAAATATCCTTATTGAATTGCAAACTTAATTTGTTTTATACAATAAACTTATCAAACTTGGGATATCTTTTCATGAGGTTGGCATCCGCATGTTTTCACTAAAAAGGAAATTTGTACAGCTTTCTATCTGTCTGCAGATGATAAATTTAATAAATATACATATTTGGTAAAATCAGTTAAAAGTTTGGATACACAAAATAAATCTTAGCAAAGTTAATTTTTACGTTTATATTTTCTTATCGAAATCCTGAGTTTCCGGCATCTGAATTCATATTAAATCATATTTTTCTTATCAGAATTTCGGTTATTAACTTTATATCACCTTTGCAATGGCTACTATTTTGATAAGAAAATTATTCAGATTGTAGTTCAGTTTATCAACAATCTGATATTGTATTTTATTGTAGAGAGATTAGTGATTTTATTGCAGAGAGCCTTGTAATATTTTGATTTTCTTTAATACCCACCAGGTCATTCCAATTAAACTTTCCCATAACATACAAAACTAGACTGCACTATAAGGATTACTTGAAATTGAAAAATATATAGCACAAAGGACTTACCAGTAAAAGCAAACCAACAAAGTGAAAATACATTCTCTTACACAACGATTTTTTGTTGGCAGCAAACTTTTGCGATTTTGTGTTACAAATATATTGAAAAAGTAAAAATACCTGAAGCTTAATACAGTTAACCGAGTTATTTGAAAACAAAGCGAATGGAAACCAATGGCAAAGCGCTCAGCAAATAACTCGCAGTAAATGAAATATTTCACGTTATCAGCGATGACTGTAGCTAGCCACCCACTCAATACCAACACCCAGCACACACACACATACCCACCTTCTCAATCACAGCAGCGCAACGTTATGGAGCAAGGGCAATCAAAACGAGGCCTGCTGGCCAAACCTTAATCCCAATCAGAGTCGACATACAATACACAACACACAACACACACTCACAACGCAACAGCAAAAATAGAGAGAAAAAAGGTAGCGAGATTGAATGAAAACATTTAATGAAGTATGGCAGCGACTGAGGGCTGCTTAATAGATATTAATAGCAGGCTAGGGTTGGTATAAACGCCAAATAAGGGTTTCCAGCTCTTTGAAGGGTTTGAGTGCCAAAAATGCTCGGCATTGCGACTGCTGTCGCACGCAATTTGTTACGCAAAACCAGATGCGCATAAAGTAATTAATTTAATTTTTACCCTGTTTTGCCCACTCGAAATGGCTAAGACGGGCATGTTGAAGCTGTGCCAATGCCAATGTGTCTGCAACTGGGAAAAAGGGGATACTCGACAAACAAATAAGCAGAGACAAAAGGAGATTTCTTTGACACCATTTGACCATTTATAAGATAATCTGACACGTTATGCGAACTACAAAAATAATCTTTTGAGAGTCACCAAAACAAATATGAATGTTCTTATATCTCTCTATCTAACCACCTTTGGGATAACTTCTAGCGTTCTCTGAACCGCTTGAATGATGAACAGGGATAAGAAATTTATTCAGAAGATAAAATCGCGAGGAAAACTTGGTTAACCATCTGAACTGATCGCAGAGAAAAAATGCGTTCTGAAAGAAAATTTGGAATTTTGTACACTTCTAAATAAAATTTTAGCTTAAGCTACGAAATTTGAAAACAGGATTGTGATTTTAAAAATTGAATTGAATATCTTTATTTATTCTGGAGTCAATCTTATTATCTGGAAGGTTATCTGCTCCGCTCTGTTAATTAATATTTATCTCTGTGCATTTGAAACAACGAATGCATGCTGCGGCTTGCTAAAGGATGTCTCCTAGTTGGGCACTCTCGCGACGAGCTCCCTTGTGTGTGTTTTTTGTTCTGTCTGATGAGCTTGCCGAATGCTGTCGCTGATGATCTCATTGCCAAAAAAAAAAATAAATAAAAAAAAATGATTGCGTCGCAGTTGATTTTCGTTACGACGTAACGCGACGCGGTCAATTGCGCAGTCTGTGCGATGCCAGAAAATTGAGTTGAGTTTACATAGTCGTTTTTTGGCTGCATGTTGATACAGGTGTTACTGCTGGGCTAGTTGACTTCTTGTGGCGGCAGCAGCTGCAGCAGTTGCAGCCAGCACTTTCCCTTTCGCCCGGCCAAAGTGTTTGACCATCACAAATACAAGCGCCAATGCACACACATAGCTGTAGCAACTGGAATTTAATTTGCATGAAGGGCGCCCAACTCGAATCACATTGCCAAATGGCATTTTTGCCTCTGGGAGTTGGGAAAATGAAAGAAAAGCGCAGCTAGCTGGAATCTGCAATAAGCCAAATGGCAACTAAAAATGTCGTTCAATTTCTGTGCCATAAATCTTCAAGCAACCTTTGTTGTTGCCAGTTCCCCGTTGATGACGAAGAGGAGCATGTTGATAGTCATAATGATGACGATGATGATGAGATGATGATGATAACGATGATGCTGTGTGTCACATGCAGTGAAATCCAGCAGGTCTGCTTCTGGTCCTGCTGCTATCCTATTCCTGGCTGCCATGCATTACGCATGCAAGTGGTATAGCCGAGTAACGAACTGTCAAAATCAAAAACGACAAATGCACAAAAAAAAATAAATAAATAAATGGCTAAAAGTCGTCCAAGACAGAAAACCACCGCTTCCCCGCAAGCATCCTGCTGCTCAGTCGCTAGACTCTAAAGCCCGGCGTCAGTCCCTGGCATATTATGTGCAATGTATGCGTTAAAAGATAAAGATGACTACAATCCCTGCAGCGACTTGGCTTCCGTTCCCTATTTCCCTATTCCAGCTTCGACTCTGGCGTATGCGTGTTTTGCATAAAGACAGTGCCAGACTCGTTCATTGTGGCAAAACTGCTTTTGCTTCGCTGTGCATGAATGATTTATAGAACAACTGTGCTGCTCCCCAGCAGTGGGCCATTGCCAGCGTTTATCAGCCTAAAGTACTTTGTGCTGACAACAGACTGTTTAAAAGTTCTTCATCATACTGCCAACCTAAATATGTACTGCCTTGAAAATTAACAAATTATTGCTGCATTTTCATAGTGTTACTATATCAAAGTCTTTAGAGGTCTTTATACACACACAAAATGTGATATTTTTCCCATTCGAAATGGGAAATACATTAGACTACACTGAACCAAATTAACTTTTGGAGCAAACCAAATAACCTTATTGTTCATTGGATTTTAATAAGAAACATTATAGCTACATTAAATACTGCAGTTTAGCTCAGCATTTCTGTATTAAAACATAAACGTTATCTCTTAACATAAACATATGAGCATAGATAAATCGAATTTGCTCTTATCAGACAATGATTTGCAAAAATTCACTAAATTACTAATCTCAATTTAGTGACTAATTACGCTTAACAAGTTTCACTTTAATATTGTTTTGAGAACGCAATGTGAGGCCCACGTTAAAAACCAAATCCTTTGGATCGACAAGTGGCAATACTTTGTACTGCTTGAGGACCACAATAAGGAGTGTCTTCATTTCCAGCATGGCATACTTTTGACCTGTAGATTATATAAAATAGGTAAAAGTTGTCCTAAAAACATTTTTAGAAACTTTACCTATGCAATTGCGTTGTCCAGCGCTAAAGGGAACATAGGCAAAGGTGTGACGATCCTTGCTGTTTTCGGGCAGAAATCGTTCGGGTCGAAACTCTTCGGGTGAAGTCCAATATTTGGGATTACGATGCAGCGCAAAGACGTGAACAGTGATGTTGCAGCCAGCTGGTAGTATTAGCCCATTAGCCAGCTCCGTTTCCCGAACTGCTTTACGACCCATTATGGGAACCGAAGGAAACATGCGTAAGTTTTCCTTCACAAAGCACTCCAAATATTTCAGTTTCGATAGCTGATTAATATCCAAGTTGCTGAAGTCATCTGGAGAAATATTGGGTTTATACTGGTGGAAAGCTTTTGTCAATGATGACCCTTACCAGCTATATGTTCGTTTATCTCCTGATAGCAGAGCTCCTGTTTGTCCGCATATAAGGACATGTTCATAAGTCCGAATATAAGACCGATGGATGTGGTATCGAAGCCCTCAAACATGAGAGTGTCCACTTCCTCGCAAATGCCCTCATGGTCAATTAATCCATCTTTTTCTGCCAAGATGAGCGTATCCAGCATGGCAAAGCGTTGCTTCTTCTTAATGTAACTGAAGTTGAATAGTTAATTTAGTTATCCATTTAGATTTATAGTTTCTTATCAGCTTAACTTACATGTCATCATCAGCATCTTGAACGTTTTTATTCTCCTTGAGCAGCCCTTCTAGCATTATACGGCGCTTGGCTATAATCTCACTAGAGAATTCATGCACTCCGTCGAGGAAGGGTGCATCCTTCCTGGCCCCAAGCAGATTGTAAAGCGTATTATTCCAAAAAATGGGATTACTCAGACGCCTGATAAATGTTTTTTCAATCATGGAAAAATTTACGCGATAAGTATCACCTTTGGCCGCCATATCATCCAGTTTAATGCCCATGGCAGTCTCTGAGGGTTGATAACTTCAAGTTTACAGTCAACTCACAGTCTGACAGACTTACCACAAATACTGTTCAATGTGAATCTGGGAATGAGCTCACTTAGAGAGATAGAAATCTCAGCTTGACCCTCAAACTGCTTCACAAACTTTAGACTTTCCACTCTATTAAACGAAGATAATTGAAATCTGCTTACATTTAATTCTAAAATACGAGCAACTCACTTGAAAATCTCTTCAAATTGCCCCAAGATATTAAAATGGAAAGTGGGCGTTAACATTTTGCGTCTCGAATGCCATTTCTTATCTGTGATTCTTAGTCAATCTCAATGTTATTTTCTTAGATTTTTATATATAGAGCGTTTTACCTGTCGATGTCAACAGTCCAGTGCGTAAAGCTGGATGTAGAAACTGATAGACCAGACTTTTGGTTATTAGATTCTGATCATTTAAAAGCAGTTCAACGTTCTCCGCATCGATAATATTGTATATGGACGTACCCATGGCATATTCCAAATAACTGCGTCCTATTTGCTTATTCTTGGTGAGTATTACATCAAATACCTCAGCTATAGGAATAAAATTTGACATTAAGTTATTTTTAGGAATAATAATTCGCTTTTACACACCATCGCTTTTGCCATACAGGTCAAAGCTGTTTCCAAATATTGTGCGTCCCTTGGCAACCGGAGCAAGGCTCTCTATGGAACGACCATCATTGGTGCGTACTCGCCTTGCGAAGAATGCCAAGACATAGTAATCCTTGTTGATTCTATATAGCCAGAAGATTAATGTGCCCAGACCGATTAACAACAACAAACACAATCCCATTTTACGACCGCTCTATTCAACTGCTACTCAGAGACTGACCTATGAAATTATTATACAATTATTGGAGCGCACTTAGACTTTAGCTCTAGACATTATCAGAGACAAACGATAAGATAGTACTTGTGTGAGTGTACTCTGCGTTGAATCCAGTCTAACAGAGAGATAAGAATTTATAAAATTATAATCTCTCTATTTTAAAAAATTGTAGCTCAAATTAACTTTATTGGTTGTTTAATTAACTATTAATTATTTTTATTGCTCATTATTTGAAGAAATAATTGTCTGTAGAAATCCGCTCGAAACTGGGTGAGGGCCAATGCAATGGTGACTGTCTTTGAACCGTCGCATGGTCTGCTAGGATCTTTGATTTTTTCATTCTACTTTTTGTTATTTAATTAATTCGTTATTTTATTTGCGTCTGATGAATAGTATTTCGGAATTTGTAAAATTAATTAATTTAATAATTATTTAACTGGGTGGCTACAAAATTTTCTTTTATGGAAATTTTTTAAAACATTTTTTGAGCTATTAAAATTTACGTTCTCAATCCGTGCCACGAGGTCAAGCAAAAGAAAATAAAATCAATGTCAATGGGATTAGCGAAAAATGCAATTTTTAAAAAATAAAAAATAAAAAATAAACTTTCTGATACCTTGACTCTTAGAGGACGTTGGCTAAAGCTCGGTTTTATCTAAAAAAAAAACTATAGCAAAGCTTATCAGATAAATAAATTATTTTATTGGGACAAGCGCATTACATTAGGTAGCAGCAATTTGGTTTGTTATTGCTGTAATTATTTATGGAGTATGCTTTACATATTATTTAATATGAAATAAAGTGCTGAATTACTAAAAATACACTCGTTGGCTTTGAAAACAGTATCTGCCAGTAGACAAAACCTGTTCCCGCCGCAGTTAATTTATCATTTACCTTATACTATAACTTATTAAAAATAGAAGAGTCTGTCCCTCTATCCATATGTATGAGCAAGTCGGTCTCAGAGAACAAGTTACAGCCAAAAAAGTATTCTCATATCGAGACTCGTACTATCAGCATGAGCAAGCATTCTCTATTTATATAAATATATATGTGAATATGGGAGAGTCGACATGAGCGTAAATATTTTTAAGTAGTTTCTTTTTTTTCGATTTAGTGTCTATTTACGCTTAACTAGTTTCACTTTAATATTGTTTTTGCAACTAAGTGTGATGCCGACGCTAAAAGCAAATTTCTTTTTATCGACAAGTGGCAATACTTTGTACTGCTTGAGGACCACAATAAGGAGTGTCTTCATTTCCAGCATGGCATACTTTTGACCTGTAGATTATATAAAATAGGTAAAAGTTGTCATAAAAACATTTTTAGAAACTTTACCTATGCAATTGCGTTGTCCAGCGCTAAAGGGAACATAGGCAAAAGTGTGACGATCCTTGCTGTTTTCGGGCAGAAATCGTTCGGGTCGAAACTCTTCGGGTGAAGTCCAATATTTGGGATTACGATGCAGCGCAAAGACGTGAACAGTGATGTTGCAGCCAGCTGGTAGTATTAGCCCATTAGCCAGCTCCGTTTCTCGAATTGCTCTACGACCCATGAAGGGAACTGAAGGAAACATGCGTAAAGTTTCCTTCACAAAGCACTCCAAATATTTCAGTTTCGATAGCTGATTAATATCCAAGTTGCTGAAGTCATCTGGAGAAATATAGGGTTTATACTGGTGGAAAGCTTTTGTCAATGATGACCCTTACCAGCTATATGTTCGTTTATCTCCTGATAGCAGAGCTCCTGTTTGTCCGCATATAAGGACATGTTCATAAGTCCGAATATAAGACCGATGGATGTGGTATCGAAGCCCTCAAACATGAGAGTGTCCACTTCCTCGCAAATGCCCTCATGGTCAATTAATCCATCTTTTTCTGCCAAGATGAGCGTATCCAGCATGGCAAAGCGTTGCTTCTTCTTAATGTAACTGAAGTTGAATAGTTAATTTAGTTATCCATTTAGATTTATAGTTTCTTATCAGCTTAACTTACATGTCATCATCAGCATCTTGAACGTTTTTATTCTCCTTGAGCAGCCCTTCCAGCATTATACGGCGCTTGGCTATAATCTCACTAGAGAATTCATGCACTCCGTCGAGGAAGGGTGCATCCTTCCTGGCCCCAAACAGATTGTAAAGCGTATTATCCCAAAAAATGGGATTACTCAGACGCCTGACAAATGTTTTTTCAATCATGGAAAAATTTACGCGATAAGTATCACCTTTGGCCGCCATATCATCCAGTTTAATGCCCATGGCAGTCTCTGAGGGTTGATAACTTCAAGTTTACAGTCAACTCACAGTCTGACAGACTTACCACAAATACTGTTCAATGTGAATCTGGGAATGAGCTCACTTAGAGAGATAGAAATCTCAGCTTGACCCTCAAACTGCTTCACAAACTTTAGACTTTCCACTCTATTAAACGAAGATAATTGAAATCTGCTTACATTTAATTCTAAAATACGAGCAACTCACTTGAAAATCTCTTCAAATTGCCCCAAGATATTAAAATGGAAAGTGGGCGTTAACATCTTGCGTCTCGTATGCCATTTCTTATCTGCGATTCATAAACTCAATTTCAATTTTATATTTTCTTAGATTTGTATGTATAAAGCGTTTTACCTGTCGATGTTAGTAGACCAGTGCGTACAGCTGGATGTAGAAACTGATAGACCAGACTTTTGGTTATTAGATTCTGATCATTCAAAATTAGTTCAGCGTTCTCCGCATCGATAATGTTATATACGGTTATACCCATGGCATATACAAAATAACTGCGACCTATTTGCTTAGCCCTATTAATCAGTACCTCAAATACCTCAGCTATAGGAAGAAAACTTAATATTTAGTTGTGTCTCTTTAACTGAAATTCATTTACTCAAATTCATTTACTCACCATCGCTTTTGCCAGACAGATCAAAGCTGTTTCCAAATATTGTGCGTCCCTTGGCAACCGGAGCAAGGCTCTCTATGGAACGACCATCATTGGTGCGTACTCGCCTTGCGAAGAATGCCAAGACATAGTAATCCTTGTTGATTCTATATAGCCAGAAGATTAATGTGCCCAGACCGATTAACAACAACAAACACAATCCCATTTTACGACCGCTCTATTCAACTGCTACTCAGAGACTGACCTATGAAATTATTATACAATTATTGGAGCGCACTTAGACTTTAGCTCTAGCCATTATCAGAGACAAACGATACGATAGTACTTGTGTGAGTGTACTCTGCGTTGAATCCAGTCTAACAGAGAGATAAGAGTTTATAAAATTATTATCTGTTTATATTTAAAAAGTGATGCTAATTTTAAATTAGCTGTATTGGTTGATTAATTAACAGTGCATTATTTTTATTGCTCATTATTTTGTTCACTTATTGTTCGTGGGTTAGCTTAGACTATACATCTTTTTATATTATTTTGAAATTTGGCTTTATTTTAAGAGATTTGTTGGAAAAAAAAACAAAACAAAAATATAATTAAATAATTTATAAAAGCACGTTGCTTGTTTCATGTGCAGTCGATTAGGAGAAATGACTTGAGTACAGCTTGGAAAGCCACCAAAAACGGCTGAAAGTTGCGGTGTAGCGGAGATGAATCAATTTGTCTCTGTTTATCATTTTATTTTTTAGTATTTAATTAATTTATTATTTTATTTATTGTTGTTGCTGATGACGGGTATATCGTATTTTGTAGAATTAATTGAATAAATAATTATTTAATTAAGTTAATTTTCTTTTATGGAAAAGCATTGTTTTTCTTTTTTTTGTAATTTTTTTTGACATTTAAATTTAAGTTCTCCATCCGTGCCACGAGGTCAAGCAAAAGAAAATAAAATCAATGTCAATGGGATTAGCGCAAAATGCAATTCCTATTTTTCTTAAAAACAGAATCAGAATCAAATAGGCGGCAGGGAAACCCAAAGCTGAAACGCCCAAGAAAAAATAAACTTTCTGATACCTTGACTCATAGAGGACGTTGGCCAAAGCTCGATTTTATCTAAAAAAAACTTTAGCAAAGCTTATCAGATAAATAAATTATTTTATTGGGACAAGCGCATTACATTAGGTAACAGCAATTTGGTTTGTTATTGCTGTAATTATTTATGGAGTGTGCTTTACATATTATTTAATATGAAATAAAGTGCTGAATTACTAAAAATACACTCGTTGGCTTTGAAAACAGTATCTGCCAGTAGACAAAACCTGTTCCCGCCGCAGTTAATGTATCATTTACTTTATACTATAACTTATTAAAAATATATGAGTCTGTCCCTCTGTCCATATGTATGAGCAAGTCGGTCTCATAGAACAAGTTACAGCCAAAAAAGTATTCCCATATTGAGACTCGTACTATCAGCATGAGCCAGCATTCTCTATTTATATAAATATATGTACATGTGGGAGTTGAAATGAGCGTAAGTATTTTTAAATATATATTTTTACTCTTCAAGACCTGTTTACAATTTAAAAGCGTATATAAAGATAAGTTTGGCAATAAAGATCACATGTGTATTAATCGATTTAATATACTTAACACATAGATTCAGGCTAAGTGGCTATAAGCTATAATAAATTCCACAATTATTTTTTAATAATTTCTGTTTAAAAACATAAGCTTTACATTCACACACTTAGTATTAAGGCAACCTAATAGAGAACCATCGAGCTTGCTCTTAAGATTCCATATTACTAACTTTGAGTTGCCTTTTTTTTTTTATCGATTTATTGCCTAACGCTTAACTAGTTTCACTTTAATATTGTTTTGAGAACGCAATGTGAGGCCCACGTTAAAAACCAAATCCTTTGGATCGACAAGTGGCAATACTTTGTTCTGCTTGAGGACCACAATATGTTTTGTTGTACTCATAATCAAGTAGATTAGATGTGTAATTACCATACAGGGCAATTGCTCATACTATATACGTTGTTTAATGTGAGCTGCAGTGCTGAAATATTACTAAAAAAAAGTCTGTAGCTTGTAAAACCGAAAAAAAACTCCGACCCCATAAAATATATATATTCTTGATCAGTATCAACAGCCGTGGCGATATAGCTATGGCCATCTGAATACGCTGATCTGACAGAATATAAGAGCTAGAGACTTAAAATGTGGAATAAAGGTTCTCGTATACCCGGCTCAAGTTTGCTTTATGTTATCGATAACTGCCTCCGTTTCTCGAATATCGATACAATTCGATTTCCGATAGCAATGAATGCTACACTTTTACAAGCAGAATTTTATAATTATTGCATAACATGCATATGCATATTATTGATCAACTGCCCAAATTTCATCTAGGTCGGTTTAGAAAGACCCAAATTAGTCGAAAATATATTCTCATATTGATCTGATATCCATCAGCAGCTACAAGCGTTTTCTGTATACCTAAATATGCGAGTGCATTTGTAAGAAGGAGATGGAATCATTTTTGTGTATGTGCTGCAAAGTCCCGTTACCTACCTATATGTGTAAATATGTATTTATATGCACGAGGTTTACTCTTTAGTCCCTGTGCCTGCCATAAGGAAGGACTGCACTTGCAGGCAACTGGGTTGAGGGTAAATCGTAGTCGAAGTCTTTTTTTTACTTTGGGGTATAAAACACTTTGATTCAATCTTCATGTTTTGAACAACATTTAAAATGTTTTTTGCGAAATAGAAAGATTGACATCGAAACATGCTCTCTACGTTAATATTTTGATCTATTTTGAAAATTAAATACCCCATGATTATAAGATCTGATTATAATCTTGGGGTATTTCATTTTCAAAATTGGTCCTAGCAGCAAAAAATATACTCAGAAGAATAAGCAAAATCAAATATCAATAAGTGATTGTGTTTTGTCGCTTATCATTTATAAAGCGCAATTTAAGTTGCTGTATTTAATTTTAATAATCTTGAGTTTTATTTTATTACTACGCAGAGTAGCTATTATTAAAAGCATTACAGTCATGTCTAATTAAGTGAGCTGCATTTAAGGGTTCGCACTTTGAGAGACTGTTGCTGACAACACTTTGCTTTGCTCTGCTTTGCGTTTGCATTTGCTTCTGGCTAATTGGCAATTGAATTACATAAATTAAGAGCGTCCAATGCAATTTAGCCTCTTTACATTATAGCTGACCCACTTTTGTTAGAGTCGGACAGCGAAACATAAAGAAAGCCCTATAAAAAAAAAACCAAATAACAATGCTGTAGTCGTGTATACTCGACTACGAGATACCCTGAACCCAGCTGTAGCTGTAAGTATTCTAGTTTAAGAAAAAACTAAGGCAACTAACTTGGTCTCAGCGGGGTAAATGAGAACTTGTATATTATATACTAAATTTGAAGTCGCTAAACTGCAATTGGTAGTGTTTCACCTGCATCTTCCATATTGGTAGAGTAGATTAAAGAGACAGTGATTACTATGCACTAGCTTATAAGTATGCTGTCGGATTAGAGCCTTAGAATCCCATAAATTTGTCTATGTCTTATCCATGTAGTGGTTTATAAGAAACTGTTTTCAGTTTTATTTCAGGCAAGAGGTGCACATTGATAGCCTTTGCACTTTCAACTTGTACCATGATATAATCACAAATGTCAACTGCAGAGCTTAATTAGCCCAATTTTAGCACATTTCTCTGAGAGACGGGTATACAAATATGCTTAAAAGGAAAATACTTTAATGCAGGGGAAGGCAATAATGTCACTTGGTGTAGTTGTTTCAACCTTCAACTCGACTGCTATAAAATGGGAAATGGAAAATAGAAAATGGAAAATGCTTACATGACTTTGCTCATTGAAAACTGAAAACTTGTGCGCTCATGTGTGTTTTGTGTAACGTTTGTGTGTGTGTGTGTGTGTGTGTGTGTGTGTGAATGTGAGTGTTTGTATGTGTGCTATGTGTGTACGCTATGCTTTGCGGAAATGCCAAATGCCAATGGATATTGGAAATTTGCAATTTCGATTGCACTTCAAAGTCAGTCAAAGTTGCCAAGTTATTAAATTAGATCAAATATGAAATATTTATGGCAAAAGCTCCAGCTACTTCAAACACACACTCTAACCCACTCCTCCCCCCACATTTCTTTTCCTCTCTATCTATTCCGGTCTATTAGTCACTTCTGACTCACTCTTTCTCGTTTGCTTTATCATTTTTGTCGTGCAGATGCATCGCCTGGTTGCCGGGCGCCGGATGTTCGCTTCACCATTGTCAAACCGGAAATGACAACGGAGCAACCGTATGCGAAGTTTGAGACAACGCAGGTCTATCTGCCGGAGGACTTTACCACCGCCGATGTGGAGTTTGTCGATAAAATGCATGCGGCCAAGGAGAATCATGCGGCCATTGTAAATCCCTATTCGGTTGACTTTGGCGATGATGACACCCATCATGGCCATGATCTGCATGCCGGAGATGCGGCTGCAAGTCTAGTGGATGACACAGATATTGATGATGAGCAGGACGAGCTGCATGGCGCCGAATTGGATGATGTAGCCCGCAAGCGCCTTAATGCCAATCGCAAACAGGGCAGAAAGCATCGCACCGGCTCCGGCCGTCGTCGTCGCCTGGAGAATGAGAATGGCCAGACAGGACGTGGGCGTGGCAGTCGCTATAAGCGTCATGCTATACTGCACGATGTGGATGCCTCCCCGGACACGGATCGCTGGGCTGGCAGCAAATTGGCCGCCGAGGGTGATGTTTACTATGTGCACATTGCGGACATACTGAAATCGAGGGAACCGAATCGCCAGCTGCGCGCCAAGCTGCATCGGCTGAAGCAGAAGGCACGCCTGAGCAAATGCCTTGTGGATGGCAGCAGCGAGAAGTGCATTAAGCTTTTGGCTAAGCTCAAGGCCAAGCAGGCGGAGCAGCAACATTTGGATAAGCAGCCAGCGCAGCATCTGGATGAGCAGCCAGAGAAGAAATTGGATATGGAGTTGGAAGTGGAAGTGGAGCAGCAGCAGCAGCAGCAGCAGGATCATCATCGTCGACGCGGTGACAGTCACGCTGCTGAGCTCGACCAGCGTGACTTGGAACCGCGTCCCTGGCATCGACGTCGTCGCAGCAGCAGCAGCAGCAGCAGCAGTAACAGCAGCAGCAGCAGCAGCAACAGTAGCATCAGCAACATCGATGCCAAAGGCGATGATGGCCAGCTTGAGGTGGATGCCAATTTTGGCAATCAGTCGAGCAGTGCAGCAGTGGCCCTGCAACGTGTAAAGCGCAAGTCGGGCAAGACCACGGGTGCACTGAGCCGTCCAAAGGGTGGCGGCGATTCCAGCTCTAAGACCACCAGCCGCAAGGATAAGGGTAAGCACTTCAAGCATTTACATAGCGGCCAGACACTGGCATCGCCACAGTGCCCATGACAAATTATTGTATTGAATTGAAAGCCGCTGTCGCTGTCTCGTTGTCTGTCTGTCCGTCTGTGTTATGCTCTTCCACACACCCACAAAAGCAGACAAACACACACACACACATACACACAAGACACCCGGAGTGTTGAGAGTGGAGTACACAGCAAAAGAAAACAGAAAAAGAAAAAGAAAAAGAAAGAAGAAAAACAAGGAGAAGAAAAAAAAGAAATACATAGTTGCATACATAAATCGTTAAAAGCTAATCACAGTGTGAAGTCCCATGGCTTCAACCTGGAGTCAGCCATAAATCGCCTCAATTCGCCCTCACGTTCAGCTCTCATTAACATGCTTCACGCTGGCACATCTATAGCTCTATATTTACTCAAAACAGCACCACTGCATCACCCTTCTCTCTACTACTCTAAAAAAAAAAGAAACCATCATTCTTTGTCGTGGCTAGCTCTGTCATCTGTTGGTTCCTGCCACGTTGGATAATATGATTTATTTGTTTCCCTTTTTATACTCTTGCAGAGGGCCTTACGCATTTCTTAAGAATTAAACTTGATCACCATTCACTACTAATACTAACTTCTTTTTATTTTTGTTCCGATTAGGTTTATTCTGTGCTTTCCACACTCCATGCAACAAATGTCGGACACCCAGAAATCTTGTAAAGTCTTCTTTTGTTTTTAATTGCTATTTAAATGTCAAAGTTTTATTTCTTGCTTAATTGAATTTATTTTTTTGGAAAAATTCATTTGAGCAATTACAAGTTTGAATATGTTTTCCAAAATGTTTCCTAAATTTTATTAATTTCTCATTACGTGCTTAGAATATAAACAAAATTTATATTTACATGCAAGGGAATTAAAACTTTGACAACACTCAGAAACTGCCTTTCTTGTTTTTTATGCCTTTTCATTTCTTTATTTTTTTGTTTTTGCCTTTACTTTTTCTTTTTTTTTGGCGGACTGCTTCCACACAAAGAGTGCCGTCCTTTTGTTTACTTTGGTTCAGCTATTTTTATCCATTTGCGTTTTTCTATTAGCCTGGATGCTTGGGATCGGGGTCTGGGCACCGGACTCTGGGTTCTGGGTTCTGGCTTTGGTTACTTGGGTACTTGGGTCTATCAGCGAGCTCGACTTGTGCTCGCATAATATTATCTTTCATGTTATCTTTTGCCTTTACACTTTGGTTTTTTTTCTTGGTTATTTTTTTTTTTGACGCCTCGTTCAGAAATGAAGTTGCATCCCGTTAAGTGGCCAACATCGCCGCCACTTGCCTATCCCTTACATATCTCTGTCTCCCTGTCTATCTGTGCTTGTCCCACTCCATTTCCGTGGTGCTTTTAATGCATATCTAACAACCTTAAGTTGGCCCATTGAAGTTCTAGCTGGCAGCACTTTTCGCACGTTTCGTGCGGCTCTGCGGTTTAATGTGTGTGCTCAAGAGTTGATGCTGCTTCTTCGTCGACGTCTTCTTCTTAGCCATCTTTTGCGGGACAGGTTTTAACGCACTGGCAGTTTTCTAAAGGCTCTGTCAAGATGTTGGCCACTTCAGCATTGAAAGCTCTTGGCATCTGATAACAGCAAGAAGTGGGTGGTTGTGGGGGTCCATAACTCGTTGACTCGTTGAGCATTCAAAGCTCAGATACACGAGCATTCATTCATTCATTCACCTGTCGCTCGTCTCGTTCCTCAAATCGGTCATCACAACAACAGCTCATTAGTTGCTTGCTCTACTTGCTCTCTCTCACTCTCTCTCTTTCACTATTCTCCCGTCTATCTCTCTCTCTCTCTCTCTCTCTCTACCTCACAGTCAAATCCCCTTTTCCTTTTTCTTAGCATTTTACATTTGCCCATTTCATAACGCCCTCACCTATTCTGTTCCGATTTCGCCCCAATTAGGCATCTATGATGAGGAGACCGGCTATTCACCAATGCACACCGACGACTCCGAATTCGACGAGGATGAGGAGGAGGATGAGGAGATTGATATACTGCAGCAATTTACCGAAGTATCAGAGATACGTTTCCCCGGTGAAATTGGACCCATGGGCGATCGGCGACTCTGCAAGATACGCTGTGTGAAGGGCAAGTGGGTGGGACCGCTGTGTGCCACCAATGAGGAGGGTAAGTGAGCCACCCTCGCAACATACAAGCAAACACCTACACAAATACACACACACACACACACACACACACATCAATACGCACAATGGAATGTTAATTATACAATAGCAATACGAATACAATATACGAATACGTAACATGTCATTACAGTAGAGACTCGTATAATAAAGACAACACAATCAGCACACTAAAATAGCAGCACCAGCAACAATCCAGTTGTTTCATTTCAACATCTTTCTCTCTTTCTTTTGGTATAACTATATGTGTGTCTATTACTGCGCTTATGCCACAGAATTCATGAAATCATTTTGCAGCATTAATAAATTATACAAATCTTTAGAAATATACGATAAATAATCTTTCATAATTAATTGCGAATTGCGAACAAATTAAATATTATTGTATTCAATTCAAAATTGTTAATGCGAGAAAATTCCCCAAAGTATTCACAAAGTGTATATTTTCTATTCACTGATTTAAATTATTCAATTCAATATTTTCTGCCACGCAGAAGCAAACAAAACGAGTTGTGCCGGAATTTAAGAATTTGCTCTTTGAGTTTAAATAAAGTGTATAAACTGCTTAAAATGATGTTTCATGAATTAATTTTTGCAAAGTTTTGTGCAAGCATAAATGCAGTATGTGCCATGAAATGTAACATTTATCTGAGTGTGTAACAATGCTGATCTCTGTGACATCTTTATCTGTAGATGACAACGGCAACGTGAAGTTTCAGCCACTCTACAAGAGCTGCCATGTCAATCGTATTCCGACTCATCTGCTGCTCAGCTATCGCAACATCTCCGTGGTAAGTGATGACAGGCAGCAAAAGCCGTCAGCCGTGCCAGGAGCTGAAAACCACCACCACTACATGCAGCACCACACAGCCCGCAAACACACACAGCACACATACAAGGCACCCACTTAATACTCACCAACACTGGCACACACAGATATATACACACACACACACGAACACACACAGCAGTAACTCCATGCAAGCTATTGAAGGCATTGCCCTTGGCATAGCCAAATGTGAGTTCAACTCAATTTCGATTGCGTCCTGTCTCTGTCTCTCTTTCCCTGTCTCTCGCTCTCGCTCTTGCTCTATCTCTCTCTCTCTCTATATATATATATATATATATATATGTATAAGTCTCTTGTCTCGCTCAATTTCTCCATCATCTTTTGTATCGATATCAGCCGCACAAACAACAACAATTTGTCCAGCGTCATCCTAGCAAAAAATAAAAATAAATAAATAAAATAAAAATAAAAATAAAACCAACTTTGCATCCTGCATCCGCATCTGCTCTGTGCAGCACAAGACTCTGTATTTTTGGTACTCTTTGATCTCTCTCTCTTGCAGACACCGATACCACCAAATCGCGGCTGGCGTAAAACGCGCTTATCCAAATCGACACTTGTCTCAAACACAGAAATTGTGAGTGGTCATCCTTGACGCTACGTAATCGTCATCGTCGTCGTCATACATATATACTTGTACCTCGTATCCGTATCTATGCATATTGCTCACATATGTAGTCAAACACAACATCTAGTCGAACAAAAGCACGCACACACACACACACACACGCAACACACTCAGAAAAGTAATGAGTGTAATTTTATTGAAATGAAAACTAGCAAAATGTTCAGGTCATTAGAAGAAATTTCTAAATATATAAAAAAAAATTCCTCAAAGCCCTTATTTGCAGAAAAATTGTATCCCGAATTCATAAATAAGTCATAAATCTTGATCTCTCGATAGGAATGTTGAATTTTAAAACACTAAATGTATTTTTAAAAATTAAGAAACGAACAAATTTGTTTTGTAGAAAGACACACTTTTCTGTTGCATTTTTTACTAAAATTCAAGGCGATTTACTTGCTGAGTGTAGCATATGAATACTCCTAACGAATCTCAATCCAGATCCCAAATATTTGTAAAGTGTGCTATATATACAGATTAAGTATTGTGTCTATCAGGATATGTAAGTGGTCTTTAAGGATACAAAACAGAGAAACCCAAAGAACAATTTGCATTCTTGCAGAAAATTAGGTTGACAAACAAGCTTCATTTGGCTGTTAAGGAAGTATAAAAGATATTAGTAAGATTAATGTTCAACTAGTTTTACTCAGCGTAAATACACGTAAGCACACACAGGCACACATTCACACCCACACACACATACACACACACTTACAAAGTAGTTTCGGCCCAAGTAGTGGGTCAAATTATCGCTTTTCACAATGACAATTTTCTATGCACGACTTTTGCATTGACCACTGAGCAGCGTCAACCACACAACGACACAAACAAACAAACACACACACACACACACCTGCACGCGTACACACACCGAATCTAAGGGTACATTTACAGCTAATTACACCGATAACACCACAGACACTATGGAAACTGCACGTCCAGCACGCCCAGGCCACGCCCACGAGCAGAGAGTGCGCCTCGAACTTGTGTTAACAGCTTGTAATTAAGTCTAAACCGAATCTCTTTTGTACTTTCTCTCTCTCTCTCTCTCTCTCTCTCTCTCTTTCTCTCTTTAACCAACTTTATTTTGGCATTTCTCACGCACTGCACGCAAAAATAAAAAATAACAAATAAATGATACTTTAACTTCATTTCCAATGCCTGTTACCCATGGCCCTTTGTCCATTGCCCATTGCCTCATTGGCCCCAATCCAAAACACATTCCACATATTTCCGCATTACTGCTGCCTGCTGCCTGCTGCAGAACGTCGGCTGGGATCTGCCGCATGGCCACTCGCTGCAGGCACGCTGCCAGGAGCTGGGCATCTACAAGCTGCTGGGTGAGTCGCGTGTACTATGCTCCAATGGCCTCTGGGCGCCACGCATGCCCAGCTGTGTGCCAACCACCGTGCTGACCAATTACTCGGAGGACAGTGCACCCTCCATACGCATCAAGATCTTCAACGGTTCGCACTCCTTCGAGCCATCCGGCGTGATGGCTGTGCCGCCGCACAGCACTGTTCAAATGGATTGCATGTATCCGCGTGTCCGTGGCACGCCCGAATGGAGCTGGACCAGCTGGTATATGCAGTATACGACAGGTGAGTTTCTTTTTTTTATATATGAATGTAGTATTAATATGGATGTCGCATCATGATTTGACAAGGTTATTGTAGTCGCTAGTCTTGCCAGCAACTTGAAACTGGGCCAGACTCTGGCAATAAATTAGATTCAGCTTAAGGCAGTCAAAAGACTAATTGCGACTTTCCTATTCAGCTTAAGAAGTATTCTACTCATTTATTACTATACTCTCGAAGTGTGTGTTATATCTTAGTTTTGGAGGTTGCAATTGACGGAGATATGTCCAACATATGTTCTTGATCAGCATCACTTGACGAGTCGATATAGCAATATCAGTCGATCCGGTTTTTGTAGTCTTCTCGCACAGTTTAAAAGCTATTTCTATGAATCTTGATATATATCCGTATTTTTGCTTAAAGCAATACATAAACATTACATTTACAAAGAACATTTGTTTAAAACAAAAAGCAGTCATATTCAGCTCTAAATAACATTTGCTTATAACGCACTAAGATTTTGATTCGAGCAGTGTAACTTCGATCTTAAAGGTATGCAATCTTCGGTGTGCCTAAGATAGCCGTTCTTTAATTTCTTTTTGTACTTATAAAGTAACTTTTCACTTCTAACAAGAAAAGCTAGTAGGACAATTTAAGTGGCTTAACGAATATATATAAATTGTTTCTAACCGTTTTTGATTAACCTTTTCGCTTGCAGGATGGTCGCCTGCCGGCGAGGAGAAGGCTGTAAGATATCGCTTGAGCATCAAGAATATTGAGAACAATGATTCGGGCACCTTTACATGTACTTCGCCGCGCGGTTTGACGAACAGCATTGCAGTGGTGGTGGCCACTTCGACGTGCCCGCAGCTAACGGAACCGATGGCGCCGCTCAGGCTGCGGCTCGAGGGCAATAAGTTGGGCCAGCGAGCGCACTATGAGTGCCCCGAGGGCTTTAGGTTGGATGGCGCATGGAATGCCACCTGCCTGGCCTCCGGCAATTGGTCATCGCCGTCGCCAACATGCCATCCCATTCAGTGCCCACGACTCATTCTCGACGATCCGCATCTCAGTCTCATTGAGCTCAATACATCGGCATGGGGGCGGGCGGTGTTCAAATGCCAATGGGGCTTCAAGCTGACCGGACCGGCGCTGCTCGACTGTGAGCCGACGGGCGTCTGGAGTGGCCCAGTGCCACGCTGCAAAGGTGAGTGCCACAGACCAGAGAGCCACACAATTGCAACTAGCCAATAATCATGGTTAAATGGCTAATTACACCTGAGTGCCTCAGTTGAGCCTCCTCGCGATACATTTCATTAATTCACTCACACGCTTATCGAGCCAAGTATTATTTTAAAATAAATAAGATTATAAATATAAGGTATGCGTTATCAAATTCTTATTCAACGAATTGGTCGTTTAATTCGTTTCATTTCTTATTATTATTTTTGTATGCTTTCATCGAACATGAACATGAACATTGAATAGAGTCAATTAATACATTAATAACATAGGGGATTTGTTGCAGTCATCTGAAAGAACATAAATGATGTTAGTTAATTGCTAATTTCTCATTTCCAGACATTTTATTATTAAATTCTCGCTTGTGGCTGGTGTTTTTGGTATTCACCAAAAGCTATATTATATTTGGAAGCAAGGCATTTAGTTGGATATTTTTTGAAGACTAGTTGCACTTATCTTGTCTTATTGTAAATTTTGAATAATTATTTTGCTTGTCATTAATCTAGAGGCAACTTCTTTGGGCAATCAAATCATTCAAAACGTAAAACATAGTTATGATTTCAAGATATTCATTCTTAATTACACTTACACGTATGTAAATACATAAATATTTTGACATCTGTGGGTCTATTAATATATCTGCGTACATAATTTGATTGCATACATTTATTAAGATTACATTCAAGCCTGACAATTTCCACTTGAAGTGACTTATACTGCCTAATTGAATATCTCATTACTTATTGAACTGGCTTGTTTATTCAACATGTGCTCAATTAAATCACGTTTATTCATCTTCTCTAAAAATAAAATATATAAATAAAATCACGTTTATTCATTTTCTCTACGCATGTTTTCTAGTCATTCAGTGCGTGATGCCAGTGGCGCCACTAAATGGACGCGTTGGGGGCACCAGTTTGAGCCAGAGGCGTCTGACAGTTGGCGCTTTGGTCACATTTAGCTGCAACGATGGTCACACTCTGGTCGGCGAGTCGAGCATCATATGCACGGAGAACGGGTTCTGGTCGCACTCGCCACCATTTTGTAAGTAGACAACTGATAAATGCACATATAATGCACATGTACGCTGCGATTCCTTGCGTACTCTTCTCCAAAAGTGGGCCCACTCACAATACCAATGAATTAATGTACTAACTTGTGTTGTATTTCCGCTGTATAACGATACTATCGAAACAAAAACGATACCGATACCCGATACCCGATACCGAAACCGATACCCGATCATCACGATTCATCATCATCATGTACGATCATCTGCACATCATCTGCGATAACCTTGCATGCATCCAAATGATCCATCCATATGCATCAATGCTCCATCTCGCATCTCAGGCAAATCGCAGTGCCCCTATCCAGGCGACCCGCCCAACGGTCTGATCGCCCCGCTCAAATTCAACTACGATGCGGGCGACTATCTGAGCGTCCAGTGCCGGCCCGGCTTCATACAGATCCAGACGAACGAGGATCATACCACGGGGCCGCCCGAGCGGCCAAAATGCCAGCCAGATGGCAAGTGGTCAGGACCGTTACCCAAGTGCCGCAGCTACGAGGAGGTGTAGCTTGCCAACCGGTATTAAATCTAATTGGAATTGGATTTCGAGGCGGCAGTCCTGTTTGTCGTCACTTTTGCTCGAGTTGGCAGGCCGACATATAGTATTATGTATACAATTTTGAGGTAGAACCACAAATTCCAAATTCAACAAGATAATATAAAAAAGAACACGAACAA
Organism: Drosophila basisetae; assembly: GCA_035041595.1. Lineage (NCBI taxonomy): Eukaryota > Metazoa > Arthropoda > Insecta > Diptera > Drosophilidae > Drosophila > Drosophila basisetae. The sequence continues at coordinate 16,389,350 of JAWNLB010000144.1, read as the reverse complement.
GAACAACAACCCGAGTGATATTTAGATTAACTTAGTGAGAGGTATCAAAATTAATTAACCATAATTATTCAATAATTTTTCAAATATTGGCCCCAATTGAACTTGACTTTAAATCACTCGCTATCAACTCTTATCTGATCTTATATGAATACACTACAGTTTTTTCCTTTTTTATAATGCATCCAAACGCTCTTCTAGGCCCGCTTAAATCTATTTCAAGTATTTCATGAGAGAGATGTTAAGTGCTTAAGTGCTAAATGAAAGATATTACCCAAAAAAAAAAAACATGACAAACCTGAGCAACTTTATGAAATGAATATGTAACATACAAAAATATAAACGTTAAAATGTTAATGAAAAAAAATTGAAAAACTTATTCATTTTTTTTCTGATTTTCTAAAAAAATCTTTATAAATAATATTCGAATTTTATGCTTGCATTTTATAAAAAGAAAATGTCAAAATCTAATAATCTATAATCAACAGTTAAATACAGGTATTCAAAACTTACCAACCGAATACATAGTTAAACTTCTTATAAACACATATAGTACAGATATACTTGTATGTATAGCTTAATGGTATATAAGAGAGGTTGGCACAGTTATAAAAGTTGATTGATTGATTGAATAATTGATTGGTTAGTTAGTTAGGTGCGCGCAATTGCTGTGTGGAAACGAAAAGTCATATCCCTCTAATGAAATGCAAGTTAAGCAAGTAATACCTAAAATGTAACGAGTATATGTACGAGTCTGTAAGCAAACTGCAAAGTGAGGTAACTAATTTTTAAATAAAAGGATATATAAATTATGTATATGTACAACTAAATGTATGATTGTTTTACTTTCGCTTCCCCACTTCCTCTCACCAGGTACAGTTACACCTCGCAAACTGGCCAAAAGCGAACAACTGAACGTTGGCCTTAAAATACGCCATCAAACTGAGTCGCGTCGCTTTCACAGTCTCAATTGCGAACGCAAGCAATTTTGGCTAACGCGCAAATGTGTGCCAAGGAAAAGCATTTTTTATTTCCCAAAGCCAACAGTAATTCTGGTGCCCAAACATGCTTCAAATGCGGTGCAAAATGCCAACGAGCTGGCGGAAATAAGTTTGCAATGGGTGGCAGCAACCCACGCTTAGATAATTGACATAAACGCCCATAGATGGGTGACTCGTCTTATTATTCAGAAGGTATATTTCTAAATCGGTATGTTGTGTCTTTCGAGATAGAAGGGTTTATCTTTCTTGATTCCAGAGAACAGTTTTCTGACTAACTAGACAAAATGTCTAATTTATAGTGAACTCTTTTATTTGTATACACAGAACTCTTGTATTAGTTTTATTGTTTCTTATATTCGTATTTTGAAATTGAATATTTATACGAATTTTAGATAGTTTAACAAATCATCACTCAGCAACGTTATGCCTTAAGCAGACAGCAGCTAAACTCTAACAGATCAGTCGAGAGAACGAATCTACTTGAAGTGTAGAAAATATATTTTTCTTATAATAACGGTTTGCATTTCTGATTTCTGATCTGAAATATAAAAAAAAAAATGCAACAAACTTGTTTCCGTATATTTAGAAATTATTTTCTTGATCTCTTTCTTTCCAGTTTTCAGGGCGATTTTCATTTAAGGCGTTATTCAAAATTTTGTGGTGATTTTTTTCTGTGTGCACAAAATCAATTGTAACCGAAATTTGAGACTCAGCGAAGGAATTGCTTATTTTTGATTCGAATTGATGTTTCGCATAATATTCATTTACTGATTATAATATTTTATTTAAATGTTTCGAATTTTTTGAGGCAATGGTAATGATAAATAAAATTAACTGATGGACTTCTTTATGAATTACTTAAGAAAAAACATTTCGTTTTAATGCCTATCGATTCCTATTAGTAGAACGGTTTTGAACTAATGATTTGATTTTAAGACAATCAATGACAAAACAGTAATTAGTCTAAAAAAGCATCTATCAATATAAATTAATATTTTTATATCTAATAAATTCCTTTGAAGAGAAATTTTATTATTATTGCCCATAGACTTTCTTCTTTGAAACAAGCACTGCTAATTTAAATCTGTCTAATCTCTTAAATATTGTAGTATACTGCTTATGGCAAGACATCATTATGCATGCAAGCACGAGTCTTTCCCTAGATGCATTTGCAGTCTTTATGAAACTACTGGAAAAAGCCCTGAAGGTCTTCAACAAACCATTTGCTTACACGCATCTGTGCACTCTGCCCAAGTCTGCGTTAGTGTGTGTTGTGCTGAGTGCGTAGCAATTGTGCTTCAGGCTTCAGCTATGTACATACTCATAAATCCACGACACCTGTACAAATATATACACACACACACACATAGATATGGTCACACACCTGTGCAAAATTAATTTGTTTTGTTCTTTTACCTTTCGGCTGCCAGAAGCACTGCGCTTTAAATGAAACGATTGACGGTACCAGCTGCTCATTCATATATGGCAAACATACACACACACACACACACACACACTCGCATACACAAACACACATGGCCACAAAAGCCATTGTCGTTTATTCATTTTGGCACTGGCACGCCCTTTTTGCCGCATTTAATGGCAATTTTGTGCACAAGTGTGCGAGTGCGAGTGCGAGTGGTGTGTATTGTGTTTTGCCAGGGGTGTGGCAGAGGCGGGCGAGTGTGTGTGCCTCACAAAAAGGTGTCTAAATTGAGACGCCGTGTCGCAACATTAACTGCCATGTGCGTAATTAAAATTAACTGCCAGAGCAGATATGCTGTTGGCACAGCTACTGTTACTGCTGTTGCAAATTGGTTTTGCTTGTTACAAACAAGCAAAATCCCAAAAAATTAATACTCAAGCAGAGTTGTGCAACATAAAAAGCACATTTGGCAGCCGCACGCTGTAATTGCCTTAAAGTACTGCCAAAATGTTCATAGCACGACTAACTAATTAACCCAGCTCCTGTTAGGATTTTAAATAAATGGGAATGTGAAGGTGGCCAGGTGGCCACGCCCACACACATAAACCCAGCAAAGGATTTAGTATTAGGATGCATTTGCGTGGCTGAAGTCTAAGTTGGATCGCGTGATTTTCGCAAAAGTTGCGCAATATTCATTAGCACCTCAAAACTTTGCACTTGCGACTGTGTTAAATGCGCAGCATGTGTACAGGAATTAGCCACGCCCCTTCCACTACTGTTCTGCTAACTAAACCTTGCAGGTTAAGCATATCACAACTGCAATATTTTCTGGCCAATGCTCAGGCCAGGACCAATGAGCTATGCATGTCACGTAGCAGCGAATGCCGCTCAAAGCATCCACACACACAAGCTAAAGTATATATATACATATATATATATATATATATATGTATATATACACATATGTATAACAAAGCAAAGCAACAGCTTTTCAGTTAAATGCAACCGACTGCGTGATATTCTGTTGTCTGCTTTAAAGCAGCTGAAGGCTTTTGAAGTCCAGTTAATTCCACAATTAGGAAGAAAGCTCACGTTATTCAGAGAGCATATTTCTGAAAGCATTTGCTTTTCTTGTCTCAATTTCAAAGAAAATTTTTCTAACTTTCAAGGGTTTGTGTGTACACAGAACTCTAACGTTATCGTTTTTATTACTTATATTATATATATATATATTTATACATATAAATAGATTTTATTTAAAGTTTTTTACATATTCATCAAAGAGTTTAGATAGTTTATAAATTCTTATGATTTAATTTTAAAAAAGAGTATGGTCTTATTGAATATTATCGAATATGTTCTGAATTATAGAGAGCATATGTCTTCGAATATCTAGAAACTATTTCGAAAACAAGAAAAACGTTCTAGTATTCAGAGCGATTTCACGTTATCACGATCTTTTAAATTTCTTTTAAGTTTTTTTCTGAGTGTATTGGAGGTAAATTATTTTGAACTGTGATACCAGTTAAGCAAGCACAGAAATCGGACACTTTTCCAGCAATTTTTCTTTAAGTAACATTGATACATTTTTCATAACTTAAGTAATTTACTTACAATCAGCCCCAAAGCATGTGCATCATAAGCGATTTATGTGTACACTGTAAATGGGCGCCATCAATTATGATGTCAATCAAAAAAAGAAGATCTGCGGATTGGTTTAAAACTGGTGATATGGTCTGCCCGGCATTCTCGATTTTCCCTTTGGCATCAGGGTACAAAATGGAAAGCTGCAATGGCATCACGAGTTTGGCCTGTGCCCCTGCGTCCAGGCACCCTTGCAGCTGATGTTAAATGCATGCCAAAGCCGAAGGCTAACTTCATCTGCCCCCTTGCAACGACCTCCACTTTTTCATGCCAGTCTGATGGGTTAGACAAAGTGCACTGTTGGCCATAAAGTTATCTATGGCATTTATTCGCACAATTCGCTTGCTTTAAAGTCGTGCGCATTATTCCAGACGCATAGTTGACAAATTTCCGTAGGCGACTTTATTGTGCATGTCATACATATATGTATATATAAATATACATATATGGAATAGCATACCCACATTATTGCCGTGCACACATTCAAAATTCGAGACATATGAATATGGTGAATGCGTGTAAATAACTAACTGCAAATAAATTGAAATTTTATTGCCTGGGGACAATGTTGAGAAATGATGTGACGAGCGGTTTTATTATTGGAATTAGGTTTGAAAAATGTATGAAATGCGTAAACACCACTTAAAAGATACTCTTTAAGAGTACAAATTTATGATATTCAAAATATAAGGCTAGCTAGCTAAAGACGAATTAAAATGTATGATTCTAAGTAAGCAAAGAGTCATTTGAGTGAGGATTATATTCTTTTATAAAGGCATTAATAATAATTCCAAGAATATTTTTCATCCCTTAAATTCATAAAGAAAATAATTGATTTCCCAAAAATATTTATCCCTACATTCAAAACAGGTCCAGCTTCAGCTTATGTTTTTAATCAACATCTCTGCCTCAACAACTTAAGTCAGTCATAAGACAATTATTTCCTAAATTTGCTAAGCTGACTCTCTAACTAGCTAAAACACCCTTTTCCAACAAGTCTAAAAGAAGTATACGGGGATTAAAATGGGGTAACAATTTTTGATGTGTACGCCAAACTCCAGAAACAATTACTCACTGAAATCGGTCGACCATTTGACACTTTCTGAATATTTTGGCGTTGGCATTTCATTGGAGTTGGTATCATCAATCAGTCTTGATACATATAAACAACAGCTGTAAAACGGAGTCATGCAGTTGCGTACCTTTTTGCCGAATTGTTCAATTGTTGAATTTCTATCAATAGTTTAGTACGGGGTTAAATAAAACATGACACGTCGAGAACCAATTATTAATGATGCCGCCTGGCGTTTCATATTTGATTAATGTGCCAATTGCTGCCCGGAGGCGTATTCTTCTGATCATTCATGTTTAACATGCCGGAGCATAACAGGCTCTAAAAGCCGGCAAATAAACTGTGCAACATGACGACGGCTCCACTTTATATCCTCAATACTTACATGGAACAGTGCATGCCTGAATATCCTCTCTGCCTGCCTGCTTGCCGGTTCTGTTCTGTTCAGTTTGCTATTCGTTAGCGCAATTGCATATGAAATTCGATGCAAGCTTTTGCCAATTTATTTCAATTTGTTGGTTCAAAGATTGGGCATCAAAGAGAAACGCATTGCGAATGATCGCTTTAATTGCGACTTAAGAGCCATAAATGCAAAGTGCTTGACTGACCACCACCACCATGTCATGTTGTCTGCCAGCTCATAATTGTTGAACTGATTGGCTGCTGATTTTCCTACCTACTATTGATGCAACACTGCGTATGCTTTATGCTTTAATATTTCATTGGCTGGAGGTGAAACTTTATTGATTTAAAAATACTTACAACATTTGCGCATTTTATCTGTTGCTGCTAGTCAAAATACATTGAACAAAACCAATATACTATGATATATTATTAAAAAAATAAAACTTGAACAAGAGCCAGCGGAAAACATATTCAAGCTCTGCATAAGTATATAAATTAGGCTTATTATTTTATTTTATGGTACTAAATGCTTTCTAGTTTTCAGATTGATTTTAAATTTAAAATGATATTTTTTATTTTTCCAGTGTATATTTTGTTAGGTGTGTACTTAAAGCTGTCAAAGTTCAAGTTAGCTCGCACCACAGAAGCTCTTGAACTTTAGCTCGCAATCGCTCCCCAAGGAGTATTTTGTTACGCAGCTCTACAATTAATTCACACACACATACACACACACATCTACATTCATATACAGAGCGAGAGTAAACGAATTCAATTTGTGGCATTACGAATACGCCACGTTTGCCGCCTGCGCTGCTTAACTGATTCATTTTGTGCGAATTAACATTTAGATTAAAACGCCACACTCGCACCAAAAAATTCAAAATGAATGAAAGAAAATATATATGTATTTATGTAAACATAAATGTATGTATGTATATTAAATAATTTTTCATAAATATTTATTGAAAGCGACGACTTGGAGACTTCAGCAACAGTTTCAACTGCAGCAATCTAACTTCTTATTTCTTATTTCTGACTGTGACCAGTACAATCAGGCAAAGAACCTAGCCATGAACCAAAACCCATCTATTGCCAAGTATTTTGCATTTTTGCACAATGTAATAAGAGATGAAAGCCAACAATAGCAGCAGCAGCAGCAGCAGCAGCAGCTAAAGAACGACTGTAAGCAGAAGCAGGAAGGACACCAACTGGCAACCGGACACATTTCTGGCACGCTGAGAATTCAAATGAAGAATACAAAGAACGGGGAACAGCGGCTGCTTGAAGGAACACAATGTTATTATTGATATCAGTGTGCACGAATAAGATTGCAGTATAAATGTTTAAGAAATTGGATACTCTACTGGACGACAGAGGTAAAGAGTTTGGCGGGCAGTGAAGCAATTATGAATAATAATCCAAGTCAGCAAGCTACTCATAAATAAATACGCAGCAATTTAATTTCACTAACTATTTTAGCAAAGGAATCATTATAAGATGTTAACAGTCTTGCCTTTAATTAATATTGGACACATAAAATACTGTCCAACTGTCTTACATCCAAACCAATGCTTCTCCTTTCAGATCCCATCGGTCGCACATTAAACATTATCTTAGATTCATTGCTAAATAAAATATGAAATCTTAAAGTGTATAAACGTTAATCATGTATATTTTTCAAATTTTCAATTGACGTGACACTCAACGAGATTAAGGTTAGCTGTGTAAAATAAATAGGTATATGAATAAATTGGATTTCAGCACCTGTGAGCTAAATGCCGTAGGCAGTAAGAGATTGTGAGTTCAGTAAGAAATAATGTGCGAGGATATTTTCATACGCATAATTACAGTGAATACGAGTTTTAATGACAGCGCCAAAAATGTGATTCTTTTGCACATATCATATGTATGTCATGTCGAATACATGAATGAATAACCATATTTTATAAGCCAGCAGCGCATTGATATGCAAATTGTGCGTCTGTGTTGTTTTTCCTTAAAGTTGTGTGCTGTATGTTTATTTATTTTCGCATGGCAAGTTAATTTCATTTGCAAAACTTGCAGCTGGTGAAATGTTTTCGTTGCACGTATTTGGATGCATACATATGTGAGATAGGTGCTTACATCTATGTTTGCCGTAAATTTGCCATACGTTTCTTGCTCACCGCTCACTGAGTTTTAACAATAAAAAAAATGAAACAACATGAAGAGCAAATAAATTGTAAAGCTCGCAGTGCGCACTTCATAAAGTGGCAGCAGGCAAATCAAATTTCTTTACACCTTCGCCTGTAGCTCCTGCTGTGCCCGAGTAATATAAATAATAAGCATAACAGCAGGCGCAACAGCAACAACAGCAACGGAAACAACTACAACAACAACAACAACAACATCTACGGCAAGAAAAGCAATAAAATCATAACAACTGCAGGGACCCAAAGACAAAGGCAAAGAAAAAGGCGGCAAAGAAAAAAGTACAAACACAAATGACAATTGACACGACTTGCCAGCTTGGCAGAAGGCAAGCAGCGGGCTGTCACTGCATGGGTTGGGGGGTGGGGGAAGGGGAGAGAGCCGGGACTATAACTTTTGTTGGCACTTTGCGCAATTTATTTTATTGTTGTTTGGCAAACAAGTTTCATAAGTTTCCAGCTGTTCAACAAACGCCACTCAATTTCGGTCGCTATTTGAAAGAAAGTTGTCAACTTGAATTTGCCACGATTATTAGTCGGCTCGACGGAGAGAGAGGTGAGCTGAGGTGGGGTGATGTGGGGAGGGGGATAGCATTGTTAGTACTTGCCAGGTTGCAAGATAAAATGCAAATTTGACATGCGTTGCCAATTTGCATGGCAAATCAGCTGACTTAAATGCATTAATTACGCACTGTATCACTTTTGCTGTGTGTGTGCTTCAGGGGTTGCACACGTTAAGTGAATCAATTCAAAGCCAAAAAGTCAATCAAATTGTCAAAATAAACGCAACTGCAACAACAGCACCAACAACAAAAAAGACAAACCAGCAAACAGAGCTGTGGCTCAAATCGTGGTCAAAAACAGCAGCCAAATGCTGCCGCCTCTAAAATCGCAGTCCATTTGTTGTGCGGTTGTCAGTTGTGTATGCTTGTGTATGTGTATGTGTGTGTGTGTGTGTGTGTTTGTGTGTGTCGAACAATAAATAAAGTCTAGCCGACGGACCCTTGAAAAAACAATTATGCCTGCCAGCAGGATTCATTCGAAATGCAGCAGCAGCAACAGCAGTTGCAGCAGCAATCGCCCATTTTTTGATGTTTGGGTGGGGATTTCAAATTGGTTAACCGACTGGCAAAAAAAGTTTATGCACTTGTTCATATATATAGCAAATACGATTGTGTGAAAATAAAAAAGGCAAACGTTCTTGTTGTTGACATAAATAACATGCAAGACTGCAGCTGCGGTCAGTGAACGACTGAAATCTACCTGGTAAGGCACTGATTTATGGCGTGGCAACACTTTCTTACTCAAAGTGAAGATGCGTGTGGTGAGTAGGATGAGTGAGTCTCGGAGCCACAACACTCAAGTATCCCAGAAAGCATTGGAAATGTAAGACTGACAAATGAATTATTTTGGATTTAATGTTAAATTTATGCGCTTAGGTTGATATTGGATTGATACCAACGAATCGAAGTGTTTTGTTTTCTTAATTTCATTTCTTAAAATTCTATTATTGTATGGCTAGCAGAATTCACTTATTTACATGATCTATGTTAGTCCTTTCAGGGGATGACTTTAGTGTATTTGCTTTTTTTTTAAATATGTACCATATGTTTCATCTCAAGTGGTATGTGGTAAGCAGTAGCTGTTGAGGTTCCTTTGGCATATAGCTAGGATTTTTCAATACAAACAATTGTATTCATCCTTTAACATTGTTATATTGGTTGTGCCAACAGCTTTTTGCAATCTTGACTTTCATACTTAATTATTTTGGTCTATCTTCCTGCTCTTGCTTACTGCTTACTCATGCTCGAATAACTTTTTAAGTACTCAAAGTTAAAAAAAAAAATCACAATTTGTAATTATTCTCTAGCTGTCACCAAAAAACACTGTGAGACTTTAAGCTACCCTTCCAATTTCTGGCTGCAGAGTATTGTCTGAAAAATATAGCACGAAGTTTTGACAAACGGAAGTGGAAGTGGCTGTGTATTTCCATGTTCTTGTGTGTGTGTCTGTGTGTGTGTGTGTGTGTGTGTGTTTGTGGGAGCCTGTCTGTCGAAAAACAATGGCAGTTCAGTGCTGTGCATAATTGTTAGCAACTGTTCATGGTGTTCGCTTGTTATTGACAAGGCAAACATAAAATGGGCAAAAGGCAAGTGAAAAACATTAACCTAATCAAGCAGCTTACAAATAAGAAAGATAAAAAATTAACAAGAGCAGCACAAAAGCTGTCAACAAGCTGCTTGCTAATGTCGCAAGTGCTTGGAGTTGAGAGTGTGTTTTGGGGTAACGCGTGAATTAGTGTAGCCAAACAGCGCAGAGACTTTTGAATTTTGGCTTGTTTGTTAAATCAGATTCGAAACACATTTGCCTCAAAGCCAATTAAGGTTGCCTCGAAACGCCGTTGCTCACAAAAAAGGTTTCGCGCGCGGTATTTCTGCATAGGGGTTAAGGGCCGTCACAGGGGGTGTAGCAACGGTGCTTGGCAGCTGCCAGAGGACAATTCGGATCAGTGGAGTCTGGTGGGGCGGCGTGTGTAAATATGCTATTACTGTTTACCCCCTGCTTGGCTGCCACGAGCAACATACTGTCAATTTGCCCACAATTTAAAGTGATTAGCTGTCGTTGCGGCAACTTAAATTCTATTGCCAATTGCAGTCTCTTGCGACATATGCAATTACCTCTGACTCCCCACCCTCCACAACGCTCTTCAATCACAAGCCATCCACTGCTGCGAATACGTCTCAGCTCTCCCTCTTTTTTCTCTTTCTCTCTGTCTATCTTTCTCTCTTACTCTGTGCATTCGCTATTTGGTATTGCGCTCGTAAATTGCCAGAGTGATATTAAATTACGTGTGACTTTTTACTTCCGCTGCTATGTAATCCATTTCCGGTTCGTTGGCTGGGTTACATTTACCGTTAATCTCGTGCTAAGCGCCTCAAATAAATTATTTGCAGACCCGTGAACCAACCTTTCACTCTTGACCCGGCAAAATTTGCAATTAAAATGCATGCATCGTTGGTTAGACTTTGGTTGCCATTACGATTGCCTGCCCCGTTTGGCGGCTGCCGCTTGACCCACATTCACAGCACAAAACTCAAACAGCATTCGGTCAGCCTGCCCCATTGTAGCAGTAGCAGCACCAGTGGAAAGCGCAGTCCTTGGCATTTCCAGCCAACGCTTGTGTGTGGCAAGCGCGAAAACCATAGAAAAAAAGAGAAAAAAATTAGATCTAGGGTATATATCCGAATTTCGTTTGGCTTTTGTGGCCAAAATGTTGCTCTTGTCGCTGCGGCTCGTCTGGCGGTTTATCTTGCTAAACGCACCTAATGGATTAGTTAAACGACTCAGCGGCTCACTGGTTAACTGCATTTGCATTTCGGGTTTCCACTGCTGATACACCTCAAATAGCTTTTAATTGCATTAAGTGCCGAAATGTATGCTTTGAAAATTGTACACGCACACACCCAATGCGTTGCATAAACTTTTTCCATAGCCATCTGGCAAATACGAGTTGTGGTGCAGCAATAAACATGGCACAGTGCAAAGTTTTCTAACAGATTTGAATGGGTTTTTTAGTTGTACGTTTGTATACAAATATTGGACTGATATTTAAAAAGTTAATAAACTGAGGTGCTTATATTTTCTTCACGTTTTTCTTGTTTTTAGAATTATTTTCTAAGCATATAAAAAACACATTTAAAAATTAGAACTTTTTTTTTCAGAAATATAATTCTTAATAAAAGACAAACCCCAACTAGTTCTTTGGGAAGTAACTCATTTCACGAACGGAAAGATCTTGTGTTCGTATCGTCTCAACAATTTATGTTTTTAATAACAATAAATAAGTGTACACATTAGGAAAACAACCAGAAAATTACACATATTTTTTAAACATTTTATAAATATTTCCACTTGATTTAAGAAAAGAAAATCTCTGCTTTTAGAAATATGCTTTCTGAAAGTTTGTTCATTTAAGAAAATTCATGGCGGTTTTTCATCTGAGTTTATCGATATCCATTTTTAACTCTATTATTTTGAGGTTTACAACCTCTGTTTCTCTTTCTCTTTTTTGGCAACTCTCTCTTTCCATCTAATATTATACTATTTACTTACTATAAAAACCCCATAAAACTATATATATATACTTGTGGAATTGCTGTATAGGCACATCAATTGCAACTGAGATAACCGGGGAAAGTCGATCTAGACTGGCATCTTTCGAAGTATCTGCCGTTGGTTGTGATGTGGCCAAATGCACTTAATTGAGAGGCTGGCTAGCCTGGTTAGCTGGCAAGACAAAGAGCTGTCGGCAAGCTACGCATTGTGTGGACTGGACACTTTGCTGCGCTGTTGGACAGTCGTAAATCGCTCATCCATTAGCTCAATTATACATCCTCTCGCCTGGCCACGCTCGCTTTGGCTAGTCAATTAAATGATTAAATTTATCCCAAAAAATAAAATATGAAGAAACCCTAGAGAGCCTTCTCAGTTAGCTTAAATGTGTGTCATGTTGTGGCAAGGGCTGCGTTGGTCTGTTTTGGCTGGATTGCGTGCCAAGTGAGTTCATTGCATGTGCTCAGACTTTTTCAAGTGGCCTCAAATTGCCATCCAGCGTTACTGGGGAGGCTGTTGCTGCAGCTCCTCCCGCTTTCAGCAGGCACTCATATCCGCAACTATGTGGCTGTCGCCTGCTGCTGATTAACGCTGCTGAAATGTGAACATTTTTGCACTTTTATCGCTTTAATTGTTGCCAGTTGCTTCGTGCTCGTTATAGTTGCAGTTGCAGTTGCAGTCGCCATCTGACAACGTCATTTCCTGTGCCACAGTTTTGCATCCGGTTCCCGGTTTGTGCTGCATGCTGGCAACGCTACCGGGCAACGCCTACTGCAACAGACTGACAGCAAAGCAGGTCACTGAACACACATACACACACACACACACACACAAGCAAACAAACCAATACACACACACAAACACGGGATCATCAATTATATTACGCATACGCAATGGCAACAAGCAGAAGACATTGATTTCTGATCACAATAGTGTTGGTCCTGTTTAACTTACCTGGCTGGTAGCCGTGGATTTAATTATGGTCCTTAATGCAACAAGGAACTGGAAACTGTTAACAAGAAACGACCACAACCATTAATTAAAAATGCCACTCTCATGCAGCTTTAAACATTGTAATTAATAGCGCTTATTAAATGTGAAAATTAATATTCTTCTACATATAGCTTTGAGTGCATATTAATCGAACTGGTGCGACAGCGGACAATTTCTCCTCATGTGCTACGTGACATGTTTAAATAACGAAGAATTAAAATTTATATATTGCGTATAAATATCCTCGCTTTAGTAATATGAAGTATCGAATTTCAAATTGTACGCTTCGATAAATGTATAAGCAAAAAAACAAACTTCCGATTGTGCACTAATGAATTTCATATATGCAATCGAAACATTTGCGATATGCAATGAAAACAAACCAAACTTATCTTTTGGCTATTGATTTCTGAATTTTTATTTGTCAACTTAATAAACTTTAATTCAGTGTAACTTCTGTGTAGTCTGCCTACTATTACAGATTAAACTAACAAGCTTGTTGTTATACCAATTATTTATTTATTAGAAAGATTTTTGTGAATATTGAACATTGCCAATATACATATATCTTATCTCTCAAGCCAGTTTAGTTATACAATTCAATTATCAGTTAAATTTAAAATGGCTTGGCCAGCTTGACCAATCCATTGCCATTTACAATTTGTCTGCCCTTAAAGCTAAATCCGATCCAAAGAATTTAATCAAATGATACGCAGTGCAAACCACAAATTGTCTTTTAATGCATTCAAGCAATACACATATGTAGATGGATATGTGCACATACACATATACTCGTACATATGAAACGTAGACGCATTTGTTATGGAATGCTATTATTGGCTTACGCATTGCCTTGCCTCAGCTGCTTGATGGCTTTACAGTTAACTGTTAAACACTGTTATGGCCATAAATACGGCGTCGAGTAGTTTGGCTTGTAAATCACATTGCACATACATATGCCGCGTGGACTGTCTGCTCTTCTGCTCATGTGCATTAGCTTGAGCTGCATTTTAATACACACAGCGCTAATAATTCACACAATAAGCTGAAAGGCAGGCAGGCAGGCTGGCAATGCCAAAGCCCATTATTCATGGGGCAGCCAAATAAGCAAAGAGCCGCAGGCAGCTTGCTGTGGAGTTTTGTAACCAAAAACACATGTCCCTGCGATACAAACCAGGTGGAAAACAATATTCGAGAGGATGGCACCAAAAATATGGCCAACTTTGTAGCGATAGAAAGCAGTGAGGAATAATGTATAACAGGGGTAAGTGTTGGTTTTGAGGGTACGAGCGGATTCAACATGGGAGAGAGAGACATCCAGAAAGACACAAAGACAGACAGACAGACATACCGACAGAAGGGAGCTACACGTTTATAGCATTTGCGAATGCTACACCTAGAGTGTGCTTTTCACTTTTATTGTTCCACCTGCTGACAGTGCACTGTGGAGCTGCTGCGCGTAAAAATGTTGCAAATATAAAAACTTGATTGGTTTAAATGACTAAAAGATTTAGCATATAAAATGGTCAAAAGTTGTTTATGTCTGGTACATTTATAAGGAACTTGATTCCCTTTCAATTGTTGTCATTCACAATTGACTCTTCTTCACGTTTTCAATATCAACATATGTATCTCCTTGACTGGAGAACATCTATCTTAGTCCACAGGTTCAGAGATACTAATAGAATAACCTCCGATTTATTCCATCTTTTATTTGTATAATTTACATTCTTAATTTGAATATCCTTTTAGTTTGATTTAAATTAATTTCTAACTTTAATTTAATTTTTTTATTTAATATAAAAATATTATTTAAAAAAAAAACATTTTAAAATGGTTGAATAAATACAAAATTGTGTCACGTTCTTTGACATTGAACAGACAGTTTTTGATTTCATTTGAAAGATCTTCCCACTCTAAAAGTTATTTTTATATTGAACTATGTATTTATATTAAGGATCTAATGTCTTATATGTATTAAATATATAATTTGGGAATTTGTGAAACTTCTGAATAGCAAATTTTAGTTGAATAAAATATTTGTAGAATAATGATTAAATGCATATTTGAGAAATCAAATATATTCTTAGAATCTTACTGACTCCCTAACTAATATACTCATATTTCTTTAAGAACTTTTTAAATTACTTTTTCAATTCATAATATTTTTGGCACATTAACTGGCCAAAAGCTTACCAAATTTGCAACGATAGAAGTTAGTTGAGCCCATTGTGCATTACTGTTGCTGCCACCTGATTGTTGGCAAAGTGTTTTGTACTTGTTGTAGCCTAACTATATACCTGTCTGGGCTCTTTGGCTGTTGGCAAACATGAGCTGCAGCTGCAGCAGCAGCTCCTTACATTTATGCGCTTTGGTTAACTGAGTTCTTCCAGTTTCCAGAGAGTTGCCTTTTGTTATAAGCCTCTTTTTTTATGACAGCTTGTTTTGTTTTGAGCTCCAGGTTACAACATGTGTTTTCTGCTCGCCACATACACACTCTGAATATAATTCAAATTGTATCTTCTTGTTTCAAGTTGCCGGTGGCTTTAGGGATTGTGTTTTTGCTTGCTGTCAAATCAATTAATTACGAGCAATTGCATTACAATTTGGGATCATCAACAATTGGCTGACCACACAATTTGGGCAACCAAAATAAAATGCCAATGAAATTTGCGACAGACAAATTTCGTTCGTCTGTGCTGAAATTTGTTTATTGTCAAAAACACACAAGAAAAAATATGCATATCTATTTATTGTGTTTGTTTGACTGTGTGTGCATTTTGTTTGGTATTTTTCGATTTTATTGCTCAATGAATACAGTGACCGCTATCATGGGAAGCAAGGGGAGCAGCCTTTTATAAATCCAGCCTGGATTGCATTTAAATGCCTTGCGACCACAAAACAAACCCAAATCCAAAAAAAGGGACAGTCTATATTTGCATGAAAAATCACAGAACATACACAGGCACAAACACATTGGCAAAACAACATGAGTAGAACAGTTTGCACGACTCAAATATACCCACACCCTTTTAAAATTTGACTAATTTTTCACCAACAATTATCTAATTTTTAAGCTGGATTTATTATTATATTGTTTATAATTGAAGCATGCAATCAACTAATTTTGTAGATACAATAAATATGACAGGATTAATTCTACTTCAGTGCGTCGACCAGTACAATTAAATTGTATATGTTGCTTAACTAGTTTATCCGTTCTAGCGAAGGACTTCGCTATATGGCAATAATTTATTTTCGACGCTGATTTGATAGACTCTGTTTAGAATCTGAACTCACTTCGCCATCAATTACTGCCTTAGTTGTCTTAACAACAATTCAACGTTTGGCGTAATTATATTATTTTTAAGCTTTTAGTGTAGACATCTTGCCATATTTGCTCAGCTTTAATAGCAATATTTTCACACTATATTCCATCAGACCACACAAGCCCACTAAAATGGATTAACTGTAGTTTCACTAAGTTCCTATCAACTATTTGCATGACTTGTTATGGAACAACTTTTTCATTTTATTAGCTAATTTGAGTGCTTAACATAAAAATAGGAAAACTACGTCAGATTTCATGCTCTAATTGACGTTGTTGCTAAATTTAATTTTTCAGATTCAACTTTTAATCCAAACACTTAAAGTCAGTTACAAAGTCAGCTTAAAATGCTCTGCTGGCCGTCGTGTGCGGGTATTGGAGTCAGTTTGGGTCAGAAATGGGAGCCAGGACCAGAGCAGGTCCTAAGCAGATACATTTTGTTCACAATGCTGCTGCTGTTGGATACAGGCCCAAAAGCTGACGACAAACAACGCACAATTCTCATTGTTTGGCTTTTGTTGGCAGCAACTAAGCCCCAGCTTCATGTGTGTACATGTAAATGTGTGTGTGTGTGTGTGTGCGTGTGTGTGTGTGTGTGTGTGTGGTTCTCTAATGCATGTACTGTGAAATTTTGTGATTTATGACATTAAATGCACAAAAATGGGATTTTATACGAATTTAATGGGTTTTTAGTGGCTTTTGCGAAATTTTGCAGATTTTCAAGTATTTGCCAACAAAAAACAAGTCATTTACAACAAATGTGTTTTGAAGCTTTGATACATTGTATGCATATTTGTAATATTTGAAATTCGACAAATTTTATAGCCAATTGAAGTTAAATAATTCAATATGGCTTGGATTTAGTGTAGTTAAGATTTATAAGGATTGGCGTTCTGCATTGATGGATAATCGAAAGCCGCCCACCAATTTGTGATGCCTATAGAAACGCATGGTGCCCCGGAGTCCACCAATAGGCATTATATCCATCCAGTTATCGGTGCTTATCAACATGTTCTTCACATAGTACGTGCCCTGCGCCAATGGACACTGTTGAGCCGTAAATGGTAGATTGGTATTTTCACCCTGTCGCAATGTTGGATTACCATAGGTTCTCACAAACATTCGCATTGCTGTGCAGACGTCCATCATGGGAATGGAGTTCAACATATTTCTCCATTGATTCTTTCTCATGGAATCGTGTTGAAAATGTACAGACATTTGAAAATTTTTAGCATCCATGTCCTCAAGAATGTGAGCAGTTCCATTAAGTGAGCGTTCATTGCCAACAACATGAATGTCACGGAAATCAATATAGGGCTTCTCCACGGTATCCAAAGGCTCAAATCTCATAATTCTTGCAGTGAACTTATAAGCAATCTTTTGGAATAAAAAAAGAAATAACTAATTGTTGATATTTAGTGATCTTTAATACTTGCACCACTCCTTGCTAAGTTGGCTCTAAGCAGGATAAACGCAAGAATAAGTGCAGCAGTCAATTTCATATTGCGATTTGTCAATTAAATGGTTAAGTCTGTCTATTTATATTGCTCTCAATTAAAAAGTGTTCATGTTCTATTCATTATCTGATTCGATAATTTAAATGCTTAATTTGGGCAATTTTGTATTCACACGCAAACCCATTGCAATTTTCTACTAATTAATAAGCCTAAGTGATGCCAGTTTATCAAACTTGCTATTTCAATTGCAAATCTGTGGCATGAATAATTAAATTGTTCTTTCTACAACAACTTTGGCAACTGCCAAACTCTATAACTCCGCTATGTGGCTTTCATTTCAGACATTTCAATAGGAATTAAGAATAGTTTCATTGCTCTAAATCAATTGTAATGTATTTATTTAATGCATCGACTCATTAGTGACTTCATTTAATGTTAATTCTGCTTCATTGTGGTAATTAAATGTACCTCATGGCAAATAAATAATTGACTACTTATCGATTACATTGCTATTATTCATTTCGGCTTCATGCCAGAAGCTATTTTGAAATGTGTTTTTTTCAGGCAATAAATTCGCAAAAATAAGATTATACGAGTATTTTACATGCGATTTATTTGCAGAATTTTATGGATTTATTGGACAGAAGCTATTATTTTTATTATTTATTTAGGCAAAAAGGAAAGTATAGAATTTTAGCAATAATAGTTTATAGAAATCACATATTTACTAATGTTTCTTCTCAATATCGAGAGTAAAACTTATGCCACCTGCAAACTTGTAATGCTTGTAATATCGAAAATTTGCCTTTAGGGCACCATAGGGGATTATATCGGGCCACGAATCAGTGTTCACTAACAGATTCTTAACAAAGTACGAGCCCTTAGGCAGCGGACAAGTTTTACCATCCAATGGCAGATTTGTATTGACACCCAGTTGAATCGTCGATTTGCCATATTTTCCAATAAATAATCGCGTTACATAACAGATGTCCATGACGGGCACGGCGAGCAGCATTTGTTTCCACTGGCCATTGTTGTTGGGATCATTGTGAAAATCGATGGACATTTGATGTATATTCGTATCCAAATCCTCAAGTAGAGAGACAGTGCCGTTAATTGAACGCTCACGTCCAATAATGCGAAGGTCGCGAAAATCAATAAGTAAATCCACCTCCGGTCTCAAAATTTCCATTTTCAGAATTTGCACGGTGTATGTATAGAAACGCTTAAAAAGTTAAATAAATTAGTTTATTTTTTTATTGAGTTGATTTTCATTTCAGAGTTACCCAACTTCTTGTTTGATTAATTATAAGCAGCAGCAACTGCAGAAGAAGTGCAACGGACAACTTCATGTTGCAGTGTGGGCAATTGAATTGTTCAGTCTGGCAGATTTATATTCTAATTAATTATACAGTTATGCGTATCTGATCGCAGAATTTTAAAGCTTAATTTGTGCAATATGGCAACTAATTGTAATTTGTTACAGCCGAAATGTTATTAGCTTATCTATAGAGTTATTAATAATGTAATGGTTGTGTGTCGCTGACTATCGAGAGAGAAATCATTAAATCATGCAAGTCATGTACACTCTTTAGACAACGTATATGTAACATATAACGTATACGCGAGCGTGGCCAGAGCACACAACAGCCATATGCACTACCAATTTATGGCTTCAATAAACATAAAGTTCATAAACTCCCAAGGCGTCGTTGCTCATCATTTGCAGCGGATTGTCAGGGGTAACAGCAGCAACAGCACCAGCACCAGCAGCAGCAGCAGCAGCAGCAACAGCAACAGCAGCAACAGCAGCAGCAACGTTCTTCGGTCAAATAAATAATGAAAAAGAAAAGTGATGTCATAAAAATTTTATCTCTTAACTGGAATTGAGCAGCATGAACAAGCATAAGGAGCAGCAGCAACTGATGCACAACAGGAACAGCAGCAGCATTACACAACCATAGGGTTGAGCAAAATTGTTACTTCGCAGTCACAGTGACATATATCAGTAACTATAAATATTCCACCATATTTAAAAAAGCGATAGTAACAAATCGACTTTTTAATTAATATGTCTCATTCTATTAACCGAAATTTGTGGGACCAGAAGATAAAATGTAGACAGAATAATATTGATTGGTAATAGTATTAAGCCATATAATTATTTATACTCGTATATATTTAATTTATTCTTCTTTTATTGGGAAAGTCGATTGAAAACTCAAGCATATAAGAGAGAATATTTAAATACCTTAAAATAATATATTTATCTATAATTATTGATAATCAGTCCCAGCTGTTGCCCGACACTTTTAGTCAGAGCTGCAACGCTACTGCTCAGCTCTGCTATACACACACACACACACACACACACATGATGCTTGGTCATTTTCATATAAAAATTGACAATGGCGTTGGCAATTTCACCTCGCTGTCTTATGTACGAGTATGTGAGTTTGTCTGTGTGCTGTATTGTTTGTAAGCAAGTGGAAAATGCGACAAAAGTGAGGCAGACACGGCGCAATAAGAGAGGCGAGTCCGACAGCAAAATGCACATGGCATTCGCTATACCAACCAAAGCCATACAATAGTTGGGTGCAACAACATGAACAATAACAGCAATATTAACAAGTACAAATACAAGAGTCGAGAGTGCTCGATTACGATATACCCTGAACCCAGCTGTAAACTACATACATATATTATTCCATATGTATTGCCAAATTTCTATTTAAAAAGCTTTGTACACTCGCATGACACGAAGGCTATAAGAAACTAATGCAGCGTTTGCTTTCACTCTCAAACCCGAACTGAAATCATCGTCTTGCAGTGAACGAGTGCATATTTATACATATCTATGTATTTACGGACACGCACACATATTTGGTCGAATAGAATGCTATCCATTTCTCACACGTACACAGGAAATCCAGGCGTCTGTTGATAGGAATGAGTTCAATGTGATAAAATGTTGATGAACTTTTTGCAGTCTCTCAATAAAATGACAAGGTAGATTAAATGCTTTTAAATATTTTAAATTTTTGATTAAATTAAATAAACTTGATCCGTGCGTGTTGTACAAGAATTTCTAAATTAGTATCTGAATATATATACTTTATGGGTTCGGAGAGGCTTCATTCCACCTGTTACATACTTTTGCACAACTTCATTATACCCTTTATACCCGTTTTTGTGGGTTCAGGATATAACAACATCTTTGTACAAAGCTGCCAGGGCAGTTGAGCTGCGATTTCTTTAGTCGCTTATACTGCTTTTGTTCTTGCTGCTTTTCTTTTATTTACAGAAATATTTGCAATATGTAACTCGATAGCAAAATACTAACACAAACTGCTTAGTTACGAGCACGAAAACGTCTTCAAAGCTTTCACAAAAATTATATACAAAAAAAATGCTGAATTTATTTATTATTTTTAATTTTAGTTGTGAGTATGAGTATGCGCAGAGCTCCAACAGCTTAAAAAAAGTCTTGATAAAACTTGATATATTTCCCTCTTTTTGCTAAAGGCAGAGTGGATCGTTCGTATAGCTACCATAGGAACAATCGGTCGAGTTATAAGTATTAAGAGATCTGTATGTGTTCTCAATGCAATTGTTCAAGTCCTTGGTTATACCCTGAAAGTATGCTTAATTAACTTTGTTTTCGGAAACTATTGATTTTCTTGCTTACCCTAAAAATATACTTTAATTCTCAGAGTTTGAATACTCAAAAAATATAGGTTTTTGCTAGGCAGGAAATTTGAATCATCCTAAAAGTATGCAGTTGTAATTTTGTGGAGGTATTTTTCATTCTGTTTTTACTTTGCAAGTTATTGAAGGCGACATATTTATTCTTGATCAGCATCTTTGACCGAATCGAAATAGTCCCAATTTCTTGGTCTTAGAAGCGCAGAGCTCCAACAGCTTAAAAAAAGTCTTGATAAACCTTGATATATTTCCCTCTTTTTGCTAAAGGCAGAGTGGATCGTTCGTATAGCTACCATAGGAACAATCGGTCGAGTTATAAGTATTAAGAGATCTGTATGTGTTCTCAATGCAATTGTTCAAGTCTTTGGTTATACCCTGAAAGTATGCTTAATTAACTGTTTTCGGAAACTATTGTTTTTTCTTGCTTACCCTAAAAATATACTTTAATTCTCAGAGTTTGAATACTCAAAAAATATAGGTTTTTGCTGGGCAGGATATTTGAATCATCCTAAAAGATACCCATTTTGTTTGAATCTGCCAGAAAGTTCATTGTTCTTAACTACTTTAATAATTCATAAATACCCCAAAGCCTCGCCAACTGTATTCAAAAATTTGAATACCTTCTTGTAGGGTGTACAAAAGAGAGTTTTTCAATGCATTTTCATAAGGCCCTTTTGTCAGACTTATGCACAATTTGGCCAGCAGTTGTTCTGCTTTGTATTCGGCTTTTCAACATGTAACCTATATAACTGTATAACTGTTTTCCCCATGAAAATTGTTAGCCTGCTGAAAGTCAAACAAGTGGAACCATGGATAAAATGAACCATAGTGCAAAATGTGGCTATTTTTGGATGGAGAGCAGTGTTCAGACAGGCAGCTATTTAAAATTTGGCTTATTTATATTATAGTAAAAGGGAAAAACTTGTTAAAAGGCCATGCACTATGCAACTCTCACCTTTGGACTCTTTCACCTTACCAAAATAAGTAAAAAAAAAAGGAGGAACATTGAAGATTGTAAGAAAATGCGTGTGCCAGAACCCATTTTACAATTTGCTGGCATGAAACGCTTTTAATGTGAAAACTTTACCCCCAAAACAATATTGTGTACAGAAACAGGAAGGTGCCGGCTGTTGCCAGTTCCCAACAACAGATGGCTCTGGCACGTGGCGGCCTGGATGAACGACATTGTTACCAGTTTCACCACCAAACCTCTCCCTCCTCTGTGCACTCCTCTTACGATGATTAAGTTGCAAAAGTTGGGGCAAATTTTTGGCAAACAACGCGCGCACATCTCTAAAAACAAGCAAAGTTTAAGTTTGGTAGGGCAAATGCAATCAAATGTAAGTACAACAACTGCAACAAGGTTCAAAGGGGGTGAAAGGAGCCGTACTAGGATTCTGTACACTGCGAAAATATAGCTACAGTTAGTAAATACAAATCATCTTGTGCATCCAATTCTTGAATACGGATATTGTGAGTGGTCTCCGCAATATCCGATTCACCAAAGCAGATTGGAAATCAGTGCAAACAAATTCATACCTTTTGCTCTTCGTCACTTTGACTGGGGTGTAATAGCTCCATACATCAAAAGATATCTTTTTATTCAGCTTCCCCTCAGACCTTCCTGTTTCTTCTTTCCAGTTTCTCTTAAACATTGTACAATTAATTATTCTTTCCATAAAGTTGGGCTACTCTGTAATCAATTCAGAGTCCTCTATTTCAATCCATCTTAAACGTAATAACATTTTCGCATGAATTTGTGGTTGGGGCATCTTAACTAATTTATCCAAATTCTTTTTAAATTTGGATCTGGTTGGATTTTTTCTGCCATTTTAACAATATATGTTAACAAATGTTGTACCAAATTTGCTATTAAACAAAGTTTAATATTAATTTGTTTATTCATTTAATGTATATTTTAATATTAGTATTTTTCTGTGACAACTGATATTAGTCGGCATTAAATAAATAAATAAAAACTGAAAATAGAAAATAGAAAATAGAAAAGTATTTTTCTCAATGTAGAGTCAGCCGTGTGCGTCCGTAACATACAAAATATTGAATATGATTTGCAAACACATGTGCCTTCTGCTTCAGTTGCTGTGTTTTTTGGCTCAATCTCAATCAATAACACATGACTGGTTGGAAGGGCTGGAAGGGGTATATGTTCGGTGGAGGCAGTCAAGCCACAGTTACAAGCATGTTTTCTGGTTTTGGGCTTGATAGCGACGTGATGTGGATGTCTCCATCGGTGCGAGTCTGTCAATCCGTAAATGGAAAATGAAAAGCGAAAACAGGCAACGCGGAATCGAAAGGCAAAAGTCCTTAAATAGCATTCAGTGCCAGGACACAGAGCGGCACAGTTGGCCACCCCAAAAACCAGGCTATGCAAATATGCCTGGTGTCGACTTTTTACGCATTTTCACTTTGCTCATACATACTTGTATATTTATGTGTGTATGTGTATGTGTATGTGTGTATATATATGTAAATGGAGAGATACTTGCTATATTTACATAAAAATGCACTCGATCTGCCTGTGTGGCCGCATGTGTGTCAATATAAATATATGTATTTACATTACACACACTCCCACACACACACATGCCTCTATTTAGCCAGAGCAAGGCGATTTATTTGCACATTTGGCTTCACAATGTTTGCTCCACTCTCTCTCTCTCGCTCTCTCTCTGTCTCTATCCCTCTCCCTCTCTCGTTCTTACACTTCACACTTGTCTTGTCCTACATGCTTAGCGGCTAATCGGCTTTTGGCTTGCTATTTTCGCTTTTTTGGTTTTTCGTCTACTCAAACTTGCCATAAATTTCGGGTTTTGGCTTAATGTACTCAATGGCAAATATGCCACATCAAATACTTAACAGATTCTCTTACTCTTACCACTCTATCTCTCTCTCTCCCACACAGACTTTCAATTAGCTATGCAAGAAAGCGATTCTTGGCATTTACACTTATTTGGCCCGCAGCTCTGCCGTTGACAGCCTTTCATATGCAACTCCACTTTACTTCGGGTTTATTAAGCTGTTGTAAAGTCACTTTCAAGCCTCTTAACTAATTGACTCTCGTTGCCGCAGGCCATTCAACGCCTTGGCTTAGTTCACTCACTAATCCTGGGCTTTGTTTTCCCATTACCAAGAGCATTTAATTTGCTTAGCTGTTGCCTGGCAACCTACGCAAATGCAAATAATTGTGCAAATCCTTGTCCAGAATTACTCGTATTCAATGCTGAGTGCAATGGTAAAATGCATAACTGCCTTTATGGAAATCGTAAAGCACATCAAAGGTTGTCATTAGATTTATAGACTTCAAAAATGCAGTCTTTAAGTTCGAATGCAGCGATGACAACAAATGATTTGCTATTGAAAATCGGATCAGTTTGGTTAAAGCTATGTCTGTGGAAAATTATGATGAAATGGAAATGCAATTTCACTTGTGCGTGCTACGTAATCTCGCGGCATGTGATACCCGTGAGAGTGAAGATGAGGTGCGTGGAAGGTGGACTGATATCAGCTGGGCAGCTGTATCGTATACGCAATCCGACTAATTGTCGGATAGGTGGAAACTTTGACACAACATTAATTTGTACACATTTAGCTGGAGGCCAAGTAAAAAAGGAGAAGGAGGAGGAGCAGGAGGTGAAAAGGGAGCAGAACAGCATCAATAATAAATGGCATTTGGCAAAAGTTGTAAACCTTTTTCGGCACTTATCTGTCACACGTCACACAGCGCCAACATCATTTGTCAGACTCTGCCGCGCTCCTTCTGCTGCACAACTCTCTGTTTGCCAGGACACGATATCCAGAGCCTTGTGTGCCTTGTCACGCTCAATTGTTAAAAATGACAACTAATTAATTTATGTCCGCCTGAGCTGACCAATGTGCATGCAGAGAGATAGAGCGACAGAGAGCGAGAGAGAGAGAGAGAGAGTAAACGACTCGGACTTGCCCTTTGGCTTAGTGGTTTGGGCCGTACTTTGAGCAGGGTTTGGCAACTTTTTGACCGTAGTGTGTACTACATTTTGAAAATCTGATAAAGCCTAAGTAAGCAAAAATAAAAATAAATAACATAGGCAAACAGTGGAAGACAGCCAGAAGAGCCCATTTCACATTTCTCTCATGCTGCACTATTAGAAAACAGGAATTTTTGCTGGCAAAAAGCAATTTTTAAAGAGTACTTGGAATAGCAAGCAATTTAATATCAGAAATACAATTATTGCCCGACTTTTATACTATTTACAGAATACTTGGAACACATTCAATAACACATAACCAACAAATATTGAATTTCATATTCTTGAAATCTTTTTTTTTCCTTATTCCAATTCCAATTCCTTATTCTGACAAATATATGCCTAGGCTATTAGCAATGACTATAGAGATATATAGCATATAGAGATGGAGATAACCTTATAGTTTTTGCTATTAGTCACATAATTACATCGTCGAAACCAAAAACTTTACTTTAGCTGCAAATTTAATTTTAATTAAATTTAACTATCAAATTAAGAACTCAATCATATAGTAACATTCTTATACCCTTTTAGAGGGTATTTTAATTTTGCTTTCAACTTTCAACGCGACACGACTTCGCACCCATAATGTATATATAAAACTGATCAGCATCACGAAGCAAGCCTAGCTTAAAAGCAATCTTAATAAAGCTGGTTATATATCCATCGTTGGAACAATCTGTCGAAATCTAAATTTTTATTCGGCTCAAACCCTTAAATTCTCATCAAGCCGTGAATAAAACGGACAAAAATATGATAATATAACAAACAAATTCGGCACATTAGCTCCGAAGCAGAAGGGTAATTAACCTACGGGGTCTGTAAAATTTTCGATATTTTCTCTCGTGTTTTTTTTAAATACTTTTTTTCTATCATGTGAATCATTTTTACTCTACGCTGCAAACATTTCAATCCACACAGGAAGCGGACTTAGGCTTAGTCCTAGGCACAAATGACTTTATTAGGCCACTACCACGCCCACAACCACGCCCACTCGAACTTGCACTCGAACTCTGTCTGTATCTGTGTATATTAGTTAAATATGGCGCGCATCCAAAGTCGGCCACAACCACTTAGCGCAGATAAGCAGCGCAGCTCTTAGCTGAGTGGTCTGCCGTGCAGTGGGGCCTGGACTGCAGCCACAATCAGGATTACGCTATAACAGAGATAGAATAACAGGGAGAAAGAGAGAGAGAGAGAGAGAGAGAGAGAGAGAGAGTGAGTTGCGAGGCGCCTGCTGCACACAAATGGCATCATTAACTGAAGCTGCCTGCCGGCGATTTCACTGTTTAACTTTAGCTTTGGCAGCGCTAATGATTTGCCTTTGAATCCCAGTCCAATCCACCCCTTGACAGCATGTCGGGCATGTGGTCAACTTAATGACAATTTGCAGCTCGCAAAAAGTTTTTTTTTGGGAAACTGCATTTAGGTGCATTAAGCGCCAGTCGCATAAAACACATGTTCCGAACTGTTGACTTTTAGTTCGCAGTCCTTTTGGCCTCCTCATCCCTGCTCAGAGTTCGCATTTCTAATGCTGCAATTTGTTGCCACGCTGTGTTTATTACCAGCCTGTGGCTGCGGCACAGCAGGTCATTTGTGGCAAGCAGCCTCAACTTATGCGACACATTCAAACAGTGCACACTCGCTAATTAAAACATTGCTGCTATCGCCTCAATTTCTATTGCACAGCAGACCATCTTTGCAACTACAGTAAATATTTTGGTTGTATAAATGAAAATATTTATAAATATGTTTAATGGATTTAACCTGCACACGTTGAGCGCCTTAATAATACAATTTTAAACTGATTTAGACGCGGAAATTTTAGACTATATATATATGCAAAATATGAAAACTTTAGCCTTAAATGCTGAATAAATAAATCAGAATTTTAAATGAAATTATGTAAATGTAAAACTAATGCATAGACAATGACGACTCTAATTTCGAAAAGTTCTAATTTCGGAGCGGCCACTGTCTAAATAGGTATATATATATACATATATATATATATATACTTACATAGTTGCCAGTTGGCTTCTCTTTGGCTGGTCGCAAAACTTCGTAGCAAGTTTTCCTATTTTATTTTTTTTTTCTTTGTATTTGCTGGCGATTTTGCAGTTGGTGACGTTTTCGGCAACCAAAAACTTTTGAACTTGGCGCGTAATGAAGCAACTGGATTTTGGGGCAGCTGCGTGCTGGGAGGGCAGAGTGTTCGTCTGGCTTTGAGTGGAGTTCATTACGAATGCCGCGATGCTGCGCCGCGTGTTGACTTATGCATAATTACTGTTTTTCATAGCCCAAGCATCCGGCAGCTGAAACTGAAGGAGTGCCCCAACTGAACTTTTGTTTGGGTGTCGCAAGTTCCTCGCACACGTTGTTTTTGCCATCCAGCCAACTAACCAAATCCTATCCCAGCATGTCACAAGAGGAGAGGGTGACGCGGGTGCGGGTTTCATATGCTCATTTGGTGTGCATGACGCACTGACCTATTTCAACTGCAACAAACAAAAGGAAAAAAAAAAACTATGGCTAAGCGGCAGTCGCTCGGTGCACTCAGGACAGGCACGAAGTGAACTGACGCAGTTGCAGCATACTTTTAAGCTTCCGTTGCACACACGCTGAGCTCCAAATACCCAGCACATGTAGGGTATGCAAACATTATGCCAATTCATATATGCGGCAAACAGACGTTCCATGCGATGTGCCCATAATATAACCATACTTGACAGAATATATTCCTTTCATGGGCATTGAAGATTAAATATTTATCAGTCTAGCGCAATACGGTTAAATTTTACCATATGCATGAAAAAGCCCTTGACAACAGCTCAGACATAAAACCTCAATATTTTAGCGTCTATAAGCCTGATTTGCATTTTATATAATTTGTTAACAGTTTTAATTTTGAAGTAAAGCCAACTGCTTGTTGTTTAAAGCTTGAAGTGGCCTTTTGGACTTATTGACAAATTCAGAAAATATTTCGTAAGGATAATTTCCCTATAACTTAATAGTATTGCTTTCTTGGGATATTAGGGCATCCGGCAGTCCGTCATTGCCAATCGGCAATTCAAGGCAAACCGAAGCCTTGACCGGTGAGTGGGCGGCCACTTTGCTGACACTGGGCGTAAAGTCAAGCAGATAAAACAGAGATTAAAATGTCATAAACAATGCTTTTGGAGCATCCTGCTAAACAACTTAATGAAAGGCTGCAGGTCCACAATAAATGAAACGCTCCACAGAGAAGAAGCCAAGCGTAAAGTGTTTCGTAAAACTATTTTGGAGTTGAAAGTTTTTGTAAACAATCAAAGCACGTATATATTATATATATATATATATATATACGTATACATGTATATGAATATATATTGCAATATAGTACATGCCATTTATATCTTTAATCCTTATGTGATGCAGAGGGAGCCGTAGCAGCCATGTATGTGGTATGCGGCAAGTGGCAACTCAATAAATTTTCATAAAACTTTTGATTTGTATTTATGAGTTTTTGGGCATGCTGGCAAGAGTGGAAATTCAATTAAGTCGTTACGATGGTGTTGTTATTATTGTTGTTGGTATGTTTGTAAAACAATTGAAAAACTTTATTGGGGAGTTTGAGTTTCGAACATACATTTCGAATACAGTGGGTTGTTGTACATAAATGATATATTATCATACAAGGGCATAAATTATATTTTCGCATACTGACAAATAAAAACACTTAGAATTAAATATTTGCATATAAACACACACAATCACACACACATCTACACACAAAACATACACACACACCTATACAATGCTCAACAATTTTCACTGTGTCTTTAATATGTAGTTTTTTGTGCGTACCTCCAATTAACAACTTTAACTTAAACAAAATACTGCATCCAAGATTACATAATGCAGCGGCAGACCAGCTAAAAATGTCGATGCAAGCAAAAAAAAATGCGAAAAAAGAAAATTAAAATTATTCATCAATTTAACGGCTACAAAGGTGAGTGAGGGGGCGGGGACGGATTCACGTGTGTTGAGTGGTGGTAAGAATTTGATGCTGAACATGAACGCCGCCCCGCACTGCCCCTCACCGTTGTGGGCTTAAATTGTTCATAGTATGACTTATAAATTGTGAGCGCTAATTTCCTTTTTTTTTTTTTGTTTTCTTTTAGTAGTTAACATTATTTTCGTAAGTATTTTTGTATTGATTACAATATTATGTATAGGCTGAAGGTAGGAATGAATATTGAAATAATGTGCATTAGCCGATGCTGAAATTTAAACAAAAAACAGTGATTTAATTCAATGCCTAATGTGACTGTTTATTCAACGCTGGCATTGATCGTAATTGTCTTGCCCTTAGGATCGTCAAAGCGGTCCATTGTCTTTATATCCATCATCCAGCACAGGCCCAGAAAGACGATAACCAGCAGAATGACAACGACAAACAGACCCATTAGAATGCCAGGCGTAACGAAGCCAACACAATCCCAGGAATCACCAAAGATAAAGTTGTCCACTGTTTGCGCACTGAATGGTGCCTGCAGCTGCAACGAGCTGAACGACAGCTTGTCGACCATATTGGTGGCGGTAGGTTTCGAAGACCAGGTCGCATTACCGCAGGCATAGGAGAATGTAGTCGGTGCATTTACGCCAGGTGTGCGGAGAGCTTGATCGCCATATGCAGCATTGCTTAGCGTATAGTAACCATCGTAGCTGCCCAAGCTGATATCGAAGGTGATTGCCTTACTCTGTTTAGTGGCCAGGCTGACGGAGAACTTGACGGCGGAGCTATTGGTAATGGATATACCAGTGACTTCAACCTCGACACCATTGTACATAACCTTCGCGAATGTAATCTGAAACTGATTGCCCACGACGAATCTGTTGCCTGTGATCTCCGATGCAGTCCAGCGACGCACGCGACGCTGTACAGTGGGCGCAGTAGTTGGCGCAGCCATATACAGATAAGCCACCTTGCAGTCCAACTGCTTGCTAACAGCAGCAATAGCCGAATCTATTGTAAAATATACATTTTAATCAAATTATCAAAAATACAAGTCAAGAGTGCTCAAGTCGATAGTGTGCGACTAGCTCAACATTGTCCGAAGTTATACAAATAATATGTATTTAGTGGCATATTCAGAAGAAGAAAAAATTGTTCTATTTGTGTTTACATATTTGTGAGCAACCGGCGAAGTTGTGGACAAGCATTTGCACAAAAAATATCACCGAGAAATTTGCATTTATAGAAACTGAAGGAGTTATTAAAAATCCCAAACTTACTGCCCACATATCAAATTCCCAAGTGTTCTGGAAAAGAGTCTCCATGGTGGACAGACAAACGGATGAGTGAAATATCTCCTCTGTCAAAGCTTCACAACTGCATTTTCAGTCAATTTGTAATGGTTACTCATTGCTTACCATGTGACTTCAGAGTGTCAGCACGTGTCTCGGCCTCCGCCTCTTCGAAGGAGACAAAGAGTGCCGTGCCCACTTCACATTTGACGGGATTAACCAACTGGCCGGTGGCATCGACGCTGTTGTGCTCACGCTTCTGGGCCGCCGCCCGCAGCGCCTCGGTGGGGTTCTCAACGCTGGTGAAGTAGGTTTTGGGGCTAACGGATTGCAATTGGGCGTAACACGACTGCGCCTCGTTATTTGAACACAAGAAATCCTTGTTGCTTAGCTGGAGAAAAAATAACACTTGATTAGTATCATTTGAATTATTTGTCCATGATTGGGTTGAGAACTGTTGCGAGTGATCACTGTATTTTGTACTATTGGTTTATCGTACTTACGCCATTTTCCTCGAAGGCCACAACCATGTGATCTTTGAGCAAAGTCGCCAGCTGTTGTTGAAACTCCGCTTGCTTCACTGTGAGCAGCGACGGCTTCTGGGGGCTAATGAGGGGGTGGTACAAGCGTTATTAGGTTACAACTTGTTGTACGTAAAGAGAAAAAGAGACCCACCTGTTGGCGCCCCATAGAAAAACGGGCGTCTGCTCGGCCAAGGCGACTCCAATGACGCACAACGCAATCAGCGATTTCCACAACATTTTGTTGCTCTGATCGCTTCGTGGACGCACTACGTCGATCAAATAAAAACGAAATGAAAGTAAAATCAACAATTGAACATAATTGAACACAAGTATTGAGTTGAACCAACCAAAAATTAACAAAAACTACAAACGAAAAATGTGTAAAACGTTTTCGATTTGCACGGCCCGATGTCGATTTGCGCTGTCAGAGTGAAAAAGTTTTCATATGACATGTCATGTGATGGCCGACCAGCTGACCGATAGCGAGTTTGACTAGTCGATATCAATCCAGCCAGTCACAGCGAATTTTAAATTACATAAGCGGTCACACTATGCAACGGCTATACTATCGATATAAAATTAATGATAGCGAAACAAGTTTCGGCGTTAATTTGATAAATTCAAATTAAAGTGTTAATTATACGATAAATTAAGTAAACTGTTTGTCAATACAAAATACATTTATTAAGCAATTTGTTACTGTGGTTAAATCTGCGCGCAAGGATTGCAATCGAAAAATGCATATCGATATCGTGGAAACATCTTATCACATTTGGATCACACCGTCACTAATTATTGGTCAACTTAAAATCAATCTTCTTTTGTTATTAGTAAGTTTAAGCCGTTAGTGTGTATAATTATCACAATGCACGAAAAGTGTGGAAATGTAGAACTATAAAAAAATACGAAATGCGTCTGCGGCGCCGCTGGCATCGGCGGATGCGGCGTGCAATTGAGAAAATCTATCGGCTCAAGATGCAGTCGCGTCGCAAATTTGCCCTGTTTGCGGTCTTTGGAGCGCTCTGTGTGATTATCTGGCTGGGCGGGCAGCAACTGCTGGCTGCGACGACAGATGACCAGCACTTCCATGGGGACACTCGCTGTGCTCCAATCGATGCGGTCTACACGTGGGTCAATGGCTCCGATCCGGATTTCATCGAGTCCATTCGACGCTACGATCCAAGCTATGATCCATCCCGCTTCGACGACAAGAATGAGCTGAAGTACTCGCTGCGCTCGCTGGAGAAGCACGCCAACTGGATACGGCACGTGTATATCGTGACAAATGGCCAGTTGCCCAGCTGGCTGGATCTCAACTACGAACGGGTGACGGTTGTGCCGCACGAGCTCCTCGCACCAGATGTCCAACAGCTGCCGACGTTTTCGAGTGCAGCGATTGAGACATTTCTGCATCGCATACCAACGCTATCCAAGCGATTCCTCTATCTGAATGATGATATATTTCTGGGTGCGCCGGTCTATCCGGAGGATCTGTATACGGAGGCGGAGGGTGTGCGCGTCTATCAGGCGTGGATGGTGCCAGACTGCGCCCTCGACTGCCCTTGGACGTATATAGGCGATGGTGCCTGTGATCGTCACTGCAACATCGATGCCTGTCAGTTCGATGGCGGCGACTGCAGCGAAGCCGGCACAGCTGATCTGCTCCACGACGAGCTGCATGAGGTAGCCGAACAGCCAGCGCCGCCTCCTCCTTTTCCAGTGGGTCGCGGTGCCGTTCATAAGTTTCCCAATATGGGATTGCGCAAGTTGTTCAAGAGTAGCTCCAGCAATTTCAAGGATCTGATGCGGCACAAAAATGTCTCCACTCTGCTTGAGCTGCGACGCATTGTGGAGCGTTTCAACAAGGACAAATTGAAATCACTGAATCCCGAGCTGGACGCCAGCAGCGGATTGATTAGCAGCACCCGATCCAGCCAGCAGCTTTTGCACAAAGAGGATTTTAAATCCTCCACAGACATTTACTCGCATTCGCTAATTGCCACTAATATGCTGCTGAATCGCGTCTATGGCTTCAAGGCGCGTCATGTGCTGGCCCATGTGGGCTTTCTCATCCAGCGCGACATTGTGGCGGCGATGCAGGAGCGCTTCCAGCAACAGGTGCTGCAGACGGCCCACCAACGTTTCCGCTCATCCACCGATCTGCAATTCGCCTTTGCCTACTATTCCTTTCTGATGAGCGAAACTCAGCAATTGGGCGTGGATCAGATCTTCGATGAATTCGACACGGATGGGTCCGGGACCTGGTCGGATCGCGAGGTGCGCACCTGCCTCACACGCATCTATCCACCGCCACTGGACTGGTCGGCGATGCGTTACTTTGAAGAGGTCATCCAGAATTGTACACGTGACCTCGACCACGACGCGAGCGTCAATAAAATTGTGCACTCCACGCTTGTCTACGAACGCTACGAGGACTCCAATTTGGTATGTAATCCCCCTGGCAATCCAAAGTTAAGCATTTTTCATTTGTGAAATTCCCTTTCCAGCCAACAATCACGCGGGAGCTCGTCTATCGCTGTCCCCTGCTCGCTGAGGCTTTGACTGCCAATTTTGGTGCGCGGCCCAAGTATCGCTATCATGTGAGTCCGAAGCGGGCATCGCACAGCAATTTCATGATGCTCACCTCGAATCTGACGGAGGTGGTGGAAGCGTTGGATCGCATGCGTCGCAATCCGCGCAAATTCAATTGCATCAACGATAATCTGGATGCGAAGCGGGGCGAGGATAATGAGCTGGTGCGCCATCTTCTCGAGGATTTCTACTTGTCGTTCTTTCCGCGTCGCAGCAAATTCGAGTTGCCGCCACAGTTTCGCAATCGTTATGTGTCCTGGAGCGACTATCAGCGTTGGCGGCGTCGCAAACGTGCCGTGCTCTATGTGGGCTATGGTGTCAGTCTGCTGCTCATCATCTTCTTGCTCCGGCTGCTCTGCCAGCACAAGGCGAAGATTGTGCGGCGCTGTGTGCAGCGTCTGTAGAGCTTATAATACTATTATTGTGGTTGTCTGGCTTACATTTGATCCATTCCATGTTGTGTGGCAAACTGTAAGTTTTTGATACTTTTGACCATTTTAGCGTGGTTTTAAAAAGGTGGAATCTAGTTATAAAAAATACGTGTAGAATTAGTCTCTCATTAAGCGCACTCACGAGGCTTATGTTAAGCAAGTTAAGCAAGTGTAATATTCCTTCGAATGGAAATTAAACATATTAATAAATAGATTTTTGAGAATTTGATTTAGTTGGTTTTTTGTTCAAACAACCCACTTTGAATGCGTCATTGTTTTATTTTATTGGTACGAAAAGTGTACGAAAATTGTACGAAAATTGTATTTACATAGCAGTGTAAACGTGTGCTATAATAATTCTAGCCTATATTGGGTTTCGGCACTTAAAACGAGGAGACTCTAATGTACACACACAACGGCATATAAAATAGATGTATGGTATCGATTTGGTCATCTAGTGCGGTACATGTTAAGTATTTATAGCTATAAAAACCAGATAAAACTAATTGTTTAGTTTAAAACAAGTGATATGGTCTCACACACATAGGAGTACAGTAACATTCAAATAGTTAATGCGAATAATACACACTCATACGGATGTGCGATGTGTGAGTGTGTATTATAATGCGCTATGTACATGTAATAATATTATATTCAGATAAAAACAAATCAAACTGCTTGCTGCTATTCGATGCGAATGCGGGTCGTTGAGCGACGCAACGTGGCGCATTCCTTAATCACCAGACGCATGAGCAGCACCATCGCAATAATGTCGGCCACGATTAGCATATAGAAGACATCCTGCCAACTGTGGCTGGAGATGAAACCAGCCAGCAGCGGACCAACAGCGGCCCCTATGGACCCGGTGCCATCGATGATGGCAGTAACAGTGGCCAGCGCATTTGAATTGCCCTCCAACGAGCTGTGCTGACCCAGCTCCGCGCTCACTGAGGTCGTTATTAGCGCATACGGTCCATTCACAAAGATGCCCACAATGATGAGCAGCAGTATGCTAATTGACACCGACAATGCTCCATATTGTTGATAAATTAACAGCTGTAAATATGTATTATAACAATCGAATATCATATATAGAGACATACAATTTGAGCACTTACAATGGGCGAAGCGAAGAATAACATAACTGTACAGACAGTGGCCGACATGCCAGTTAGATCCGATATATAGCCAGCGGCAATGGCGCCCAAAATGCCACCAACATCAAATAGTATGGAGAGATCAGCGGACAGCGTTGGTCCCAATGTGCCTATAAAATTATGAATTATATTTATAAAAGATAAAATATGTAAGTTATCAAATCTAGTCATTGCTCGCAACTTAGAATGTTTCTCAGTTAAAACAAAATCTGTGTTTGTTTATCTTTAAGCAATGTTCTCTTTAATATTTATCAGCTACACTCCATTGACCGCAAGTAGACCATGGGGGCGTATAGCTAGCTGGACAGACAGATTAAATAAATGAAATCTGAAACCATTCACAATTGCGACACTCAAATGAGGGCTTCACTCACTGGATGACTGTATGTAGAGGGGCAGCCAGTACATAAACGTATAGCTGACCAGTTTTGTGAAGAACAGGCAGAGCGAGAACTCCACAACTCCGGGTATATGGAGGGCATCGGCCAGGCTGATGGGTCGCCCAGCCGCATGACGTTCCCTGGACGGTTGACGTGTCAGGATAGGGGTGCGCTCTGTGGGCAAGGGCCGATAGCTGACTTGATCCTGCAGTTAGAAATATACAATTAATATAAGTAACTAGATCAATATTAAATGGATATACATATATATTAATATTGGTAGAAAAGAGAACTAGCTAGGGTAGCACACAATACAAAGAAAGAGAAAGAGAGAGAGGGGAGAGCGTACAACACACGTGAAAAAGCAATTTGCTGGATGCATGCACTTACGGTTTGGTATTCAGCATAACCGGAATGGCTTAAAAACTGCGCGAGCATAGGCCAAATTTTGGTTTGAACGAGTATTGTGTGTTTAATTTAGTTGAAGAAATCAAAGATGCAAAGCTGGATTGGATAAATGAGTAGAAATACTCACGGCTTCGCTGTGGCGCGCCTGTTCCTCGTCATTATCTTCGTTCTCCGCATCGGATTCATTGGCCACGCGACGCTCCTGTGCGGCATGCTGCGGATAACAGCCCACAATCTCGGGCTGATCGACGAGAAACAGAAAGAGCAGAAATCCCACAGCGCCAACTATAATGCCAGGCACCACAAACGAAAGAGCCCAATCGCTTTCCACATAGTGCGCCGCTATTAGAGTGCCCAGAATGTTGCCAATTGACGTATGACTATTCCAGATGCCAAATATTAGACCGCGCTTCTCCTTGCCAAACCACCGACCGACCAACGTGACGACGCCCGGCCAGCCTGTTGTCTGGAATATGCCGGCAAAGACTTGCACCAATATGAAATACCAGAGGCTGTGTATATTGGAGGTGCGGGCCAGGCCAAATAGATAGGTAAACACGCCCGTCATTATCATGCCAAGCGAGAGGAAATAGCGCAGCGAGACGCGCTCTGCTATAAATCCAGATATAAACATGGCGATCGCATAGGAGAAGAGAAACGCCGAGTCCAGCATGCCGAACAGCGTCTTTGAATCGGGGCCATCTATAATAACAAATTATCTTTTGTTAGTCCATACAAACCAACAAAATCAACTTACCAAACGGCGCATAACCGCAATCGCCGGCTTTGTGCTGTATTCCAAGCGTATTTGAGCAATTGCCATGCAGCACGGATTTGACCACAGAGATTGGTTTGCGCGACATGTGATAGCAGGCGTAGGCGAGGAATGTCAGCAGAAATATCGACATTTTGAAGCTACAAATGAAGGTGAATGCATTATTTATTTATTTAATGCCAGTTGACACAAAAGAAAATACAGAAAGGAGAAAATAGATTAAATTATATTAAAAATCAAATATAATATTCAATTTCAATTTAAAAAATATTAAATATTTATATAAATGGATTTCCTAAAATAAAGTACTAACAATTACGTAAAAATGGCAAATACTATTTTTTCTAATTTTGATTAAAATTTAGAAATAAAAGTTTATCTATCAGCGAGCTCTATTTTGCCATACAAAAATTAAACAATTATTGTTATTATCAGGCGTGTGAAACTGAGAACAAATGCCGAAACGGACGATATTTGTTATAAACGGAAACAGACCAGTTTTGCGTAAATTGGAGCAAACCTAATGTTATATCTAAGATACTGCTATTTTTGCTGCTTAAAAGGAGGGAGATAGAGAGATAATGTTCTTACCACAGCTCCTTGCGTGCATGGAAACGAGGACATTGTCGCGAGAGGCTCTGCAAGACACGTATGCCAATGGGTATGTCGTTGTAATTGTTACTCATTTTGCGCGTTCTCGACGCTGGCGGTCTCATCTACTGGCACAGGCACGTTAATAACTGTAAATCAGCGTTCCGCTCGTATAGCTACCTATTCAATAATTCCGATGTTGCGCTGGAAAAAAAGATCACGAACCGAACCGAAAGCAGGTGACGAATGATACGTGTACATCAACAGGTAGCGATGACTGTATTGCTGATGCGGCAAAGACGGAAGATACTTGCTGCAGTATTTGGCTATCTTCTATTTCGCCTTTATCTCTCTTATTTTAGCGGACACATATGCAAGTTTTTACACATACACGCACACACATATATATATATACACACTCTATACACAAACAAACATCTGTTGTCACTCGAGTTTCACAGCAAGTCAAAATGCCCAAAATAACTGAATCATCACCGGCGGCGATATTCGATATCGCAAATTGTTATATACAATTCAGAGAATTCGCAAACTGCAAAGTTGCTATTTGTTTTATGATAGTAAAGCCTTTGTTTATTGTTAGAGCGACGTTTGCCTGCTGCGGTTAGTCTTTTTGCATATTATGTGGGCAAAGTTTCAGAGTCTCTGGCGCAACGCTTGCAAACTGACTTTTTGAATCAATTACTACTTTATTATTTACCGTACCGTTAAGCGAAAATTAAGTAAATAAACAAAAGATCGTAACACACTTATAGCTGAATCGAATCGTTCGTAATTTGTTGAACCGAACGACTAACAATACTGAGTGAACGAACAGCGGAGTCGCCAGTTGAGTGTGCTGTTAAGCTCAAAATGGCATGGTTCATACCAGTTCCGCTCAGCTGTTAGCATCGATAACGATAGCTAACCGTTCTTTTGCGACATAGCTATCGGTGAGGAGTGAATTCTATATTTACAGTTTTATTATTAAATTCATTCCCCAGGATTTTGGCGGAAAGAACTTTTTACGTTTACATAAAGTATTAGCTATGCCAGAAATAACATAAATTTAAATCTTAGTTTAAGGGGTAACAGACTAATAAAAAGATAACGGCTTTTGTGCTTCTGTTAATATATTAATCGATAATCGACTGCAATTTACGAGGGAGTCAGGTATATTAGTAATATTTCCCGCACGCGCTTAAATTACAAATTCAAACGGGCCTCTTAACAATATATTTAGTAAATTTGTTGTATTGATTTATTGCATTATAAGTACCTGTACCTGATAATTTGTTTAATTTGACAGTTTGGTACACTAGTTCCCACTAGTGGATGGGATCATGCGATAATTACGAGGCGGACACACAACCGGTAGAAGAAAAACGAATAACTATAAATATTAGTCAGCTGAGTTTGCTGTGGCACTAATTTAAATTGATAATATACGATTGTAGTTCACATGACTCGGCTTCCCTAGCCTCAACAACCATTGAAAATACTCTGCTTTTTCAACTGTACGAAAACACTAAGCACATGCTAATTCCAGAAAAAATTGCAATAGTTTTTACGTGTGAAAAACAATATGAGCAATTAGAACGCAACAAGTTGCTAATTGAAGCGTACTGCATCTCTGCAAAGCAATTTCCCCATTGTATAAAAACAATGTGGCCGGCCTCTAGAGTCACACTTATCATTTTGCAGTTCAGCAGCTAACATATATTATAAAGACAAGCTATTGTCAAATAAAAAACACAAAAACACAATGCAGTTAAATAAGGTGAGTAATTAAATAAGAATTACGTAAACTCTAATAGCATTTTAATTTTGTTTACAGCAAATTTGGCAATTACTTGCGTGCATTTTTGCTTTAAAATTGATTTGCGCCTATCCCCACCCAAGTTCGGAGAAGCATAATCGAAGACTGAATGCAGAGACTGCCCTGAATATAGAGTATCCATTGTCGGAACAGCAGCAGTTTGAGAATCTGTATAGACTGGAGCGCACATTGGGCAGATTGCGACGTGCTGTGGAGCAGTTGGAGTATGACGAGCCAGCTGATGATTTGGAGTTAGCGGAAATTCATTTGTTTCGGCCACTTTTTCGCTATCGCGCTGAAGTTTCCAGACAGGTGAAGAATCAACAGCGGCGTCAGTTTTAGTTTACTTTTGTTTAGTTTCCTGAACTCATCAGTTACTACTTCACTTCACTTTTCATACCAAAAAACCAGAATGTAAACGCCATTTGATTTGATTATTCAACATTTAAATATGTAGTTTATTAATGTTTTTTATACATATTTCATGGTAGAACTGTATTTTTTTTATTATTTATTTATTTTTTTTTGAAAATATCCACATGTGATTAAGCTTATTTACACACACATACATACATAGATTCAATTCTAAATGGGTAGTTTTTAATATACATACATATTACTGATTGTGCTCTTATCCACATTGTGCTTATCGCTGTGGATGGCACTCAAATTCCTTACATTGCAATGGATTTCAATATTGAATTATATGGTATATACAAAAAACGGAAGACACAAAGAATTTAAACACACACAACTCTCAATCAAATTGTAAGGAAACTATTTTTATAGAATACGATGTAAGCTATATTTCTGACAATTCATAAATATAGTTAAGTTTCTAACTAACATGATTTATCATATCTTAAGTCGCAAATTCCGTATGAAATCTCTCACGGTTTTTTTTTTGTTCAGAGTTTACACTTTTTTTTTTTGAGCTATACATATAAATCTTATAAAAAAAATCTTTTATTTTCTGTTTTATTCATACATATAAGGAGCAACTTGCGTATTTTGTAAATAGTTTAATCTCTGCTAGACAGTTTATGCTAGTTAATTTTTGCTCAAGGCTTTGAAAAGTTTGTAGCCAAATTAAATATGTATTTTTGTTTTTTGTTTTTGTTATTTTAGTATAGTTTTGTTGCATTTGCTTGGATCCCTTAAATATTGTTTTTGTGTTCTTTTTTTTCATTAAATTTGATTTAATTTTTGATTATCAGGCTTTTATAATGCAAATTGTTGGACATTGCTGCTTGCACAAACAGACGATTAGCGATCGATCGATTTAGAATAGGTTATCGAAACACCGAAACCTGTTTACGTTTTAAGGTTATATTTTAATTTGTTGGTTCTGTTTTGCGGCTCTAGAAAATATTCACATACTATTTTGATCATCGAGTTACAAATACAATTACAATTAAATATACTTTATTTTTTTATGCATAGATTACTTACATACACTCGTATAATTTTAAGCATTTTTGTTAATGTTTATTTGAATTTTGGTGTTTTACTTATTTGCCGTTGAGCTTTTGAGCTTGCTTATACAGTTCACCTTTAGAGCACCTGCAGATTCTCACAGTGCTTGAACTTAGAGTCCTCCTTTCCCAGTATCCATGTGAGCATCTGTCGCGCCTTCATGCTGGCCAGCATTACGCTCCTACTCTTGTACCAATGCGCCGGCGAGCTGCCGTCCCTGGGACCCTGAAATTGATTGCATATTTTAAAAGATGCCTTCTCAATGTGCAGCAAGGATATGGCTCTTTATATACATTTATAATAAACAGACATTGTGGCTCGTTAAACGACTTGAGTTTTCCCCAATGTCGATGGGGCGGCAGATGGTGGGGGGTTGGGGTTGTTGGGTGTGTTGGGTTAGTATACACCATGTAAAAATAGCAACAATATGGACAGAGAATAACAAATAATAGAAAATAGCAACAAACAAACGCATGTGATAAACTGTGAATAAATTTTTGTACGCTTGACACATTTCCGCTTTTGGCAATCCTATAAATTGGGTACACTATGTGGAATATGCATTTCTGCGTGCCTTGGCAACAGATCAAAGAAGTTTCAAGACTTGGTAAACAAATGGGCATAACTAAAGTAGTTGGTTCAAAATTCAAGATTTATTTATTTTTTTCAGAGCCGATTTTAATTTCATAATAAGCACAGGAAGTTTTGTTTTACTTTTTCTAATTTAATTTATTGTTGTTAAGTTATTATAGATTAAAAAATTTCGGACTGTTGTCTAAAAATAAAAACCTGAATAATTTTAGAATCCGGTTGGTATATTAATTAAAGTTTTTTTTATTTTTAGACAATGTACATTTTGTATGATTTCAGCATCTACAATAGGAAACATTGAAAATGATTTTACCAGGAAATCGGAAAGTTTTAGATGATTAAATGGATTTTCTTAAATCAGCATGCAAGTAAGGGTACATCGAATATAACCAGAGGGTAGAAACAGGGTATACAAAGGAGTATAACTTTTTTGATTTGTAGCTTTGAGACTGTATTACTTACCGCTACCGCATCGTCGGCCTTAAGATCAGTCAATGTCAGACATTTATCAGTTTCTACAGTCTCTACGTGCTTGTCTTTGCTATCTTTAAATTTAGATTTGTCTTTCGACTTTTTCGGATTCAGCTGCGAAAGCGATTACATACAAAAAATGGTACATATATAAATGAAAAATAGTATGAAAAGCGCTCACAGACAGAGACAGCGAGAGAGTGAGAGAGAGAGAAAGAGAGAGATAGAGAGACAGAGATGGCAAACAAGTGTATGATGTCATTGAAGAATGAAGAAGGTTAATCCCATCGAACAACCAACATCAACTAACTGGAAGTGGACGCTCGTTACATCTATGCACATTTGTGGTCTACCATCTAGTCTTAAAGAAACACACACTCAATTAAAGCATCCAACCCACCTGCAATAGATTGTGATCCTTCTTCAGGCGTATCTGGGTCAAAGTCCCGGCGAGCAGTTCATCACAGTTATGGTTAATGCCCACGGATACCTCAATGAACTTGGCCCCAAAGGTGCACGCCACGCACTTGCCATCTGCAATTGGATTTCAACATTATGGTCAGAAGTCACGCAATGCAATTTTTTGGTGAATTTTTTTATATATTTTTTTTTTGTTATTACCCTGCGCTGAGACAGCGCGTGATCTGGCCAAATCAATTTTGTTGGCCACTAGAATGGTGGGGCGATGGCGCAGTAGGTCCATGTCCTGTAAGCGCGATAAGATTTGTTTGGCTCGCGTAAATGACTCCTTGTCTATGCAGGAATAGACGACCAGAAATGCATCCGCCTGTTCCAGTTCCTCCTGTTAATAAATACATTGAATACAAGTTTCACATCGATTCAATAACTTTGCAAACTCTTAAATGGCTTAAATGGCTTAAATGCTATTAATTAAAAGTTGTCCAACAGCACGCAATACCAATAAGTGCCACCAGTCACAGCGCCTCTCGTGCTTATTGCTTTCCTTTTCTTAATGTTCGTAAAAATGAAAATGATTGCTACATTGGCCAAATAACGATGCAACAAAGTTGCATCCGTATTGCTTCCCGTGACCCTTATACTGATTCCGTATCAAACAAGTTGCCTTGCTGCGTTTAGCGCAACTTTTAACGTTACTCCAACATCTGTTCATTTTCGATTTTTATGGTGTCAAAATTAACTACTTCTATGTACATTTGACAGCTTCTTGTGGCTCTTGAGTGCAATAAAAAGTCAAGTTGGGAAAACCAAGTACTTGACTTTAACTACAGCGTTTGTCTGTGCTGCATTTGAAAACTGAACTACGGAAAACATTCTTGCTATAATCGAATCTTTAAGGATTTCAATACTTATACCTAGCGATAGATACAAAGAGTTCACCGCAAAAGTGCGTAATTAGTACAATGCGATAGCTCAATATATGCTAACGTTAGTTAGTTTATAACAATATAAATAAAAATGTCATGGTTTATCCGATAACTTATCGATACCGCACATATTCTATCTAACTACAACTTCTACAACAGGGAAACTTTAGCTAAACTATCACAAGATAATAAAAAATGCAACTGCATTCCGACAACTTAGCGAGTACTACACACATTCCAATTAACATGTCCAATTTAGCTGCATGGCTCATGGCAGATTTCGATAATTTATCGATAACTGTTCACATTACAAATAGCATGTCCAATGTAGCTTCATTGCACATACATTGTCGTGACAGACGCTGATTTAATGCCGGCTTAAAGGCAGTTCAACAACTTGTATATGCTTTGAGGCGCTCAGACAGGCGTTGCATGTGGGTGTGTCGGAAGTGACTCTGCATTTTTCAGTGTTGGCCACGTTATTATTATTTTTTACTCTGTTGGCTGAAGGCAACCATAAAGCAACGCCAGCCACATCCGGCATTTTGGCAAGAATTTACGATTGCCCCAGCACATTATGCCTGCGAGTGTATCTAACACTCTGTACGAGTGTGTGCGTGTGTGTGTGTATGTGTGTGTGTGTGCGATTGTGTGTATCAAAGGTGTTTATGATTGACGGTCACGCTCGTGTGCATTCACCTTAAAAGTTTAGCCAACAATTTGCACTGGTTATTATTTATTCTTTCAACTTTCAACTTGTGGTTGAGCGTGACACTTTTGTACGACTTGCGTCGCTGCGCTTTCTTTGTGTCCCGAATGTATAAATTGCTGCCATTTCCGTTTGTTTGTCAAGGCTGCAATCTCTCCCTACCACCCACTCTTCCATCCCTAGTCAGTCGTCCCCGCCTTAATCGTCGCCATTATTGTTTGCGCCAACATCTCGCGTCGTCCTACAAATCCGTTCTCCTTTACGCCCAGCTGCCTTAGGGTACATTTTTACTGCCGTCCTTGAGAGACCCACCCCCTGCTTCCATTTAGTAAACA
Organism: Drosophila basisetae; assembly: GCA_035041595.1. Taxonomy (NCBI): domain Eukaryota; kingdom Metazoa; phylum Arthropoda; class Insecta; order Diptera; family Drosophilidae; genus Drosophila; species Drosophila basisetae. Next base: position 16,345,104 of record JAWNLB010000144.1, on the reverse strand, counting down.
AATACAGTGTCATAGTTTGCCCGGTGCCCCTTTAGACAGCTTGCTGGTCATTTGGCAGTTGGCCAGCAATTTGGCATTTCGATTGCATGTTTATCGTCGCTATGCTTGTTCGCATTGTAGTTATTGCAAAAATTGCTTAGCGTCTGTTAGTTTTCTAATTTTTTTTCTTTCTGTTTATGTTTTTTTTTTAATAACCGCACACCCGCTAAAGGCCCGCCTGAGAAACTTTTCTATGTATTTCATAATTGCATATTGCTGTCCATTGCACAAGTCATAAAAACTTTGAGTGATCTGGTCAGTTTACAAGACTTGACTTCCTTTCGGTTACATAATTTCAACATCTTCTATTTCTAACTACAAAATAATTTCATAAATATAATTTGCTTATTTAGTATAGAAGTAATATGCACACTTTTAATGCAGTCTGTTGTATTTTTGGTTGCAATAATCAAGTTGCAATTTTGTTCATAGTAAAAAGTCATCCGGCTACAGCAGATTTCCTAAGAGAAAAACTAAAAACCTCTTATTCTCAGTAGTTGCTTCAACTGTGTTTCAAACTTTTAAGTTCTGTTAAAATGACCTAATAGAAAAAACCACAAGATAGAATTATTATTTTAGGCAAGCCGAAGATTAAATACCCTTGTTCTGCTGATAAATTTGGAAAATGTTATTAAATGGTGTCCATTTTATATACATTCAATTTTTAAGTGTCCTGCTTCACGTCTTGCTGCGAATTCAACATTTATTTTGTCTTGTTAAAAACTATTAAAAAATATTTCGAGCTTCGAGCAGAAAATTAGATGCCAGCAGATTAATTCTGATCTAAAATCTTTTTCTTTGTATGCCTATAATGATTTCTACAATATTCTTTTTAGTTGGTTATCTCTTCTTCACTTTTCAATAAAAAAAAAACTAAACTGCTTCACTATCTCTCTAATGAATGCATATTTCTTCGTACACTTATAATGCTTCCCACTATATTTTGTAAGTTTTCCTTTCTATTTTGCGTTTTTCAATGGAAAGTCTTTTGCAGATTATTTGTTTTTAAAGTGGTCAACTTGTCTCACACCTTCAGTTCATATTCCACAACAGCTTGGTGCAGGTATATTGTAGTGAGTTATTATATAAACTTATTGTTATACGTTGTGTCTACTTGGCTTTTGCGTGCAGATGACAAGTTTACCCAGAATACCTGAAGATAGCATAACGAAGCCACCAGCAGCCAGCAGCCAGCAGCCACGGCAGGGAGAAACTCCCTCTCGTAATTAACGGCACTTAAGTATGCAGGCAACGTAGCAGGGAGTTGAATGCCACAGCATCCAAACTTAAAGCGGCAACCTTTACTACGTTATTCCCACTCTTTGTGCAACTTTGGTGTGCAGTGTTTTGGTAATGTTCTTAGTCATTGTTGGTAGCGGCCCTTAAAATTTTGACTAATTCAGAAATTCTCTCTTGTGAAGCCAACATTTCGTGGCCTAATTAGTGGCCAAAACTTTGTATTACTGTTGTCGCACTCATTCATTCCCAACTTCCTCCTTTGCATACTGTAAGTTGCACTCAGTTTGCATTTGCCATTTATTCAGTTTGCCCGATCAAAATGGCAATGGCTTTTGGTCAAGTTAAAGCGTTGTGGCCCTGTGGCAAATCTCATCATTTGTCTTGTTAGTGGTGGGCATTTGTGTGGACAGCCTCCAAGTTGATATTGAAATATTCAACAACAATTACGCACAAGGAAGCAAATAAATATGCTGTTTACTTGCTGCCGTACAGACAACAATTACTAATGCTATGTGTACACTGAGAAAACCCAGCGAGTATTTGGTATTTGGATTTGAAAAATCGTTCATAGTTTGTGGGGGTGCCTAATCTTGATGAAGACATTGTTAAAGGCTAAAATGTTCTTGAATATAGTATTTTCTCAGAGTATACACATTATCTGGCTGTGCGCTTGTGCTGCGTTGACAAATGGGCCATTTGTGCTTTTTACCTTGCTGTCCGGATTGCCAGTCAGAAACTTTAGCTCCGACTCGGTGCCGTTCAAAATAATTGAAACATTCTGCTCTGCCTCGTCGCACTCTGTTGCGGGATGAAGAGTCAGGTGATTACTCTATTTAAGTATATCGGAGAGAGCACTTACCTGGCCCGTCATACGCATTGATGCAATCGGAGGTGCGAAACTGCGAGACTAGCGCCTGTTTGCCCACACCCTGGGAGCCGAGCATCTCCACGCGATAGAATTCCACCGGCTGATGATTGTCCGGGGCGGAGCTCTCGGTGAAGCCATTGGTGCTGCCGCCGCCATTGTAGTTGCTGCCCAGGCCCAAACTGCTGCCCCCGCCCCCGCCACCGCCACCATTTAATGCGGCCATCGCATTGCGCGGATGCATTGGACTGACCGGTGCAAGGCTGCTGCTGCGCGAGCGACGCCTGCGAAACGAGTCGCCGCGATTGATGATGCCTGCAAAACAGAGAGGGTGTTAACCATCAGTTGCATGCTCCAAATCAGGCATTGCAACAATGATGAAAGTGACTATGTTGCAGTCAAACCTAATCAATTGCATAATGCTCTTTTCACTGTCTAATACACATTGGCATTAAGGAGCAAACTGTCTATTTGATGAAGAGAAAACTCTTCAACTGTTACCTGTTACAAAACTAAAATCATTTTCTGGTTCTAAGGCAAAGGAAAAGAAAAACCTTTATTGACCCTTGACCTTCAAAATAATTTAATACATATGCCAGAACATGTAGTTTACCAGCTTTAGCTTCATCGTATATATATGCATATTAATTTTCGGAATCAGTGTATACAAATTTAAAATGTAATGCGGAATATGTGTTTTAGGCAGAGATGGGTTAGCGCAATCATTCACCATGTGCTGCTCATACGCCATGTTGCGCACGGCGAAAATTGCTGTTAGCAGCCGTAGGCAGCAAAATGCAGCTCACAAACAAAAGCTACAAAACAATGCTTAATCTGTCTTTTGTGTAAAATTCACCCTCCACACCTCTTATCGCTCTGTCTGCGGCTGTAATATAGCAAACACGCCGCCCATTTTACAATCCGTCGTTTTGTATCTTTTTGTGGTCTAGTTGAAATGGTTTTTGTGCAGCTGCCAACAACGGCAGACAGGAAGATTGGTTTGACGCTTTAAATTTAAAAATTCATTAGCTGAAATTTATTTTAAACCTCATCTGTGCGTTTTGCCCCATACATATTGAGGTAGGCATCCGAAATACAAATGTTCTATCTCAATTGCTTTGGTGCAAGACAAATTAAATGTCAAATACTATGTTAGAAATGCTCTATAAATATATAACACGTCAATTATTTTAGGACTTAAAAGAACATTTGTTCAGCAACGTAAATTTATATAATTTGATCAAATTTATTTAATACGATATATATCAAATGCAACAAAATAAATAACAAAACCATTAAATGTAGTTATCGAAAAATGCATTGAATTGCATTGCAATTGAAACTAAGCCAGAGAGTTAACCTAAAAACGCAAGAAGAAAAATTTGGCAGATGTCCGATTTGAATGTTTACATGATTTTTATTTTGTGTACATTTAATAGTCATAAATAAATTAATAGCCTGGTTTATTGCATTTTTGGTCGATGTTTGGCGTTATTTTTGAATTCGCTGCGGTCATTAATTGTGTAATTTGAATTAATTGCAAAAATTGCTATAAACATCTACAAGTGCAGAGGAAGCGCCAAATAGCGAAGGAGGTGTTCAGTGTACGGCAATCGGAATTGGAAAGCAATAAAAATGCCTGGCTGGGTGGCATTTAAAAGAAATTCACAATTGCGAGCTGCAATAATTCAAATTTCAATTTTCTTCAATTGTGTGTGCTGCATGGAAACAAAAGGTGAAAACTGCCAGCAATATAATTTAAATTTGAAGCAATGTTTTTCTTTCTTTGTTGTATTGTTTTATTTTGTTTTGCTTCATTACAATAAATATTTGCACAAATGCCGAATGTTTAATTTTAGCTCCGTTTGGCACAGGCAATCAGCAAGTGTTGTTTCTGCCTGATATGATCCAAGTTTATGGGCAAATTTATGTTTAGCATTTAGCTAAATGATCTTCGAAATATAGTTAAAAATACGTGAGTTCTGTTTAACTAATAACGAAGCAGTCTAAACAAAAAACATTTACAGAATTCATTGCTTTCGTTTTATTGGCTTTTCTTTTAACTTATCTCCTTGAACACAAAATTTGTTTTACACGCTTCTTTGCTTTTTGATGTCTAATTGAATTTATATTTCTTGATTTTCTCGGATCGTCAAATTCACCTTGTTTTTCGAATTTTTTAATAATGAATAACTGATTAAGAAAATAAATTTCTGCTTTTATTTGCCGATTGATTTAAAGGTGGCCGAGTGTTACACGAGATCTTGCACATGTTTTTTTGTTCAAGTATTTTTGGATTTGAAGTGGCTGAGAATGCTTCAACTATGTACCATTTTTATACTTTGTAACTATTCGCTAAACTTAAAGGAGAACAAATGAGTAATTTTGTACAGTATATATGGATACATGGATAATATTTAAGGTGAACAATTATGCAACATATTTCATATTTTTAACTATTATGTGAAGATACAAAACAAAGAAAAAAAGATTAAGAGCGTGTAGTTTTTGAAATTAAATTTTTTGATAAAATTTATATAAATCGAATTAGATTGGAAAAGAAAATATCTTCTACTGTCTACAGCTGAACATGTGCAAAATAAAAACCTGTCTATTTTCATTATTGGTTTTATAAATAGGATTTGCTGAGATAAAGCCAATTGAGTTGTGCCAGCTGCAAGGCCAGCAACTGATCTAACTCACATCCGACTTTTTGAATATACATTCAGCCACACACCCCCAAACCACCACCACCACCACATCCACACACTCATACCCCACACAGCCTCAACCAGGCATCCAAACACACAGACACACCCTCTTTATTGTCCATAGTCAACGGAGAACGGATTGTGCGTGGACATTACTCGGTTATAATTCAATTTAACCAGGCACACTCTTGCATCCAGTTTATATTCCATTTCAATCAAATACACACACACACACAAGCACACACACACACCCAGGAACGCATTGTGACGGCTTTTGGCCAGCTTTTCATTTCACTTTTCATTGGCTGACGCTGATGACTAACATACGTCGGCGTTTCAATTAATCACTTTGGCTGTCAAATTTTCTGCCCCTTTTCGCACACTTTAACATTTGATTGAAATATTCTTAGCTCTTTTCCCTTGTTTTTCATTTTTTACCATCAATTTTTCAATTTTTGTTTAAATTCAAACTGTGAACATAATTGATGGGATTTGGCTTGCGTTACGCTTCTGACGACTCGTGCCTGAATCGACTGCGTATTAAGTTTAATTAAATTTGTGCACATGACGCACCCAATATAACCGCAAGGATTTCACACGAATATATATATATATATATATACACATCTAGATGGAGAGATAACCACTTGCACATGCACACATTTACTTGTATTTGAAAGCAATCTAGTTGAGTAAACGCTAGAATTTCATTGAATTTTAATATGAAGCTCGTTTCATATACCATTTGAATCAGGTCCCCGCAAGTCTGCACTTCGCTGTGCCTTGCTAGGCTGGCTTGGTTGACAATTTAACGTACTCAACTCAAATTGTGTGAGCATGTAAAGAGCATACTACAGACACAGCCAGTTACAAAGTATCAAGTTGAGTCTGCTAACGTAAATTGAATACCCTTTCAAATAATTTGCCATAAGATGAAAATATAATAAAATTGATCTTAGGATGCATAAAGTTGGAGTTGTTCGAATATTACAGTCGGAACTATTATTTAGCGGATGCGGAAGACGCAGAAACATAACTGAAAAAAATATATACTCTGAAAAAAAATATATATTTGAATAATAACTAATTTGTTCAATGATCGCTTAAGGTAAACTTCAAATAATTTATTTTATAAAATAAGAAATTATTTTTAATAACCAATAAATGGTTTTGAAGTGTTTTTCAAGTAGTTTAATTCGATGGGATATTTTAAATCTTTTAAAGAGTATTTTTGAACTTCCATCTCTAATTAAGGAAATAAAATAGAGATTATATTACAAGCTGTTACAATATCTCTCACCTAACAGGCAACATCAGCTATAATTTAAATATGAAATCACTGAGTACTTTCTAAATTGACACACTTAAGCTGCCTGCTGCTTGGTAAATTAATAATGCCCGTTGTTAGGGAAAACAAATAACTTGGTGTCAAGTCTAGTAATATGTGTGTGTGTGCGTGCAAGTGTGCTGCTGGTTGAGCTTAAACACGTACTTAAAGCCTACATGCATTTATGCATGTAAAGATACATCCACACACACACACACACACACACAACTCACACAGACTCAGACAATGGCATGCTGAAGTTTTCGTTTGGGTTTAGGTTTCGTTTGTGCCACGTTGCGTATGTGTAACAATAACGTGACACAAATATATAAATGGCATTTAGTTGGAGCTGCTATATAAAATGTTGTATGCCTATCTTAAGTGGCACTCAAAAGGACACTGATATCCTTTTACGCAAGGAGCAGCAACCTTTTAAGGTTTCAATAAGTTCTCCAGACATTGGCAAAAGAATAATTTCATGCCAAATGAACTGATACAGCTGCTCGACTCCTTCAGAATCCTTCTGTGGCGACACAGACACACATTGTAAAAGCTAATCCCTGACATCTTGTCCTGTCGACTCTTCGGTTAGTTTTCAATTTAAAAATTAATAAATGCGGCTAAGAAGCCTTTTGTACTTGTTATTTATGCCATACTGCGTCTCTTTTCCTTTCTTTCTCTCCCACTCTCTTTTTGTGTTACGTGTGTTTTTCCGGCTTTGTCACTTACCTCCTTTGGATGCACTAAATGTGCGCAGGCGATCCACATCCTCGTCGTCATCGTTCACTCTCAGGTGATGCATGTTCATTGTGGGCACGTCCAGAAAGGCGTTCGATTTTCTATGCCCTGCAAAATCGTGAAATTAAATTAATGTCTCTCAATTCAATTGCATTACAATCAACGATTGCGAAGCAGTTTTTTTTTTATATCATTACTGAGTGGAATATAACCGTTTTTTACAAAATGTGGACTACAAAACAGGGGGAAAAAGTTTGAAAAACCCTGTTGGAAATTAAAAGCTGAGTCAGCATCTTGTAAATATAATGCTAAATTCGAATGAAATTCAATGTTGATTAAAGTTTTTTATGCCGGCATTAGTTGGAAATGGTGATGTATTATACACAAATGATCCATTAATGTGATTAATGCGATTATTTTCGGATAGGATAAGCAAACTTCTGAGCATACAGCTTTGAAAAATGTGGAATTAATACATCTATTCATATCCTCAAAGCTAGGTGCGATACGAAAGAATGACAAAAGTACACATAAATTCAATTAAATCGCTTCAAGACCTGATTAAATGCTCTTTCAATTAGTTAATATAGGTGGTTGATTGCCATGTGTGATTCCATATTCTATATATAATGTGATGATTGGCCTAATGACCAATTTAATTATTAGTTTGTCTGCTAGGGTATTTATTATTCGGGAATTCAATAAAGTTAACAGCTCTTTCTGGTTATTCACTGCCCATAATTGTTAAGTTTTTTTCTTCTTTCTTTCTCTGTATTTTACCCCTTTTGTAGGCGGTTTTTGTTTTTGTTGTTTGCTGCCTGGCACAGATTTACACAAAATGTGGGTGCGCCTACGGCGAGTGGATGGAAGGGGGTGTACATACTATAAGTACATTTTGTGCTTTATTCGGATTTCTGTGCGCATCGGAAGTGGGTCAATGGGTAATTTCAACGTTTTACCGAAGTGAAAGCCTTAATTAAATCAACTTTGTACCAAAATCTATTATCGCTGCTATAGATGTATAAGACAATAATGGAACAGAGAACCTCTTAAAGTGACTACAATGCTTTAAATGATTGATCTTTATAAATAGTATGTCATCACTAAGGCATTTGACTGTTATAATAATTATAGTCAACTTTTAATTGGGCTGCCTGCTGCTCAATTGAACAAATATTTTAAGCTGTCATTAACTTTGGCTAATTTGTTGGTGCCACAGTATTTGATTGTCGCGTGCCTCATTAAAAAGAGCTTACACACACACAGTCAGACCGCACACACTCACATACATACATACCGTGTGGCTGCGGCCGGCGTTGGGAGAGCTTACGTCGCTGCGGTGGCGTCTCCGTTTCACTGAGACGCGGCTCGCTGGTGCAATAGGAGCGTGTGTCCTGCAGCGGTTGCTGCTGCTGCTGCTGCGCCTGGGTGCGTCGTCTTACCTGTAAAAAGATAGAGCAGTGAAATGGACGCTTAAGGACAAGTAACAATTGCTCAGCTTAATGCCAAGTTGTGTATACTTAATCTGGGCTTTAAGCCATCACCGGTGGCACCATCAATCACCTGCAAGCTGGGGGACACAGATACAAGGAGCATGGCTATTGGGGCTATAAGGTTATCTGTCTTTGATTTATGCGCTGATGCAGCAAAGAACTCAAATTGCAAAATGTCAAAGCCACAAATCAAATGGTATTTGTATCCCTCAGCATCGATGGACTTGGCACAGAATTGAGGCGACGTTTCAGGCTGATTAGCACGAAAACAGTCGCACATTGGGTGTAAAATGTCAAGGCTAACTACTAAGAGTACTCGAATAAAGAGTGCACAATGAGATACCCTATAAGTAGGCCTAATACACACACACACATGTTGCATACTCAAACATACTCAAGTTGGTGCCCCAAGCTCTTCTTATCAATAAGTCATGAGTAGGAAACAGAGCTGGAAATATGTATATCAAATATGGCTACTTTATTCAACCGAGTAAATTATTCACAAATGACGTAAGTTTGTTCTGCAATTGATATTTGTAAATACACATTTCATTTACATTTCAGCGTCGAGGAATATGTATAAGCTCAGAAAAAATATTTGCAAAAAGTAAATACCTTAAAACACTAATTTTTACATGTCTACTAATAATATAAGCACCAAAGCAATTTACGTTATTACACTTCTGTGTAGATATAAAATGAAATACATTTGAAATGATTTATACTTACTCCAAGTTTCAAAAAATGATACCCTTGAGTTCAGAAAGACACAACCTGAATAATAAGGTGAGTTACCCTTGAAAGCATTTCGGCTTTCTACAATTCAGAGTGATTCTTTTTTTTGAGTGTATGAAGCAGTTGGAAGTGTATTTATTTATTGATACATTTTTTAACATTTATTCAAAACTGATGTAAGCTGGTTCTGCAAGTGATATTCGTATGTAAATATACATTCAAAATGTCAGCTCGGTAGACAAGTATATAAATATATTTGTATTTGGCTTCGAAGATGTCTCCATCTGCTCGGTAAATACACTTTAACATGTAATACTGATGGTAACAAAAACGCACCACTTAAATCAGCAAAGTGTGTTTTGTTTTCTGTTTTCTTTGTATGTCACTCAATTGGCAATCAGTGTTGCGATTGTTTTAAATGCACGCCTCGATTCAAGTAAATCCTTTCAGTAGCCATGGTTGACAACGCAATGAAATCATATTTAAGCAGCGGCTGTCTTGCTCTTGGCACCTGTTCCGCTTCATCTAGCCTCGCTGGCTAAACCTCAAGCGACGTGTGAATGCCGAGCTGAGAATTTTGTTAGCAGCTTCCTGGCACTTGTAGACGAGCTCACTTTGTGGCTTTCACACGAGATGAGCTGGCCGGAAGCGTTGCTTACGTGCTGCCATCAGTCGTCAAGTGTCTGACGGAATTGGGCCACGCTGAGAGTCGTCCAAGTGGATGGCTGGGTGAGTGAGTGAGTGGACGTTGATGGCGGTGGCGTCGGCATTAGCCAAGTTCTGTCTGTTTATTTAGTGGCCCACTGTCCAGAGCCCAACACCTTTTTTTATGAGCCCTTAGCAGGCAGCTCAACAGCAGCTCAGCGGCAACAGCTCGCGTGACCCGTAATTGCTGTTCTCGTGCCATATTTGCGTGGCTTCCTTTTTGGACTTAATCAAATATTGTTGCACATACATACGTACGTAGAATATATATAGAGTACTTTTTTCCTCGGTGTCATCACCGGATGCAGCATGTCTTCACTTAGTTGAACTTTCTGGCACAAAATTAATTACATCCGGCTTTTGTGCGTTTGATCCGGGCCAACTTTCGTCGTCGTCGTCGTCGTTGTCGTCGTCTTAGCCAGGCCGTGTCCTCTTTGCTTGTCTTCAATTTGTATCTGCTTAATTCCCAATTAGTCCTTGGGGCATTGGGCCCAGTCTTTGCCGGCCCCCCACACACACACATAGTGTGTCTAGCTGTTAATTTATTTCATTTGTGGTTCATATGTCCACATGAGTGTATAAATATTGAGACACTAAAAAGTTGATTCCTATGCACAAATCACTGTTAAGCTGACTAATTCAATTCCAAGTCCACCACATGAAACCAAATTAATGAATTTATAATCACAATACAGGTTATTGTTATTTACCTGAGATAGCGATACTAATCTCTTCACCGACAGTAATTATTATTAATATGAACACCTTTCAAGTATTAGAAATGCATTTAATATGAGTTTTTAAATCACCAATTTCCATTGGATAAAATTTCGTATTTCTGATTTTTCCCCCTTTTCATTTCGAGGTATGCAAATAAAATTTGTGGTTGGCATTGCTACTGAAATGTGTTTTCTTTGCTGGAATTGCTTCAGTTTGCATCTTGTTATTATTTGCTTTTGTAGTTCAACGTCTATGCCAATCTGCGAGTGCGTCGTCTTTTAAATTATCACCACCCTGTCTCAACAACCCCTTCCCCCACTGCACCTTCGTCTCTTGTCCCACATTTTCATCTCATGTTCGTCTGAGGACACATTCCACAATCTCACAAAACTTTTGCTGTGAACTTATTAAAATATCGTGTGAGCTGAAAGTTAGACTCAAGCAAGAAACAAAAACTCATTACATTCCATTTGCGAGCTGATACTCTTCTCTATGGTGATGAGTGCCACGCCCACCAGCCAGTGCCACCCAAGTGCGGCATGTGTGCTTTACAGTAAAGCGCAAACTTCTTTGTTTGCTACATAGTTGAAAATGTCGCCACTTGCAGAGCATCGTTGACATTCTTAGCTGTAACTCTGCTGCACATTGCGCTGGTGTTGCTTTGATAGCGATGCGGGGACGCGAAAAAATATCTATTAGCATTTACAAATTGCATTTACAGCTTTGGGAATGAAGTTTCTAATCGCTCTAAGGACTTGTCTTAGTCTCTTAAGGAAAAGCGTTTCTAACTTTAAATTTACAAATTATTTCCAAAAAGCAAAGATAATTTTTGAGCTGTTTCTAAAGGAGTTTGAGTCTTAGTGAGTCAACACGCATACGCCATGTGGGACGCGTTCTTTGACACGTGATGTTGCCCTTGCGCGGCATCGCATCAAAAATTGAATTTACCCCAGCACATAATTCAATTCGCAGACACACATACACACAGACAGGCACAGACAGGAGCTCAATCAAAATGCAGATGGAGCTGATAACGGAGTCATTGTGGGGTCGCAGAGACGCAGCTTAAATGGCACAAAAGTGTCCCCATTTGGGGACATGCAAAGATCTTAAATGGCACGTGGCATGCTTTACTAGATTGTCAGCACTGTCGCCTTTAGCTGTGGCACGATTTGATTCCATATCGGTTTTTGTTATGATGTGAAACTCAATGTCTGCTGTCTCCTGTCTGATATCTGCCGCAGGCAAACTGTCAAACTGTTGTCCTGCCAATTGGCCATATACACACACCAACACACACACACACACACACACACTATCAGGAGCACATAGACGACACACATCCCTCGGGCGTTGTTCCGATTTCATTATCAAGCGGCAACAAAAATAAAGTCTCCGTGGAGATTTGCGTCCAAATCGATTAATATTGTGAAATGATTTCAATACAAATCTCCAACCCAATAATTTTGGTTTAAACTACTTTTCATTAATATGTATATTTGTGCATATCCCTCGAGAGGAAAATTTTGTATTAAATGTTGGTATATATATATATATATTTATATACATACTGACTGACAGATTAAAATTTGCAAAATAAGAGAAAACGTATGGTTCTAAAATGACTTTAGTGAAACCTGTATTCGATATTATAATCATACATTGCTGGCTGTGGCTGAAGGAGTGAGCTGTTTATTGAAAAGCGTATTTAAATGCTTTATAACTTAGTCACTAAATTCCAGTCATAGCAAGGGATTAAGTGTCATTTAATTAGCACCATCTCAAATATAAAGCGGCTTATAATTTGTTCTTAAACAAGTAGCTTCTGTTTGACTTGAACAATCATTGATCAAGCTAGAACTGTTAGACAGATGTGCTCTGCAAAAAAAAAAAAATACTATATATATAAAGAAATATAATATTTGTTGACTCTTATATTTTGTATATTTAAATGAAAATTCTAGACTGTGAAATGATCGAACCGCGGCTGACAACTTATTTGATGAATCCCAGCATTTATTCAATACATGAGAAGAATGCATTGGCTCCGGTGCTGAGCATGATCCAATGGAAGCATGAGGGTATTGAGGTAACTGTGCTGAAGGAGCTGCTGCAGCTGGACGAGGCATACAGGACCTACTACAGAGAGTGGCTCAAGGAGCTTGGACTGCAGCGCATCGCTGCCGAGACGCTCTATCCACTGAATCAAGAGCTTCTCTTACGATCAGACTCTCACTGCCGGAGGCCGGCAGCAATCAACGCTGAAGGCGATGATGCTATGATCAAAAAATATCAGTTGCACTATCAGATCATACTCGGCTCCAATCAATCCATGAATCTTGGCATTAAAAAAATGCGCTCAAATCTCATTGCCTTTCGGCGTGCGTTCAACAAGTTGGATTTGAATGATGAAACGCCCTTCATATTAGGCGATGCATTCCACAAGCCAATCAAGTTCTTCATTGGTCTGGTCAAGGAGCTATTCAACTATTTCTATAGTCACTTTCTGAAACTGGACTGCGGTGCAAATATGCTCGATCCAGCGGATATCAATGCGCTCGAGAGCTATCAGGAATTGTTGACGCCGTCCGAGGAGTTCGAGGAGTATCTGTTGCACAATCTTGGCTATTGCCACTGCCTTCGCACCCCGCAACCCTGCCCCGAGAGGCCAAAAGTTACGCCCATGCCTGGGGAAAATAAGGAAAATAAACGACGGGCACAGCTGAGTCGATGTAATCGGCGTGTCATAAAGATGTCGATGTTAAGGGAAGAGTCGTACAGTGAGATAGATCACAACCATTCCACATATGTCAATGCTTCAGATTTGGAGAATGAGTTGCGCATGAATCAGCTGAGTTCGCGAATTGCCCTTCTTCGCGATGGCGCCTACAGCAGGCAGGCGGGACGTGAGCGTGGACTCGTCCATCAAATGATCTATGCACTAAGTCCCTCACTGGTTGCGTCAACTTACTGACGATCCAGCTATATATATAGATAAAGTAACTCTTTAGTTTCAAGTGTGGTGCCTCGGCAACCAATAAATTTCCGCTGACAGTCGCTAAATACTGTGTGTCGAGCAATTCATAAATGGCAAACTACAAATTATCGCACATGTGTTGGTATTCACGAGAAGACATTTCGAAGAAATTTGCATTTAAATGTAAACGACGAGCTTGCCACTTTCTTGTGGCACGCAAGAGGCATTTGGTGTTTAACAATTCAACTCTGAACTAACTACTGAATGGTTGCAACATTTGAACTGCCACAGGCAGTAAATCCGATTAGCAGCCAAGCAACACGAATGGGTCCAATGAACTAGCAGCTGCCACAGCAATAAAGCCAACAGCTAAAAGGTTTGGTGGGGAGTAGTTTTTGCTCTGGAGTTTCTCAATTTTCACTTTGGCCCACTCGTGCTGTGCAGTTATTTATAAAGCAATTGCGGCAAATTGCAAAAGCAACAACTTGGCAACACAGTCAGGACAAACTGGAAATAATCGCACGATAAAGTAGCTAAAATATGCTTTGTCAAGTACTACAAAATGTGACAGACGACAATGACGATATTTTAGGCAGTATATTATTATTTCGGCATTAGTTTCTTAGTGTGGTAAATAGCTATATTAGAAATGTTTTTGGAATATATGTGGCAAGCCAGTAAAATATTTAATGAGCTAAACTAAATTCATTAACAAATTCCATTAGTCATATTTCCAGAATGAATAAATTCCCAATTATATTCTATACTATCTGATAGATAGAGAAATAGAATTTCTTTAAGTCTTAAATCGCTTGCACAAATTAGTGTAAGTTACTTTCAAAATTGTAGTTTAACAATATAATTATTTTATTAAGCATAATATTGACTTTATTATGAATTAAGTACAGAGATGAAGGCCCTATTAGTCATATCATTCCCAACTAGCTCTGAAGTTTTAAGCTCTGTAAATAAATAAATCAATAACAAAAGGTTTTCACCACCAGTTTTCCACACTTATGCAAAGAATTTTTCAAAAATTCCGTATCTCTCTCATAACATAAAGTTGCTGTATAAAAATAAATAAGCTCTTAGTTCGTTCAGAAAAATATTCATTCAAATATGATCATCATAAAAACTAGCCATTTTCATAGTTCCTAAAATCTGCTGTGTTAGTCTATTGTCTGCCTCAGAGGTCGAGTAGCTCGGTGGAGTCACTCACCAAATTAAACCATATGAATTTATAAACACCCTAAAATGTTTGCATATTTGAAATCTTAAAATGCTAATTCATAATAATAAACATACAGCAAAATAGCTAATATAGTTATTCTGTATGACGCATATGAGAACAGCATACAAATTTGGCATATTTTTCAAACTTTAGGCTTTTAGCAAAATGCCTACGAATCATGAGGTGAGCTATCCTTCAGGTTGATTATTTGCCTGACTGTACTTAAAAAAGGTTTTCACCCGTTTTCCAGCTCACGCAGCTTTCCCCGCTCTTCATGTTTACGGATTATTAAGTATGCTTAAAATATATTGAGATATTTGTGTTTATTATTAGCATTTTGATCAGCCTTACGTAGTACTTACGTAATCTGCTCATCTGTTTCGTTTACGATGTAATTTCAAAATTATATTTAAATATGTGTTTTACTACGTAAGTTAAATATCGCTAATGATTTATGGACTCACAAAAACAACACTAAATTCTAGCTACAAAATGTGCGCAAAAACTGAATTGAGCAGGCAAGCATTTCATTCGATAAGCAGCCAACTAATTAATAATTAAAACAGTGTGTCCCAAAAGTTATGTTCTACTCACCGATCTGGCGCCCGATGTGATGCGTGCACTTTGGGAGCGTGTGGCTGGGCGGCGACGTCTGTAGCCGGGTGTGCCGCCCTCGGGCGTGGCACTGCCCGAGGGCATGTTGTGGATGACTGTCTCGATGCTTGCCCCAGTGGCACAAATCGAGGCGCTGCGCGTCTTTTTTTGCATACGATGATGCATGGGCGAAATGTCGTCCACCATTTTGTTTGCAGAGTTTTTCCTGGTTTTGGTTTCGCTCGACTTGTCTGTGGCTTTATAGCTGTGCTTGATGTTGGCTGTTTTGTACTCGTGCTTCGATTTCTAAGTAAATGACTGCAAAATGCTATTTGTGTGCTGTTGGTGGTTTATTGTGGTGGTGGTGATGCTGCTGCTGTGGTTGCACTTTTGAGTGCATAACTGAGTTTGCGGTGCTCTGCAAATAAATACAAGATAAGCGAAATATAAAGCAAATGAAAAACACTTAAAATTGCCAAATTGAAATAAAAAATACAAATTTCTTAAATATTTGTAGGTATTTATAAAATGTTTTCTCGGCCAGGTTTTAAAAATAAACAGCGCTACTGAAAGCAATGCTGAATAATGCGAAAATTCAAATTCGTCGGTGACTTAAAAACTAAATCTAAATGTATAACAACATGCAACATAATTTGCTGTGTGATTTTTCATTTCACTTTTCGGCATTAAACGTAGAATAGAATCGCGTCTCTTATGTTTTACCACTCAGTCCCCTTTTCATTTCCCTTCGACCACTCGCATTTTATTTTTAACCGGCTTCGCTTTTCACGAGTCTCCCAAAACTGGGTCAAAGTCCGAGCAACGCACGGCATCGAATAGTAGCCACAAAAATGGCGTGTAAATTCACGCATCCAGAAGGGGCAGGTTGAGGGGACTGAGACAGGTAATGCGTTGCGGGGTGTTGGGCGCCATGGGCGGTGAAAGTGGCTGCGATACTATTTAATTTACCATTTTGTGCTGGCAACGAAACTGGTAAATCAATAAATTATGTTTAACATACTCGTAATTGCGAAATTTATTGCAAAAATTCTACATGCAATGCTGAGTTTTAATTACCTAATAAAATTAAATTACTCAGCTCTAAATATTTAAGTATTTATCTCTATTATTATTAGATAAAATTATTCAGTTTATAAATCACATGAGCAATAATACTATCTGCATATGATAAAAATAGTTGGTTATTATTAAATTATACAGCGTTTGATTTCAACTCATAATATCAACTGTTTTTGCTACTTTATTGTCTATCGGCATCTTTATTCAGATACATGTGATGCTATCCATTCTAAGAACTGCTTATATCAGAACAGCTTCGTATTATATCTCAACAAATTCTAAATTTATGCGTTATTTTAGCACACAATTAAAACTTTAGAAGTTGAAATTTCCCAAAAGAATTTCTGGTGAATGAAATTCTTTGTGCTGTTCGCTTATGAGTTTTCTTTACCAATACCAAAAATGTTCTTGTTTCATGAAACATTTCTTGTATTTCTTGTGATTATCATAACAATATCGCAACTCCAATTATTCACGGACTTTAACTTTGTTCAGCGTAACTTGAATTGCGTCACCAACTCTTTCGCCTCCCTAATCGAATAAGAGTGCCGCTGTCTGAACTCTTGAGAACTCAATACACACCGTCTGATGTGTGTGTGTGTGTGTATTATGTGGTTCGTTGTGAGAGAGCTTAAGTGTGTCCGTTTGTTTAATCACGTATATTTTCTGCTTTTCTTTTTTTTTCTATTTCTAAAAATACATTTTTCTTTGGATATGTTTTGCTTTCTTTTGCCATGTGTTATTTTATTCTTGCATCATGCATAAAGCGTGGCCGACAAACGGAACTTTCTTGTTTCTCTAAACATTTCACAATTAACGTTGTCAGTTAGCGAGACGCAGAGGTTGCGCGTGCTAATCTAGAATGCCTCAAGTGGCAGCCAGTGTTGCAACTGAAACAATGAAAAATTAATGACGACAGCGAACGATGGAGCATGACGAGGGACAGAGTTCTTTGAAGTTCATTACGGCAAACTCAACCTGGTCCTGGGAGAGTCGTGTAGTTTAATTGACACTAATTGACATTGGCAAGCGAATGTAAACAAAATCGAAATTTCTAAGGCATCTTCAAGCCAATTGCTTAGTATCTAAACAACGTAAAAACAAACTTGAATTTACGAGCCCACACACACACACACACACACACACACACACACTAGCTGGAGCTATGGTAATAATGGTGATGGCTTGCGATGATTGCCATAGAGTCTTGAGCATTAGGAGAATCAAAACATATTTGTAATCTATTTAGGCTCCTGCCACACTACTTGGACGTGCATCATCACCTGCCGACAGTGTGTCCATGTCTGCTCGCTTCCTGCTCCTCCTCTCTCCCCCCTTTTCCCACTGACCTGCTTTTTACTCCTGCATAATCGAATTACGCTTCAAACTCGTTTAGCCCCTCAGACTCAAAATTCCACGAGCCCCGTGCCTGTTAGTTGTTGTCAGTTTCCTGCCCCTCTCCCTGAGTGCAATTCGGAGCGTGCCCCAACAGCTGCAAGATGCTGTGCCCTGAATCTGCCCAAGTTATGAATAGCTCCTCTTCGAAGGCATGCAGATATTTAAGGTACAGTTAGTCCTTACAACAGTAACATCTTAATCTTGCTGGCTAATTCCAAGGCATGGTTGGACTTTGCTAAAAAGAAAAAAAATTTGTTTGGAATGCTCTCGCTTATTTAGAGTTGATTAAGTCTTGCACATTTATATACTAAAGCAAAAATATATGCTTAACAAATTTATGCAATATTTTAATCTCTTAATCAATTTAAGTCCTGTAGCCATCGAGCTCAAGGATGTTTTTAAATTCGTACGTATGTGAACTTCTGCATAAATATTTTTTTCCTTAGAACAACAAGAATCCTTGAAAATGATACCTGCATATATTAAGTTAAGTTTTAAGCCCAACATTCTGTGAAACTGACCTAACTTATGCAAAAAAAAAGAAGTCTTTTACATAATAAATTCTTACATATTGTGCACAGGTCGCCTTAAGGTGCTGAGCCACTTCTCAAGGAGTTCAAAGTCAAGCAGCTTGTTGTTTAACTTTTGCTGTAATTTCTTTCTTTTCTGTTTCCTGCGCCGTTTTATAGCAATTAACTTTTTTTCAATGATTAAAACGTAAATAATTAGGAAAACGCGTTATTTGCGTTGACTTTCTTACATCTGGCAGCACTTGCGGGGGAGACAAGTCGCCCTTTAAAGCTGCTTAACGTTAGCAGCAGCTCACGAGATACACGCACACACACACACATACATATATATAGGCACAATATGCAAACACACACGCATAAACTCACACCTATATATCCATACACCAAGCACAAGTGGGTAAATAATGCAAAAAAGTTTATGCGCGGCGCACGCTGCGTATGCTTTATAAAATACAAAAGAAAACCCTTTAAGCTCGGCCCCGAAAAACTTGGGCCTGACGATAAGCAGACAAAAAGGGTCTTATTCTCCTCAGGCATTGTCATCTTGTGACTTTACGCTTGATTTGCCATGTTGCGAAAATTCAGCGATGCATTGCAAGCAACAGCAGCCAGAAAGAAAGAAACTGCGAATGCCGAAGTTCATTTACTCTTTTGCTGCAATTTAAATTAAAATAATGCCAATGAAAATATTTTAAGAGTAAATAAAAATGAATCACTCGTTTGATTAGACGAGATTTATAGTTAAATAAAAAAATAAGAATTGCTTGCACTCAGAAAGAAAATCTAAAAATTCACAATAATATTCCGAAAGTATATTTCTAAAATGTTCATTTCTTAATTTCATGGACATTTCGACTAGAAAATGGATTTTATATTTATACTTCTATACTTTTACTTACGCCATTCTAATTTTAAGATTTTTTTCGTGTATTTGGAAATTATTTATACAAATAAGAAAAACATTATTTTCTAAATTTCAGGTAAATTTATTTCTGGATGTGGACAGCTTCATATCGCGTAAGACCAAAGAGTTAATGTAAATAGCTTTACAACGAAATACTAATAATAGATAGTCAAACTTTTCTACATCGATTTGACTACTGATGACGATCAAGAATATATGTATCTTATGGATGCAGTGATCACCCTACTTTGGCTGCCTTACACATTGCACTACAAAGTTCTAATGTGCTTTTGCAAGAGTATAATAAGGGATACAATAACCCTCAGTTTCTGACCCACTCAGTCGTGCATGAAACTGTTGCAGATGAACTCGCCAGCGGCAGCTGGCTTGTTTGCATTCAAACCATGCCACAGGCCTAACAACAATAAAAATAACAGAAAGAAAGACGGGATATTTCTGACATACCGAAAATTACATACCCTTGCAGAATGAAGTTCAGTTGCAGAATGAGAACTTCTCCGAACGATTGTTTTAATGGTAGTCATATGATATTGAAGTCAATGATTGTTAAGCCAATGAGCCAATGATTTACTTAAATTAAATGTTCGATATTAACCTAGAGGTTCAGAGACTTCTCTTCCACTATTTATCTCACTATCATTTCCTTTTCTCCAATCCATGTAATAAATTTTGGACTATATATTTAATACCCCCAGATTTATTATATCCCTTATTTTATTATTATTCTTCCATTTTAAAATTGAGTTGAATTATTAACTTTTAATTTTACTTCATATAAATTGTAACTTTAATTTTAATTGTAACCTTTTTATTTTTTAATTTGTGGACTGTATTTTGGTCAATACCCCCTGCAAGGGTATCAAAACGGTCAGCAGCTGAGCTGACGATGCCTCTAATTGACCGACAATGGCTGCTGCAAGGCATTGACTCGACTTGATTGGCCCCGGGAGAGGGGGGAGGGGAGAGTAAGGAGTGGAAGGCACATGTGTGTCGGCCTTGATGGAGATTTTTAGCTTGTCTTTCAATACAGTCTCATGTGGACTTATTTCGGTCGCTTTATGGCGCCACATGGTGCATTGGGCTCTTTTATTTCTGTTTTTTTTTTTGCGGTTTGCGATTATTATGAAACTTTCGGGACACATTTATCACAGACAAAAATCGACAACGACCAACAGCAAATTGTGTGGCGGTCTATTAACATAAATTGAATGCCAACTCCAATATTTGGCCACATATTGGTTAATCAGCCCACCTATCGGATGGAAGAAGCAGCAGCAGCTCATTGAAGCGGCAGCTGCCACAACAGCCATACTCACACAGACACATTCACACAAATAGACCACATTCACATCGTTGCACATCGTTGACAGCTGTGCCCGATTCCAGGCAACTTAAGTTATCAGCAATACACACACACACACTCAGAAACATACTCTCACAAACTGTGTGGGAGGCCACTTTTTTATCATTGTTACTGCCGCAGATAAAGCTGACAAAAGCCGATAAGTGTCGCCCGATATCGAGTGGTCTTCCCCTGCCAACTGGCTTGGCCAGCAGAGCATTGCCGTTTGTCGACCGAGCTCGGCGAGCAGAGCTTGTGACACCTGTCCATCTGTCCACCTGTTGTCCTGTTTTTAAACGAATGTCAAAACCATGACCTTATACGGCAATCTGCAGCAGAGCGCGATTTACGTCATTTTATATGCTAATCTTGAGCTGTGATGAGAAGCAAGGAAAAGAATTATATATGCAGTATTAATCTTGAAGACAAGCAATCCCTAAAACTGGATGTTAAAAAGCTGCCACACTTTTCGCATCAAGGGCAATTCGTCATTCATATTATTGAGAAAGTGTATTTTAAGAAAATGGAAGGCTGCGACTTTCTTAAAACCAGACTATATATTTTCTTAATGGTTGATTTTTGTGAAATTTGAAAAATACATATGAAAGTATGTCTTGCTTTTCAGATATGTTGGCAAATTTGGAAAACTTGAGATAGGGCTGCGTACTTGAGTTCTACGGCATCACAATTTTCAAATCATAATATGGGGATTATATAACTATTAAAATAAGTCGCAGAACAAGTTTTTAAAGGCAATTTTAATCAAGCTTTGATAGAGCTGTTAAATGTTTAATACATATGAAACAAAGTCACACCGAACAGTGTCTGATTAAGTTTAGCGCTATTCGGCAGCCTTTAAATTCAGGGACAATAAGAAAGTTGAACACAAAAAGTTTTGTTTCGAGTTCCATCAACTTAAAGTTCATGTTATTTTCTCAATATTCTTGCATTATCATGTTAACAATATATTACATTTTCTTAGCCAAGAGAACAGTTTTGTGTTTGTTGTTGTTTCTCAGTTTGCTTTTGTTGTTGTGGATGAGATGCGTGTGTGCTTCGCACATGTCTGTTCATGTTATGTTCAATGTTCTTGCTGCCACTACTGTTGCTATTGTTGCTGCTGCTGTTGAAGGGCGTTTGTCGTTTGTTTTCATGGCCACACACACGCACACACACGCACCTGGACTCATACACCTGTTGCATGCTGACGATAAAATTAATTCCAATGGCTAGCGAAAAGGGGGTCAACTGAGACACAGGCATTGTCACAAAGGTCAGAACGCTACTTTGTTGCTTTTTCCGCCACTCATTGCTGCCCCCTCTACCCTCTCCAGCCTACGGGATTGTGTCTATTGTTGTGCTTTTGTTCTTGTCTTGTTTTTCTTTCTTTCTCTATGATATTCTTCCTTTAACATGCTTATCATCATTAACATTATCATTATCATAGCGACTGTTCGTTAGCGGTTTGGTTAGAGCATCTGTGGCAGCAAAAAAACAATTTTTTATTACACATACGCAGCGTAGACAGACATAAGTTATTTGTGGGGCTATTTGTTGTTCGCTGTCGCTGCGGCTGCGGCTGCTCCTCTTCTTTATTTGCTCTTCGTATTCTTTTGGTTTTCTGTTTGCTTTTTTCCTTTTCTTTTATTTATTTTTTTTTTGTTGTCATCAGTAATAATATTATCATGTTTTTGTTTAGGACGCGAAAACAAATTTTGATGCCTGTATAAATTTTCGTGCATTTAGTTTTGACAAGCAGCGCGGCGTTTGACAATTTTAATTGCAAACGAAAATATTTAGAAATTCATATACTCAAAAATATACATAAGCTAATAAAAAACACACTTTGCAAGCCGAAGCCAATGGCACGCGGCATTTGCTCATATCTGCTTCATATTATATATACTTATAAATATATTTAAGATTTGTTGATCGCTTTTGTGAAATAGTCACATTTATTTTTTTTTTATATGCTAAGCATTAGAAATGGTGTAGAATCCATGTTCACATTTGTCTCATAAGATATGTGGGTGCAGAGGTGATTCGCTTTGAAATAGAAGCCAAGAGGGCAAAATATTACTTAGCAGGAATTATTTACACTGCTTGGTGTGCTTTTCCTTCATAGGACATAAATTCCTCTTTTCTATTAGGTGGTCTTAACTTTTCTATTCCTAGTCGACTTACTACAAACATTGTCTACTCCGTGGCAAACAACCCCCATAAATTAGCTTAGCCTATTGCCTTCACGCACAACTGATGAAGCTTTCGACAATCCTGCTCGACTATTCTGTAAATGCCTCATTTGACATATTCTCAGTGGAGCTCTGTCTTCTTTCAACCAAATTTTCGAAACTAGCTTGTCTCAATGTGTGCTTAACTGTGTTAAAGTTATATTACTCTACAAGTTCAGAGATTTGCTGAGACCTTTTACAATTTGTGGACTGTGTTTACATATTAAATAAATAAAATTAAAAGAAACCTGCATTTTACGCAATTTATTGTGCTCATTATTATTTATGCTTGCGATGAATCTTGTTGCTTAATGTTGTCATGGAATATTTAAGGCTGCTCCAACGCACAAAAATGTATGATTTCAAGTCAGGGAATATGATTATCCTGATGAGCATAAAATATATATATTTATATTCTTCTGTCTAAGCATATTATTAATATGCTAAAAATAGAAGAAGAAAATTTATATTTATGCTTCATTAAGCATTTTCGTTTGTCAATTAACAAGGTGTCTGCCGAAAGGAATCTCATTTGCCTTCATTAAACCAATATCCCCTCATAAAAACCAAAAACCTATCTCAAGTTGCAGCTTTATTCCGCTCGTAAATGCTAAATAAATCGATGAGGCTACAGGAGCCAAGCGAATGCCTCGCTAAAAGTTATTTTTGTCAAAGATTTTCCAAAACGATGCACAAATCGAACAAGGCAACAGCAAAACAGCAAAACAGCAACAACAACAACAGCGGGGCTCAAATTGGCGTCTGCTTAGTTTAAACTTAACGTCTTTTATGTTGATTATGACACATGTGGGTGGGTGTCTGTCTCTCTCCCCATCTGTCTCTCTCTCTCCCTCTCCCTCACACACTTTCTATCTCTCTCGGCTTCGTGTGTCCTGTTTGCTTGCTGTGCATATTCTGAGCAGCATACTTTAAGGCGCACACAAACCGTCGACGGCTCTTGTTTTATTTTCAATTTGGCCAACTCAATGCCAGCGGGCCCAGATGTTTACACAAAAATTCACTTCATTTAGTTTTCTGACAGTTTCCCCTCGCGCCTCGTCTACGTCTGCTTCTTCCTCTCCCTCTCCGTCTCCCTCAACGCCTCCTTGTAGGTTGGGCTGCTACCTACAGTCCCTCATCGCAAATATCCTTTGTGAAATCTGTGTTAATGTGCGTATGTCATAATTAACTTGAGCACAAAATAAATTGGAAAATTGTTGCCATTTTTTTTCGCGGTACACTCATTGCCCTCCAATTGTGTGTGTGTGTGTGTGACGGTGTGAGGGCGTGTCTGTACTTGACAGGTTGTTTAGACGAGTGTGTGTTTATCTGTCTTCTTATGCCGGAGCATTCCTTAGCGCTGTGGAGCATATGCTGAGAGTCTTTTGCTGCGTTTGATTTCACACACTTCTCGGCGCACTTTTGTGTACAGAAAACTCGGCTTTTGTTTGTTTGTTTTGCTTTATGCGCTCCTTAGAAACCTACTGTTACTTTTTCCATACAGAATTGATCAAATTCTTTGAATTTGCTTGAATAGAGTTCAATTTATTTTTGATGTTGGAATTTTTGTTCCAATCATATTAGTTAAGCTTAGTGAATTTAAGGCCTTAGTGCTTATAGAAACTGAGCTGGTAGAATAACCTTTTGAAGCGATTATTATAAACTCAAGTTTTGCTTGGAAATTATATAGTTTTGGTATACTGCATTAGCCCATGTCTATTTTATAAGTGCTCAATTAATATTTCCAATATTATAATTATATTAATGAATAAAACGCTTTGTCTAAATATATTTATACAAATATATTTAAACAAAAAATACATATAAATATGGGTCGAAATTGGCTATTAATAAAAAGCTAAGGTCCCCTTCTCATACGATTTTTATATATTCATGTTTACTATTCAATTTATATAACTTTGATGTATTTTATTACTGCATGTGTATTTTTTTAAGAGTTCAAGTCATACTCTAAAGTTTTAATTAATATTTTAAAATGTTAATTAGAGAACTTTCTACATAAATGTCTGCATATTATTAGTCAAAATTCGTGTTAAGCTGTAGTTGTCTGCTTAATGGTTCCATCCACAAAAATTGAATTTATAAATTTAAGAAAAATAGTTAGTTTCTCTATTCGCATATAATAAAATTGTTTTAGTATATGTTTGGCATATTTGTATCTGTACTCCTTTATTAAATTTAAATCATATTCATTTTAGACTTTTCTGATGCCCTTTTCTAATTGTGTTCTGGTTTTAGTTCACATTCTCGAATTCCTAAATATTTTTCTTGATTTGCATTCACATTTAATATTATACAATGAGAAATATTGCAGACAACTGTCTGAGATTGATGATCAAAAAGAGGAGCAAGGATTTGTTTTCCAAATTGCATTTGTGGCTCCCTCGGCGTGGAAAGCCGGACGCCTAAGTGGTTTATCGATTAAATGGATAAGCCCTTGTCACTTTGCGTATAATATTTCATTTTGCATACTATTTGTTTTCCCTTCTGTTTTTTATGGTTAACTTCTAAGCCACGCGGGAACTGGCAACGCTTTCCATTTATGCATCTGCTGCCAACTTCTGACTTAGCCGCAAAACTAATGGAAAATTGGAAAACGAGCGAGAAATAAAGGCGTCTATTGGGCGCCCAAGAAAAAAATACTTTAAGCAAATGGAAAACAAAATTAAACACAAAATGGCAACCGGCCAGAAAGTGTAGTTTATTGTTGGACATATGTATAAGGTATGTGTCTGAACTTTTGATTTTTTGCTCTTAGTTTTTTTTGCGTTATTTGTGCCAATTTAATCGGAATTGCTTTTGCGGGAGACTGCACGAATTTGTAGGATTTTTGTGAGTGTGTGCGAGCCTGTGTGTGTGTGTGTGTGTGTGTGTGTGTGTTTGGCAACGGTTCTTGCATTTTTGCTATGCGGCCCTTTACAGGGATGCGAATAGTAGTATTCCTAGTATCCTGGCCTCCTGATGTTCTCCGCCGCCAACGTTTGTCCAAACATTTAGTTTTTTTTTGGGGCTGTGCAACTGAAATTGTTGTCTATGCCACAGTCACGTACCACGTTGATACTTGAATCACACACACACACACACACACACACACACACATACACACATGCAGGCACACACACTTTGACAAACTCATACAGGCACCGCAACATAGCTCAAAGTGAAGCTGCGGAACTTGTCATACACAAAATGTAAAGCACGCCCAGGCTAGCAAAGCTCTCGAGATGGTCCAACAACAGTAGGGGAAGATGGGGAAGGGGGGATTATGGACGACGGGACGGCAGTGTCAACTACAAAGGCAACAACAACACGACATGTAATGCTGCTGCAGTTTTAAATTAACGACCAATAGATACCCTATGTTGCCTATCAGACATATCAGACTGCCAATCACTTGAAAACGGGTTTAGAATTCTTAAACGATTCATTTTATTATTTTCGTAAACGTTTTTATTATCGCACTTAAGAGATACAAGAGACACTAATTTATCGTTATCAATTTATATTCAAATGCGCTGCTTGTATGCTGAATGAAAACCTTTATCGCTTGTGGTAGTCTCTTCATTTTGAGTATAGAAACAAACACTATAAAAACAACTATTCATTTTAAATGCAAATAAAAATATTAAAATTAAATATGTGCTTATTTAACTCAACCGTATCCTTTTAATGGAACCAGAACCATATTGTGCTATAGGAAAACACACAATGCAGCAACAATTTAGCAACGATTAAAGACACATGCGACAATTGAACTGGGCAGCGGCAACAGATCTGAGACAGGCCAAATCTCTTTTAGGCAGCTATAATCAGAAACAAACGAATCAAATAATATCCAAGGAGACTCAGAATACTCATCGATCTGTTAACAGGATAGTGCAGACTAAGAAATCACCCAACTAAACTCGATATAATCAGTAGCGGAGTCCGACGACGAGGAGGAATTAGAAACAGTTTTCTAGGGAAAGTTCTTAAGTTGGGTAAATATTGCTCTCATTTTAAAGAAATATTCGTACAAGATTCAGGCTTGAAGGAGTAGCTATACGCTCAGAAGGGAACACAATAGAGCTAACTGAGTGAATCACAAAATAATAATAAAATTCAATTAATTATTTATGATTTTGATACAATAAATATACAGTTTTCAGAATCTCAAGATTATTTGCATGTCCACCTGTATATCATTGATTATATATTGATTTTGACTTTAGACGAGCTATTTATAAAAAAAAGAACCATTCAACAATTATTCATAACTTTCTTAAACTATTTCTGCTAATAGAAATAATTTATTTAAATAAGAAAGTATTTTTCTTTTTGTCAAAAACTTATCCCGGAACCTGCAAAAAACATATTTAAAATATAATAAGAACTCACAATAAACCATTTTCAGACATATATATATAGAAAAATATACACTGAAGAAATCTACAGAAGCTGCTATTTAGAAAGACGCAAACTACCGTTTTAGAAATATACTTTCTAAAAATAAGGTGATTTTTCTAAAATTAATATCTTTGTTGTTTTTTTTTTTTTGAGTGAATATTGACTTTATATATTTGTAAAAGTGTGCTACTCCCGCGTAATTTCGCAATACCCATTTTATTTTTGGAATGCGTATAGGGTATGGAGTAAACCACTGTTGGAGGCGGTATCTGCAGTTTGGCAACACTGTAACGAGAATCGACTACCAGGTAGGAGTTCCGACAGCTCCCGTAACACAGCCCAGCTCATCCGCATCCTCACCCCTCTCTCTCTCCCTCTCTCTCTCTCTCTCTTTACATATCTCTCTCATTTCGCTGGCTGTCAGTGGCAAGGCTTTTAGTTGCCCCAGGCAGTTGCGTTGTGTGCCTGTTTTGTATACCCCGTTTTGTGGCCAATGCAGGTTTTAATTGAATTTGGAATTTTGGGGCTGGCGCTGAAGCGAGCCTCAAAGCAAATGCATACAAATTTCATTATGGCTGACAATTATTTGTGGCTCAATTGGCGGCCAACAGCCCAAACGGAATTAGCTGGCAAATTTGATTTTGGCTCTAAAAGCCAAAGCTACTTGCCACAAAATCGACCACCGTAAAGTCAGTCATTCAGTCAGTCAGTTGTGCAGCACGCTTTGTTTAGTGTGTGGGCGTATGGGCGTAGGGGCGTTTGGGCGTGGTTGCGGTTGTTGTGGCCATGTCCGAGTCGCGTGACGATTACCATTTTAGTTTAATTGCCAACGAGTTCGCAAATGCGCCTCAAATGACGCAGTGCAGCAGTTCTTCTATTTGTCCGCAGTTGTTGTTAGGATTGGTAATTGTGGTGTCAACATGCGGAAATCAGAGTGGTTGATGGACTGACTTTGATTAAACTTTGTTTCTTCATTCACTTTTTGATATCGATTCAATCAGCTTGCATAGCTGCAATATTCGTTTGTTTAACATCATCTCTATTTGTTTGATATCGTTTCTCTTCTTGTTTTTAGAAACAATTTCTAGATATACGAGAAAAATATTCTTCAAATTGGAAAGTCTTTTTTCTATTTTTCACAAATAAATTTCTTAAAAACAGAATATATTTCTAAAAGTTTGCTGTTAAGCTAATCTTAGAACTCCATTTACACCTGTAAATTATTAAAAACTTTTTATAAATTTTATAAGAACATGCACTGAAATTTCGAAAGAAATATAAATGAAAATCTAACAGCTGCGAATTATGAAAGACGGCATAAATCAAAACAAACTTAGTTTTTGAAAGTCATTATTAGTTTGTGCTTGCAACTGGCTGCAGGCCACTAAACATCGATCAATAATGCATCTCATGGTTTCTTCAGTTCTCTGCGGAATATGGAGTTTTGCTCGCTTTAACATTATAAGTGTGCAGTGTTATTCAAATGGGGGCTCAAAATCTCATTTGGCTGTTTATACATCTGAGCGAAATTGTTATTGTTTAATTGTAAATAGCGAGACAGTGACAAAGGATGAAGAGAGAAGTGAAGTGAACTCAACAACCTCGCGCAGTTCTCGTAAAATGGTCTGGTGCCTTTGGCAAGATTTGAATTCAAGCCACTTTATAGCCAGAGATAACGTTGCTGTTTAAATATTGACATCGTTACGGGGGAAATTTGTCATTTAAGGCAGACAAAGTATGGGAACCAAAAAGCAAGAAGCCAAACGAATTGATTGCCGCAAACACGTCTGCAGGAAAGAAAGCGTACAAAAATCATAAAACAAAACAAAATAGCAGATAACATAACAGAGTTGATCTCTGCAGCTAACAGGATCGTGTTTACAGCATGGCTTAACAATAACAGTGAGAAAAAGGAAGAGTTAGAAGGAGATAACTGCTGTTAATTGACGGTTGCACAATTGTATTCCATAAACAAAAAATGTCAATAATGTGGCAAATAAACCGATGGTAAAATTAAAATGGCAGCAAAGTACATATCAACAGAACATAATTTATTGACTTTAAATAATAATTCTTTTAAGGTTAACATGTCATGACAGAATTTGCTGTTACTTTTTCGTTATGTGAAGTGACACGTATATTAAGCTGACTCCCCGACTGCTGTTAAGTAACATAACGAACCAATGTACAAATGTTAATAATACAATAAGTGTTAAATGAAAAGTTGCTGAAACTTGCAGAATTTATACTGTATATCAAAACATCATTTATTGAATTCTTTCAAAGCTAGCATGACAAATAGCAACAATAATGGTAGATATCATAATATAATTTATCATTTGAGAGAGAGAGAGAGAGAGTTAGGAGGAGCAAAGCTTACATTCACACCACTGTTAAGTGACATATTACACAATTGTAGTCCATAAAGCAGAAACGTTAATAAAGCAAAAAGTGTAAAATTAACAGTTAGCAGTTATAGCTTATTGAGTTTAAATTATATTTCTCTTAATGCAAAATCGTGTTCGTGATTAAATAGAGAGAGAGAGAGAGAGAGAGACTCAAGAGGAGCTAAACTTACATTCCGACTGCTGTTAACATAATACACAATTGTGTGCAATAAAATATAAATATAAATAATACAAATAGTGCAGTTAAAGTTCGCAATAATACTCTTATTCAATCGACATGAAAATCCACTTAAATTTATTATACCCAAATTTCTGGGCACATCGATGCCAGAGCAATGTTTGATTAGATCAGCCCACACCCAAAACGTTCTTGCTTTTTGAGCTTTAAGCATGTATTAAAATTGATTGCAATTGAGGCCGACTTTTTCCTCGTTTTTTCACTTGGTTCTCTCTCCAAGTTGGTGCCCGGAGCTGTCAAGTGGTTTATGGCACCCGAAGGAATGTGATACGCTTTACAACAGAAATAATCATTGCAAAATGTATTTATTTACTTGGCATTTGGTCGGGCGTAAAACAAACGACAGCGACTCAGTTGCTTTCAAACATTGCAATAAATTCGGCTGCCAATGTCCTGGAATATTTAATGCGCCCGTCTTTGGGCCCCAATTTTCCCAGTGGGCAAAAAAAAAACAAAAAAACGAAAGTAAAAAGCAAAAAATGGAAAAGGGGAATTGGGGCCAACGTTGCGTATGAGCTATTTTTTCAGTTCGTTCATTTTTTTTTTTTGTAGTGTTGCGCTTTACGATAAGTAATCGTTTTCGTCTTCGTATTCGTATTCAGACTTGATCGTCTGATTATCCCAAATCAGCAAATGAATTTACGCGGAAAAATGGGAAGGCGTGCAAAGCGTGCCACTGGGAAAAGCGTGTTAAAAAACGCAAACAAATCAAAGGGCTGCAGCCAAAAGAAACAATCGCATTTACAAAGTAAATAAACACAAAAAAATAAATCACAATGCTTACACCAATTCCTTATTTATTATTTTTTCTCTTTGGTGACATTTCCCAAAACTTATTGAACTAAGCAAAGAAAACCAACCTGTTTTTTAGCTTGCCGTTTTTGGCGGGTTTCAAGCAGCTGCCTCAGTTAATAAACGTTGCCGTTTGTTGGTCAATTTCCATAGGAAACAAAAGAACAACAATTACAAGAATAACAAAAAATAAATGGGAAGAAGTTAATGTCCCCGCGGGTCCGGGAAATTTCCTTTTGTATTTGGTCGATAATTTGTATTAACGCACACCAACACACACTCACACACACGCACACATATACACACACATACACACTAAAACACTTGTTTATTAATGCACTTGTTGTATTTTATTTATATTTAGCCAGATTTCAGCAGCTTGATTTTATTTTTATTTATTCTTTTTCGACACAAATTAACACAAATTAAGACACAATAAAATAGTTTTTGTGTTTATTAAATGAGGAGCATTTGATTTTTATCAGCAATGCATTTTTCATACATATTTTTAAATATTTGCGGCCGTCGCATTTGGCGCGAAAGGCCAATGTCCGTTTTTTTTTTTTTTTGCTGACCGTTCCGATTTCCGCGTTCGCGTCCGTTTCGTGCAAGCGCCGTCGAGTGTTTGACTCCATCTGACGACTGCGTGCGAGTCTCAGTCGCATTGCAACATGTTCGCTGCTCGATGACGACAACGAAAAGCTTCTTTCTGCTGTTGCCCAGCCAGCACGTCATCGTTAAAAGCTAAAGCTTTGCGCTCGTTTGTTTTTGCGTCTTGTTTGTCTTTGCACTTTGCCCTTTGTTTTCATTTTTTTCCTCCGTCGCTTGTCAGTGTGTTTGGCTTATTGCTGCTGCTGCTGCTGTTGCTGCTGCTTTTGCTAAGACTGCAGTTATTTCTATTGCTGCTCTGTTTGTTGTTGTAGTTGTTGCTGTTAGTCTTTTGTGTGATGTTGACGACAACAACGATTGCAACTGTTACAGCTGCTTGGGCCATTTGTATATTTGTTCGTCGAGCAGCTTTTGATTTTTATTTCATTTTCATTTTTCTTTTCGCTATTGGCCTGTTTATGTGCCAAAAACGCTGACAGCCATTTATTATTCATACACATTCACATACATAAATACATAAATACATATGTACTTTTGTTCGCATTCTTTTCACATTTATTAGTTGCTGCTCTTTGGCACTCTGGGATTAACCATTGCTCATTCATTTTCATTGGATTGATAGCTAAACATATGTGAGTCTTTTTTATAAATTTCGCAATACGTTGTAAATTTGAAGGTAAACATTTGCATCTATTTACTCATGCATTGTTTATAGCGTATTACTCATACGCCAGGTAATCACTGACCAAAATCTAAAAATCTACATTTGCTTCTGTTCTTTAGTCGTTGTTAACCATGCCTTTTAATTGTGGCCAAGCACGAATTCGCTAACGGTCATTTTCGTAATGCAGTTAATGACAGCTGAAATACACTTTTCACTCAGAAAAATATTCGATATGAAATTTAAGAGGAAAATCACTTTATATGCATGCAAGTTTTTTTTTTGTTTCTTGAAATATTTTCCTAATATCGAAATAGAGAATATCCTTAAAATTCGAAAAAAAATATTTTCAATTTTTGTTAGAAATATATTTCTTAATAATGGAAAATATTTTTCAAAATTTGAATCGCATAATTTGTTAGAAAATAACATTTTAAAAAACTATTGGAAATTACATATATTTTTATAAATTCTAGAAAAATGTACCCTGGAATTCAGAAGAAAAAATCACTGGAAAAGACACAGTTTTGCGTCTTAGAAATATACTTTGTGAATATAAAGAAAGTAACCCAAACATGGCGATTTTCTCAAATTCAGGGGGACTTTTTTCTGATTTTTTAAATTCAATATAAAAATTAATTAAATATAATAATTATAATCTTCTAGTCAAAAAACAAACAAAATCAAATCTCTTTATTACATAATAAATTAAACTGATGGCTGAATTATATTTACTTAATAAATTTCAGCGTTGTTTTGCAAAAACATTCTGTGTCGTGTCTTTAAATCTGCCAAAACCATTTAGCATGCTTCAAGGCCTTTGCGTATTTGAATTGTAAACATTAAAATAATAACATTTACTTTGCTTGAAATCTTGAGACAAAATCTGTGGTTTTTGTAGCCACAACAAATTGCAATTTAAATGGCCAAAAACTCATTTGCCAAATGCAACAGAAGCAGACGTTTGCACACTTGATTAATGATAACAAAGTGTTTGAGTTGCGTATACGCCACGTGGTGCGGCGAACAACAGCATGCATACAATATGCCAACTTGTATTATGATTGAGCATGCGATGTGGCGGATTGTGTGGCCTGTAAACAAACCAAAACTTGACAATAAGTCAAACGCTGTCAGAAGGTCGCCCGAGCTGCGATTGCCGTCCGTTCAGTGAAAGGGGGAGTGCCGTGAAGGGCTGTGGATGGAGGAACTGATGAAAGGGATGGCAAACGCACGTGTGGCAATGCCTGACGCATATCTTATCAAAATGTTTGCTATGCCAAGTAGTCCTAGGTGTGGTTGTGTGTGTGTTAAGTGTGTGGCACATTATCACAGGCCATGATTTATTTACAGGCCAAGCCAGGTGCTGGCTTTTGCCAGACAGGAGAGACCCTTATTGGACAGAGCTGTACCCTGTACGTAATACAAGCGAACAAATGAGGTATCTCGATACTGTTATGCAAGAGTCAGCAAGAGTTAAACACATCTTTACTATTAAATTATACATTTACTTAAATACAGATATCAAAATAACAGCATTGTTACTCTTCACTACATTTGGTCTCTAATATCATTCACAGCATTATATCTCAGTAACGATTAGTGCTGTTGGATCTCCAAAGAATGCTCCATTCCAGTTAATTTTTATTTTTTAGTTCTACTTGGACCAAAATAATAGTCGTCATTCCAGAATACACCAAGAAATGGTTACAGTGGATAATATTTACTGTTTGCCAACAATTTAAATACATTTTTGGTCGGTTCAAGTCTACTCTTATAAGTCACAATTTCGCTTCATTTAGCTTAAGCTAAATCATTTACTTTCAATTTAAGACATTTCTAATAATACTAACTATGACAAACTATTAGTATAATAATTTAAAATTATTAAAATTAAAATTATTATGACTATGAATCGGAACAGTATGAAACTCATTCAAAGGGTCTTAAATAAGTACTCAAGGGACTGACTGTAGGGTATTTGGCAAGTCGATCAGTCTGCGAGTGCATTGCCCGTATTTGTTTTGCTGTCATTGTTTTTCTTGTGGCTTGACAAGTTGGAAAAGCTGTCAATTGATTTACTTGACCCACATTGCAGACGTCTCAGATATCCGCTTACGGCTTTCAGCCGCGTTTCCTTCACTCTTTTCGGCTACTTCCGTTTTGGGACGTTGCCGAAAGCGATCAATATTTGGCAGTTATAAGCGAAAAATTAGCATGATTTTTGGGGCAGGTGAAGAGGCATATTTTTTGTGCTGACTTCTTGACCTTGTTTCGCCGTCTGTTCAATTGTGGCCAATGGCCACTTGATGGTATTCAATTTGCGCGCAAAATTAAATTTATGTTAATGTTGCATAAACTTTTTAATTAAGCGGTGGCAAGTTGCTGCTCTGCGCTGAACAGGTTGCCCAAAATCCGCAGTTATCTTTTAATCTATGCAAATGTAATACGCACCTGTTGGCAAACAGAAGCAGGCTCCATCCGCCCCTCTCGCCTCGTGTCCCTACTCCCTACCGCAACACCCTCCGCACAACCATAAGCGAAATTAATTGAAAGACAAGTCAGAGACGACGGCTCGGCGCCAACTTTAATGAGAAGCGAAAGAGAATCGCATAAGACATGAAACAAATGAGAAATGAATGAGAAACGAATGTCTCTGCAACTGAAAATGTGGCAAACTCAATGCCACTTTGGTTGCTACCCTGATCACATTAAAGTTGCACGAAGAGGTCCCTTGGCACACGCAGAACAAGTTTCTTTTAATATCGATAAGTTTCTTCATTTTTGCAGAGTGATCGATGAGTAAAAGCTGAAATTTTAAAAAGATATTTGTCGTATTAATAGGTAACATAACCAGACATATTATTGATTGGCTGTAAAGATTCTAATAAGCTCAGAACAAGTCGATTATTTTTTGTTTGTTTCTTGGATAAAAAGAAAATCGATTTCCGATTGAACTTCATTTAACTAACTGTTATTAATTTAACGACTGTAATTAATTTAACGTAATGAATTTAACGACTATATTATTGTATAAGAAATAAAAATAAAAATGAAATTTAATTATACTAATAATAAAATATAATATTTATTCATTTTAAATTAAAATCACTAAAATACGACCATTTGATTATAGCTCATTTCACAAATCATTTCATTTCTCACAGATCATTTTTGATATAATTTCTCCAAGTTCTGCGAAGAATGTTTCTGTATAAATGTGCACAAATATACTTACATATATACCTAATCAAATACATAGAAACATTCCTATATATATATATATATATATAAAGACTTGCGTTTAGGGTATCTACCAGTCGAGCTGTCTCCAGTAAAGCATTCGCACTTGTTCTTGCCTGATTTTTTTACCTGATTTAATTTGCCAGGGGTATGTGCGGGGAGTGGGCCGGAAGAGGGATGGTGGATGGGGGTTGGAATTGTTCAAATGCGTAAGTTTTTCGTGTTGCGGTCGACCACAGCCTCTAATTGCAGCCGCAAGGCACTCGAAAATATAATGACGAAAATTAAGCGAAAATCAAGGAAATTCTGCCCATTTCCCTGGGAAATACACACACGTGCATAAATAGCAATATAAATATTAAGGCAGGCCCATCGTGACATCATGAATAAATGACAACAGCTCCACAGTTGGTTTCTGCGCCGGATATTCATGACGAATGTGGAAATCTGGGTGGGGGCAGGGGTGGTTTGGAGGAGGATAAGGCTTACCACAAAATCTATCTAAATGCAAATGGCGGCGCTTATATCTGAGGCGTGGGGCAAAGCATGTGTTGCGCAGCCTGGCAAAGTTAATCGGAATCGGTTATCGTATATGCTAAATGCAAAAATATAATGGGTCATTATCGGAAGTGAGCTTAGGCATATCAAAATTGAATCTTCTTAATGAATTGCCGGGCAATAAAGCACAAGAAAGCTGCATTTAAATATATTTAAGCTCCATAAATCTCTGAGGATGCTTTTAAGGCTTAGTGAGCCTTACAACATCAATGCTTACATTTGGCTATTGTAATAAAACTTTCGAGCCTAAAATAATATTAGATATATAGAAAGCGAATTTGAGGTTTAAGCGATATTAAAAGAAAGCATATTTGCGCCTAAAACAATATTAAATATATTCAGTAAAAACAAGAAAATAAATCGATTTAATCGGATAAGCTGAACATAGGAAACAGCCTTAAAAGCTTTTGACGGATTCAATGAAAAGGCGTACTTCTCTTGAGCTAATACAAGAAAAGTAATTTAATGTTTTAAAGCAAATACTTTTTGAAAGATCAGAAAACACAAAAAGTTAAAGCTTATTGCAATTTAATTTATTTTTAATTATCTCTGATAATCTCTGAAAGCACCTGAAAGCTTCATGCTAACTTAAATCAAACGTAATCTCAGCTTAAAATGGAACTTATTGACTAACAATATCATTTATAAACACACAGTTTAATGTCCAAAGCTTTGTTGCGGCTTAAGCATATCATGTAAATTCATTTTATGCAATTTCCAAGCTCTAAGCTCCGTTTCTGCTCACTTGAACCCGTTGTATTTGCTTTCAGCTTTTTATTGCCTGCTCGTGCTAAACGAAGCGAGAGGGAGATAGAGATATGCAGAGCATAGGCATTAAACACACATACATACATAAATCACACATCAACAGGTTAGCACTTCACACTCTCTCTCTCATTTACTCCTTCTGGCAATCCGTCTCTCTCTCTCACTCTATCTGTCTATTTTGAGTTCGAGATGCCGTTAAAAGCCGCTGCGCTGATTGAATAAAAATTTCATTAAACGCACATTTATTATGGCCGCTGAAGCAGCTCAGCCACTCGAGACTGCTGATTGGAGCAAGGCGGGTGAGG
Source organism: Drosophila basisetae (assembly GCA_035041595.1). Classification (NCBI taxonomy): domain Eukaryota; kingdom Metazoa; phylum Arthropoda; class Insecta; order Diptera; family Drosophilidae; genus Drosophila; species Drosophila basisetae. Next base: position 16,308,235 of record JAWNLB010000144.1, on the reverse strand, counting down.
GATGAGGCCCTGGAGAGCCTTAGGCCTGCAACTGACGAAGGGTCCTCAGAGAGTGTGAGAGAGCGAGAGAGTTGCTAGTCCCGTTAGAGCTGTCTGCTTGTGGCGGCATCTTTGCTGCCGTTTATTTTAATTGGCGGCATTAGCCGCCTGCTGATGGACCATAAAACCGCTTGAAGGGGAAGAATGTGGTGGGGGGAAGTTAGAAAGCTTTTCGTTGAGTTTTATTTTTTGTTGTTGCTTTTGTTTTTTTTTGTCTTCTTTTTGTTTTACGCATCGCCTTCATTTCCGTTTTTGCCCGATTAGGAGAGGGGGTGTGGGGGTGTGGTAGGGTTGGGGAAGGGTTGAAGGGGAGATTGCGCGGGACAACCGCAATTGCCTTTCAGATTTTTGTGGTTTGTTTATTCGGTTGTTAAATCGCTTTTATGGCGAAATTCGCTGACTATATATTTGCCAGACATATGTTCCCATGTGTGTGTGTGTGTGTGTGAGTGTGTGTGTATTGTTGTAATTTGGCAGATTTATGCACCTTTCTGACAGGCATAAAGCAAGTCATTGCCGCAGTTTAAGAACCACTGGCTTAGCCATGTAATTTCGTTTTAAGACCATTTAACGACATTTGCCAGCACTATAAAAAAGGTATAAGGTGTATGCAAATAAAAACAAAATTTAGGTGTAATTAGAATTTTATTACACAGCCCCCACCAAAATTAATCGAATCTTATTAATAGCTAAAAGAGGCTGTAAATACAGTTCCCCCTCAACTGTATACACACTTTAGCATGCACAGTGGCTCAAAAGAACTCAGCTACACCCAAACTGTAAGTGGTTGTGGGCATTGCTAAACAGCGTAGCGCCATCTGGCGGCATTTCAGGCAGTCGTTTCCGTTTGATATACAAAATAAGACATTATAGTGTTTATAGTTTGTAATAAGCATGTATGCATTTCTGCGTCAATGCACTTTAAGTCATATAAGCACTGCATTAAGTGAGCAAATATAGTGCTTAACAACTTAATGTCAATATAAGCACCCTATACAGCCCCCTCTGTTGGCAAGACTACAACTAAGTTGTGTGCAAACAATAACACCCACACACACAGAGACACACACACACGCAAGGCAATTGGCTGTGTGTGAGAGAACTCAGCTAATTTCCAGGCACTCAAACCAGATAACGGCAGGTAAACACACACACACAAGCACACACTCAGAAGCACAAGACAGCGAGATAGCGCGAGAGCGAGAGAACGAGAGAGAGAGGAGCAAGCAGTGCGACGCTTCACAGGTAAAATTCAAAAACATTCTTGGCCGTAACGAACTTTTGCCGATCGCCGTTCAGTGCGCAAGAGCACGCGTGCGAGCGAGACAAACGATCGCGCAGAAAGAGATGACCGCATGTCAGCAGCAACGCAACGCAAACCAGAGCTGGAGTTGGTGTCAGCCAGCCAGAAAGAGAGAGAGAGAACGAGGGGAAGAGAGAACGGTTCGAACTCAAAAGCCACCATTGAGGCAAGCGAGCGTCAGTTGCTCAGCGAATTTACCTGTCTGCGGACGTGTTTTCCCCCAGCGAACAAACTGTCGAATGTTCCCCGTCTCTGTGTGTGTGTGAGTGTTTAAGTGTCTGTGTTTGTGTGTGAGTGTGTATTGAATTAATTACAAAAGCAAAAGAAGGCAGCAATTGAAATGTGAAAAGAATGAAAATATAAATAAATATATGTATATAAATAACTAGCTGCGTGATGAAGCAAAAGTGAATAAGCTACAAGTAAATAAAATTAAATAAAAACACAAAAACGACAACAACAACAGCAGCAGCGCAAGGTGCGCAAAAAAGGTGAGCAAAAAATGAGCGTCGAACTTGAAAGCAGCGCAGCAAACACACACACACATGCATATACGTACATATATGAAAAAATTCGACAGCGAAAATATTTAATGAGCGTCGCCTGGTGTGTGTGTGTGTGCGAAAGAAACAGCAACAATGAAAATTGCACTTGAAAAAAGAACAAGGCAAAGAGCAAAGAGGAATAAGAAGAAGCAGCAACAGCAGCAGCATAGAAAAAATCAGTTTACAAAACGGTATAAACGTGATTCCTTTTCCACACGCCATCTCACCATAATTATTTTTCGCCCCAACTCTTTTCACCTCTTTCGCCACTCCTCCTCCTCATCTTCTTCTGCTTGAGTGCAGTAACAGCAGCAGCAACAGCACAAATAACAGCAAATTCCAATGCTCATGTCGCCAATTGGCGGCGGCGACTGCAAAACTGTACGACAGAAAATATGCTTCGCTTTCCAACATTGGAAACCAAGCCCCAAATAGCGCAAGAAATGAAGCGTGGCGCAGTCGCAGCAGCATCAGCAGCAGCGCAGCAGCAGCAACAGTAACAACGCAGCAACAACAAAAAACGCAAATCTGGCGCAATTCAACGCGAATGCCACAAACCAGAAAAACAAGCAACAACAACAGCGACAGCGACAAGCGACGACAATTCTCTGCCGCTGCTGCTGCCTCTGCTGCTGTCGCTGCCTCTGCCTCTGCCTCGCCTCAGCTGCTGCATAGATTGCCGGCCAGTGGCTTCCAGTTACGACCACAACAACAACAACAGCAACGCTTTCGTCGTCAATGTTTTCACTGAATGAGCCACATTCCGGTTTGGCTTCCACACAATCCACAAAAGCATCCCCAAAACCCACACACTCACACACACACACGCACGCGCAGCTTCACGACGCAGCGGCAGCAGCGCTCAAAAACATGTTTCAAGCCACGCTTTGAGCAGCAACAAAAACAACAACAAGAAAGCTTTAAAAAGTTACAGGGCCAGTTTTGATTTTTTTTTTCGTGCGATGACTGCGACTGCGCCGACGACTATGACGACGTCGACGCTACATTCCAATTACAGCGTCGACGTCAACAGGAATGCTGGGCCCAGCAATAACAACAACAACAACAACAACTGTTGCTGTATGTTTTATGTGTATTTTATGAAATTCCAGCGCATGGGCAGCGCAGTCGGTGTCGGTAAAACGAAAACGAAAAGTGCGAAAAGTGAAGTGTTAAAAACGAACTTTGGCCAGACACAAAGCTTGATTAGAAGCTTTATGCTGCTGCCAGTTACTCATACCCCCTCCACCCCTTTCCAACCCACTCTCACACACACAGACAGACACCCGCGATTAACTACAGCTGAAATTTTTCGTTAACTTTTTTCGCTCCCTCAATTTCTTTACCAAAAAAATATTTTAAAAAACTTGATGAACCTGCACGTTTTCAGTTTCTTTATTCGCTGCATGTAATGTGAGGTCAGTAACTTGGTTGTTCTTGTTGTTGTTGCCCCGAAACATTCATCACGCTCCGTTTGAGCTGAGTTCGAGTTTACCGTGAGAATCATTTGCCGTTTATGACGTCACAGTGTTTGATCTGCGGTTTAATGAACTTCCATTTTGGGTTCTTTTTTTTCCTTTTTTTTTGACTGCAATTCATGATTGAGCGAAAGAGAGAGAGAGGGGGAGAAGGGAAGAGAGAGGGAGTGCGATTTGCTCTTGCAAATTTCCGGTGTGTGTTTGTCTTTCCTCGTCTCTCATTAAAATTCTTTTGAGCAGCTTTTTTTCAACTTTTTCGCTGATGATCTTCATGCAAATTGCTTTATTCGTGTGAAATTTCAATTTAAGCTTTGTTTCCTCGCTTGCGAATCGTAAAAAAGAAATATATTCAAAGCAATACAATAAGAAGGAAATGTAAAGTACCCTTTTAAAGTAACTGTTTCTCTATGAAACTGGGTTGAATTTTGTATATTTATATATATACTATATATGCTATAAATACGATATGGTGACTATCGCTTGTGAATAGCATAAAACAGTTGTCAAAAGAAACTTAACTTTATATTTGAATTATATTTTCATTTCGAGCCTAATCGAAACAAATGCAAGTTGAAACAATTCTTTTAAACTAGAAGCCTTCGTCTAGGAGTATATTTAAGTTCCATTTAGGCCCAAACTGACTCAATTGGCTTAGAAACAAAAAGTAGACACCACAAAATGGGCAACAACAAACAAAAAAAAGTAAAAATATAAAGTCGCATGCTGTGAATTCTAATGAGGACTGTCCGAGAGAAAAGTTCGTTGGAACTGAAACTGAAACTGGAATTGTTTCCAAAAACTAAAAGTTAAAGTCAGCCTCAAATCGGTGTGTGGCACTGGCGCGCTACGCCCACAATTTGAATTTGCGCCAAAAAAGAAATTGCTAGCAAAAATATACCACAGAGTTTGACAGTCCATTTTAATCCAGTTTTTTTCTCTTCTTTTTTATTTAGTGAAAGTACCAAGGGGGCCGGGGGGGGGGGGGGGGGGGAGGTGATTGTATGATTTAAGGTAGGTGGCGACAGTCTGCCGTCGTTTGCCAATTCGCTTTTTGGCCATGTTTAAACGAAGCGTTTTATGCTTTACGTTTTGTACATGTGTATAAACTGGGCCCAGAACACAGAACAGCCACAACTAGTTGCGCGTGACTCTTGCCATATGCAGCCGCGCCCAATTGCATCACTCCCCCTCTCCACACCTCTTTTTGATAAGTCACATTCCCGGGTGTTTCAATTGTCCGCATGCAAAAAAATAAAAAAACAAAATAAAAAAAGTTTCTGGTTTGTTGATTTTGCTTAGTTTACTGGCCCCGCAAAGTTTTGCCATATGTGCGGGGCACTTATGGTTACCGAGGCCAGGCCGGGCGGAATGGGCGTTGGGGACCACTGCCGGTTAGTTACGGGGAGGCCACATGTACTTACACATGTAAGTACAATCATAATGCGAACGCCCAGCCCCATATAAATATATATGTATAAATATAATATGCGCTTGCCGAAGGACACGCTGCCTCCCACAAAAAATAAAAAACACAGGATGCTCGTTTAAATACCCTGCTATAAGGCACTTAGATTTTATCATGCCATTTGTAACGGAAATCATAAAGTATTTTTTGTTTATTGTCAACTAAAATCAGTCGACACAACACAAAATAAACAAAAGTAGCAAATTGAATTAAATTATATCAAACATTTTATATTAATTATAAAGCAATAAATATATATACGATTTCTGCATACATATATATATATATAACACAAATTCAATGCGCAGATAATTAAATTAAATGATATCAAAGTCAATAATTATTTAATAATATCCCTCACTTTTTGGGCTATTTGGGTTTTTTTCTGGGATTCCCCAGAAGAGAATTTTATATTTTAACATTTATTCTTTTTATTTTCTCAATTTACATTTGAATTTTAATCTGTATGTTTATTTTTATTTCCAATAATTTGTAAGTTGAAATTATAATAAATTATTGAAATTATTATTATTTTTATTTTTGTGTTTAGTCCAGATTACATTAGTAAATATAAGATTGGGATTTTTTGAGATACCTCATCCTTTGTCATAAGTGTCGCAGTTTTTTACATTTTAATTTCCCAGATTTATTATATCCTTTATTTGACTTATGTTTCATTTTAAAATTAAAATTAAATTTCAGTTTCCTTTTTAGTATTAAATTTTAATTTGTTTTCAAATTCCTTGTTAAGAATTTGTGGATTGTTCTCAGCATAAATTTAATTAACAATTTTGATTTTAAAAAGATTTTTCAAACTTGCACACGGTTTTAGACTAAATTAAATAAGTAAATAATAATAATAACAATATTAATAATAATAATAATAAAGGGTATTTAAACTTTGCCGTGCCGAATTTAGTTAGTCTCTCTTGTTGTTATTGTTGTAACAGTGCCACACACTCACACGCACACATACTCAGCTAGTGTGTGTGTGTGTGTGTACTATGGGCGACAGCGTTTGGTTTTTATGTCTTTTGTGAAATTTTATTTAATTTTTGAATCTTTTATGAAAAGTTTAATATTTGTTTTTCATGCTTGCGATTTGCATAATTCAAAAATATACTCGCATCGAAGAGGAGCCGGAAGAGGAGCGGCAACGCTTTGGGACACACATTTGGCCTCCATTTCTTGCTAGCAATACCTGCAGGGGGGAGGTGGAGGGTGTATTTGTGTGTGTGTGTGTGTGTATGGAAAAGCGGGGCAGCGTCTGCTTTGACTGCGATATATTTTATGAATGCAAATCCCTGTTCATTCCGATTTGGTTTACCTACTTGCGGGCGGCTTACAGACACATTGTACACACACCCACACACGCACACACACACACACACACACACGCTTATACAGAGTGCAATGTGGGTATTTTCCAGGTTTTCATATATTCATTTTCATTCATATCGCAGTTTCATTCAGGCACATACAAAAAGCAAGCGACCAAAAAGTGAATCTCAAACTGAACTGAATATTTATTATTATTATGTCTGTGCACCCCACATAAACGCACCCCAGCCCATGCCTCCCCTCTCTCTCTTTCTCACACTACTTGCCAAAGTTCGTCTTTTGTATGGTTGTTGGCCCAGTTTGCTGGTTCTTCTTCCTTTATTTCTTTTTTTTTGTGTATTTATCTTTATTGTGTGGCGCGGACTTAAATGCGCTTTGCAAATATTTATGCCTGCCAACTGCTTAAACAGGCCACCAAAACATGTTTATTTGCCAACAAACACACACACTTACACACTGATACGCACACCTCCACCTCCCATTTCCCTCTCCCGCCCATTTCGCACCAGAAGCGTCTCTTTAAAATATGTATATTTCCACATCATCTGCTTGCCCCATTTTCTGCGTTTCTTTATTTTCATTTTATTTTCACAGACATCGAATCAAAGTTTAGTGTTCAGTGGATTAACAACAGCGTCAAAAGAGTTAGATTACCGCCACGCCCACCGAGCTCCGCCCACTGCCCACTCTATGCATACGATGCGGGTAAAATATTTTAGTTCTTTAGGAATTTATTTTTGCTGACTATGCAATTTTAGTTTCTCTCTGTGTTCTCGCCTTTTTTTTAGTTTCGTGCCCCAATTCTATCGATATTGTTATTTTATCTTGTGGCCACACACCTCACCCCCCTCCAATTTGCCCCTTTCACAAAGCCAGCAAAAATTAGAAATATTTTTTTTAGCCACACAGAAAATTGATTGAAAACCACTATTTTAATCAATTGTGCGTTAAAATCACGTTTGTTTTCTTTTAATTATAAAAATGTCATCATAGTTGAGATTACTAAACCAAAACTATGTAATGTAAATATTAGCATATTGTTTTTTTTTTTATAATTGGACTTAACAACTTGTACTGAAGTTTAAAATATTCACGAACCAATTATTGAGCTTAAAAATTCCAGAGTTTTTCATCACAGGTCTAAACTCAGAAATTGCAGCAGAAAACTATCGCTGATATTTAGAAAATCGACCTAAAAATCGCCTTGAAATTTGTTTTTGTTTTTAGAAATAACTTCTAAACATAAAAATAAATGTTGTCTTAAAATTAAATAAATAAAACAATTTTCAGATTTGTTAATTAAAAAAACTATTTCTTGCAAATCTTTGCTGAAATTCAGATTAGGTTTATCAACTTCAAGGTTAAGTTATTAGAATTTATAAACAATATAAAATGTGTGCTTATGTAAAATCTGAGAATATTAACGTTTATTAACAACGTAAGTAACAAAAGAGCTAATTTAAGAGTTCTGGAAATTAAACCTATTTTTTTTTTTAAATACACTTTAAAAGATTTACAAAGTAAAACGTACAAATTTCACGAACCATTTATTGAGATTAAAGACTCCGCGACTTTTCTTACGTTCTCAAGTGAAATTTGAATTATATATTATATAATTGTTATGAATTATAGAATATGTAATCGTCGATCATGCTTGAGCTGGCATGCATAATCATCAACAGATTATTAGCACGCCCATCAATGCCAACGTGAAAATTTAATTGCAATTTAAAATGAAAATCCGTAACTCCCATTTGACCTGCATTTGCACAGACTGAGATATTTAGCCATAACGATTTTGCTTATGTACACATATCTCACTCCGTGTGTGTGATTGTGTTGCGTGTGGTGTGTGTGTGTGTGCGATATGGAATCTGCAGCACAATTCTCAACCGGCAATTGCCTCAAATCCTTCACGCTTCATCAATTCGCATTATTGTTGCCATTGTTGTTGACTGCTGTTGGGTGTCTGCCTGGGCAAGGGGTGGGAGTGTGTTGGGGGTCGGGGGAGGTGTGTATGGGTAGGGGTTGTGGTGGTGTAGGAGCACCCACATTGAATTGCAAATGTGTGTGGCGCATGTGGGGGGCTTTTTATTTTATTTATTTATTTATATACTTTTTTCTGGCGGAACACTAACGACAACAACAATGGCGACCGCGAAAATCGAAACGGAGCAGACAGAAAGTGCGAGAGACAGGGAGGAACAGGAAAGTGTGAGGGGGAGAGAGAGACGAGTGAAAGTGAGAGGGGAGGCGGAGAGAGACAAGCTGTGTACTTAAACGAATTGCGTATTTATGTGTGTAATCGCAACTCATCATTTGTCTGCACCTGTGGAAAGGAGAGGGGCGGGACAGAGCAGGGGAAGGGGATGCGTGCTGCTCTCTTTCCCTCTCCCTCTCTCTCTCTCTCTCCCTCTGATGTGGCTCGCGGTCCAAACTGATGTATTTCACAGTTACCTTTTCGCATTACGCGAATGTCGCGCTCTTCTCGGCTCTGCTTGTCAAATGTCGACTGCGATTTATTTGCCAGCCATTTACATACACACACACACACACACATATATATATATATATATATATATATATATATTACTGTCTGCTAATGGAACTGTATCTTTAACCTCTGCATGGGTAGGCGCTGTTAGCCGAGGGGGGATGGGTGGTGTGGGGAGGGTGTTGCAGGCGACATCGTTTGGAATTTGCCATCTGTTCTGCTGGCTATCAACTAGTATTTTTAGTGTGCCATGTTTGTGACAGCATTACCACAAAGCGATAATTTACTAGATTGCCATTGAGTAGGGTTGCCAACACACGAACTGGGTTGCCTCGCGCTGCAACTATAGTGTGGGGCGACAGTGAGTGTTATTTATCGTTGCTACTTGACTCAAATCAGCGTTAAACAGCGTTAGCAAAAACTAACCATTAGCCAGTATATAGCCAAGTTGAAAATAAGTATGTGGAGACTTTGCTACTATTTATTATGTATGCCAAAAATCTCTTTTTATCTCCATTGTCATCAATTATTTATTTAATATCACCTGCCAGTTGGCATGGAAAAATGAAATTTTAAAAAGGAAATTAATTAAATAAAATTTAAAAATGATACACTTTAAATTTAAATAGAATTTCGGAGTATTTAATTGCAAAATTTATCAGAGCGAAATTATAAAGTAGTTAGTATGAATTGGTTAAGTTGCAAAAATGTTAATCCTAAGACAAGAACTTTAAAATGCACTCCTTCATGATAGAAATAGTAGGCGATAACATGATAAAGTCTATTGGAATAATTACAGAGTACTCGAAAAGCTTAAGAGAGAGATAGAGAGAGTGTAGAGAAGTAAGGGGCAGGGAGGGAACGAAGGTCTAGACTCTAGAAGGAACACAGAAATTAATTCGGTTCATCGACGCAGCAGATTCAATTTCACCATTTAGTAATTTAACGATAAACAAATGGGAAGGTCAACAAGTCGGAAGGAAGGAAGTAAGTTAGAATTTCGTTTGCACAGATTCCAATCTGATTTGATGAATCGGATATTGTGGAGACACAAGATACGTTCACTAGAATTGGAAGCACAAGGCATTCTATAATACAAATATTTATAGGCTTACTGACGGCGCATTTAAATCCATTTGCAATTATGTACACCAGGAAAACAGGAAGTGGAAATCACCCAGTTCCTGCCAGACATCGCCTTTTATCTGACATTGCCGATCCGAAGAAATGCTCCGAACAATTGTGAAAACTCAATAACTGTTATTGGCTGATAGCTGTTCGTGCAACTTGATTTCTGCAGAAGTTGCCGTGATGGAGGAATAATCGGTTCAGCACCGCCTTTGTACACAAATATGTCGAGCCTCCGCGATCTTCCACCCAGGCAACTGGCTATGTTCATCCAAGTCTACGGATGGTATAGATTGTCTCAAGTTTGGCGATTGCAGTCCAACTTGACTCGTTTCTCATCCAGCCGAATAACCGCAATAACTTAACCTAATCTACTTGGCTCAACAAAAACCAAATAATTGATTATCATACTTTTTTAACTGCTGTAATTTGAGTAGCTCAAGTTTATAGTATGCTAAATATAAAAGAGTTTTATCGCTTGCGTATTTATCTTAAATGATAAGGGCTGCTACCGCTAATGTCTGACTTATTGTCTTAGCTCTTTTCTCCGCTTATTTGCTTATGCCACTTCCTCTCCCTCTCTCTCTCTCTCTATCTCTCTATCCCTCTCCGTTGCTTCCGCTGTTTTGTTCCAAACAACTTTGAGCCGCCAAAATTCATTATATAATTTCATTTGCAAAACAATTTGCATTATTATTTGAACATGGCCAACATTGTTGGCCAAGCTAACAATTCAACTAGCCGCCGCAGAGCGTGGGCGAAGTAGGGAAGGGGTGGTGGAAGACAAAAAGCCAAACAACAAGAATGTTTTTTTTTTTTTTTAATTAAATTGAAAACGTTTTTTTCTGGGTCTAAAAATGTCGAATGATAGGCGCGCCTGACAATTGCTGTGCAGCATTAGCAGGGTAGCAAAGGGCGACTGCAGGGGGAGTGGGAGGTAAGGGGATTGTGGATGGAGCGTGGTTCTAGATTTTATTTTGTATTACTCTTGTTTGTTGTTTTTTCTTCGTTTTTTTCTATTTTAATAAAGCAAATCGAAGCCAGCGCTTGAGTAATTTGTTCAAATTGCCGCACACACCGAAAATTGTTGGGCAAATTTTCTGTTCGAAGCGCTTTGGCGAATCATGAAAAGTGGCAGCGTGGAAAATGCTTTTCATTTTGACAGCTCGCTGAAACAGCAGCTAATGCAGCCAGCCAACCAGCCAGCCAGCCAGCAACAGCAAGAACAGCAATAACAACAACAATATTCTATTGTGCTTGCCACTTATTGATGACCTTCAAGGAGGAGGCGGAGGCAATCCAAGCGTATCGAATCGAGGAGGCTGTTTGGGTGGCCATCTCCTTTTTTGGGGAACGCGTCTTAAGACTTTGCTTCAGCGAGTCCGCTTGCTCATTTTGTGTTTGTGTGTTTGTGTGTGCATTCATATTGCCATTGACAAAGCTGTCAGTGGCTCTATTGATTTATGGCGCACAAAGTTGTGCCATTTTCTCGCTTCGTCTGCTACTGCTGCGTCTTCTTGTTGTTCTTGCCACTTCTTTCCACCGGAAACAACTCATTCATCCGCCATAATTTGTGGCACACTCTACACAGGCAACTCTCGCTAATGACACACAACGCCGAGCATTGTTCGTGTGTGGTGTGCTTCAAACAAACAAATGACTTTTGCCTGCCCCCAGTTCAATGATTCTAATTATATAGTAGCTGCAGCTGTAGCTGTATCTATATAGCTTTGTATCTGTATCTTTGGCTGTATATCTCTTTCGTGTGTGTGTGTGTTTGTCTTTGGGCATTAAGCTGCTGAGTGCGCATTTGTTGTGTTAACCGCACATGACTAACACGCAAATAATTGAGTTGGCCAAAACCCCCCTGCCTCTCCCTACACCCTTTGCCCCACTGCTGCTGTTACCTTTTGGCAGCGAACAATGCCAATTGTTGTTTGCTGGAGCGTGTGCAGGTTGCCTGCCAAGCACACACAGATACAACTACAGATACAAATGCAGACACAGCTACAGATACACATCTGCTGATATTGATGTATCAGCAAATGCATCAATACTGATAATTTGTTAGAGCAATGCCACGGAACGTGTTGCAGCCCACATTACAGTCATACATGCATTCATGTATATACATATTTAAACCTACATCGAGTTGTTGTTGTTGTGTTGTTTTCAATGTTGCCGCAGCTATTTTAATTAGTTTTGTTACCGCTGCAGTCATGCAACAACAGCAGGTGCTAAATTCACGCTCATGTTTAGTTGCTGTTGCTCTTCACTCGCTATGCATTTGACATGTGCACTAAGCCCACACACACACACACACATAGTAAACACACACACACTGTTACACTCACACACACACACACACAACCAGTTACGCATTTTGGGCCGTTGGCATTTGCCAAAATGCAAACAACCAAAACGCACACAATTTTGCGGCCTGTCATTTGCCGCACCCGAGTCCGCAACTCCCTCCAGTCTACGGTTTGCAAAAAGGCGTAGGCGCATCCCATGATACCTTGACAACGTATCGCAATTACGGCGTATTTGCAGAAGTTCCAATTTCGCTTTTTCTTTATTCCAGCTTAAGATCTATACACTTTTAAGAGACTCTTCATAATTAACTAAATTTAAATTATAAACTAAATAATCGAGCTTAATTGGGAGGCTATCAGAAAATTATTTGAGTTAATTTTGATGAAGCAGGCTATAATATTGACCGCAGTCTTAACTGAATTTAGTTTATAGTGTGTAGCTTCAATAGAGTATAAAAAATGCTCATTGGACTCTTATTCCCTCTTAATGTGTTTGAGAATATTAAATTTTGTGACAGGCATTTATAGTTGAGCATACCCCGTTGTTGTTGTGGCATAAATTCGAAATTGTATTCATATTGTTTTTGAAATATTTGGATATTAAATATTTATAGTCATTAAAATTGAATTCAATTGTGTGTTGTTTGTTTAATTTATGTGCAACGCGTGACGGAAATGCAAATTTGATATGCTGAATGCGCATTTTGGGCTGTTTCTCAATTGCACTGCCCACCTCCCCTCCCTCCCCCAGCCATTGCCTGTTACACTCTTTATAATACTGCAATAATAAACAGTTATCTATCGGATAATGTTCGAATCTAGTCAAAGATAAAACCAACAAAACCATAGACTGAATAACAATTTTGTCGGTCACATTTGTTTGTTATTATTATTCTTATTGTTAGCGTAGTTGTTGCCGTAATTGCTGTTGTTGTTGTCTTTTATAGAGCTCCCTCGCCGAATGAAATCTGTGCTTTTGTACAATTCAATAGCAGTGTATATTTGTGCAACGTTTATTCAAGCTCCTGTTAGTTAAAGATATGTGCACTTTGGAATTTTCTCTATGGTAACGACCTTCTCCTCCTCCTCGTCCCCTTTTGCCAGTTTCATTGAATTTTCTAGTGTATTTCAAGCTTATGCAGAATTTCCGTGCGCATCGCTTACTATACAATTTTTTTTCTTTGCGCAATGGTATACCGTTTATCTGTCTTGTGGAAGAGCATATTAGGTTGAACTGCTCTCTGAAAAAGAATCGAGCAGAGTCTTCTTGGTTACTCGCCTAATTATCTTTCTGAAAACCAAGCTTATTTTAACTGAGTGGTGTATATATTTTAAAAATTAATTATATATACTCGTATATATAAATACATATGTCTTCTTTTTAGAAAACCTTTATATTATTAAAAAATATGTATAAAAAAAATAGAAAAAAGTCTTTCTAATTAAAAGGAATTTTTTATATATAAGAGTATAATATATTATAGTATATTTAGTACTTATGTTTAGTATTCAGGTGATTGTAATTTTAGAGCGATTTTCTAATCAAGGTAATTTATAGCTGCGTATAAAGTTCGTCAGCTTGAAATCCGAGAATTGTATGCAGTTCTTACTTTTTTCTATTTATACCCTACTACAAATATTTGTGTCACTCGTAATTAGAACTGACATTTAATTGGTAACAGAGTATTGCTTGGTCAATAGATTTTTTGCACAGCTTAGTTTTAGTTTTGTTTTTAACTCTTTCAAGCATTTTTTGCACTATGCGATTTTGATTTTATGCATTTGACACGTTTGGCATTGCGGCAGATGCTAGTTTTTTTTGTGCCCCCCCCCACGTTTATATTTGGATTGCATTGAGCATTGAGCATTGAGATACGAAACGTGCCGCACGAATTTTCAGCTGACGCAATTCGTCTTTGTGGCGCAGTTGAATGCGAGTAAATAACGCATACGCCACGAAATCACACGCAAGTTGGCAGCCTTAGGGGCTTATTGAGTTGATTAACTTGTTTCGCCATTAAAAGTAGACCCCCAAAAAAGTTTTTGCCCAATAAACGGAGCAGAAAAAATACTCCAAGGAGCAACAAAAAAGAAACTGCGGGCGACCGCACAATTTGCATGCGAGTATTTGATATACGCAAATCCACATTGATCTACTTTGTCAAACTGTTGTTACTTATTGTTGTTGTTGTTGTTTTTGTTTGTTTTGTTGATCTGAATCTCTCCAGGGGCAACGAAGGCGAAGAAGATGGAGAAGCAGCAGCAGCAGCGGCAACAGCATCAGTAACAACCAATTTCCTTTCGAGTCTCAAGTGAATTTTCAACTTTATTGTTTAGTTGTTTGGCAGCACACTTCTCACATGTGTATATCCATAAATGCACAGATACACTCATCCACACACACACATACACAGACAGACACACACACACACAAACAGCCTTCTAACCCAAACTGGCCGCACTTTAAGCCATGCCGAAAACTTTTCTTTCAGTTTACAAAAAGGCAACAAAAAATTATAACAAAATACAGTAGAACGAAAAAAAAAGAGAGTAAAAATGCTGACAGGAAACTTCCAATCAGAAATGAATTACTTTGAACTTCTAGAGAAACTGCTAGTGAGTGGGAAGGTGAGGCTTAGGTGGGGACGACCGCAGTGTCAAGTTTAAGAAGCCATGAAATAACATTAATTTGTTGCAAATTCGTTTGCCAAGTTTTAAGTTGAATTAATTTGATTAGCTTATCGCTCGTTCAAAGTTCAGACTTCGTCAGCAGCATTTCGAGAGCGCCCACAAAAATGGGCCAAGTGGGCGATGAGTGGGCGTGGCTGTGCTGTTCAGTCATTCAGAGTGTATCTGTGTGTCCTCGATGACAAGGGCCCTGGACTTGCAATTGTGCATTGAATTGAAGGAGATGTGTGTGTGTGTGTGTGTGTGTCTGAGAGAGAGGATGTGTTTGACATCTACGACAACGACAATTCAAATTTTATTAGATTACATGAAATTTATGTGGCAATCAATTTAAAAAAATAAACCTTGTCTAGCAGTCGCAGCAGCAGCACCAGCAGCAGCTGCAAAATTGAAAGAGGGAATTTTCTAAGCGGACGACGAGGAGGAAGGTAGGAGAAAGTTGGGGGGCAAAACAGATAGGGACAATGACTGAAATGCAAATGACGAAGGATTTCGGCCAACATTTTAATAAGGCAATTTTTTTATGTTGGCTGAATTTTAAGTAAATAAGTCAAATAAAACAGTCCGAGGGTGGGGGATAAAGAGGGGTCTAGGGGGAATGCGATGGAAGAAGTAGAGAAAGAGGGTAACTGTCATGTATGAACCCAAAAGGATCGACTACAAAAAAATGCTTTTAATATGTATGTTTTTTAAATGCGGCAAGTGCTTGAAATTGATAAGGCAGTTAGGTCACATGCATAAGTATGTATATATGTATGTGTGTGTGTTTTTTCTGAATTGTTAGCAGCCACAAGCCAATTCAACACTCATACAAACTCGCACACACACACACAGACAGACAGACAGACAGACAGACAGACAGCGAAAGTAACAAGTAACAAAGCACACAGCAGCAGCGAACCAAAATGGAAATATAAATTTAAATTGTGTGGTCTTGTTATATATATTTGCAATGCAAACACACACACACAATGAGCTGAAACCTGTGATGCCAACCATTTCGTATATCTAATGATTGTTTGTTTGTTTATTATACCCTAACAATCGGTTTGTATTACTATATCAGCTAATATGTAAGCCAAAAACTCGAGAACGAGTTCTGAGGCCAAATATACTTTTTAAAGGTGATCTTCCCTGATTTCCCTGTTCTTTTCATTTGAATTGAATATTTCATAAGTTGAGTTTTTGAATTTTTCTTTCTCACTAGTCATAATAATTGAAATATATTTTAATTTATTTAATCAAGGTTTTTCTCTTAACATTTTTCTAAAAGTTTCAAACAAAGATGTATACGAGTATGTCTTAATATATAAATGTGCTAGTATTGATCTATGTATGTATATTTTGAGATTTGACATTGTAGATAGCTTATAAGTTGATCAAATTTCAGTACTGTATTCATTATTCATTCAACAAATACTCTTTCTTTTGTTATTTGCAGATTGGCTGAATCTCTAACGTCATGGTATGAAGGAGCCGGCGAACACTTTGGATGAAATTGTAAGTGCTATGTAGTTCATATCTCAACTTAATTGTGCCACACATACAAACTGACAAACAGACAAACAAACAGTCAAAACTGACAGACAGACACAGATTGAGGCTACAACAAAACAAAGGACATTAAACGATGGCGTGTCAGCTGTTGAAGCAATTCAGGAGACTGCAACGGACACAATACGATGAAGGGTGCATGGAGAGCGGGGGGCGAGAGCGAAGAGAGAGTGTCAGTTGAAACTGAAAGCAATCTAAAAGAGAATGGCATTGTGATGACGCCGCCAGGTGGCGCCAGTCCACCACAAAAGGGTTACCAAAAATTGCTCTAGGTAGCCAAACACAAACCAACGCAATGTGACTCCGACCAAAAAAACTAAGCCAGTGGTTCGTTTTTTGGAAGGGGGGGGGGGAGGTGCGTTGTCAGTTTTGAAAAGGTCTTGCAACGTTTTGGGTAATTGTTATGTAAATGAGTTTTACAATTTTTTGGCTTAACGCAAAAGGTCGAAGCGAGCGTGCGACAAGGGACACAAAACGCACATAGGACACACGTTGCAAAACCAAAAAAACAAGAAACACCTCAAACACAAAACTGTCAGCCTTCAACTTGAGGCAGTCAGCATATTTTGTGGCTGTCATTGACGGTGATGATGATGATGAGGAGGAGCAGCACATACACTAACACAAACACAAAGGACGCACACACACACACACACACCGCAAATACCTGAGCTTGTTGCTGTTATTGTTTTTGGCTGTTGTTGCATGCCTCTGCATGGTAATCCTCTGACTGCTTTTTGGGCGCAACTTCTTTATAAAATTGCAAATCAGTTTGAAAGGCAACGACAGGTTGTTTTACTTGCTACCAAAAACATGCGAGATGCCCGGCAAAACACAACACCCACAAAACACACACACACACACACACACAACGCAAACACACACGCGCACAACACGGACAAACAGGCAGCTTTCATCCGGAGAGAAGACCACAAGCGCCGGAGTTTTGCGTCACGTTCCGTGGTGTAAACATACGAATTTATATGACTGTATTTAGTAATAAAGTTGCCTGTCATTGTTGCTGCTGTTGTTGCAGTGGTTTTCCGGAGTGTGGGCAAAGTTTTTCGCATGTGGCGACACATACGAAAGTTAATAACCGTTTAGCAAGTAAGCTAAAGTTGCGCCCACTCTCCATTCCCCCCCAACGATTTGAAATTTCTTGGCGGGGATTACAGTCAAATTTTACGATTATGTTTTGCTAGCAGTCCGTCTCTTTTGGGGGCAGCAACCAATTTCAGACAAGACTACAACATACAACATACATAGTAGCTCTGGGATTATCAAATTGATTTATTTTATGGTCTGCTGCATACTTTTGCGGGCAGCTAAACTTAATTCAAGACACAGGCATACACACATATAAACTACTTGCAAATTGCACTGTAATAATATGTGAACTATGCTTTTAAATTGTCTGTTAAACTTGGGTAAATTCGGTAAATTCCAAAAATTAATTAAATATTTCTACGAAACTTGCAAAGCGTATTTGAAATTGTTTAATACTTTATATATTTCTGCTCCTTTGACTACTTGTGAATGGCATGCACACTTTCTAGTCCACTTACCATAACAAGTTTTCTTTGGAAAATTGAATAGTTTTGCAAGTAAGTAAAATGCACTTTAAACTGACTTTGGTTTGTTAGCAATTGCTGTGAGGAATAAAAAAGCAAGAATTCTTTGTAAGAGCCACAATTAATTTAATTGGTGTATATCAAGCAGTATTTTTAATTAATCAATATAATGAAGCGGAGCAAGTGAGAAGCAAACAAAAAAGTGTCACAGAGACGGAGAGAAAGGCGACGATAAGCAGAGCCATATGCAAGCATATACAGTTTCAGGTTCAGGTTGATAGTGACAATAGGTGGAGCAGGCTGTTTGCTTAACTCTTCAGGTTTGCCATCCAATTTTCTAGCTGTTCACTAATTGCAACTCATGCTGCATGCAACTGGCCAACTGTGTGTGGGGGGAGGCGGACGTCAAAGTTGCAAAATTAGTCAACAACAGTTATGACATTTGTAGTTACGCATACGCAACGTGTTCCTGCAACTTGCAACGATTTGACATTTCAACAGTCTACCGATGTGAGCTGAACCAAGTAGTGCTTAACCTGCTAGAGACAGAAAGGGTGATAGGGAGAGGGGGAAGGGTGTGGGGCATAGCTTATTTCCTTAAGTGCAGCATCAGCTTGTGTGTTGTGCTGCCGCTGTTGGCCAAATAAGTGCTAAAGCATGGCAAAAGACAAACATAAACGGAGACATGCACACATACATACATCCATGCACACATCTATGCATAGAGAAGCAGCCATTGCTACGAAAGCAGTTACAGTTATGGGGTCACGCACACACACAAACACATACAACACACACAACACACACAAACATACAGATGACAATTGCTGGTATGCAGATGTGACTGCGACTGGTGGAAGAGGCACTTGAAATTTTAATGCAAGGCACAGGCACTCTCAACGGCATATTTACATTTTAGCTCAATGTCAATTGTGTTTATAAATTAATTTGCAAAACGACATATGTACAACACACACAGCCTACACACACACACACACACACACACACAAATACAATGAGCACCCCAGTGACATTGGCAGCGAGTCCCCGAGCAGTAAAAAAAAAGTATGAAGTATATGAAAAGAGTCGGATATTTTTACTTTAAGATACCCTGTACTTCGTTCAAATAAAAATTGGTTTTTATCAAAAAAAGCTTGATCTATGTTTTAATTGAAATTAATATACATAATTAGGTATATAGATATAGGATAAGAAAATTATAGCATTTGTGCTCACATGCTTTAATCAACAACTTGTCTCTAATAAAGCGTTTTTTCTCAAGTGTTGAGTACTCGTATCGATTAGACATATACCAAAATATTATTGAACTGTTTACATATTATGCGAATATATATTTTTTTATGGGGGATTGAGGCTTTGGCACGGAGTTATTCCAAAACATTATTGTTCTCTGCTTATAAGCATTAATTTTACAGTTTATGAGAATTTCGAATATATATATATAAATATTTTTTATGGGGATTTTATAGATGTCTCTATATGGCTGTTAGCCATAGCTGCAGGGTATGCAAGCAAAAAACGAAAACAACAAAAAAAATTCGCGAGCTGAACAAGTTTGTCTTTTGTTTAGAGGCTATAAACAGCAGTATGAGAAAAAGCCGGCAACTGCAGATGGGGTCGAACAGACACATCTATGGAATGGCACTGTGTATGTGTGTGTGTGTATGTGTGTGTGTGTGTGTGTGTGTGTGTTGGTATGTTGGTGTGCTGGTGTTGGGCGTGTGTTGGTCTTCGCTTCTGTTGACCTGACGACGAGCTAATGTCACATTGTGTATACTTTTCAGTTGTGTTGTTTTTTCGATGTTGTGTTGTCGCTGTCGCTGTGACAGGTTGTTGTCGCTGTCTTTGTCTTTGTCTCTGACTGCTGCAGCGGCCTCGGGAAGCCGCAGTAATAGAAGCGGCTGAAACAGCAGCTGCCACTCAACTGTCGTTGGGTGACTTTGCTTTAAATGTGTGCGCACAAAAGTCGGCAATGATTTGGTGCAACTAACTTGGCAGCAGCAGGCGCAAGCAGCCACTTGTATTGCAGTTTTATGGCAACACCAACAGACACCAACTCACAGCTATACACACAGCTCAGCAGTTATGCTGCAAAAATGACAAACGGTCAAACTGGCAACCAATTTGAGCCATTGAAATGAATGACAGCCCGGCACAGTGGCACCCAATTAAAATACGCAAGAAAAAAACGTTGGCAGATTCCATCTTTAACTTTGTTGCTCTTCAATTTTCATGCTTGAGCTAGCGAAATGCCAAAGTAAACTTGATTAGTTATGCCTCCGGCTGCAAACGGATGCCACGGTAGTCTAAGTGTAGGAATGGACTGCAACTTGTTTAACTTTAAACAGTATTTTATCATCTCTTACCATCTTTTAAATTCAAAAGCTTATTAAACTTCTGTGGATATAAAAGTAACTATAGAACTATTAGTTGACGAGTTTCGCCATTTTACCCTTTGTTGGCAACCCGAATAGGATTATCTGCATAATTGCAGTCTGTAATCTGGTAATTACATTATATAATGCTTTAAATGATTCCAACGAACAAAAGTGGAGCCATAATGCAATCCCTTCGCCACTTACAAAAATATCAATTTGGTCTTAAGCTTCTTAATTGAGAAAAGTTTTGGAAACGAAACAATCTTATAATGTAACAATTTCTAAGCTATTTTGAATTACAAGCGTGAATGGTTGCACTGTTTGAAATATATTGTCTATTAAAGGCTGAACGCAGTATTAAATTTGAAATATTAAGACAGACATTTTCCAAAGTTCACTAATTCACATTAACCATTTTTGCAATAAAAAATGTATATTTAAAGTGAAACTTTTTAAAATTAATTATAACTCATGATTAGCATTGAAAACTTGTTTTTAATTTCTACAACTTCCGATCAGCGATTTGGATTATATTATAGTGCCACTAAAAAAAATGCTACCAGTTTATACGAGCATCTATTTTGCACCACTGTGCAATGATGGCGGAAGTGCGTTTCATGCCTTTTGTCGCCTTCTTAGCATTTGGCAATGCAAGTGAGCAAAAGCCATGCAAAGCCCACCACACCCCCAATACCAACCAACCCATCGTCATTCAATGCGTGTGCTGCTAAACAGCTGCAGTCTTTCGGGCGTTGCGCTTCGGCTATCGGCGCACGAATCGTCGTGTGCCGCTGCTGCTGCTAGCGTTCGGTTCAAGTTCGGGTGGCAGCCATTGGGCCAAAGCGTAAGCGCTTAAAGCAGCAGCAATCGCCGACGCGTTCAGTTCTGTTTTTCTGCTATTCCGTTTTCAGTTTCAGTTTCAGTTGTGCATTGTTTGGCGCCGACGACACTACACGCAACGCGGTACGCAGCGCTGTACGCAAGCCAACGACGTATCGGGAACGTAACGTAACAGCAACGTAACGGCGCGCGAAACGTAACGGAAACGCAGCGTGTCGTGAAATTCGTGGCCGCATTTTGTGAGTTATTAAAATGCGATAAAAGCCAGTGAATTGGTAATAAAGCGCTTATCTTTGCTCGCAATTACGGCGAGGAATGCGAAAAGCCGGCGGTAGCAGGGTTCTGGGCTGTGTTTTCTTTTTTGATTTTGGGGGCGCGAGCGAATGACAAAGCGACTGCCAGCAGGCCTTCTACAAACAGTATATATATATTATATATATATTTGTATATAGATGTGCACATATCTGAGTAATATCACAGCATTTTGCTGTGCTTGGCGCCCAATTACCACAGGCACTGAACTCCCTCCCCCCTCGCCCGCAAGCCCCCGTTGTTCCCCTTGCCCCAATGCCCGATGATGGCGGAGTGTGGAGTCAATTGTGTGGCTGGGCACCCGCATCTGTTACAAATGACAAGGAAGCTCAGTTGTTGCCTGCTGTTATTTCCCTTATTTATTTTTTTTGTGTTTTTTTTCCGACTGTTGCTCTGCTTCTTCTTTTTGCTGATATTTACGATCCCGTCTGGACTCAGTCGGCGTCTCCGTCTCAGACTCCGGCTCAGTTTCAGTTTCAGTTTCATTTACGGTTTTTTGGTCAACCCACAAAATGTTTGCTGTCATTTGTGTCTCGCTCCATTTTAGTTAATAGTTGGCTACGTGTGTGGCATATTGCACACATTAGTGTGACACACACACCCACACACACACACACATGCACACATACAGAGACGGGTGCACACCTTGTTGACAACGTGCCGGCCTGTTTGTTTTTCTTCGCCTTCTTAACTTGGCTTCCGCTTCGTGTATCTCTAAAAACATTCAAAGTATCTTTCGGATGTTCCACTTGCCGTGTGTGCCTCTGTGCCTCTGGGCGTGTGTGTGCGTGTGTGTACGTGCTACTTTTGGGTGTTTATGACATTTAAATCAATATTGTAACACGTCGTCAGCCAGCTCACTCACCCCTTAAAATCAACTGCCTATAGTCGGCTGCAATTTGCGCAGATTTCTTGCTTGCTTTTCAAGTGTCGCCAGCACTCTCTCTCTCAGTGCAATCATAGAAAAGCAAAACCGTGCAACACCCCCAATCCCCAATCCCCGATCCCCAAAGCCCGACCACCACAACGCCCACTCCTACCACGTTTGGCCTGAATTATGGCTTAATGAGCACAATTTTGAATTGCAGCTTCACTCGCCACAGACACCCAAACCGCCCAACGCACTTATTTAGTGCTCATAGGCCGCCACAGCCCAGCCGATCCCAGCCCACTTCCCCACCCAAAAAAAACCTGGCCAGCAACTTTTGGCTTGCATCGCATAGACAAACAAATCAAATGGATGTTAGCAAGGCTGAGCTTAGACTTTTAGCTGCTTGCTCGGCTATGTTTATTGCTGTATGGGAAGCTGCGATAAGGTCATGCGCTGACCTAATCCTTTCTTTCTCCTTTCGTATTCCCCCAACCTCCACCGCCCCAACCTGCCAGCTACAACTGCATAAATTATGTTTTTTTTTTGTTTGTAGACATTTTGCTTAAAACCCACATAAGTTGCAAGGCGCAGGCTGGAGCAACTACGCACTTCACCTGATCACCACAACCTTGGTCATTTGCAGCGTCTGCTTTTCACGTTCACTTGACTGCCTCAGTGTGCGAGTGCACCACGGGGAAAACAGACACACGCACACACACATTCACCCACACACACACTTTTGTTGCCAGTAAAGTCATTTATGAAAAGTTCTCAAGATAAACAGATTAAAAATTCAACGAACTGCAATGCTGCCTAGCAGAAACAAACTGAAAATAAACTGAATCGATTAAGACAACAGAAAAATTCCTTTAGGAAAAAGAGTTGATGGTATAAATTGTGAGTTTATTATCCGGTTTCATATCTTTTGTACTTTTGTTGTCACATGCCAAAATGTCTAAGATATATTTGTGAACTGAGTTGTAGTTTGTTGCTTTAAATGTCATAATAACTATGCATTTTTGCTTCGGTGCCATGTGGCGCCACATTGCAAAAGTTGCGGCATTTTAATTTGTTAAGTGTGCCACGTTCGTGTCCAATTGGGCCACTGGGCAAGTCCAGCAGGTAGCTTCGAGTTAAGCCCCAAAGCTGCCGCAATTCTATTTACATTTGTGCATTTGTTGTGTCTTGCTGCTGTTGCAAGAGCAGGCGGCAACGGGGCACCGCAAGCAATCAAAAGTAGGCAAACTGTTTACAAAATTGTTGGCATATTCTCGCTCGCTCTCTCTCTACGTCTCTCTTTGTCTCTTTCTAGCTCTCTCCCTCTCTCTCCAGCTATCTCTTTCACTCTCTAGTTCCATTCCATTCCATTCACTTTTTACAATTTGATGTACTTTGGCGAATTACAGTTTACAGTTTGCAGTTAACAACATACATCTTTTTTTTTTTTTGCCAACTTTAAGTGTTGGCCATTAGCAGCCGTACATCACATCCACATTCTGGACACGCCAATGAATTTCTTAATTAAGCTTAATGTGCAATTTTCGGACTCAAAACTGAAGGAATGCCAGCTCTCAACTTTCAGCATCCGCCCAGAAAAGTGGCCAAGTGGACACGTTGTTCATTTCATTTGAATTTTCTCGGTTAAGCCAAGTTAACTTAAATTAAAAAAACACAAACAGCTGTCTGAAATTACGTTAAATGACACTCCACAACATTCACATGCGCTCTCCTCTCTCCTCTCTCCCTCTCTCCCTTTCTCTCTTTCTTGCTCGCTCTCGCTGTCTGGTTTTTGTACTTTCGAATACGGCCCAAGTAGCTGGTAGCAAAAGGAAAACATATCTACGCATATATATGTGCACAATATTCTTGTATCTTTGGCTCATAAATTTTAAACATTTTCCAGTTTCCAGTTTGCTTGGGCAACCCGTCCCAAAAAGCCTCGTAATGAAAAAAGTTTCAAGGTAGGCAGTTAATTACACATTTAGTAGGCCTTTGTACCTACGAGACTGCAGTTCATTAGTATTACAGCTTATTGTTATCGAAATGGATTTGTCAAATTTCAAACATGCATGTTCATTTTTAATTATCGATAAATGTAATCGAAGTTATGGATTTGACTTTTGGTCTTCCTTTGTTATCGAAATGGATTATTCATATTTCAAAGAACTGTCTCACAAAATCTGATTCATAGTCATTTTAAAATTTTCCAGGCTAGGAATTATCGATAGACGTAATGCAATTTTTATTTTATTTGATTTGGCCTTACAGCTTATTTTGATAATATCGATTGGGAAATATCCATATGCCTAATTGAATTTCCGATTTGAAGCATTAATCGAGTGTGATTTCAGGCCTACCGATTTTTATTAAAAATCAAATCAGTTGGAAGTGAGTTTATTTTATTATTAAATCTCAATTCAATCTTCAGCTTAATGCTTTTAATAGTTGTTGTATTGAAATAAAAACAAAGCATGTCCTTTATTCAAATTCTTGAGGCTCACATTAACAAAGGTTACCGATTACCAATTCCGATCAGGGTTGCGATTGATTACATAATAATCGACTGTTGTTGTTGACACTGGACACCCAACACACAAACACACAATCACCTCTTACGCACTTAAGAAGTCCCAATTACAATACATTCAGCGCATTAGCAGTCTGATCTGCTCTTTGGAGCAGCTAACGTTAGTTTTGGGTCCGTATATATGTATATGTATATGTATATGTATATATTGGGGTCCCAAACACATTTGAACTCTTAGCACTTCACTAATCTGTCCATTGTGAGGCATTCCGTTCCAAGTGGGGCGAAATGCTCGCTTCATAACTGTTTTTCTTGTGTGGTTGTGTTAGTGCTGTGTGTGTTGAGTGTGCGTGAGTGTGGGCTGAGAGTGTACGAGTGTGCGCTGAGTGTGTGCGTTGAGTGTGCCAAGTGAATTTACGACCAGTGGACAGACAACTTTTGGTCACTCATGGTCACTTGGCAATGTTCATGGTCACTTGGCATTGGGCAACTCGGTATCTTGGCTGCGGACGGGTTCATGAACTTCAGTGCACAGGTTAGCGCCAGTTAGCCTGAATCCGAATACACACCCAACGTATTACACACCAGAGAGCATCCTTCACGATTACTTAATATTAATGACTCCTGGCTGGAACTACCAGCTAACAGCTACCAGCTAGCAGTGGCCACTGGCCAGCGACCAGCTTCAGCTTCATCTACAGCTCCATTTAGGTCTTCGGCATCGGGTTCAGCTGCTGCTCCTGCTGCTGCTTCTGCCCCTTCTGCTTCAGTTTTATGTCGCAAATCTGTCGTCGTCGATGGAAAAAAGTTTTTGCGCTTGCCTCACTGTTGTTGTCTATGTAATGAATGCCTTTTGTGTGAGCCTTTTGACTTGCTTTACTTCTGGGAGCAGGGTGCCAGAGAGAAAGAGAGAGAGAGAGAGGGAGATGGGGAGGGGGAGAGGGAGGGGGAGGCGTAGAGAGCGGTGGAAAGTGGCTTGGAGGCCAGCATTTTATCTCTTTGCATTGTGTGTTGAATTGCCTCAACAGGGCAGCTGGAAATATTTGCTTAAGCAGATTTAACAACATTAACTTAATTAAATAGGCACTAAGCACAAGAAAGACAGAGACAACCGCAAAGGCAGTGAGTAGGTGAAGGGACGGTGGTGTGTGTGTCTGTTTGTGTGTGTGTGCGTATGACTTTGTAAGCAGACATGGCGTATGCGTGATATTGATTGATTTCAAATTACAGAGAATAAATGCCGTTGCCAGTCGCAATTTGTACTCGTTCATCTTACTGCTGTTGCTGCTATTGTTGTTATTTGTAGCTGTTGTTATTGTTATTGTTATTTGTTGTTGTTATTTTTGTTGTTATTGTTATGGTTATTGCCTGAAGCTGCACAAAAGAGTTCAATTGATGTTTGCAAGTGGGTGGTCCATTGAATGAATCCATGTGGATTCGTATACTATAAAACACCTCGTGCTGGGGGGGTGCACCTCCTGCTGATCCCATCAACAAACTCTTTCTCAATCTCTCCTCTCGTCCTCGCTTGCAATCGGCCTCTTTCTGTTCCTTTTCAGTTGCCCTGCAGCTGTTTGCTTGGCTTTGGGTTTGTTCTGTTCATTGTTCTTTGGATTGTTGCTTAAATGTTGTTTTAATCAAGCGGCAGGCTAAACATTTGAGCTGTTGTTGTGGTTGTTCACTTGCTCTAAATGTATCCTGCTTACACACACACACACACACACACACACATGCAAACACACTCAGCCCAAACCATTGAAATGGGTATATTAAGTCAACGTGTTTGTGCTGCAAAGCGTTGTGCACACCAAACTTTTGAATGGGTTACACATTAGTTGGATTAGCAACCAATCGAAAGCCATTAAAGTTCTTCAGCAAACGTTTAACACATTTAATCGACATTCACATAATTCAAAGGTTGCGTCGTCATGAAACGGCACTTAAGCTTTTACTATTAACACTGGTTGTAGCTTAAGATTAAAGAAAGTTTAACAATTGAATCTTTATATACATTTATAGCCTAACTTAAAAGCAGATAAGCCCAGTTTCTATGAGTTGCATGTCAAGTATGATTATTAAACTTTATAAGGAGTCTGCTAACTTTGCAAGCGAACTTAACTCTTTTCTGTAAAGCGAATTAAATTGATTTGAATGAATAAGCTACGCTCCCTCGTAGCTTTTTGTTTGGCTTTTGCTACTGCTGGAGTCTCGTCGTCTTCAAAGTTGCACGGTGCATCCTCCAAAGGGCCAATAGCAGAAATTAAACGAATGCTATTTCGCATTGATCTCTGAAATTTGCAAGAGCAACACAAATTGTTTATTTTAGGAATAGTAGAAAGAATGACAGCGGAGCTGCTACCAAAGCTGCTAAACTATTCCGATGGATTTTATGTATGCTTTTGAGGAGCATGCATTTCAGTTTTGTACTATTCACCCTGCTATTGTTCTGCCAAATTTCGTAGCAGAGCAATATATCTGTTACTCTTGCTGCTACAGAGAAGTCAATTTAAACACAGACATTGACATCAATATCAGCTGAATTTATTTAAGTAGTTAAATACTGTTCTATTAAATTGTCTTTGCTTGTTCCCCATGCATCAAGCATACAGTTGTTTATTACTTTAGAAAGAAAATACCCTTCAACTGCACCCTTGTAGCTTTAAAGAGCATCTCCTAGTTGAGCAATGTAGAAAGAGGGATTTGATTGTTCGTTTAATGGCTCAAAAATGACATACGGATTAGCGGGCAACGGACAGATTATTGCCAAATGCATAATGAGCATTTGGCTTGGTCGTAAATAAAGCTATGAATTTGAATGCATCTAACTTCAATGACACCATAAATTGATAGTTGTTGTCTGTTGGCCGACTAAAGTGTCAGTCAGTCAAGGTTAAGTTAATGACTTGTGCAGACAGCACTTAAGGAGCATACTCAAATGGCTCTTGTCTCCATTATGGTGCCAGACATTTCTGTTTTGTGTTTTATTATTACAATTATTTTGCATAAGTCCTTGAATGTGCGCTGTCCGGCACAAATTGTCCGAAACAATGACAACAGACAATGGTCGTGGCAATACAAACGGAACACGCAAATATATATCCGAATAGAAATACAAATAAGAATAGAAGATTGCATTCAAAATACCAAAAATTGCGTTTTGGTCAACTTTTATTATCTCTTTTCAAATGCAGCAATGCGGAAATATTTGCTACTAGTTGCTGGCCAAAACGCATTGCGGAACTGGCTAATTCGATGCAATCTCATCAAAGTGCAATTTAAACTCGAGTTGCGATAAGAATTTTTCAATTGTCAAATAATGTGGGAGTTGTGAAATGCCCAAAGCTGTGATTTATACTAGCATATCTTTACTGTCTTACTCAGACAGACGTAATAACCACAAATATGCATTACGCATTTATGTATATATATGTATATACATTACATTTTAAAGCTGTACACTTAAAAGCTTTTCGTATAAATTATGTGGCCTTAAATTACCCTAAGGGCATTTATTATACACTATAGTCTGTGGAAAAATTACCATTTGCTATCGACCCAGGCAATGGGACACGTACAAAGATATCACATCGAGGACTGGACATTAAAATAATTGTCATATGGAGACAGAGACACCAAGTGAAACACAGAGAGAGAGAGAGAGAGAGAGAGAAAGACCTGTCACATTTGTATGTGGACTGAGGCACTGTTCTAATTTTAATTCATTTCATGCTGATTCGGGGCGGGTTTAGTTCTACTTACTCGGCTTTCTCTGCACAAATGAACAACTGCTTAAATGTGGGCGTTTGCCAAGTTAATAATAAACCAGAAATGCTCGAGTTGAGAATGCTTGACTTGAATATGCTCTGCACTTACCAGTTAGAAACAAGTTGACAATCTAAAGATCTCAGTTTGATTAGTTCTCTTTGCTTAGTGCTTTTGTCAAGTAAATAATTAATAAAAATATACTCGAGATGGGATTGTTCGACCTGGAGATGTTTTGTACTTATCAACTATAGAAAGAGGAAAAGGGTATACTGATTATCACAGATTAAAAAATGTATGTATATATATGTATCTGACATATGAATTCGGTGCTGAAAGGGTTAAATGTTAATATATGTTTAACTTCTGTTAAAACATTTCGCTTTGATTGTTCTCATTATTAAGTGAGAACCTTGCCTTTCACTATTTTTTATGTGACTGCAATTTATTAATATTTATGCAAATAGTATTAATACTTATTGAACATGATATTGAATGTGGGATCTAAAGTTCATACAGTGGTGATCAACTGTAGTCGATCAGTGAGCCAACAAAGGGTATTCACTTAATAATGAAATAGTCATTTTTTACACACCATGTTTAAACAACTAATGGCTACAGGGTGCTTAAAAACTGGACAGTCAGTCGGAGAGATGGCCTTACAAGGCAGCCAGTGCTGAAGGCCTTGCCAAGGCAATAACCTGCAGGCCAAGGACCTCCAGCCTCTATCCACTTTCAGCAGCAGCAGCAACAACAACAACAGAAGCAACAACACGACTCCCAAACGGCCGTGTCTGTTTACCAAATTGCTCTTCATTTATTTATAATAATTACAACTGTAGAAAATTTGAACAGTCATTTGGCTAAAAACCAGCACAGCTGACGACGAGAATGGTAGGAAAGGGGGCGCTCGGAGCGGTCGCAATCAGTGAAGTTAGCAACTCAAATATGCAGGCTAATATTGCGCACTTTCGTCTGAAATTGGAACTATTATTTGTCAGCAATCAGTGCAAAAAGAAAGAATGAAGCCACTAACTTATATTCAACTTTTCACGTTTGAATAATTGTCAGTCATTGTTTAGGCCCATTTTCGGCCTTGTTTCCAACTTGATTTTTTTTTCGTGTCTGTTTCCTTTTTTTTTGTTTTTTTTTACTTGTTTACATAATCAGTGCCCGACGAAAATAAAAACAAGGCACATTCATTTTTAATGCGCATACGCCACATGCAACAGCAACAATAGCAGAATGATGCCAGTTGCAAGCATTTCGTTGTTGCTTATTTGCGCAGTTTCGTGTTCACATTCAATCAAATTGCTCTCAACGTTCATTTTAATTTGATTATTATTTTTGGGTCAATTATTTAACCAACAAATAACGAGAACGCGGTAAGATTGCCGGCAATTCCAAAAAAGCAGGAAATTAAATTTGCGAATTAATAATTAAAAATCGCTGAACAATTTAATTGACAAATAAAGTCGGCAAAAAATATGCCGACTCACTTAATTAACGCCAATCGTTTGCAAAACTAATCAGTATTCATATATATCTTTTTTTTTTAATTTGTTATTCATTATCCCTGCTGGGCAAACGGGCAGTTAAAAATTGATTTGTTACTGAAAATTCGTATGAATGTTTTAGAGCAACATATGCTATATTATCAGCTTAAAGAGTTTAATAACACAAATGTATAAATATATGACAAAAATCATTTATTGAATATATTTTAGGTTATAGCTTAGTCATTCATTCCTTCAAATATGCCAATTATTTTTATAATTTTGCTTCAATGAATCTCAATATGTATTATTTATATTTGCTTGCTTTTCTGGGCTCTCTAGATTTTATATCTTATTCATTCCCAGAAATGCAGAAAATATTAATTGAAAATGTTTCAATGTGGTTGTTTAGTCAATAAGTTCCACTCATTCTGCTACAGTTTATTTGAAGTGTTATAATTGAAGAATCAGAAGTTTTCAATATAGTCGTGTTTATTTTCTTTTTACAGTTCGCATGACTTGCATTTAGACTGAACCATCAATAAGTCGAAGTGAAAAGCGTATCATCATCATTTATATTGAGCTGTAGCTCATCTGAAGTGTAATTAATGTACAATGCGAGAGAGAGAGAAGTAGAAAGCACGAGAGAGAAATAAAGAAAAACAGAGAGACAGAGAGAGGGAGTTTCATTTGGTGTTTTAATTGCCGTTTGAAATTCAATTGTACGACCTTGAGGTCGGGGCACTTTAATTCGCTTATAAACAAGCGCTGACCTGGCACCGTTCACGTGTTAACAAACACCAGCCTACTGCCATCCCCTAACACCCCTTAACCATCCGCCTGCCTGACCTCTTAACCATTCCAGAGTCGCTGCGCTTTAATTACTCTTGCGTAAAATTGCTTCAGCTCGCAACTTTGTGGAGTGTTAAGCGTTTGGCACGAAATCGGCTGACCCAAAAGAAACGAAAATACCACCAGAAAAAAAATAAGAAAATGAAAAAAAAACTTAGTAAGGGCAAAAAAAAAAGAAAAGAAAGAACCGTCAATGAGAATCGCCGACAGAAGCTTCAGTGAAATTGCGACACGTCCTGTTCCTAAATATAAATACGAACACTGAACCTAAAAAACTCAAACCTCAAGCAGAAACCGAAACCTAAACCGTAGAGCAAACCGCAACCGCAGTTTGCTTCCCCCAATCCCTCTTATGTCCCAACCTGTGCCCAAGCAATGCTGCAGACATCAACAAAACATCGAGCATTTCAAAATGGCCCCTAAATGAGGGAAAGCTTGGTGAGCGACGACTTAAGTCCCAAGTCCAAGTTGGCGCAGCACCCAATCAACCCGCCCGTGTGCAAAACTTTTGCACAGCGAAAGCCACTCACAACTGAAACCATTTGGAACAAGCCATTTTTCGCACAGGATAAGAAGCAGCCCAAGGGGTGGGGCACGCATTGAAAGTTTGACTGACGTATGCATGTGTATGTGTGTGTGTGTGACCCACAAACTAAGTGAACTGTGTATCCGTGTATCGCAAAGTTGCTGCAGCACCACCACCACCATCAGCAGTTGATATTTGCTCAGCATTCGACTCGCATTGTTGCACACAAATTGCACAAGTTGCGGCTGTTCTCCATGTTGGATCTTCGATGACATGCAAAACTACACAATGCAACACCAAATAATGATTATACTAACCCCATCCCAAAGTCGTCCCTGCCACACCTGCAACACTAGTGCTGCTCATTTCGTGGCCAGCTGCAACTTGCTAATCGCCTCAGCCAATGTGAGCTGATTGCTATCGGGTGTCTGTTATCTTCACTGCTGTTTGCTCCTTGCTGCTGTCCTGCTGTTTGCCACCTCTCTCGCTCACTGGTGAAAACACACTTCCGCACTGCATATCCGGTTTGTAATCGATTTCGAAGTGTGCATCTGGAACGTGACAGCAACAGCATCAGCAACTTTGAAAACTTTACAGCGCCACATTTCAAATGGAATGAA
This sequence comes from Drosophila basisetae, assembly GCA_035041595.1. Taxonomy (NCBI): domain Eukaryota; kingdom Metazoa; phylum Arthropoda; class Insecta; order Diptera; family Drosophilidae; genus Drosophila; species Drosophila basisetae. The sequence goes on along the minus strand of JAWNLB010000144.1, from coordinate 16,276,109 downwards.
CAACATAGAACAGCAGACGAAGTTGGAATGCTCTTTCCAAGAACTTAATAATTCGATGTTCCCAATTATAAAGATTTAATTTTTTTTTTTAACAATTTAGCTTGTGTTTCTTAATATTCGTCTTTTGAAATATATCTACAAAGTATTGGCAATTGTTTCAAAGTTAATTGAATTTATTTAATATGCTAGCTCACTCCACAGCTCCCCAGTATATAAAAATATATTTGTTCTATCTGCTCGCGACCTAATCACAACATGTTATCTTTATATTGATTTCAGTTCGATATTTCCTGTAATGAAATATCCGTTCGAATACTATATAGATTTTGTTTCTTTAGATTAGTTTTAATATATATTCTTTAATAAGTATTAGTTCTCGAGATTCTCCAAATTATTTAGAAGCATTAAATGAGAATTAAACGAATTGTCTATTTGATAGTTTATTGGTTTTCTCTTCTCAATAGCAATCAGTTCTCAATCAAAAACTTTTAACATAACATTCAGTTTCATGGGATTATCGAAACTTAAATCCTTGATTTCAACTTTATCTACGCAATATTAAACAGTTCTCAATCAAAAACTTTAAAATCACATTTAGTTTCATTGGATTATAGAAACTCCAATCCTTGATTTCATATCGATTCAAATTTCGACTGCCATAGAAACAGACATACAACGTGTAAACAAAAAACTCAACTTATTTAATTGGCATGGCAAATATTTAAATATGACAGAATACAGTTAATACCTGCAGCAAGCATATGCCAAAGGAAAAGCAAAAACCGGGAAACGATAGAAACGACAAAAAATGCGCTGGCAAAAGTACAACAAAAAAAATTAGCAATAAACGTGCGCGCACGCGATGCCTGCCCCGGGGTCTGGAAGCAAGCCCTACTGCCCCAACCCCCCTTCCCCCACCATTTTTCTCCTGCCCCGTGTCACTCTCTCCCTATCTTTCTCACACACACACTACATAGTCCTGGCTGGCGGGTGTTGCTAAAAGGGCTAAAATCAATAAAATGCTTGTTGCTCAAGCACCAGCAACAACTACAACTACAAGAACAACAACACAATGCCAATGACGACAGCAGAAACAACGGCACAGTGGACGTCTTTCAATGTACAATTATATTGGCTGTGCCACTCCCCCTAGCCACTCCGCCCCTGTCCCGTCTAGGTCCCCCTCTCATCTTTATTATTCCAATGCCACTTACCACACTTTGCAACATAAATAGTTGCGTTTTTTTAATACCCTGTACCCATTAAACATGTGTGGAAAGGATATAATAAGCTTTTGGTAATAAAAAAAAGTGATTTGGCTTTTAGAAATAATTTCTAAATATACAAAAATAAATCCTCAAAATTTAAAATCTCTTTTCTATTTTTAATAAAAGTATTTGTAAATAATAGAAAATATTTGTACATAGAAGAAATGAACAGTATCCTTATTAGGAAAATCCTTATGAATAACTGTCTACTTTAAATCGTTGCATATCCGAATTCTTAAAATATTAATGTAAAATAATGAGAAAATAATAAAAGTAACAAAAATGATAATGTAGGCATTCCATGTACACATGACTAAAAACAATATCCTGAAAAGTGGATTTTTAGTTTTATTTTAGAAAAACGCCTTTCATTTTAAAAATATACATTCTCAAAATTAACGAAAGCTGCTTTGTATGCTGATTGGAATTAAAGGCGATTTTTACCGTATTATATTAACTGTAGAGTACACCTATAAGAGGTGTCGACAGAGTATCTTTTCGTTGGGCATACTACACAAGAACACTTTCGCTTATATATATATATTTTTTTTTGTGGCACTGCGCCAACGAAAATGTTTGAAATTCCTTGGCTAAAGTTTTTCTTAACTTACCCGTCAGCCCCCGGCGGCGACCACGCCCCGCTCCACCAGCTTTGGCAAGACATAAATGGCTGCAGGAATGTTTGAGGCACATTCCATGCAGCATGATCGAAATGCCACCGAGTTATTATGACAAACTTTGTTAATTGGAAAATATGCGCAGCCAAATATTTTCCTTCTCTGCAACCGACAAAAAACTGTCATCAAAGTTTACTTTCGGTTTACTTAGGTCCTCGATTGGATTATGTTAGTTGACAGATGAAATTGTGGGAAACTTGTGTACATAATTCCAATCAAATGTGACTGCAATGCTCTGGCCATGAATCAATCACTCAAATTGGCACAAAATCAAAATCGAAGGACTCCTTTCGTTCCCTGCGCTTTTGAGTTGATTTGTAGCTGCACTCTAAACATTGATGTATTAGACTTTTTATTAGACATAAAAGCGCCATAAATTGAGGCGCCTTTTTGGGCTACCTGCGAGATGCCTTATAAAATGCAATTTCGGTCGCTGCCATTGATCAGTCTTTCCTCCATCTCTCCCTCTTCTCGCTCTCGCTCTTTCTCGCTCTCGTTCAATGGTTGACATGCTGTATTCGTTTTTGTTGGCATTGAGTGCGACCCATCAATATGCGGCTGGTGTATGTGCTGGTGTGACCAAAGCCAATTGTGCAGCCCCGAAATGTCAACAGCAACAGCAGACATTGAAGTCAGCAACCATAGCTGCCCCAAACCCCTCATTCCAACCCCAACCCAACCCCAAACGGGGACACCCTAACCCGCTCCTATTGTTGGTCGCAGTCGCATTTGGTTTCCGTTTGCCGACAACACATGACGACATTTTGTTGTTTGCTCGGTGTTTAGTTGCCCCCTGTGTGTGCGAGTGTGTGTGTGTGTATGTGTGTGACTGTCTGTTAGTGTGTGTGTGTGTGGGTGTGTGTTCGCATCCATTCCATTTCCATTATATTATTTTTCTTTTATGTTAAGGTACGTTTTTAGTGGACCGTCGCTTGACTATTTGACTTGCATTAACCAGTATTTGGCCCACTCTTTGTGCAATTGCGAGTGATTATGTACACGCAACTGTGCCGTTAACTTAACTGCCCTTGTTATAGATATGCCCTATATAGAAGTCGGAGCTAAAACTTAGCATAACAGCAACAAAAGAGCAGTTAGAAACAAAATACAGCGACAGAGAGACAATGAGAGAGCGGAATTTCCTCGTAGTGTTTGGGGTGTTGTTAAATTTATGCAGGCTGCCTTATGAATTGGTGAGTATCCGTTAGTTGCTGCAGGAACTAACGACTAAAAGAGAGAAAGAGAGAGGGGTGGAGGGAAAGAGAAAGATACACAGGGAGAGAGGGAGAGAGAGAAAGGACTGCATGCAATGTTGTAATTTATGCTGCATACTTTTAGGTTAATTAATATTTTAATAGTTTTAAATGCTTGTATTTTTAATGAAACTTTTGTAAAGCTTTACAAATTGGGCCACAAATTAAATATGGATGCTTGCTTACATACTTGCTTACTATAGTATTGCATTAGTTTAATAATCATAACAATACTTTATGTTTTGTTTGAATTGTTCATTGAGTCGTATTCCATAATACGTATTTTAATTGATAATGAATTTGATAATAAATATATATATATACATATACATAAATAAATATCGCTTGCAAGCTTTATTGCTGCAAAATGTTCGCTGATAAATTGATTGACTCTTGATTGTGATGGCCTTAATTTAAAGCAACACTTTTTACAAAAGGCTTTTAGGCTGAGCGGAGTATTCTTCTTCTTCTTTTGAGTATTTGCAAATTGTGATACGGCTTCCTTTTGGGCTGGTTTAATTGACCGCTACTATATATGTATATACATATATATATGTATATATATATCTTTATATCAAGCCTACAAATTCCGGAGCAGTCTTAATTGTTATGGTTGTCGTGCTGTGAGGCGTTGACTGCGAGCGCCTGTTGTTGTCACGTCTGTTGACGCTGCCCGTTGCCAATGGCAACCAATACTCGCATGACAAACACTAATACTACTACTACTACACACACACACCACACACTCAACACACACACGCACAACAAAGCTACTGTGTGCACAAAGTATGCTTTCAATCAGCAACTGAATTGAAAATCCATTAACGAGTACACAGCGAAGGCAGCTGGTCGCAGACTGCGGGCGTTTCGCTGCAGGCTGTGCCACAACGTTAAGGGGCAAAGGCGTTGCTGCTGCGAAAGTGGCGTGGTTAGCGGTGTATATGGGCTGCAGTTTACTTTCAAGTCACGGCTACGTTCGTTATATTTTCTGCAAGAATGAAAACAAATTTGCTGCTACAGCTGCAGCAGCAGCAGCAGCAACAGCAGCAGCTTGCACCACCAACAGCAGCGCATGCAAAATAAAATAAATTAATATATACTCGCAATAACGAAAAGTCGCAGAACGTACAACACGTGCTGTATGCCACACATGTAAATATTGCAGTTGCCGTTGCATTTTAAAGTAAATCAATGCAAACTTAAGCAAAATCAACAGCACAAAAGTGAATAACGAAAATACGCTAAAAAAAAAAAAAAGAGAAAAACGTCAAAAATCGAAATCGCCGCTAACGAAATCAAAGTCAATAACTGAAAAAGATAAATCGAAAGAGTTAAGCCTTATTGACGATGCTAACCTGCGTGTGTCGGCCCGTGTCGGGCAATCTGCCCAAAATGCCGCCCGCCTCACTGATGCCCACCTCCAGAGCGTCACTCAACCGTAGCAGCGGAGGCAGCGGCAGCGCCACCGGTTCCCATAGTCCCACACGAGTGGTGACATCCGAACCCAAGCTGAACGTAAGTAAAACGGCAGACCATCAACTACACTGCGCGATTTGAATGCAACACAAGTCATCGATGATGTTCTCCCTTCCATCAATTTTGTCTATAATTTCGTAATTTTCCATTCTTATGCTTTATGTTAACTCAGCTCAAAGTCAAAACTCGACAACATAAATAATACACTCAAGTAAGCGGCGAAAAGCTGTAAATGCTAAAGTGTCTCAGGCATTAAATATTTTAGGAATATTACGAGTGTAAAATATGGAACATTAATCACTTATTCAACCCACGTTTGAGTTGTGTATTGGATCGAAAGTAATTTCGATGATGGAACCAAAGCAAATCGAATTTCGGTTCCGGTTATGCTTAGTTTTATGTAAGTTTTAATCGGTTAATTCCGAATCCAAGTTAAGGCATTGGGCAATATTAAATTTCGACTGAGGTTCTGAATTCGTTCGATTTCCAGACTTACACATAACTTACTACCACGATTTTCAAGAACTTTTATTTTTCTTTATTATTCAATAATTGAAGTGAATCGCAAACTGTGCTCAGTGTACGATTAAGTAGCGCCAAATCAGCACACAGACAGACAGGCAGGCAGATAACAGCTCGCTATGGGAAGAACTTTAATCTATTTATGCGAACGTTTCTTTTTGTCATTCAGAGCTGTAAATTTTGTTGTTGTTGCTTACGGCTTTTCCGCTAGGCCTCAAATAAAAAGGTAGCAAATTAGCTTTCATTTTTCACACACATAAACATAACTTGATTTATGGCAACAAATGGAGGGGCGGGCTTCCAACGGGCCGTGACCGTGACCACCACCACGGCCATGAATAGTAGAAGATGTTGACAACTTGACTCCACTCCACTCGACTCAACTCGAGTCGAGTCGAGTCAAGTCGAGTCGAGTCGACTCGCCCTGTCCTGACGTGAGTTGAGTTGAAAGTAACGATTGCAGATAACGTTTATAAATTGTGGAAATTTCATTTTCACTTTGACGCCATTGACGCCACTGAGTGGTGGCACGGGTTTGTTGGGATGACGATGACGATGACGATGACGACGACACCTTGAAGCAGCTTATCTCACAGCTGAATCTCTAACGATCTGTACACACACACATTTGCACTTACACCCTACTCTAGTCTATGTCCATACATACTTAGATATATATATATATATATATATATATATATATATATGTATAGTACAATCCAGTAATCCCACCCACTTACACACATCGTTCTTCCATTTTTTTTTCGTCCCTCTAATATATGCAGGTGCCCAGCAGGCTGACGTCAGCCGAACTGAGGGCGATGGCACTGCGGCAGCAGCAGCAAATCGACAGCCAGCACCAGCTGCTGGCCACAAAGGAACAACGGCTGCGCTTCCTCAAATCGCAGGAGGTGCGCAGTGCGGTGGCCAGCGCCGAGGGTGAACGCTTGCGTCGACTGAGGGAGCGCGTCGAGGCGCAGGAGTCCAAACTGCGACGCTTACGCGCGCTGCGAGGTCAAGTGGATCTGCAGAAGACCTACAATGTAACGCTGAGTGAGTATGGGAGGTGTATGGGTTTAGGTGGGCGAAGGTTGGAGGCGTTGGAGGGGAGGGGTGAACAAGTGCAGGGCAACTACAGAGTGAAGATGAGTCCAATTGAGTTAAGCACCGCATGCAGCAAGGCGAGCGCATTTAGTATGTGTTGGTGTGTGTGTGTGTTTTGGGTGCCCAAGAGAGCAGGGACTGCTGCCCGGGATTAACATGTGTTAAAATCGTGTTGAGTGGCGCTACCTTAGGGCGTGTGTGTCTGTGTTTGTGTGACTTAAATTTATGTATGTGTGGCACTTTGTTGTCCTTTATGATTGCCTGTGGGTGGCTCTTGAGTTCGCCTGCCAAAGATGTTATCCATGTTGATGTCCTTGTTCGTGCTCGCATTGGCGATTTATGCCAACGCACACACACACACACACACACACACACACATACGCTTACATACCTCAACCCGCTGGCTAGGATGCTATGTTAATGAGGTTTCATTTGCGTCTTGTTAGATGATAATTAGTTCAGGCAGCAGGCCGCCATTTAGTTGGCCCTTCGGCATGTGTGACCAGTCGCCGGAAATGCCAACTGGTGTTGACGAGCAAATTTACAGAAATATGCCAACGCTTAAAACAGATGTACAAATATGTAAAAGGGTTTAACACGAAATAAGCATTTGAGCAGCTGCAAAGCCGATAAACATTAGAATAGTAAAGGGTTTCATCATCATTTCCATACCCTTGTCTTGGATACTATAAGTCTGGAACGAATTAAAGGTGACTGTAACTCAGTAATTGTTGTTCTTTCCGGATCTCTTTTTGGGCATGTATGAATCCAAGTTTTTTACTGCCACAAAACTATTTAAAAAAAACTATCCCTTTTCTCTTATGGTTTTCTCTTACTTAAAAGTGTATTTGAGCAGCGACTCTTAAAAGAAAAAACTCATGTCCAACTGCCTTCAATTAGCTGGTAAGTGCGCTAACTTCATTAGCGGTTCGTTTGGGATTGGGCGGGGTGGGTGTTTTCGCGTATCCTTGAGTTATGGCAGCTAATCCGTTTAACTTTTGTGCTTAGGCAATGACTTGGACTCGATTCGTGCTCTGTTCAGTGAAAAGGAGAAGGAGCTTAGCCTGGCGGTGGCCAAGGTGGAGGCGCTCACCCGCCAACTGGAGGAGCTGCGACGTGACAGACGATGTCCGGTCAATTTGTTGGCCGCAACGGGACAAGCGGGCGCGGCTCAAGCGTTGCCGCCGCAGGCATCACGGGAACTGGAGAAGCTGAGGCGTGAATTAATGGTAAGCAAAAGGCCTTTTACTATGCACTGAAAATAAACTGAAAGCTGAAAACTGAAAAAAAATACTTAAATTGTCTGTAGAATGAATGAATGCAGAATAATTAATAGCAGTCATTTTAAGTGTACACATAAATCGCTGGTGTGGCGTGTTCTTTAATGGTGACGCTAAGTGAAATACTTTAATTTTGTGAGATTGAAATTGATGTCATTTAAGAGAAGGTGATTTGATAGTGTTAAATCTGTGTAACGCGGGCAGCTTGTTCAACTGGAGAATGGTTATAAATACTTTCGAGTGCCCTTAATGCTAGGTAGTTTGAATACTTTGGTTGTCTGGGTCTGGCTGAAAACATTTAAGCCATCTTCACGCATGTGTGTGCAATGTTTCGGCAAAGAAGAAGTTGGAGAGCTGTTCAAGCTGCTTACAATTTAATTAGCTGTTTTCATGCATGAATTCATGTAAATTTCTCAATACATAAATGTGTTGCAAACTAACGGAGGGAGGGGCTCCTGCCATCGGATAATAATCGGATTATAACACTGAGTTCTAGTTGCACTCTATTAATATGAGATTGTGTACAATTATTACTATTTGTCTTTTAATTTTAAGCTTAGGAGTTTTTTGAGAGTCTTAATCGGGCAGTCTAAATTAAGGCAATGTTATTTTTGTTGTGTAATTGTTATTCATTTAGCTCTCGTCTGTGGGAGTTTTAAAGTCAGAGACTTGCCAAGAATAAGCCCGAAGTATTTGTATAAATGCTTGCGTTGGGTATCAAAAGCATACGTGATACTTGTTTGTTTGGTTTGTTTGTTCAGCGTAATTAAATGTTACCGACATTTATATTTACTCTCAACATTTCTTTAATGCTGTCTTCTAGTATCGCAATCAGTTATCCTTGCAACAAGATGCACGCTTGCACATGCAACGCGAGGCACTGCAGCAACGGCAGGCGGAGCTGCGTTCGGTGGATCAACGCATTTATGAATTGCAGACACGTCTGCAGCGCAAGAAGCAGGCAAACACACACCACCAACAGCAGCAGCAGCAGCAGCAGCAGCAACAACAGCAGCAGCAACAACAACAGCAGCATCAGCAAAAGCAGCAGCTGCAACAAAAACAACAACACCAACAGCAACAGCAACAACAACAACAACTGCAACAGCAACAGCAACAACAACAACATCAACAACAGCAATCAGCTGCACAGCAGCAACAGTTGCACGTGCAATCAGCTCAGTTGCTGGCAGCAACAGCTGCTGCCGCCCAACAACAGCAACAACAGCAGCAGCAGCAACAACAGCAACGCAAATCCGCGCCGCCCGCCTCCAACCTGTCGAAACATGGCGGCGTCGCTGCCTTGAAGCAGCAACTGTTGCAGAAGCAGGTTAATCAGCTGGCAGCGGCGGCTGCTGCTGCTGCCGCTGGACGGGCCGCCGAACGTTCAATTGTGCGCGGCAGCAGCAGCGTCAACGTTGCCGCCGTCGAGCCCTTTATACACACGCCACAGAAGTCAACGATAACGTCGACGGCCAGCTATCTGAGTGCAGGCAATATGCTGAAACATGCAGCAGCAACGGCCAACACCAATCAGCAGAATCAGCTCATCCAGGATCTGAGCCACAGCAGTCATGTGAAACTGGCCCCAGGACAGAGTTACTATCCCAGTGGCAGCAATACGACGCCAGCAAGTAGCAGCGAGAGCGACGAGTCCAAGTTGGCCAAGAAGTTGCTCACAGCAGCTGCAGCTGCTGCTGCGGCGGCGGCGACGGCAACAACAACAACACCTGTCTCCAAAACCAAGTCGGATGCGGAGCAACTGCGCAAGCAGGCGCAAACAGAGGCCATGGATAGCACCACGCACATTTATGCCGAGGTGGGACCCAAAAAGCGGGACAGAGAAGCGGCAGCAGCAGCAGCAGCGGCAGCGGCAGCGGCAGCAGCAGCTACGGCAGCGGCAACTGTTGCTGAGGCCACTACAACAACAGCAACAACAGCTGCAGCAACAGCATCGATAGCAACCACCTCGCCCGCAGCAGCTGCCAGCAAAATACCCAAATGCATATCCATCAGCAGCAGCAGCAGCTCTGCGACGGCGCTCATCAACAAGCTCAATCAGCAGGTCGTCAAGGACACACAGGAGTCCGCGAAGAAGAATGAGATTGCGGTGACCAGCGAGACGCTTTCGGAGCGCAATACGCAACAGCAGCTAACTGTGCACAGCATGCCACTCGGGGCAGTTAGCAAATCTGTAGCCATTGCCGTATCCAATTTGGCAGTCAGCAAGCAACAAGTGGCAGTGCCTCCACGAAAGCCGATCAGCAGCGTGGCGCCCACTTCAATGAGCAACAGCAGCAGCAGCAACAACAGCAGCAGCAGCGGCAGCGCCATACCCAAAATGATAACATACAGCCCAAAAGTGAATCGTGTGGCGCCCAACGTGATCAACGCTGCTGATCCGAGACCCGCACTGCCGCCCAAGCCGAGCAAAATGTCGCCAACAGAGAGCGAAAACAGTAGCAGCAGCTGCGCAACAGCAACAACAACCGTTGCAACTTCAACGACGGCCACTTTTGGCCTGCAATCGCTAAACATCAACGACAACTTGCCCATCAAGGCCAAACCGCTGACAATACGCAAGCAGCCCATCTTTGAGCAGCCGCCGCGCTTGAAGGCAACGCCAAGTGTCTCCCTCTCCAAGCCTGGCCCACAGCAGCAGCAGCAGCAACAACAGCAGCAACAGTTGCCACGCAAGCCGGAGGCACCGAAACAATCTGAGGCAAGAAACGATTCACCGCAGCACTCGCCCACAACTAATTCACAGAGTGGTTCCAGTGTGGATGAGCCAGATCGCATGGGCAATCAACCAGAAAACAACAACAACACCAGCATCAACAGCAACAGTAATAGCAAAAGCAACAGTGGCAGCAATCTCAAGGAACGCACTGCAAGCAAACCGAAGCTGGCACGCCGAGTGAGCTTTGACCCGTTGGCACTGCTTCTGGATGCCAGCCTGGAAGGTGAACTGGAGCTGGTGAAGAAGACGGCAATGCAGGTGGCCAATCCCAGTGCTGCCAACGATGAAGGGATCACAGCCCTGCACAATGCCATCTGTGCCGGACACTTTGACATAGTCAAGTGAGTTGCTTCACTGAGCACATGGAAATCGTTCTCTTCATTACTTTCTCAAATCCCTTGCAGATTCCTTGTACAGTTTGGCTGCGATGTGAATGCTCAGGACTCGGATGGCTGGACGCCGCTGCATTGTGCCGCCAGCTGCAATAATCTCAATATGGTCAAATTTCTTGTGGAGAGCGGCGCCTGTTTATTTGCCTCGACGCTGTCTGATCATGAGACGCCCGCTGAGAAGTGCGAGGAGGATGAGGAGGGCTTCGATGGCTGCTCCGAGTACCTGTACAGTAAGTACACAAATGACAGCTCAGTTATTTTACAGATGTAGATGTATATACAAAAAACACTGTGACAGCAAAAGAGTCAAACGCCTTTTTAGGACAGTTTAATAAATAAATGTTGAGCTTTTCTCTAATCAACTAATCAAACATTAATTAAAAACTACAAGTGCTAATCTGCATTTTAGGGCGAGCTCTATTCTGATGTTTAATCTCATATTTGCAGGCATACAAGAGAAGCTGGGCATTCTGCACAATGGCGACGTCTATGCCGTGTTCTCCTACGAGGCGCAGAACAGCGACGAGCTGAGCTTCCATGTGAACGAGCCACTGATCGTGTTGCGCAAGGGTGATGACTCCGAGAACGAGTGGTGGTGGGCACGCAATGCCACCGGCGACGAGGGCTACGTGCCACGCAATCTACTCGGGGTAAGTTGCCACATGCCAGACTAAAAGCTATCAGCTAATCATTTCTCCCCGCCTCCATCTGACTTCAGCTCTATCCACGCGTGCCGCCGCAGTCGCCGCATTTCGGCGATTAGCAGTTAATACGCTTTACTATATTGAAGCGCAAGGCTGGGCGGCTTGTGCAGAAGCGCTATATATCCAAGTATATCTGAACAGCGGATTCCGAGCACGTGCACGGACAGCAGCGGCAGTGCAGCACCAAATGGGCCTTTTAGTTATGAGCTGGCATTACTTATCACGACAGCCTCAAGTTTTTCTTTCCTGTTCACTTTTTGTTTTGTTCGAAAAAGCCACATGAAGGAAACCAGACGCACTCAATAGAATATACGAGTATGTGTATTATTATATATGCACACACACACATATACACACACTTGCTATATGGCGCAACATACGGCAAGTTGTGTGTGTTTGTGTGTCTGTTAGTTGCACGAGAGGCAAGCCATGTTGAAATGTGCAACATTTGCCAACTTCAGCTAAAGCGCCAGCGGCAGCAGCAATTTATCACAGAGGGACATTAGCCAGCACTAGCCATAATTAGCTAGTGTCCTGGCATCCTGGCATCCTGGCATCCTTGCAGCCTGCCACAATAAATTGAATTTCACTTAAGCCCCGAGACCAACCCCTAGATTAAGGCATAGACTAATAACTTAAGCAATACACATCCCACATCCCACATCACCTAAAACTGAACCTAATTCCACATCCAGCCCCCCAACAGCGCACCACAAATTGCTTCAACTTTGTGCATAAATGAAAAGTGTTGCAAATTGAAAACGAAATTTTAGATTAAAATTCAATGCAATATGTTTTGTACTTTGTGGTTGGAAAACCAGCTGTTAATTGCCAGCAAAAAAGTAAGTTGCTACAAATTATATATTTAATTCGATAATTGCATTAATTTACACACATTTTACGTACACAAAAACAAATCGAATGTGATTTTTGTATTGTATAAAGCGACATGAGAAAAAAAGAAAAACTTATTATTTAATAATCGTTAATATTGCATAATGTACAGTACTTACTACCTATGTATGACTAAAAAGCTGCTTCGTTATCAAATTACAATTCTTAATACAATAAAATTTAGTTTAGAAATAAATAATACTTTAAATATATATATATATATATGCCTAATGCCTATCACCTACCACCTACTTCTAGCATTAACAAAAAAAAAACAAAAATACAAATCAAACCACGATAAATTACATTGGAAATGCAAAAATAGACTTCAAGTTGATTGTTTATTGTAGCTTGAATATACAAGATGGTTCACGAGTGCTTGCAAGCCATAAGTCGCCCATATCCTTAAGGATCTCACAAGGTCACATATTGTTCCAGGAATAGCGAATTAATGGATTCAAAAGATGTATTGAAAATTCCGACGTAACTAAAACTGATAAATTTGCCATACCCGAGGATCCTAACGGGGAAAATTAATTTTGTCTAGATCAGGGCTACCAACTCGCTAAAGGACATTCAAATCGTGCGTGAGGTTTCTGAGAAAACACGGAAATTTTTACAAGTGTTTGGATTCTTAGATAACCCCATAATCCTTGGACGAAGTTCAAATGAGGTCGATCCTAGCGATTCTAATGTATATATGTCCTTTGACAATCCCTAAACATTTAGTTGAAGCTCTTTTTAGTGAAAAGCAATTGACACACACATTTTGCCCGCCCTAAAAGTATGCTTTAATTATCTAGATTACTAATATGACAAATTCATTTTCTGCTCCATCCTTAGAAGATGCTACGTAATTCTTATTTTGCCTTGACTTTTGAGATCAATTTGAATTGCCGAAATAACAAAATATATAAAATATGCTTCGAAACAAGTTTGGATTTCGTCGAGTCACTGTATTTTACATGATTAGCTATTGTATTCGGGTAAGCTAGAGTCAAAAATATCGTGTAGGTTTAATAAATTACTCGTACCTTTGTTAGCCCGTCATTTGGTTATTTTCCACTTAACTTGAGCATAAATTAAATTTAGAGTGCAGAACTTAGACTTGGGGCACAATTAACTTCAAGATTGATTGAGAGAACCATTTTTAAAGTTATAGTTTGAACAGAAGTGCATTAGACTTTTAGCGGTACAATCGTTCATTTGAGGGACTACAGGGTATGTACAATTTGTACGCAAACAACATGTAACAATTGTATATTGTATAATATTATACGATGATAGCGCATCGGGTAGCGCCTCATTCATCTGTGAACCCTAGCGTGTACCAGTTGCTTAGGAAATATTTGTCATTCAGTCACTTTATACTAAGTACATTTATTTATTTATTAGTTCTCATTGAATTTCCGCAATGAATCTGAATGAATGGTTGAGGCTTGTCTTGTTTTGCTCTGTACTGGGTGGTGTGACGCAGGTGCGACGAGTGGATGGGGCGAAAATATTAGCTGTGTATGCGTTTCCAGGTAAGCAGGCTTCACTATACGAAAACCGAATGATGTACAGATTATGCTGAATGCAGGTAAAAGTCATTACATGATGCACACGGCGCTGATAAGGGAGCTTATCGAGAGCGGACATCAAGTCACCATGATTGCGGCATTTTCACTCGAATCTGAACAGTTGGGCAGCAACTACACAGAACTACTGATAGAGCCTGTCTATGATTTCTGGCATGATGGTGAGCAATATTGTTTGAGGCCTATCAGACAACTGATATCTCTACGGTTACCACAGTAAAGCTGAACTTTGGCGTACAGCATCTGTTTGATTTGACGCGCATGAAGAGCTATGATTTTTTCAAAATGCTCGAAATTATTGGATTAAAGACAACGGAACATGCGCTGCTGCAACCCAAAGTTCAGTCCCTGATCCATGCTACTGAGACGAAGGGAGTTTTCGATCTGCTGCTCGCAGAGCAATTCTATCAGGAGGCCTTCCTGGCTCTGGCTTACAAGTACAATATACCGATTGTTACCACCAGCACCTTGGGCTATGAGAATCACATGAGCCAAATGATGGGCCTGATAACACCCTGGTCTTTTGTGCCGCACGGCTTTATGCCTTTCACCGATCGCATGTCCTTTTTGGAGCGCTTGAGCAACACGTATGTTTCACTGTACGAGGACTTAAATCGCCTGTACAATTACTTTCCCAAAATGGATAACCTTATCAAGGAGCACTTTGAAAATGTATTGGGTGAGTGCGAACACTTTCCTATCCTTGAAAAGGGTATTAAATATACTTCATCCTTTCGGGTCCCAGATGGTGTGCCCAAGGTCAGGCAAATGGAGAAACAAATCTCGGTAATGCTGCTAAATAGTCACGCACCGCTGACAACGGCACGTCCCACTGTGGATGCGATGGTCCCAGTGGCTGGCGTACATATCTATCCGCCCAAGCAGTTGCCCGCAGATATGCAAAGTTTTCTCGATGCGGCAACAGATGGTGCCATCTTCTTCAGCCTGGGTAGGGAGCGTGCAGCTGCAAATTGAGGTTATCTCAACTCCCAGCTCAACTTTCTCTCACTCTCTCTCAATGCAGGCAGTAATGTGCAGAGCAACGAGATGCCGGGGGACATGTTGCGTCTATTCCTGCGTGTCTTTGGGTCCCTCAAGCAGCGCGTGCTCTGGAAATTTGAGGATGATTCGATTGGTCAGCTGCCGGAGAATGTAATGATACGCAAGTGGTTGCCACAGGTGGACATCTTGGCTCATCCGAATGTCAAAGTGTTTATCACACATGGCGGTCTATTTGGCACACAGGAGGGTGTCCATTATGCTGTGCCCATGCTGGGCATACCCTTCTACTGTGACCAGGTAAAGGTATTGCTTAATGAATAATATTATAGAAATGATCTGTCTCTTGCAGCACCTGAACATGAACAAAGCTGTGCTGGGTGGCTATGCGATCAGTTTGCACTTTCAATCGATTACAGATGACCTACTGCGGAATTCGCTGTTGCAGCTCATCCACAATTCTAGCTACCAGGAGCAGGTGCAGCGCGTCTCCCGCATCTTCCGCGATCGTCCAATGGAGCCACGCAAGAGCGCCGTCTACTGGATCGAGTATGTGATCAAGCACAAGGGTGCACCACACATGCGGTCCGCGGGGCTCGATCTCGAGTGGTATCAGTTCTATCTGCTCGATGTGATTGCCTTCCTGACAGTCATTGCCATGGCTTGTGCTCTCCTCCCACTATTGGCCTTTCGCCTATTGAGGAAGACCGACAAACAGCATATGAAAATCAAAGTGAATTAAATTACTGAATTAGTTATTGATATTGTTATATTATTGAATCAAATGTAATAAACATTAATCAATTTAAATATTAACTTTGAGTGTTTAATTTGTGCCTGTTCTAGGTGATAATATTTGCTTCAATAGATTCCTAACACATTTGCAAAACTATTGAGTTATCAGCCAAGAACTGCTAAGCAATTCTAATTTTGACTTAAGTAGGTTACTCAATTAATATCCAATTAATTACAACAAATATATATAATCTAATATCTGCCAACTGCTTATTGAATACTAAATTCACTATAGATGTCTGACTGATCTATTTATATTAAGCCGGACTTACATACATACATACTTGTGATTTTCTCAAGTTGATAAGTTGGCTCAACTTACATATTATATAGGTATATAAGATAGTGGCGGTGCAAGTGGTTCCTCAGTCGATTGGAAATCGTGAAGCGAGTCGGTCACTCGAGAACTGAAGTAGTGTGGGCTGAACATGGTGCGTACATCAATAATAATTAAGTTCAATAAAGATTTAAAATACATTGAACTAACATGCAAACTACAAATAATATCAAAGTGACAAAGACAAAGAATATAACAGCTAGAGACTCAAAAATTTGGAATATTGGTTACCATATACCCGACGCAGATCAAGTTTTCTTTTTTTATCGATAACTGCCTCGATACGTTTCGAATTCCGATACCTACTCACATTTGGGTGAAAACATTTGAAAGGGATATTTGCCAACAAAACAACTGGGTCCAGTGTATATTGTAGTCGAGCTCACTCGACTACAGATTTCTTTCTTATTTCATTTTAAACGTTTGCAAACGTTTTAAGCGCAAACGTTTGCAAACGTTTGCAAACGTTTTAAGCGCAAACGTTTAAAATGATGTCCAACAAATTATGTTTATAAATAGAAGAACATATATGAGTAGAATTACTATCTACAATTTGAATTATTTGATTAAGACGCGCTTTAATGTATATATATATATATATATATATATATATATATATATATCTATCGGCGAGACTGCTTGCTTGAATACCTCGTTGTATCGCTTGCGTGATTAGAATCATTATCTATAATTTGAATTAATTGATAAAGATATATATATATATATATATTTATTTAAATGTATAGAAATATGTATATATATATATACGCTACATTACAGCGCACATCTTTATCAATTAATTCAAATTATAGATAATGATTCTAATCACGCAAGCGATACAACGAGGTATTCAAGCAAGCAATCTCGCCGATAGATAAGAAAAGTGTTTACAACAATTAATAACAAGTGGGCAACTATTTATATACGCATAGATTAAGTATTTCACAATATTAATAATTCAATCATCTTATCAACTTGACCCACAGCAACCGAAGAGTGTTTTAAAATTCCTGCTCCTGGGCCTTGTGGCACTGCAGCATTTGGAGATTGGAGCTGGATCCCGAATACTGGCTGCATTTTTCTTTCCCGGCAAAAGTCATTTCATGATGACAAATGCCATTATAAGGGAGCTAGTGAAGCGTGGACATGAGGTGACCTTCATCACACCATTCACATTGGCCAATGAGAATCTGGGTTCAAAGTATACCGAGGTGCTATTGCCCCAATTCAATATTTGGCGCACAAGTAAGTAACGGAATATCCAGAAGCTTTATCAACAACTTACGAGTTATAATACATAAATAGTTCTGGAAATGTCCAAGGGAAAGTCAGTGCTGGACATGACGGATACAGATACGTTGACCTTCATTAAGATGGCCATGGTCATGGGCTTGGAGACCACGAACTTTGCATTCGAACAGAAGGAAGTGTTGAAGTTAATCAATGCCAAGGACAAGGTTGGCAAATATGATTTACTATTGGCTGAGCAATTCTTCAATGAGGGCGCCCTCCTGCTTGGACATCTCTATCAAATACCAATCATTACCATGTCTACCTTTGGCTTTGCCAATTATTTGAGTCCCCTGGTGGGCATTGTCACGCCGTGGTCATATGTGTCCCACGGATGGAAGCCCTATTCAGATCGTATGTCCCTCTCGGAACGCATTGACAATGTTTACAGCTCATTGATGGAAGATATAATGCGCCAGTTCTGGTATTATCCAGCACAGAATGAGATTCTGCAGAGACACTTCTCCAAGCAGTTCAAGGATTTGCCAACTATCAAGCAACTAGAGAGCAATATTTCTGTCATTTTGCTAAACGCACATATGCCATTGGAGCCACCTAGGCCTCTTTCATTCAATATGATTCCCGTGGGTGGAGTTCATATACAGCCAGTGCAGCCGTTGCCAGCCAAGTTACAAAAGTTCTTGGATGAAGCTGAGCATGGAGCCATCTACTTTAGTCTGGGTAAGTTTCAACTTTAATTTTCTAATCTTGTCCTTGTTTAACAAGTTTCTCCATAGGATCACATTTGAAAACATCTGACTTTCCCCCTGAGAAGCTGAAGATATTCCTCGATGTTTTCAGGAGCTTGAAACAGCGCATCCTGTGGAAATTTGAAGATGACAAATTGCCGAATAAGCCAGTTAATGTGATGGTGCAGAAGTGGATGCCACAAAGTGATATTCTGGCCCATCCCAATGTCAAGGTTTTCATATCCCATGGAGGTCTTTTCGGTACTCAGGAAGCAGTATATCATGGCGTTCCAGTTCTTGGAATGCCTGTCTATGCCGATCAGTATCTTAACATAAATAAGGGCAAGGTTGCTGGATATGCCCTTGGTGTGGATTTCCGAACAGTTACAGAGGAGGAGCTGCGCTATTCCCTCACTGAACTGTTGGAGAATCCCAAGTACAGGGATGCAATGAGGCGTGCCTCTCGCATCTTCCGGGATCGACCACTAAGTGCGATGGATACGGCTATGTTCTGGATTGATTATGTTATTGAGCATCGTGGAGCACCGCATATAGTATCGGAAGGTATTAATCTGCCCTGGTATAAATTTTATCTACTGGATATCATTGGAATTGCCTTTGCTATTATTCTTATGCCCATTTTGGGACTATTTCTAATATGTCGCAGACTTAAAAATGCCAAGAAGCCAAAAACAAAGTCTAAACGGAATTAGATATAAGTTTAATTTGAATTTGATTGACTCAAAGCATCGCATTTAAAATCATTTCATTAATATCAAGAATTAATTAATTTCAATGCAATTAAATTCTTTGTTATGTCCCTAAAACAATTTTACTGTCTATAAAATTTTACAAATGACATTTTCTCAATTCGCTGCAAATAATTTTAAACAAATCTTACAACAAGCAAACAAGGACCAGCGGCAAGTATTTGAACTGCACGCTGAAACATGTAACCAACACGTTGAAGTGTGCAGCATACTGGAGGCGTACTCTGCCTACAGGGTCGACTGTGCTCAGGGAAAATGGGATGGGTGCTTTTGCTACCTAGTAAGCTGCCGTGTCACATAACTAAGAATAGTAGACGGAGTGCGAAAGGAACGGAATAAAACAACCAGGCAGAATAGCTATATATATATATTTAGATCGAAGATCAGAGATGATGTTGATGTTCTCCTTCTCTTACCCGCCCAACCTGTAAAGACTAGTATTCGGTGCATTTACCCTATTAAAGGTGCAAAACCATATTTATCTCAGGAGCCCATTAAACTATTTTAATCCTTAATTCCTAATTCCTTATATACTTCCTTAATTCCTTATTCCTTATATACTTCATAATTATGGTTTTCGTTCCATTATTTTTAACATTAATTTAGGAGTTTTACTTAATTACTAGTTTTCGGGTTTCATGTTTGGGAGTGTGACTTAATTACTAATAATTCATTAAATTTCTTTTTCTTCAATTTGGATCTATTAATATTCAATAATAAACTTATGCCACAAAGGCCCTTGGCTATATATATATACATATATATATATGTAATTTGAGTTAATTAAATAACGCTGGTATTTACATATGTCTTTGTAAGCCACATCTGTTATATGGTCATTATTAGTTGGTTATTTTCTTTATAACTTACAATCTCGGAGTGCGGTTACGCCGTACTTACAGCACCAAAACAGCTGTGTTAGTAGTCCATCGTAGTCTACAGGCCTGAAGAGGGATGACGTTGCTGTTTGAACTTCAAAACGGATTAGACAAAATAACAGTTAGTTAATGCATTATAAAATTAAATATTAATTCCTCACAAATATGATCCTATACTTGCACCAGTTGGTGCACTTTATGCCAATCAGATGTTAGATTTGCGTCCGAGACTTCGGCGCTGATTCGCCTTTAAAGGGCTGAGAACGCTGCACATGAGCACTGTACTGATGTATTCCCCGTATTGAACACCCAACAGATGAACAGCAAGTTGATTGTTAACGGCAGCAATACGCTGGTCACGCTCGAACTGACCAACTGTGCAGAAAGGGCACTGGCACACTGTAAGTGATCACAATTTGAATCATTGGTGTAGCCGCCCTGGCACAATTTGCTTATGGCAGCCGCCACGTTTCGTGAAGACGCCTATACACCAATCTTGTAATTAATATACTACGCCGGGTTTTTATAATATATTTACACAATTTCTATCCAATATTGGTGGGGACGCACTTTTCACCGTTTTTAGTATCGGTTTCTTTCAATTAATATCAATAACACGAATTTCAATATGACGATGCCGCCAAGTTCTTTTTTCAATAAGAGTATGTTGCACACGTCGTCAATTGCAGAACGTAAATGCCATTGGCCGGAACCAAGAGTTGCTAATTAGGTCACCGATTAGGGTTGCTAATTAGGTCACAAGGGCTGTGAATCGGCAAACGCATCATTATTGATCAGCTGTTTACATGTGTGTTTCCAGGCTGATCGTTGTTACAGTCGCGTTACAAAAACGTTACCAGTGCGAATTGTCCCCTTTTTTATTTTGGTTTTTTTGATCGTTAATATTAATGTGCATATAGGTACACCACTCCAAACATTTAGTATTAAAGGATCTCATGATATCCCATCTTCTAGGCGAAATACCAATACACTTCCTTCTCCTCGTACACGGATTCGAGGTGCTAATCGTCTTGCCAGACTTCAACTAGATCGAGTAAGTGTACTGCGGGACTCTATCTCAAATGGTATCAGTTCTATCTGCTCGATGAGATTGCAGTCATTACTGCTGTCTACCCGTCTCTTTAGAAAAAGCGACAAGCAGCACATGAAAGTCAAAGGGCAATAAATTATTAGGTCATTAATTTTTGTGGCTATATTGTCAATACAAGTACGTAATTCAATTGTTTAAATCTGTATCTGTTATAGGTGATAACATTTGCACATTTTCAGAAATGACGAGTCATCGGTCAAGCACAGCAACACAATACAAATGTTATGTTAAGTAGAGTACTCAACTACTAAATACCCTATGCAAATTGTTGTTTTGACAAATATCAAACGAAACTCTTTTAATTAGATTTTAAAGCAGATTGCTCTACTCAGTAGAATTTATACTCAAGTGAATACTTAATGTTATATCTGTCGAATATGTATATATATTTTTTATAGTTTGATTCCGAAGGTATCACGCATCAGACAAAGTGTAAAGATTGGAGTGCTACGTCCACCAGGGGGCCAGGAAATCGATAAAATCGACATTCGCAAATCGACAATGCCAGATATCTCCCCAAATTTTGTTAATAGGTTGTTGGCGATGTCCGTCAAAGATCGGCATTTCCCACTTTCGCCACCCACACGCCCCTCGCCCACAAACATTTTAAATGGCTATATCTTCCGCAGTTTTTGAGTTAGAGGCGTCAAGTTAGGTAGCTATGTTACTGGTAGTCGCCTTTAAGAAACGATATCAAATTTTAAAGATAGAGTAACCAACCACGGAAGCTAACTTGCTGGTAACCTTCTCCAAGGATCAGCATATAAATTTGCAGACCAAATTTGAAAGGCGCATATATTCCACAACTGGTAACTCCTAAGAGATCGATAAGAAATTGGATGCCCCTCCGCCTCCCTGAACCGATACACCTGTTAGTGTAAATCAATAAGACCATATATCTCACACAATTTGAAAGCCAGAGTCACAAAATCTGAAAGGTATATTGCTAGTAACATCCTTCAAAAATCCGGGAAAAAAATGTTCGTCAACAAAAAAATGATAAAGGCCTATATCTCCCGCGATTTAGGAACTACAGTTACCAGTCTTGGAAGGAAGATTATTAGGAACTAATAATTTGTAAGTTCAAATCCACTCCGGCCCCCCAAAATTCTCGAAAACGCATATCTCCATAGTTTAAGAGCTATAATTACAAAACGTCGAAGGAACGTTATTAGTATATATCGCAATTTGAAAGGCAAAATTGAACAGTATTTCTTGGCTACGCCCACAATGTTATTTGTTACTTGTTATCTGCTTGAATGACTTATGGTATCAAAGTATTTCGCAGTCTGTTACACCCGACTGCAACGTTCGCTCGTGTTTTTCATTTCATCTAAGTAAATCTAAATTAATTATAAGCCAACCCTGTCGCTCAGCCTCTTTAATGTCGGTTGAATATACTTACATAAAGAAAACACGCCTTTGAATTTCATAATGGGACCGTTGCTTATAAGTGGTGTGAACTTACATATTAAATATATATAAGGTAGTGCCGATGTCGGTAGTTCCTCAGTCGATTATTAATCGCGAAACAAATCGGTTCCTTGAGAAGGGATATAGACTTAGCTGAACATGGTTCGTACATCCAAATTAATCAAACCAAATAAATGTGTAAAATAAATTGAATTAAAATGTATAATATACAAATATATAGTGCAAATGTGTGTAACAGGCAGAAGGAAGCATATCCGACCCCATAAAGTGTATATATTCTTGCTCAGCATTAACAGCCGAATCGATATAGCCACGTCCATCTGTCCGTCCGTCCGTGCGTCCGTCTGTCTGTATCAACACGTGTTTCTCAAGGACTAGAAGAGAGACTTCACATTTGGATTATAGGCTCTAATGTCTCCGGCGCAGAGCAAGTTTGCTTTATTTGATCGATAACTGCCTCGATACATGAAATGCTCGATAGCAATAAATGCTACGAATTTAAAGGCCTTAGTTTATATTACTCTGCCATCTCTGCCGGCATTAAGAAATGAGTGTTTATGCAGTCCCGCCCACATTTGGGTGAAAGACTTATTAAAGGGATATTTGCCAATAAAACTAGAATTTATTTAACAATAGAGTCCAGGGCATACCGTAGTCGAGCCCACTCGACTTTAGTATTCTTACTTGATTCATTCTAAACGTTTGCAAACATTTTAAGCGCAAACGGTTAAAATTATATCCAACAAATTATGTTTATAAATAGAAGAACATACACGTTTACTTATCTATATATATGCTAAATTACAGCGTACGTCTTAATCAATTAATTCAAATTATAGATAATGATTCTAATCACGCAAGCGATACAAGAATATAGATATATAAGAAAAGTGTTTACAAAGTATTTAAACAATTGGTAACAAGTGGGCAACTATTTATATACGCATAGATTAAGTATTTCACAATATTAATAATTCAATTATCTTATCAACTTGACCCACAGCAACCGAAGAATGTTTTAAAATTCCTGCTGCTGGGCCTTGTGGCACTGCAGCATTTGGAGATTGGAACTGGATCCCGAATACTGGCTGCATTTTTCTATCCCGGCAGAAGTCATTTCATGATGACAAATGCCATTATAAGGGAGCTAGTGAAGCGTGGACATGAGGTGACCTACATCACACCATTCACATTGGCCAATGAGAATCTGGGTTCAAACTATACCGAGGTGCTATTGCCCCAATACAATAATTGGCACACAAGTAAGTAATATAATATCCAGAGGCTTTATCAACAACTTAAGAGTTATCATATATAAACAGTTCTAGAAATGTCCAAAGGAAAGTCACTGCTGGACATGACGGATATAGACACGTTGACCTTCGTTAAGATGGCCATGGTCATGGGCTTGGAGATGACGAACTTTAGATTCGAACAGAAGGAAGTGTTGAATTTAATCAATGCCAAGGACAAGGTTGGCAAATATGATTTACTATTGGCTGAGCAATTCTTCCATGAGGGCGCCCTCCTGCTTGGACATCTCTATCAAATACCAATCATTACCACCTTCACCTTTGGCTTTGCCAATTATTTGAGTCCCCTGGTGGGCATTATCACGCCCTGGTCATACGTGTCCCACGGATGGAAGCCCTATTCAGATCGTATGTCCCTCTCGGAACGCATTGACAATGTTTACAGCTCATTGATGGAAGATATAATGCGCCAGTTCTGGTATTATCCAGCACAGAATGAGATTCTGCAGAGACACTTCTCCAAGCAGTTCAAGGATTTGCCAACTATCAAGCAACTAGAGAGCAATATATCTGTCATTTTGCTAAACGCACATATGCCATTGGAGCCACCTAGGCCTCTTTCATTCAATATGATTCCCGTGGGTGGAGTTCATATACAGCCAGTGCAGCCGTTGCCAGCCAAGTTACAAAAGTTCTTGGATGACGCTGAGCATGGAGCCATCTACTTTAGTCTGGGTAAGTTTCAACTTTAATTTTCTAATCTTGTCCTTGTTTAACAAGTTTCTCCATAGGATCACATTTGAAAACATCTGACTTTCCCCCTGAGAAGCTGAAGATATTCCTCGATGTTTTCAGGAGCTTGAAACAGCGCATCCTGTGGAAATTTGAAGATGACAAATTGCCGAATAAGCCAGCTAATGTGTTGGTGCAGAAGTGGATGCCACAAAGTGATATTCTGGCCCATCCCAATGTCAAGGTTTTCATATCCCATGGAGGTCTTTTCGGTACTCAAGAAGCAGTATATCATGGCGTTCCAGTTCTTGGAATTCCTATCTATGCCGATCAGTATCTTAACATAAATAAGGGCAAGGTTGCTGGATATGCCCTTGGTGTGGATTACCGAACAGTTACAGAGGAGGAGCTGCGCTATTCCCTCACTGAACTGTTGGAGAATCCCAAGTACAGGGATGCAATGAGGCGTGCCTCTCGCATCTTCCGGGATCGACCACTAAGTGCGATGGATACGGCTATGTTCTGGATTGATTATGTTATTGAGCATCGTGGAGCACCGCATATAGTATCGGAAGGTATTAATCTGCCCTGGTATAAATTTTATCTACTGGATATCATTGGAATTGCCTTTGCTATTATTCTTATGCCCATTTTGGGACTATTTCTAATATGTCGCAGACTTAAAAATGCCAAGAAGCCAAAAACAAAGTCTAAACGGAATTAGATATAAGTTTAATTTGAATTTGATTGACTCAAAGCATCGCGTTTAAAATCATTTCATTAATATCAAGAATTAATTAATTTCAATACAATTAAATTCTTTGTTATGTCCCTAAAACAATTTTACTGTCTATAAAATTTTACAAATGACATTTTCTCAATTCGCTGCAAATAATTTTAAACAAATCTTACAACAAGCAAACAAGGACCAGCGGCAAGTATTTGAACTGCACGCTGAAACATGTAACCAACACGTTGAAGTGTGCAGCATACTGGAGGCGTACTCTGCCTACAGGGTCGACTGTGCTCAGGGAAAATGGGATGGGTGCTTTTGCTACCTAGTAAGCTGCCGTGTCACATAAGAGATGATGTTGATGTTCTCCTTCTCTTACCCGCCCAACCTGTAAAGACTAGTATTCGGTGCATTTGCCCTATTAAAGGTGCAAAACCATATTTATCTCAGGAGCCCATTAAACTATTTTAATCCTTAATTCCTAATTCCTTATATACTTCCTTAATTCCTTATTCCTTATATACTTCATAATTATGGTTTTCGTTCCATTATTTTTAACATTAATTTAGGAGTTTTACTTAATTACTAGTTTTCGGGTTTCATGTTTGGGAGTGTGACTTAATTACTAATAATTCATTAAATTTCTTTTTCTTCAATTTGGATCTATTAATATTCAATAATAAACTTATGCCACAAAGGCCCTTGGCTATATATATATACATATATATATATGTAATTTGAGTTAATTAAATAACGCTGGTATTTACATATGTCTTTGTAAGCCACATCTGTTATATGGTCATTATTAGTTGGTTATTTTCTTTATAACTTACAATCTCGGAGTGCGGTTACGCCGTACTTACAGCACCAAAACAGCTGTGTTAGTAGTCCATCGTAGTCTACAGGCCTGAAGACGGATGACGTTGCTGTTTGAACTTCAAAACGGATTAGACAAAATAACAGTTAGTTAATGCATTATAAAATTAAATATTAATTCCTCACAAATATGATCCTATACTTGCACCAGTTGGTGCACTTTATGCCAATCGGATGTTAGATTTGCGTCCGAGACTTCGGCGCTGATTCGCCTTTAAAGGGCTGAGAACGCTGCACATGAGCACTGTACTGATGTATTCCCCGTATTGAACACCCAACAGATGAACAGCAAGTTGATTGTTAACGGCAGCAATACGCTGGTCACGCTCGAACTGACCAACTGTGCAGAAAGGGCACTGGCACACTGTAAGTGATCACAATTTGAATCATTGGTGTAGCCGCCCTGGCACAATTTGCTTATGGCAGCCGCCACGTTTCGTGAAGACGCCTATACACCAATCTTGTAATTAATATACTACGCCGGGTTTTTATAATATATTTACACAATTTCTATCCAATATTGGTGGGGACGCACTTTTCACCGTTTTTAGTATCGGTTTCTTTCAATTAATATCAATAACACGAATTTCAATATGACGATGCCGCCAAGTTCTTTTTTCAATAAGAGTATGTTGCACACGTCGTCAATTGCAGAACGTAAATGCCATTGGCCGGAACCAAGAGTTGCTAATTAGGTCACCGATTAGGGTTGCTAATTAGGTCACAAGGGCTGTGAATCGGCAAACGCATCATTATTGATCAGCTGTTTACATGTGTGTTTCCAGGCTGATCGTTGTTACAGTCGCGTTACAAAAACGTTACCAGTGCGAATTGTCCCCTTTTTTATTTTGGTTTTTTTGATCGTTAATATTAATGTGCATATAGGTACACCACTCCAAACATTTAGTATTAAAGGATCTCATGATATCCCATCTTCTAGGCGAAATACCAATACACTTCCTTCTCCTCGTACACGGATTCGAGGTGCTAATCGTCTTGCCAGACTTCAACTAGATCGAGTAAGTGTACTGCGGGACTCTATCTCAAATGGTATCAGTTCTATCTGCTCGATGAGATTGCAGTCATTACTGCTGTCTACCCGTCTCTTTAGAAAAAGCGACAAGCAGCACATGAAAGTCAAAGGGCAATAAATTATTAGGTCATTAATTTTTGTGGCTATATTGTCAATACAAGTACGTAATTCAATTGTTTAAATCTGTATCTGTTATAGGTGATAACATTTGCACATTTTCAGAAATGACGAGTCATCGGTCAAGCACAGCAACACAATACAAATGTTATGTTAAGTAGAGTACTCAACTACTAAATACCCTATGCAAATTGTTGTTTTGACAAATATCAAACGAAACTCTTTTAATTAGATTTTAAAGCAGATTGCTCTACTCAGTAGAATTTATACTCAAGTGAATACTTAATGTTATATCTGTCGAATATGTATATATATTTTTTATAGTTTGATTCCGAAGGTATCACGCATCAGACAAAGTGTAAAGATTGGAGTGCTACGTCCACCAGGGGGCCAGGAAATCGATAAAATCGACATTCGCAAATCGACAAAGCCAGATATCTCCCCAAATTTTGTTAATAGGTTGTTGGCGATGTCCGTCAAAGATCGGCATTTCCCACTTTCGCCACCCCCAAGCCCCTCGCCCACAAACATTTTAAATGGCTATATCTTCCGCAGTTTTTGAGTTAGAGGCGTCAAGTTAGGTAGCTATGTTACTGGTCGCCTTTAAGAAACGATATCAAATTTTAAAGATAGAGTAACCAACCACGGAAGCTAACTTGCTGGTAACCTGTTAGTGTAAATCAATAAGACCATATATCTCACACAATTTGAAAGCCAGAGTCACAAAATCTGAAAGGTATATTGCTAGTAACATCCTTCAAAAATCCGGGAAAAAAATGTTCGTCAACAAAAAAATGATAAAGGCCTATATCTCCCGCGATTTAGGAACTACAGTTACCAGTCTTGGAAGGAAGATTATTAGGAACTAATAATTTGTAAGTTCAAATCCACTCCGGCCCCCCAAAATTCTCGAAAACGCATATCTCCATAGTTTAAGAGCTATAATTACAAAACGTCGAAGGAACGTTATTAGTATATATCGCAATTTGAAAGGCAAAATTGAACAGTATTTCTTGGCTACGCCCACAATATTATTTGTTACTTGTTATCTGCTTGAATGACTTATGGTATCAAAGTATTTCGCAGTCTGTTACACCCGACTGCAACGTTCGCTCGTGTTTTTCATTTCATCTAAGTAAATCTAAATTAATTATAAGCCAACCCTGTCGCTCAGCCTCTTTAATGTCGGTTGAATATACTTACATAAAGAAAACACGCCTTTGAATTTCATAATGGGACCGTTGCTTATAAGTGGTGTGAACTTACATATTAAATATATATAAGGTAGTGCCGATGTCGGTAGTTCCTCAGTCGATTATTAATCGCGAAACAAATCGGTTCCTTGAGAAGGGATATAGACTTAGCTGAACATGGTTCGTACATCCAAATTAATCAAACCAAATAAATGTGTAAAATAAATTGAATTAAAATGTATAATATACAAATATATAGTGCAAATGTGTGTAACAGGCAGAAGGAAGCATATCCGACCCCATAAAGTGTATAGATTCTTGCTCAGCATTAACAGCCGAATCGATATAGCCACGTCCATCTGTCCGTCCGTCCGTGCGTCCGTCTGTCTGTATCAACACGTGTTTCTCAAGGACTAGAAGAGAGACTTCACATTTGGATTATAGGCTCTAATGTCTCCGGCGCAGAGCAAGTTTGCTTTATTTGATCGATAACTGCCTCGATACATGAAATGCTCGATAGCAATAAATGCTACGAATTTAAAGGCCTTAGTTTATATTACTCTGCCATCTCTGCCGGCATTAAGAAATGAGTGTTTATGCAGTCCTGCCCACATTTGGGTGAAAGACTTTTTAAAGGGATATTTGCCAATAAAACTAGAATTTATTTAACAATAGAACAATAGTCCAGGGCATACCGTAGTCGAGCCCACTCGACTTTAGTATTCTTACTTGATTCATTCTAAACGTTTGCAAACATTTTAAGCGCAAACGGTTAAAATGATATCCAACAAATTATGTTTATAAATAGAAGAACATACACGTTTACTTATCTATATATATGCTAAATTACAGCGTACGTCTTAATCAATTAATTCAAATTATAGATAATGATTCTAATCACGCAAGCGATACAAGAATATAGATATACTCGTATAAGAAAAGTGATGGGTTTTAAAGCGGCGAAGTGATGCACTAGGTTTGGCGGTTAGACTAAGAACTTTTATCCAATGTATTGTTAAATTGGGGTATCGAGCGCAGAGTCGATATCCCTGTTATTAACATTAGTAATCGGAAAGTTGTATTGATCTTTTACATATTTTCAACACTCCCCCTCAATACACATTATTGACAATTAACTTGAGACCAAGCAATCTATTACAATTTTCATGTTTTGCCTTGCTCAAATTCTTAGTTAAGATATCTGCCATCATTTGACTCGTTGGACAATATTCCAGCTGAATCACAAGTTTATTAAAAACTTCTTACACGAAGTGATAACGAATATCTATATGCTTGCTTCTGGCATGGTAAACTGGATTTTTAACTAAGAGTATATATTCATTTTGTTACATAATTTCAGAATATAAACAGCTTCTTTAGTTGCTTCCAATATTCCCATATATTCGGCTTCAGTACTACTTAGTGCTACTGACGACTGCTTCTTGCTTTCCCATGAGAATGCGCTACTGCCAAGAATGAATGCGTATCCAGTGTACGACTTTCGGTCCGTGTTATCTTCACCCCAGTCCGTATTAACGTAGCCTTTGATGGGATTTCCAGTTTTAGCATATGTTATACCCATTGAAGACGTCGTCCTCAGATATCGCAGGACTTGTTTTGCTGCAGCCCAGTGCTCTTGGTGGTGATCCGTATTCCGTTGAGACAACTTACATACTGAATGTAAAATGTCAGGTCTGGATGTAACTGTCAGATACATTAATGATCCGATCTGCCTGGTTGACTGTTTTGCATTGTTGGCTCTCACATTTGGTGGTGTACCGGGACGCCAACGGTACTGATGCTAGCCGACACGCTTCCATGCAAAACTTCTTAAGCAGCTGCAACACATGCTGCTGCTGGGTGATCGTTATCGCCCCTGTTATGTTTAGCCCATATAAGGACTTTCGAAGTTTAAGAACAGACACTCCTTGTTCTACGGAGTTGCTTCATGAAAACATCCTCCTGCAATTATCCATTTAGATATGCCGTGGATATATCAAGTTGGTGCACATGTAGCTCCAGTTGATATGGTCAAAACCATCCTTATTGTCGCATATCGCACGTTTCGTCGTAGTTCACTCCGTGTTTCTGGCTGCAGCCCTTTGCTACTAGCCTAGCCTTGTATCGTTCTATGGTGCCATTTTTGTCACGTTTTAGTGCAAAGACCCATCTGCATCAAATCGCCTTATGATTGGATGACAATTCGGCTGGTTCCCAAGTTTCATTCACTTTCAGTGCTCCAAATTCTTGTGCCATGGCCTTTTGCCATTCGATCGTCTGTGGACTTTACAATGCTTCTTCCACAGTTTCTGGTGTTATGACGTCATCACTGCTCAGACGATTCAGCTTGTGTCTCTGGTCGTCTGGTCTTCGCCATCCATACCCACTGGTTCTTTCAAGTCGGTTACTTTTCTTACTGATATCTCTTTATTGGTATCGGTGTTACCGTTATCTTCGCCGGTGCCTTTGCTGCTACTTATATTGGACTCCACTACTGTAATTACCTTGCTGCAATTAAAATCGGGTAACGTGGGTATATCAACTGCACTTGATTCTGTTGTTGACTCAACAAAATATACATCACGGCGTACGATCATTTTACCTACCACTGGCGCTGTTGTAGAGGCGATATGCTTATGTATTCTGTACCCTTCGTTCTAAATTTCCGATCCAAGACACAGGTCTTGTGCAACGCTATCGCCAAGCACCCAAATGTACGAAGGTGGCCAACTGATGGCTTCCGCAATGTCCATAACTCATATGGCGTACTCTGGAGCACAACTTTTGTATGCGATCTATTCCGTAGATAAGCTGCCGTATGTACAGCTTCTGCCCAGAAGCTTTCTTTAAGTTTGGCCTCCAGCAGCATACATCGCGGCACCTCCACGAGGGTACGATTCCTTTCTGTAACTCCATTTTGCTGGAGTGTGTGAGGCACACTCAATTGACGGACGATCCCATTTTATTTCAGAAATATGTCAAACTCGTTGTTTACATATTCTCTGCCATTGTCACTGCGAAGTACTTTGATCCGTTTTCACGTTTGGCATTCCACCATGTTCTTATAGTTCTTAAACACATTTAGAACTTCCGATTTATTTTTGATAAAATATACGTGAGCATATCGCGATTTATCATCAATCATGGTAACAAAGTAACGTAATCCTCCGTTTGAACAACACGCACCAATTTCATATTATTTAACTCTTTGAGGCTTCGCATGTTCACATGCCCATACCTCTTATGCCATTTTATAATCCACTCACTTTTGCCATTTCCACTTAGCATTTATTGTTAGTAAGTTTTACTATTGACGATTCCGTTTTAATCATGACGACTCCTCATCCGACTTCTTCTAGTGATTTTTCACCAGCAAGTGAGACTGTATCACTGAATTGTTCAAACGAATTAAACATATTTTGATTTGCGCACATATGAGCTGTGGCGCCACTATCTAAGCACCACGCTAACTTATCAAGCAGTCGTTCACCGTTCTTTGCACTTAGCAACGTGAAGAATAATTTTTCGTCTCTTCCTTTTAAATTATCTTCGTTCGCCTTGGACCTACATTCTGCAGAAATGTGGCCAATTTTACCGCAATTGTAACATTATTTTTTTTTTTTGTATGCTTGGGCCCATAACCTGTTGGGTCTTAAAGCGGCAAGTTGATGCACTAGGTTTGGCGGTTAGACTAAGAAGAACTTTTATTCAATGTACTCTTAAATTGGGGTATCGAGCGCAGTATCGATATCCCTGTTATTAACATTAGTAATCGGAATGTTGTATTGATCTTTTACATATTTTCAACAAAAAGTGTTTACAAAGTATATAAACAATTGGTAACGATTGGGCAACTATTTATATACGCATATATATCTCTTGTCATAGATAAAGTATTTCACAATATTAATAATTCAATTATCTTATCAACTTGACCCACAGCAACCGAAGAATGTTTTAAAATTCCTGCTGCTGGGCCTTGTGGCACTGCAGCATTTGGAGATTGGAACTGGATCCCGAATACTGGCTGCATATTTCTATCCCGGCAGAAGTCATTTCATGATGACAAATGCCATTATAAGGGAGCTAGTGAAGCGTGGACATGAGGTGACCTACATCACACCATTCACATTGGCCAATGAGAATCTGGGTTCAAACTATACCGAGGTGCTATTGCCCAAACACAATACCTGGAAAACAGGTAAGTAATAGAATAGCCAGAGGCTTTATCAACAACTTAAGAGTCATCATATATAAACAGCTCTAGAAGTGGCTAATGGAAAGTCAGTGCTGGACATGACGAATATAGACACGTTGACTTTCGTTAAGATGGTCATGGTTATGGGCTTGGAGAGCACGAACTTTGCATTCGAACAGAAGAAAGTGTTGAATTTAATCAATGCCAAGGACAAGGTTGGCAAATATGATTTACTATTGGCTGAGCAATTCTTCCATGAGGGCGCCCTCCTGCTTGGACATCTCTATCAAATACCAATCATTACCACCTTCACCTTTGGCTTTGCCAATTATTTAAGTCCCCTTGTGGGCATTGTCACGCCGTGGTCATACGTGTCCCACGGATGGAAGCCCTATTCAGATCGTATGTCCCTCTCGGAACGCATTGACAATGTTTACTGCTCATTGATGGAAGAGGTAATACGCCAGTTCTGGTATTATCCAGCACAGAATGAGATTCTGCAGAGACACTTCTCCAAGCAGTTCAAGGATTTGCCAACTATCAAGCAACTAGAGAGCAATATTTCTGTCATTTTGCTAAACGCACATATGCCATTGGAGCCACCTAGGCCTCTTTCATTCAATATGATTCCCGTGGGTGGAGTTCATATACAGCCAGTGCAGCCGTTGCCAGCCAAGTTACAAAAGTTCTTGGATGAAGCTGAGCATGGAGCCATCTACTTTAGTCTGGGTAAGTTTCAACTTTAATTTTCTAATCTTGTCCTTGTTTAACAAGTTTCTCCATAGGATCACATTTGAAAACATCTGACTTTCCCCCTGAGAAGCTGAAGATATTCCTCGATGTTTTCAGGAGCTTGAAACAGCGCATCCTGTGGAAATTTGAAGATGACAAATTGCCGAATAAGCCAGTTAATGTGATGGTGCAGAAGTGGATGCCACAAAGTGATATTCTGGCCCATCCCAATGTCAAGGTTTTCATATCCCATGGAGGTCTTTTCGGTACTCAGGAAGCAGTATATCATGGCGTTCCAGTTCTTGGAATGCCTGTCTATGCCGATCAGTATCTTAACATAAATAAGGGCAAGGTTGCTGGATATGCCCTTGGTGTGGATTTCCGAACAGTTACAGAGGAGGAGCTGCGCTATTCCCTCACTGAACTGTCGGAGAATCCCAAGTACAGGGATGCAATGAGGCGTACCTCTCGCATCTTCCGGGAGCGACCACTAAGTGCGATGGATACGGCTATGTTCTGGATCGATTATGTTATTGAGCATCGTGGAGCACCGCATATAGTATCGGAAGGTATTAATCTGCCCTGGTATAAATTTTATCTACTGGATATCATTGGAATTGCTTTGGCTATTATTCTTATGCCCATTTTGGGACTTTTTCTAATATGTCGCAGATTTAAAAATGCCAAGAAGCCAAAAACAAAGGCTAAACGTAATTAGATATTAATTTACTTTAAATTTCGTTAACTCAAAACATTTTATTGATAAACAAAAGTGGGCTATTAATATAGTGTTAATTAATTTGAATACAATGATAGTTTTTTTGAATTTGTAATACAATTTTCAGTGTTGTGTAAAGATTTTACAAATGATATTTTCTCAATTCGCTTCAGGGCAACAAATAGCTGCCAAAATAATTTAGAACAAAGCTTACAAGAAGCGTACAAACACCAGCGGCAGCTATTTGAACTGGGCGCTGAAATACACAGTATTAGGGGTACTCATGATATCCAATCTTCTAGGCCAAATACAAAAGCTAGCGTGTGTCTGAGTGTGTGTGTGAGAGTGTTTGTTCTTTTTTTGTGTGAGAGTGTGTGTGTGTGTTGGTTGTGCCGAGAGCTCTTTACTGGCTTATGACCATGGTCTTCTTTACCTTCTTCTCCTTCTTCTCATGGGTGATGGTCACTTCCTCTGCGCAAAGGAAATAATAATTGTGTTTAGGTTCAGATAGGGAATTGGAGATATATATTATAGATTACCTTCGAACTTGTGGGGCAACTGCTTGACAGTCTCAATGGTCTTGACGGTCTTCTCCCCGGGCTCGATAATCTCCTCCTCGTACTCCTCGATAATCTCCTCCTCGTCGGTATCATCGGGATTCGAGCTGGGCACAGGGTCGAAAACAGTCTTCACTGCCTTCTTCACAATACCCTCGGAGGTCACTGTGGTATAGTGGTATTCGGTGCCTCCCTCGATCTTGATGGTCTCAACGGTGGTGACATCACCGGGATTCTCGGATGGGACGATCTTCTTGGTGCCAGACTCAGACTTGAGCTTCTTGGTGCTGGTCACGTTCTTGTGCTTCTCCGCGTCCTTCAGTGTCTTCTTATACTGCTTGATCTCCTCCTCGGTGAGCTCCACTTCCTCCTCCTCGTAGACGGTCTTCGAGGTGGTAATCGTCTTGCCCGACTCCAATTGCGTCGAGTAGGTGTACTCATTGCCACCGGGCACGCGCTTCGCTGACACAGTGGTGGTGTCGTTTTGGACAAAGTCCGCCGGTGGAGGAGGTGCCGATTGCTTTGGCTTCTTCTTCTTCTTGCCGCCATCGGTGATGCTCTGAGTCTTCGAGCTCTGCTCCTGGAGTGAGTTCTTGCGCACAGTACGATTATTCTCGGTGATCTCAATGTTCTGCCTAACGCTACGCGTCTCCTCGACGGTGGTATCCTCGCGATAGTTGGACTGCTTATCGTTAACATTCTGGATGACGTTCTTCTGCACCTTCTGGACAATGCGACGCGAGGTTGACTCCGTGGAGTCAGTAGAGTCCACCGATGACTTGCGCGTCACATTCTTCTTGATCTTGTTGACAGCGGTGTTGGTGTTCTCATTGATTTCAGTTGGCACCGAATCGAAGAAGGTCTTGGTGCGCATGCTGCGCGTACCATCGTCATTGATGGTGGTGTAGACCTCCTCGTAGCCACCCTCGATGGCGCGGGTCAGCATGGTGGTCTTCGAATCGATGCGTATCTCCTTGCCCAGACGCTGCTTGATGATCTTCTTGTTCGCCTGCTCCTTGGCCATATCAGCCTCGCTGACGGGCTTTGGATCCCAGAAAGTTTTCACCTGAGTCTTGACCGTACCATTCGGTTGGGGCGACGTGATGATCATCTCGTAGCCACCCTCGATCAACTTGTACTTGGTGCTCGCACCGGTCGCCTTATCGAACTCAACTTTGCCATCCTCAATATCAGCGGAAGTCAGGAGCTCTTCAGGGAAGAAGTGGCACATGGAGTTTTGGTTTTGTGTAATTGTGTTTTGTTTAAATTGTGTATAAGTAAATTCGTTGTCGAGACCAAATCTCTCTCTCTACGTGTGTGAGTGTGTGTATTTTTTTCAGCAAGCACTTTAATTTATATATATATTTATATATATATATATATATATATATTTAAAAATTCCTATGCTAAGGTATTGCAAATTAGTTTCATCGAAGGCGCATTTTGGTAAATAATTTACATAAACCCTTTGAAGCAGTTTTTACAGCATTTTGTACTTTTTTCTTAGTATTAAGTTGTGTTGGTATTGTTGTAGTTGGATTTGTACTTAGGCTTAGACATGCACGGGTTCCGGCTCGGATTCGTTGTCCAGTTGCAGGGTCAGTCGGAGCAGGGTTGGCCTCATCTTTGCTGACCTGGTCGCCAGTTGCGGCAGGCAGCTGTAGTGCAACAGCAGCTGTAGTAATTGTTATTTAAATTTACGCGACGCCTTCTGGCGGCTCGGCTTTGTGGGCGTGGCATTCGGTTGCAGGATATGTTGCGGTTGCGTCGATTGTGCCGACTGCGTTGACATTGGTGGTACCCGTTGTGATTTCGTTGTGGTTGCTGCGGCTATTGTCGTCTGCTGCTGCTCAGCAGCATTGCCGGCGACGATTTTCTGTGCATTAGTTGGAAGTTTGTTAATTGCATTGGCTGCTGCGGGGCTGTCCTTGACCTCCGCTACGCCAGAAGCCTGGTTAGTGGCAAGGCTTGGACTGGAGCTTGTGCTTGGATTGGAAGTGCGTGCGGACCGGGAGGACGCTGCGGCTGTTAGTTGCGGTTTTGCTTCATGGAGCAGCTCGATAGCGGTTTTAGTTAGCAATTGGTTATAGCCTATCATATTATCGTTATCTGCAAAATGCGGTTAGGGTAGTTGGTTTTTAGCTGGCATGTCAATTGCTTAGCGTCAAATGAGTGCTGATCGATGCCACAAGTTGCTGATTGATGGTTGATGATTGATGATTGACGATGCTTGGAATTTTAAATTGTATGCAGAATTCCAAAATATTTATATTTAATGCTAGTTGAAAATGAAGTCAGGTGATAAATTCGTGATTTCAATTAATGATTGAAGCTAACTGAGTGAAAATGACCCCCATTGGTGAAACTTATCCAAAAATTGAGATGACTTTGGTCTTATGTGACGTTTTCGAGAACTTAAAAATAAACAACTGAAAACAATAGAAAAGTTATGGTTCAAACTCACAATAATAAATAATAAATTGAAGTACAACATACGGAATTCTTACACTAGAATAAAAATGCACATTTTAAACAATTTGTGGATAAACGAAGAGTTTTTGTTTTGTGTTGTGTTCTTGAATAAATATTTTGTAGACAATATTTCAATGTAAATTACAACATAAAGTTATAAGAAAGAATCTTGCTGTGAAAAATGTTGACGTTCAACTCGTTTTGTTGGGAAATTTACACACACATAACACAGACACACGCACGCAACATTTTCAAGTTATTTTTTAAAAATATATTTATATATTTGTTTTTTTATTATCATTATTATTATCATTATTTCAATATTCTTTATACACACATTTTTCGTTAGGGAAAAAAAGAAAATAATATTACAGATGAGGGGTGTTTATGTGTTGAGTCTGGGGTCTAATGCAGATGAGCCGAAAAGTGAATGCCACAAATCAGTTAAGACTCAAGTGGGCAAAAAGTACAACAATTTACAATTAAAATATTATGAAATTTGAAAGTTTTGTGGCTGAGCCAAGTGGTTGTGCCAAGTGTTATATGAGGGTGAGAGTATAAAATTGAAAGCAAAATGCCAAGTGTGTCGTATGCACATGCACACACACACACACACACACGCACACACACACTTACTGACGGCCACACATATGTGTTGCGGAGCAGCGAGGTCGACGAGTGTAAAAAGTTTAATTTGAAAACTTAATTAAAATTTCTGCGCGTGTATATATACACAAATATATATATCTAATTTCTTTTCCATTTCATGATATGAGCCACTGCTGCTAACAGGGCCACTGCATGTGTGTGTGTGTGTGTGTGGCAGAGGGTGTGCCTGTGTACAAGTGTGCAGCAATTAAATATGACACTTGACAGCACTTGCATATCATTTTGTATTTCAACCGGTTAAGGTGTCAAAGTCTGTGCACAGGTGTGCGCCTGAGTGTGTCTGTGTTTCTATGTTTTTCTGTGTTTGTGTGTTGTGCTAGTATGCTTAAGGGGTTTAGGGGATTGGTCAATGGGCACAGCAAAACGATGAACGATTTGTTCTTCTGCTCACTACATATAGTATTTTGTATCTATGAACTACCAGTTTGGTCAGCCTCCGTCGGCTTCTCGGGCTTCGCTTCCAGCGTCTTCGTGATCTTCTTCCAGATGTTGTCGAACGCATCGGCGCCCGAATAGTCAACCTGTCCCGATTCCCAACACTGGCGACGCATCAGATTCTCGTACTGCTCCTGTTCGGGCGTGCGCTCAACGCCAATGCGTAGCTGCGACAATGCGCCAGCAAGACCATCCTGAAAGTAGGCAACACAAGTGTTAAAAAAGTGCCATAAATAACAGCCAGCAATAAAAAGATTTAAACAGTGCTACGAATATTTACAGTCAACATATTGATTAGCCTTGTTTGCTCCATTTACAGCCAAGTTTCTTCTTCAGAATTCGAATTTTATTTGTAAATAACTTAACTGGATGTTGAGAAAACAAGCTTAATGGGTACAACAGTTAAGTATACAGGTGCATGCTAATTACAATAATTACATTAATTAGTATTTAAAGTTCATACATTTTAGCGACATTCAAATGTTAGTTGAGTTTTATGGTTAATATGACACAATACAAAATTGCTAGTCAAATGTTGCTGCAAACTGCTGGCTGGCAACAGACAGACAAATATAACCGCATGTCCGCATAGAAAACCCCTCTGGCTGTTTACCACAAAGATGTGTGCTCTGTGCTCTGTGTGTGTGTGTGTGTGTGTGTGTGTGTATGAAGAGATGTGTGTTTGAGTGTAATGAATGAATTTTAAATGCAAATGCAATTGCAATTGCAACTGCCAAGGAGCAGCTAATGACAGACACACACAACCTGAAATGGGTGTAATAATG
Organism: Drosophila basisetae; assembly: GCA_035041595.1. NCBI lineage: Eukaryota > Metazoa > Arthropoda > Insecta > Diptera > Drosophilidae > Drosophila > Drosophila basisetae. The sequence goes on along the minus strand of JAWNLB010000144.1, from coordinate 16,237,413 downwards.
CTAAATGCCTGCAACACTATCAACAGATCATTAAATGCACGTAACGCAGGCAGGCAGCAGCAGCTGCAACAACAGCAAATCCAGTAGCAGCAACAGCAGCAGCAACAGCAGTAGCAGCCGTAGCAATAACAACTGACAAAGCAGGAAGTGAAAACATAATGTTGATAATGCTAATGAGCACAAAAGTGGACAATGATAATACCGTGTGATAATAGACATGCAAATGGACAAAGAGTGTGCCAACTAAACTAGACACCAGATAGACAGACGCAGGACAACAAACGAGCTACGAAGGACAACAAACTAGAGACGCAGGACGAGAAACGCGACGCGACATTGTGCAGGAGTTGTATATGAAAGACGAGAGACAGAGAGAGAGAGAGAGAGAGAGTGAGAAAGACAGATATGACACATTGTGACCAAACCAATGAGCGTGACATTAAACCAGATTATCAGTGGGTGGTGGAGCAGTGGAGGGGGTTGGGGTGTGGTGTGGTTGTGGATTTTGAATTGTGGTGCATATTGAGATTCGCCCGCGTATCATTCGTATTTGGTTTTTACCTCAGCAGCAACGGCAACATCTTCAATTTGAGGTTGATGACGTAAAGTGGCTTGTGTCGCATTCTGTTCGATTGTACTATGCACTGGGTGGTGCTCGTGATGGTGGTGGTTTTGGTGGTGGTGTTGATGTTCTGGATGGTGTTCTTGGTGGGTGGGTGATTGCTCTGTTTCGCATGTGTTGCTATTTACGTCTATTGCTTTGGATTCTTCATTGGCAGTGGTTGATTTATGTGCTGATGGTTGTTGTTCTTGTGGCTGTAATGGTGATGTGGGTCTGCATGCTTCACTGTGGCTCCATCTTCTCCTCTGAGCGTCATGCACCTGCGTTTCACATGAGTTCTCAATCGCATTTTCATTGGGGGATTCGGATACGGGTTCAGGTTGAGGTTCAGGTTCAGGTTCAGGCTGATTTTGATGTCGCTCCACTTGCTCATAGTAATCTGCCCAAGGATCTCGATATTCACGAACATGCGGCACATATTGCTGTCTTTGTTGTTCTTGTTGCCGATTGTAATAGCTGTCCGCATCGTAATTATTATCAGTGTTGCTCGGCGAATGCGTTATGTTTAAGCAAAGATACTGATTTTTCATATTTTTTAACGATGTTTGCGGTTTGATATTTGTGATAGTATTTTTTTTATTTTTTTTTTGTGAACAGAAAGCGCAAAGCAAGAATTGAAAATCAAATAATAAATTTTAAAAAAAAACTTAAAAGCATAAAATCATAAAACTAAAAGATACAAAAATAAAATGGAACAACGAAGGGGAGGGGAAAAACCACACTACAACTAACAAGTTTGAATGACCAATTTTTGGGTAAGCTATTCGATCAGTGTAGTAAGACTTAAAATCAATTTTGATATTATACATGTATATCGTTGACTTGGTTGCTTTGCCTAATTATTTTGAAGAAAAGAACGCCTCAGTAAATTGGCAATCTCAATTTGCATGCCATTTGGATCATTTCAATTTATTGACGTCGCTAACTAAACATTTCGTTGGCACCTGGCCAAATCGATGCCAATTCGAGAAACACAAAAAAAAAAACACAGACAGACACACACAACACAACAGAGTGCAACAACAACAAAATCACACACACAGACACACCATTGATAGACGTAAAAGAAGGAATACAAAAAAAAAATAAAGACTCCACTCTGCGAAATGTCTGACTGCAAAGACGAAAGAGAAAAATGGAGGCCAATTGTGGATTGGGTAGAGCCAAAGTAAACTTTAAAATAAAACTAAACTGAAGAAATGCTGCTAAAAAGAAAACAAAAGTGCAACACAAGAAAATAAACTAAAACGAGGGCGTCAAAGCTAAATAAATCGATGCAACAATTTCTCTTGTTATTTACAATTGGTGTTTCGAAATGAATATAATAAGCATCGCATAAATATCGTACAGACCGAATGTGTATACAAAGTGCGCAAGTAAGAATAATTGGATAAATATAGACAATATTTGGAGTGACCCTCGCCGTAACTACAGTGGTGCGTTCTATTTGTGCGCTGGTTCTGGATCAGCTTACCTCTGGTTGAACGCTAGCAATATCGGTATTATCCATCGGTTCACGCTTTGTTACCAAATAGCAATTGCACAGCAGCAAAATCGGGGTTAAAATTCAGACAGATTTTGGTTAGGTTTTTTAGTTGTTGATTGGTTTTTGTTTTTTTTTTTTTTGTTGGACGTATCAGAAACGAAACGAAACTCTCAAGAAAATACAACTTGAAAACTGAAAATTGTGTGTGAGTTGAAAGGCGGTTTTATAAAGATCACTTACCATATTGTCGCTGAGAGACTCATGCACACTATCACAGAAGATGGTCCACCAGTGCTGGATGAGGTCCTGTGCATGTGCGTAATCGTTGGGCGTGTCAGCGGTTTTTGTTGCCGTATTGAAGTGAATCAACCAAGGCTTCAGTTTGCCAGCAAAATGCAAAATCTTAATTTTATCTCGGAACCTAATGACAGAAAAATGCATACATATGAATATTAGTATATAAAATGCGAAAAGGTCTGTTTAGACACGCTGGCAGCGCAGCCAGAGATCAATCTTACAATACGTATTTACACACATTGGCAATGTTGTTTACACTATCTGGTAACTCAAAATTTGTTAAATTATTTCTGCTTAAAATGAGTCTAGTTCTAGCTAAGAAAAAACAAAATTAAGACAACTAACCTAATCTAACCTATGCAACTTAGTTTTAAGAATTGTGGGCTCTAAGATCCAACTAATTGCAAAAAACTAATAAATTAATATAACAAGCATATATATATATACCTATATATATGCATATATGTATACAGATTATATACATTTTTTTATTTCGGTCTTATTTGGCTAAATCTGTATTTTCTGTTGCATACACACAGCACCTTGTCTCTGGCAAGGCATCTGGCGTCAAATGTTCGTCGCCAAAGTTGCCAGCGTGTGTAAACTCACATAAATTGATAGGTGATACTCACTGTTTGAATGCGGGCAAGTAACAGTAGGAAGCATAGGCTGTCACGTTGTAGATGAAAGGCAAATGCTTCTTGATATCTGCGGTCGCCCAATCGGCAAAGTACTGATTCAGCAGACCCTGATCGCCGCCATCGAAGCTGCCATGCTGCACGGCAAACTCTGTGATCTTGTTAAAGGTGTCCACGCTGGGTGTGTAGACAAAGACGCCCGAGTTGAAGCAATCGGGCCAGCTGACATCTGGAGCAGCAGACAGTTCCTCACGCTCAAACAGCTCATCGCAATTTTTCAGCACCTGTCAAAAGGAAAAGAAGTTGATCAATCTCTTACCGTTGGATAAACTGCATTTTTATGTATTTACCAGTGTGTCCGCATCAAGGAAGACACACTTCTCGAACTGTACGAGACGCCAGCAGTGGAGCTTTGTGAAGGTGACACCCAGTTCGGGGCGGGAGAGCAGCGCCAGATTGGCGGCATCCTGTGAGTCCATCACATTCACCTCCTGTACAACATTGTACACCTCCTTCAGTCTGTCGCGCATCGCCTCCGATACGGTGGGCGTCACCATCACTGCCAGCTGATGGGCGGTGCCGGCACGCTTCAGCGAATTTGCCAGCACCAGGGCGCCCAGCGAGTACGTATCATTTGTGGTCAAAGTAACCCAAGCGAACTCTGCAGAATACATGCGAGAAACATCCAAAATGCATTAGTCAACGAATATCTATATATCTTTATATATGTCTAAAAATACACATATACATTTTCAGTTAAGTGCTAGAAACATTCAAGTGAGCTACACAGACACAAAGAAATACACAAGTACAAGTACAGTTACAACAATGGAGCTTGGTCATAGCGACAAGTTTTTCATAATTTTCCATTTTCATTTTCATTTTCCATTTTATTAATTTTTTTTTTATTATTAGTTTGGCATTTAGAAAATTCGCAGCGTGGCAGCAGGCAATTTATGAATTATAAATAAACGAGTAGCAGGAGTATATATATAGTTTATATATAGATACACGATCTACCAGCTGTATATGTGTGTGTATATATATGCGTTGTCGTTGAGCATCTGCGTCAACATCTTTAGTGGGCGGGGCATGTGGCAATCGCATGCAGCGTTTTTGGCAATGTGTCGATTATTTGGGTTATATGCGCCCCATTTAGGCTATTTTGTTTGGTTTGCAAAAAAAGAAACAAAACTAAAAACGAAAAACGAAAGAAAATTTGCACAAAAAAATAAAGAATTGCAAAATATTTATCAGGCGCATCTGCTTGGATAGCAAATAAAATGTTGTGTTGTTGGCATTTAGTTGCCTATATACACACTACAAATATGTATACACCATACAGAATCCATTTAGTTGGATATGTACATAGTATATATATTTATATACATATGTGCCGTAAACAACCAATATATAAATAATATTTAATTTTTCGCACTATAAGCATTAGTGCTCGCCTTGAAAAATTATGAGCTATGGCAAATAATATGGATTAGATATTTTAACATCCACTTTGATATTCTTAAGAATTCCATTAACTTAGTATGTAAAAATTTGCAATATTCGCCTCAAGCCTAAGATGGCTTAAAATATAAATTTAATCGAAAAAAACGGAGTGGAGTTAGAAAAAAAGTAATTCACAATTTTCTGATTTACTTTTATCCAGTTGGTTTAACCAGAGAAAGTATTTGTTTTAATCTTTTGGTTCTTTAGTTTTTTAACAAATTTTCTCTCGAAAATAATAAATACATTAAAATATAATATTTTATATATTTTTGACTAAAAAATGGTTTCTATAATTTTTTATATTTTTGAATTAAAAAATGGTTTCAATTAACATTTAAAAATTTAATCAGCCCCAAATCTAAATGTATTAAAAAAAAATGTTGATATCTTTAAAAAAATCATACAAATTTAAACTTAAATAAAATATATTACACATTATTTAAATATCGTATATATAAATAACCATGCATTTATTGTTGTAAAAAAGAAAAGTAGAGCAGAAAATAATTAAAATAAAATTCATCAATAGAGTTATAATAGAAAAATAAAAATTTATTTTCAATTTGATTATAAACAAGTATGTGTTGGATAATAAGTGCTACGATCAAAGATTTTTTGTACATGTTGCTGCAACTAAATTTAGTTGTGTTAAATTCATGATTAGTTCATTTTGTTGGGTTTTTTTGGTTGTTTTTTTCGGTTTAGCTAAATAATCTGTTTGGTTTATTTAGCATTAGAAAGCGCACCGGATTGGTATTTGAGAAGCGTTTAGATGTAGAATACAACAAAAACAGAAGATGAATTTCAACAACAACAACTACCTTCTGTACTACGCATTCGTATACGGATGGAAACGGAGGCACTGCGAGCTAAACAGCAGCTGAATGCATTGGTGACAGCCAATGCCACCGTCCGGCAGGTGGCGCTCACATATACAAAATGTATTTGACGGATTTAATGAGTGTGTGTGGGTGCAAAATAATGCGACTTCGGGGTGTTGTTTTTCTTTTTGTTTGTCTTTTTTTATCTTTTATTTAGATGTTATTTATTTGTTATATGTGCAATGAGTTGTTGTGCCTAAAATAAAAATGAAATCATTTACTTGGCGAAACTAGAATGGTTTTAAAAACTTTATGACTTACCGGATACGAAACAAAAAATCATATGTCACAACCATATATAAAAAAGAATTTGAATAAAAAACAAGAAACGGCGTCATAAATTTCGATTTAGATTAAATACACAACACTTGTGCGTCTATATTTAAAAGACAACTGTCGAAATTGTACAAATGTCAAGACGGCATCAACAGATTAAATAGATATAAGTGAATAAACGAACCGACAATATTCTTAAAATACTTATATCTACTTAACTAAATATTAAAAACAAAAACTAATTTAGTCACTAGACTGACAACTGTTTGGCAGTTCAGGCAAATTAGCATGGAAAACCCCACTCGAAATTCTGCGCAGTGTAACAAAAGCTCGCTCAGACAATCGGGCTCAGCCAATCGAGTCACAGCTCAAGCAAAGCTCTCTTTTCAGCTGCATGCAGACTGAAGCTGAAAGCTCAATGTTCTTGCAGCTCTCCCCTCAAACTCATCCACAATTTCGCTTTATCAGCTGTCGATGGCGAAAGAAAGCTGATGATAAACTTGCAGCACAAAAAAAGGCCAAATGCCCGGAAAGCTGAGAACAAAAACGGTAATTGCTCAATGAGGCGTAGCTTTTTTGATATGACCTGTGGGTGCGTTTGGACTGAGCTGAATGAGAAAAGCTTATGAATGGAATGTTGTAGATAATTGCAATGGAAGGGCAATGAAATTCCGAGAGTTGCGCCACAAACGGAAACCAGTTTCTGCACCGCTGCCAATGGCAAACAGTGAATGCCACATTAGTTGCAGCCGGCGTATGCAGGCGAATGGTGGCACTTAAAAGCAATGGACGACTGGCAACCGGCAGCCGGCAAAAATGCACGAATACAATGCCAACATCCAAAACGAGTTGCGGCAATCTGAAGAAGCGCATATGTATCTGGCAGACACATATATCTAAATATATATATATATATTTATATATATACACAGTTGCGAAAAAAATTATAGCGCCATTCTCACAAGAAATGTTTTTTGGATATGTAAGTTTATGAGATCTATGAATACGTTTTTAGAAGTGGAAGAAGACTTTTGATACAAGTTGACAAGAAAAACCCGTAAAAATTTGAATTTTATATAAAAAAAAAAAAAAATGAAGGAAATAAATAATAAATAAATAATATTTTAAATAGCTAAATTTTTTTACATTTTCACTTATAATTATGAAAATTACAAATAAACCATTTCTATGAATTGAGTGGGTGGAGTTTTTTATTTTTTCGCTTCTTTCTTACACTTTCCTCCAAATGAAAAAAAAAATAATATAAGAATAATATTATATTGAAAACAATTCCAGGGTCAATACTAACTAAAATATATATAAATAAGTAGTGGCGCTATTAATATTTTCGCAACTGTATGTATATGTATCTGATGTATGTATATATGCCTAGTGTGTATCGCACTCAGGAACAGGCTACTAAAAATAGCCAGAAAATGTGAAATAAAATTGTAGCGCGACAAGAAAACGCTGCTGATTTCGCTGCTTCGGCTGCTGTTGCATGCAGCGCACAGATACAGATACAGATACATTTTTCGAAATTCAATCACAGATCGCAGCAAGGGAGCTGTTCGACTGGAGAAGCATCTGCCAACTTATTTTATGTGTCTCATGATTTATGCGGGCAGAAGGTACAGAAACACACACGCAGATACAAAAATATATACATGTATACGAATATTTATATATGTAGATTGTATCTTTGTCATTTCCTTAGTTTACTGCCAAACATTCTGGGCGCTTGTGGGCAGCAAGCAGCTGTGGAAAAGTTCTTTCTCGAAATTTGTGAAAAATACCCACTGAGTATTGTTAACGCCTGTTGTCGGCCATAATTTCTGTCTGCTATATATGTGCACGCGTATAAATGATGTCTAAAAATAGCAGATCATCTACAGATAAATATATATATATATATATTCATATTCTAAATGGTGTATAGAATATGAATATATATATATATATATATATATATTTTTTTTTTATTTTTTTTCAGTCTATTCATGCATTTCAAAAATGACGACGGGCTTGTAAAAATGCCAAGGCAAATACAGATTTCATGGCCTATGATGAATGATGATCGCCCCTATAATCTGGACTCGAATGCGGAAATTGTAATCAAACTGAAGATAAGCGCTTGATTGCCTGGCGCTAACTAAGCGGGAGAGATGCTAGTTTCTCTGTGGGTCTATTAATAGGTCACATCTTGCACTAATCAATGGCAAGTGTGACAACACTGTCAATAATACTGGCACTGACCTTCACCACGCGCTCTCTCGCTCAATATGCCGTTAACTTTTGCAAATACACACTTGAGCGCGGAGTGAGATAGAGAGGGAGAGTCAAAACCTTAAGCTTTTTGAGCCTTTAAGCCTCACTCTCTCACTGAAGCGCTCACGTAACTAGTGTGAACGTTATCAGTGTGTGTCCAAAGGCAAATTCGCGCATAATTTGTATAAACAAACAACTGACGTTGTTGAAAATGTGTATTTTTTTGTATTTCTTTTTCTTTTTCTTGTTCTTATTCTTGCACCAGTTATGTGCGCGAATGCTCTGCATGCACACACACAGACGTACGCATACACACACGCATGCACACAGAGACGCACAGGCAGGCAGCGGCTAGGCAAATGCTATTGAAGGTCAGTAAAGGTCGTCGTCGCAATTTTGCGAGCCCCCCTCTTATAAATAAGGAAAATAAATATTTAAAAAAATAGTCAACAATAAAACAGGTACACATGAAACATTATCTACATGTTTACAATGTAAGCGGCCCCCGTGCTTTATGAAATATGAGAATGCAATTTATTTGCGGCTTTTTTTTTTTTAATATTAATTGCGATTAAAAAAAGATAGAAAGAGAAGAGCTGCAGTCGCCTCAACTCATTAACGTGGACCAGCAGACATGCATAAGACACACACACACACACACTCACACACACTCTTACACACACACAAACAGATTCTCATTGATTTTATTATTTTTTTTAAATCTGTGATAACTTCATTTTTTTGGCGTCTGTTGTTGTTGTTGGATAAACTTACTGCTCATTTTGATTTTGTAATTTTTTGTTCTGTGTGTTAGTTAAAATAGTTGAAAATACACTGCGAAAAACACGCGGAGTGAGTCCTTCGCGGGGGATGATGTTCGGTGTTGGTGGCGGTGGGTGGGGCGGGCCCGTTGAGCTTTCACACACACTGTAAAGTGACGAGAGCGAGTCGGTTGTCTGAATTGCTTTGCGGAGGGTTCTGCGTTTGGCTGTTCTGCCTACCACGAGCGACGACGAGAAACTGAACTGAACTAAGCGCTTTCGACGTGTCGAGTAAATGAAAAGTGCGCACGACGACGACGACGCTGGCGACGTCGATGCTGTAGGCAATATACATACGTACGTAAATACGTATTTACGTACGTGGGGGCTGCTGTTGGCGTCGCAGTCGACGTTGTCGCCGGGTGTCAGACGGCAACCACAAAATGGTTACGGTAGACGAGGGCATCGGCAAGTCGACGAGGAAGGCGCCAAAAGTGAATTTTGCATATTATGCTCGCTTGACTTTCATTTCTGTTTCTCCCATTTTCTTCTGTTTCGACTACGTTTGCCGGCAATCACTTTGCACCGATGAGCGAGAGAGAGAAAGAGATTGAGAGCATGATAAAGGTGCGAATACATGAATTGGCAAACTATACATTTTGATTAAAACCGCTCTCTCTCTCTCTCTCTCTCTCTTTACTTATGAAGAGCGACAGCTTTTTAAGAGCGTGCTTCTCACGGATAAAGGCAAACACTGCACACGAATTTCTATGTGGACTTGTTGCATTTGTTAAGGTATTCAAAATAACGACTAAATAATTATAACGAATGAATAATTATAGTTAGTCAGTCGATTGATTTAATCGAACAATGTTTTTATTTAGATAAGTTCCAACTATTATCAATGCAACTGCAACTAATAATAAAAGATTTTTTTCACTCTAATTCTAGCCTGCTCTATGCCAGACACGATTATTCATGTTCACACCAAATCTCTGTTCGCTATACACCCTAATAAAATATTGGGTTACAGAAAAAAGTACAACTTAGGTAAACACGAATAGAAGCCGATCAGCTTAATGCTACGATGTGTCGGAAATTTGCCACAAAGGCAGAAATTCTTTCTGCTTATGCATTTTAATTATTTATTTCTGACGCAAATTGACTGCATTGTTTTAGGAGGCACTGTGATGAAATATTCGTGTCGCCTGAAAGTATGCCACGCAATTTCAACATAAATGAATGCACCAAAGTAGTCGAAAAAACATAAATAACAAATAAATCACATGCCAAATCAATCAATATTGTCTTTGGTAACAATATTAACTCAAAAAGCATATTCTTTGGCAATACTGCTACGTAGGGACAAACGCAAAAAGTATCATATTCTAAAAACCAAGCTTGAAATCCCATTTTACGAGGTCTTTTCATATTAAAAATCAATAGACATTTAAAAAAATGTTTGGCAGTTGTTTATTAAAAACGTTTGTTATTTTCGTACATAGTTTTTTGGAGGGTTTACTCGCTTACTGCTAAGGCACCTTTTCGATTTGCTCCAGTCGAAAGCAATATGTACAAACTATAACTATATAGCGACTATATTAGCAGAATGATTCTTTACTGCCCAAATGTATTGTGCTTGAGCAAGCCACTTTTTTTTGGTACTCGTACTTGTATATGGCAATTCGATAGGTAGTCTGTTGATATGCTAGATATATATAAGATAAGTATAGCTACACATTAAGTAGAGGAACTAGAACGAGGCTAATAAATTACTGGCAACTAAATAATACTTAGAAAAATGTACTAGTCTAATTATACGATGTTGCTACTATTATTGTCATGCTGAGGCAGTATCACAGTGCAGGGGCTGATCCTCCAATCGGTTATTGATCGCATTCCGCGGCGATATCACAAATCGTTTGCGATTCTCAATCGATTGGCTGAGTCGACGATTGGCACGCTTCTTGCGCCACCTGTGCACGCAGTAGCAGAACACTGTAGGGGTTAAACAGTTGCTCAATTAATAATTAATTAACAATAATTCATAATTTATCACTTACCCAGTAAAACAAGTGCGATGCCGCCGCAGCAGCCAGCGGCAAATAGCCAAAGGCTGCGCGTCTCGGCCAACTCGGCACTGGCCAAACAACTGCGGAATGTTGACGAGTCCACTGTGCGATTGTAGGGCAGTGGACACACATCGCTGTCTATCGCCCCTGCCATATGGAATTAGAAACTTGGTCAAATGCCAAAATACAAAAACAGCAAACAGATGCAGCTGTCTGCAGCTGCAAAACTTCGTTGGCTCTACTCACCCATGCAAACGGGCACATATTTTGGATTGGCGCCCATTGTCATTAGATGATTCGTCACTTGGTGGCAGTCGCAGGTGCTGAGCTGTGTTCTCGTCAGATCGATGACACTTAAATGGCACAGATTTGCCAATTTGTCAATGCTGAACTCCTTCAGTGGATTCATCGAGGCATTCAGCTGCCACAGATCTGCCACATACAACACAATCATTAGTTGATTATCCAGTCCTATAAGCAACTGGGCAACTTCGTTCACTTACTTGGCAGTGTGCCCAGATCGGGTATGTCGTCCAGCTCACAGTTGGCCACATTGAGATATTCGAGCGGCGCTCGAATGGGCTTCTCCAGCGTCTGGAGCTCTTGATGCAGACCCTTCAGCTCGTTGCTGTCCACGTAGAGATTCCGCAGCCTGGGCATCGAAAACAACTCCATGGGAATCGAGGTGAGTCCATTACTCGATAGGTCAATTTCCTGTGAATCGATCAATGCAATGAGTTAGTTACTTAGTTAGTTACTAATTGCTGACAGTAATTGGATTTTGGTTGACTGCCCACCTGGAGGGAGGTGAGGGGTGCAAATGTTCCCGGCTCCACCGATAAGATCATGTTCTCATATAACATTAAAAACTTAATATCCGTATACCTCTGGAACGAGCCACTTTTGAGCTTCTTAATGCGATTGAACGATAAATCCAGTACCTGAAAAAACAAACGATGACTTTAATTCTCGCTTTATATTTGTCCAAAACAGTCGAGTCATGCACTGCAACGCTTCCTGTAGCATCTGCTTAGCTGCATATGATTTAATTGGAGAATATATGCAAGCACAGTGGGCAGACTTGACAAACAAAAACATTATCTTTCTAGATTTTAATGCAGTATTAATCTATACACAGAAAAAAAATCACCCAAAAAATTGTGATTTTTCGGTTTTTAGAAAAAAATTTTAAATTTGCAATGAAAAAAATTCCTAAAGTCAAAAAGGATATATCATCAAAATCTATAAAGTGAAATCCCAAAATACCAAATTCTTAACTTGCCAATGCTTCATAATAATATAAGTAACAAAAAAACGAATGTAACAGTTATCTGAACACGTACGAAAAAACAAATCTGGGAATTAGACATATTTTTCTAGATTATAAAAACAAATGTAATTAAAAATTAATAAAAATCCCGGTTTTTAGAAAGACAGAATCGTCAGCTTTTTTTTTTAACAAGAGTCAGTTCACGAAGATTATTTCTCTGATTATGGCTGCGAAACTTTGAAAATCGAACCAGTTTCAGCGAAGTTATGTCATTTGAAGTGTTGGATCCCAAGTGGATTTTCATTGGATAGATTGCTAACATAAATTTAAAGTTTGCAAAATTTGAGCAATTTTGAAAATGTACTTAAAACTCGCGCAACTTAATTCAAGAATTTTGTTAAATTGAGCATAATTGTGTTCTAGATAGTGTGTATCTTAAATGGCCGAGATCTCACGCAAATACATATGTATATTCAAATACTTGTTCACATTCATATTCATGTCGCTTCTATAGTCGCATATTCATGCCCTGCAACAAGTCAACTTCTTTATGCTTCAATTAAGCTCAATTGAGTGTTTCGCTGACTGTGTGTGTGTGTGTGTGTGTGTGTGTGTTTGGGGTTGTTGTGTGCGACTGTGGCATGGTTATGGGTATAGTCCACTGGGGATATGACGAGACGTGAATTAAGTTTGGGTCATGAGATTTTTATTGGCATAAATTGACCTCTTGTGCCAGGTCGGAATCTGTCACTAATCTGATAATTGATGAGTCAGTTTCACTCACCTCGACCGATGTTTTCATGTTTTGTGGCACCTCCTTGAGGTCCATTTTGTGGCAGCGTATACGCATCAGTTTCTCAATGCGTCCATACGAGCAGCGGCGCTCATCCTGGCTGGTTGTGCCAAAGGCCAGCATAGCATTCACAACGGATACGAAGAAGATATTTAGTAGCAGGCAACGCAGCTCCATGCTGTGAACGGGCAGATAAATATAAATTCGTTTAAATATATATATATATATATATATATATATATATATAAAAAGCAGCAGTAGTGCGCCTATCAGTTCATTTCTTTTCTTCTAATTTGGGTGTTTATTTACCTGACGGACTATCAAAATAATAAATAAAACTAAATGTACACAGTGCCGCCGCACCTGACCCAAAAAACAATTATTTTCGAATTAACAAATTACAAGATCAATGCCGCGCCATTGAGGATCAGCCCCCAAGTTGGGTCAGTGTTGGATGTTGTCAGTTGTTGCTGTTGTTGTTGTTGTTGTTTTTCATTGTACCCACTCTCAAAACATTCAATCAAGCGCAACTGTGATGCGCAGGGGCGGTTGCTGAGCGGGCGTGGCAACAAATTGAATTAGTTGTGAACTATGCATAATAATACAAGCCAAACAAAGTTCACAAAATGCACCAAACGTAGCTCAATGTGGCGTATGAGTGATGTTCGCTTTGTGCTCTTGTCTCGCACATTACGTATACGACATGTTGTTGCTGCTGGTATTGTTATGCTTTCACGCACATGAAATCAACAAATAATGCACACAAATACGCTGTAATACTCGAAATACCCGATACTCACTATTTTGTATATACTTCCGTTAATTTATTTACTCAATATTCGAACTGTAAGAAACTTTTGTAAGAATTGGATGAAAAGCTCCAGAAAACATATATGAAATGGAATTGGGCTATAAATTCGCTGACTAACAGCTGCGGGGTGAGTCTGTCAAATGATTTTGTTTTTTCTTTTATTGTTTCGCGTCATGCCGGAACTTGCAATTCTTTTCAAGTGTTGTTCGTCAGTGAAGATGAAAAGGGAAAAAAAAACCGCCAGCTGATTATTCGAGGGAAGACTGAGTCATTCGAATTAGTCTTAGTTGTTTTGTTTAATTGCAAGGTGTCATTGTCTGTTATCTTATCGTTGCGCCCGAAAATTTATTATATATCTCTTGATACAACATCAAACAGACAACGAGCTGCGTATTTCGCGCAATAAATCATATTCCAGATATAGACAGCTACGGCAAGGCATTCTTCTTTTATGGATCGTGTCAAAACACGAAAAGCACTTTGCAAAAAAAAAAAAGAAATCATTGAAGATCAAACTGTAAATTGATTTATTGCCAATCCGAATTCTGTGGCTGCCAATTGATAATCTGATGCCATATTTATGTACGTCTGCGGGCAAATGTTTTGATATCAAAATAAAAGATCAAAAAATTGTACATTTGGCACTTTTCAGAATTGTTTGTGCTACTATCACGACCCGTTGCAATGCAATTGCTAAAGTCATGCGATCAAAAAATGCTTTACTCTGTTCGGTTTCGGTTTCGGTTTCGGTTTCTGATTCGGTTACGTTTTTCATTTGGAAAATGCACGTGCCAATTTGGAGTTTTGTTACAAAGCAGTTGCGTGATTGCAAATGCTTTGTTTACGACTAATTTGCTGTCTTTACATCTATTTACCTATTTCACAAAAAAAAAAAAAAAACAAAAATTATACATCAGATATACAATGGTTTGGAGTACTCATATATATTTTCGTGACATTCATAATAATTGCTCAAGTTTAGTTTATATACACAATTAAGCAAAGAATGCATTGCAAACAAATGCACTGTTTATACTCTATAAAGAAAACTCCCATAAGGTATAATGCACAAGTGGTGAGATATTCCTGAATATTTATAGAATATCTTTGAGTCGGCCAACAACACAAATTTGATAAATGGCCTTAAGAAATGTTGACTTATGGCCAAAAGACTCAACACACTTACAAAATGGCGTACGTTGGCCTATTTGCCCAGAACTTAACTTGAATGATGGATGTGGTGCCTGAGTGTATGGGTCTTCTATCTATCTATATTTCTATATCCGATTTGAGCGCAATAAGACATATGCCAAGCCATTTCAAGTCGCAAACAATAATGCATGGCTTTAATGTTGCCCTATAAACGATAAGAGACAAGGCAACAAAAGCGTCCTTAGCCAATCAATAATAAAATGTTGAACAACCTTTCCGAGTATTGGCCAACTGATATATAAAATTACGCATTGTGGCCAATAATAGCTGAGACAGCAAAGCAACGAGTAATTTGATTCCCTTGTAAATATAGCGTAGGTGGGGTGAGGTGGGGGGGAAGTCGTCGATGTACATTTTTGGAATATGCCCAGAAACTCACTTGCTCCAATTGACAATATGTGTTGAGAAATACATGTATGTGCACTCAAAGTGCTAGCTAAAAGTATGCGGATCTTGAAGGAGGAAAGTTTATGCCAGAACTCTTGAATAAATAAAACTATGAATTTATTAGAAAATAAGTTTTTCAAAAACTTTCTGCGCTTAATAAATAAATTCATCGAATCAAATAATCGTTATAATTTTTGTAGTTCCAAAAAGGATCATAAATTCTGGGTGAAATAATTCTCTTTCAAGTATTTGACTCATAAATAATAAAATATAGGAAGGCAAGCCTTATCTGTAGATCACACTTCAAATCCCTTTTAACGACCGTCGAGACGGTTTATAACTAATATTGGTGATATATGGGCAATCAAAGATTAATAACAATTTATTACAAAACAATAATAATAATAATTAATTGTAGAATCATGATGAACAAATCATATTTTAGCAATACACTAACTTCTGTCGCTCACTGTTTGTGTGTACCTCTGTCATTAGAGAAGTCTGCAGAATCGGCGAAAAAAAAGAAGCAGCAGCAAAAATAAAATTAAAGTGATTTCCACACATTTCGACACAGAGAGCGACCGCAACAATGAGCTCTGGCTATAAATACTTACTTATATATGCCATATACATGTTTTTTGTTCAAAAAATTTAAATTAAATTTAAAAATTTGTAAGGCAGGAGAGACAGAAGACATGAGTCGACTGCAACACTTATGGCACACAAAAACAAAAAAGCAATTTTCATTCATTTCGGCTTAAAATACCAATTCAAATTTTTGGTTTTTTTTTGTTGTGTTTAATATCTTTGGGGTATGGCGGACATTTGTTGAACTTAAATTCAATAGAATTGGCAATAAAAAGGGCTAATGCTCAACAGCGACAGCTCGATGCGGCGGAAAATGGAAAATTCGATAGCCATAAAAACAGATCAGACACAGCCGCTCCAGCCGCCCTCCAAATGGGCCAAATACGTTCGCGCCTTTTACATTAGAGTGGCGGGGTGAAATTCATTTATTGAAATCAGAACTCGAATCTATGCCCAATTCCACTTTGGCCGCATTTGTATAATATTTATTTATGTGTATATATGCGCCTCAATCATTATGCCAAAAGCAATAACAAAAACAAAAACAAAAAATACAATACTCGACTATCCCCAAACATTAATAGCACGAGAAATTCATACTGGGCCCGGAGTAGATGTGTCAGCCAATGGATTACGGCCTGGCTAATGATAAATATGTATGGAATATTATTTATCTATACAGATCGGAGGCAGATGTTAAGCAAGCGATTATGGGATCAGTGAAAAAAAGACTATAAAAAACCCAATATAAAAAATTAAAAAAAAAAACATGAAACTTTAAATTAGTTTCAAATATTTTAATAACATTCTAAACATTTGTGAATGGATTTATGTGCTCTTATGATTCCCCGTGTCACACTTTGTGGGCGTTACGAGATGTTATATATGTGTGTGTGTTCGTTTGCCCATGTCTACCTCATCCCCTCCACACCCCACCCGCCTCAACAGGTGGGGGCCCCGGCCCCCTTTAAAAGATTTATTTTCATTTTTCTTCAGCAGTGTGCGTTTGATAAAGATTTATTTGTTTAGACTTTATGTGTTGAAACAATACTAGAGCACACAAGAGGGGAGGATGCATACTTGCCGCTGGCAACCCACATTGTATATGTTTTTTAACCGCTGCAACACTTCAGCGTAACTGAATCTTATCGGAGTACGTCAAGTGCACCAGATGACTGTACAAAAAGCGAAGTATTGTGCAAGCTTCTTATCAGAGATATTAAATAGTTCTGTTCCGATGACAAGTGTTTTTTTTTTGTGGTTTTTAGGCTGTTATTCTTCGATCACGAAAATAAAGTCAAAGTCGAAGTGTAAGCAACATGAAAGTAATTAATTGAAACAAACAACAACAACGGTAATAAAAACGTTGCCCATTTATTTCAATTAAGCACAATCAAGAACACATTCCCCCAGCGACGCTAAAAAGACGATGAATTTCCAAGTACAAAAACCAAACAAAAAACGAGCTGCTTCAGCAGATAAACTGACCATTGGCGAGAATGCCAATTGCCAATTGGGCTAATTAAAGAACTAAATATCGAAAGAAAATATGCATATATATTAATACATATTCTATAGATAAAGCTTACAGAGCTCCGCAGAGAAGAACAGCTACCCAAAAAAAAAGACTGACTACTTCTGAAAAATATTACATAAATACTTTAAGAAATATTTCGAGTATATATTAGAAAATAACTTTATGACTGCAAATTGTGATATTTTTATAAAAAAAAAACTTCCGCGATCATATGCGACACAGAAATTCCAAGATATATAACTCGCTCATCTTAGTATTTGACTCTTTTAGTCATAATACTGAAGTGTAAAAAGAAAAGAAAAGAAATAAATACTTTAGTCCCCATTGTTTGATCTTAACTCACGTTCACCAACGCTCCAGAACATGTACAGCTTATATAGCTGACTTATGGATAATTATAAAGATTAGGCACCAATGGACGATAAGGCACGTGGCAGGTTTTATGAGAGCTAATCACACTCACCTGCTAGGTGAGTCCTATAGCGGATGCATGTCATTTAACCGGCACTGAGTAAAAGTGAAACTTGTAAGCACAACATTGTTAAATGTTTAGATAGCGGTACACATGCCTCACCTTAAACCTTATTAAAACTTACCAAATAAAACGACTTATCTAGTTTTTCTTAGGCTCCAACCGCTGAATGTTTTTCAACTAAAATTTCTAATCAACTTGCAAATGAAATGTTTTGTGGTATTTTTCTTTTTAATATTTCTAATTTGACATAAGACGCATTGTTGTATTTTATGAACCATCCTGGCAGACGAGTGTTTATAAGCCCGCCTCAACCTTCAAGTTCCAGAAATTCTCGCAGTGTTCTCCGTCTCTGCTTTCAATTGAAATCAATTTAACTGTTTTATGTCATTATGCTGCGCAGAGAGCTGGACTGTCAAGCCGAGCTCAATGTTAAGTTTTTTGATTAGACTAAGAAAAGAACTACAACATTCTACGCAATATTCCGTCAATCTACAACATTTTAAAAACGATAACCCCCAACAACCCCGATAAGGCTTTGAACGTACGTAAATTTGTTCGTAGTGAAAACTTACCTCTTAGGTAATCCACTAAATATTATATATTCCCATTCAACAAGCGGTATCCTTTGGAATTTTAATTGTCCGGAAACACATTTTAAACATTTGCATTTCCTTTCGCGATGCTTTAGTATTTCCAGTAAATTGCACCCTGAATGATCGAGTAGACACTACACCAAAAAATACGTATATTTCTTCGATTCACAGATATTTCAGTCGTATTTCAATTAACACGAGTTTGTTTTTCGTTGTGTTTGTTTTGTTTTGTTGTCCAAAGACGGAACCGATCGCGAACACCGGAACCGACCCGTTCAATCCAACCGCAAACTTGGAATTGAAGCAAACGCAGCGACGAACTGCGTTCGCTCGGCGATCGGCTCCCTTTCGGGTGTCAGAGCCGACCACGGTGATAAAACACCGAGGCGACGATAATGCAGCCCGGCGGTGTGGAGGGTGTTGCTCTGGGTTGCGTTGTAATTTTTCGTTGGTGAAAATGAAAATTTCACGAGAGATTTACTCTCACTCGCAGTGTGCACTCATCTCTCTCTCGCTGTCCCTCACTCAGTGCAGTGGCAGGCAGGGTGATAACAATGAAAAGTGATATACAAATGTGTTTGCAGCCCACTGTGCTTAGAATTGAATTAAATCGCTCGCTTTTTGCCTCCAATTTCAGCTTTATTACTTGGTTTTTGTCTGCAGCAGTTTCGGATTCAATTAGCCAGCAAGTGCTAATAAATCGATACAATATTGATGACGATGTCAACCAGCAGCATTTTCAATATAATGAATCTATCACGCCTCGAGCTACCGACTCATTGCGAGACACATTCATATTACAGCTAAAAAATCACATATTGCGTTTGTGATAAGGCTGGAACGTCAGCTTATGCAATCATAAATTCTTATCAACAATGTTCCAATTTGTGAAGACCTTAAAAACTCTTCTCAACTGACAGTTGCCAAACAAAATTAACTATTCAGTTGGAGTGACGGTTCTTTTGGGTATTTATCGGAAGACATTTTGAAGAAGACTGCCGATAATAAAGACCCTTTCAAAACAGCAGCGATGTGCTGTTATTTTACCCATTATGTCCACCGGGAAAAGATCGCGAACAAATATCTACCTGTGGTCAGGTAAAGTGATGCGGTTGATGCTATCCGCAGGTAAATTGAAAACAAAACATTTGCTCTTTCGTGGTTTTCTTTTTATTTGCATTTATTTTGTTTACAACATGAAAAAGAAATGGTAGAAAAATATGACGTTGTGTTTTTGTTTTTGCAAGGTTTTTAATATAACAAACCCCATTTTCCATTAATTTTTAGTCTTTGCTTCGTATTTGTTTTTGATTTTTTTTTGTGTTTTTTCTTCTTTTTTTTGTTTGAAAAATGTTTTTTTTTTTAATATTAGTAATTTGAATGTAAAGTATGTAATATAAATGAGAGAAAATGTGTTTTTCACTTCTTCAGTTGAATTAATTGACCAAACAAAAGTCATAAACATTGAAAATGAGGAAATAAGTAAAAAAAGAAGCGAGTAATTGTAAAACAAAAGAATCATAATAAATTAACCCACCCAAAATTGATTCAGCACACAACCCTCCATTGGTAGTTTTGATTATATAAAATTGCTTTAAAAGTGTGTGTTGTGTGTGTTATAGTTGAGCAATTACGCGTCCCTTGCCATTTTCTTTCAACAACTTTTCGTTGGTTAGATTTGCATCTAAATATTTTTCACAATTTTTTTTTTTTTTTAGTTGCACTTTTTCGATTTGTTTTATGCAACGTATTTTTTTAAATGATGTTTTTCGTTTTTTTTGTTCGATTTTTTCTTATACAATTGTATTCGTTTTTTTTTTTTTGTTGATTATGTTTTTTTGTTTTCCATTAATTAATAAGAAATTAGAAATGAGCTTTCATTTTGGTTTTCCATGAAAAATCAATGAAGCTGCCGGCTATATATATATAGCAAAATCATGAGCTTTTACAATCCTCTGTTTATCGCAGAATAAGTTTAACTTGTTCCAACTAAATTAGGTAATACAACAGATATACTTTAGCCAAAAATTAATCACAATCTTTTGCATTCATATTGCAAATATTCTTGAGTGTGTGTGGGTGTGTAAAAGGTGTGTGTGTATGTGTTTGTGTGTGTGTGTCAGAATGCTTGTAGCATCAGAGCCCTGCATTCGTGCATGCCTCTCAACGCCTTTTGCTTGGCGAATGGATTAATGTTCAGGCTAATGGATGCCACGTGAGGAATCTCCTCTCTAAGATTGTTTCTGGAGACGCAGCTGCTCGGCAATGCTGGTGTTCTGATAGAAAAGACGCACCACATGCGTGTCGCTCTCATCCATTTTGGTGAGTATCTCCAGCTGGAACGTCTCCGAGAAGCGAGTGTTGATGAACACGCCCAAGGCGGCCACGTCGCACTTGGTGATCAGGGCGCTCTCCAGTTCACAGTGCTTGCTGTAGCGCGGCGGCTTCGCCAGATCCTCGGGCAGTTGGCGGAACTGCTCGGTGATGGCATTGTTGCCAAAATCTATAAAGTGCACTTCACACTTGCCCTCATCGAGGAGCTTGACAATCTCGGCCCGATAGAAGACCTCATCTTCGGGAAATTTGGCCACACAGATTGCACCCACGGCCAGCTGGGTGAAAGGTTCAAAATTTTGATCGGCATCGAGCATTTTATCGGTCATCTGTTCCAGCGCGGGCACATCCTGTTCCATTTGCACATAGAAGGACTTGGGATTGTCGTACTGCACCACAAAGCAATTGTGCAGCACCACCTCGAGCGGTCGCTGCACACCAGCCACAATGCTGGCCAATTCCTCTGCGAAATCCTTGTAGTTAATGCGCAATTGCACTGCCTGCTGGGTGGTCTCCTCCTCCTCCTCCTGCTTGAGCTCACTGACCAGCTCGTAGACCTCACCGAAATGCTGCTCCAGCAGCGCAGCAAATGCCGTCTCCAGCTCCTCATCCGACACATCCTGGGGTATTTCATTCAGCTTGCAGTGGAGCGCCAGTGGTGGTATTTGACATAGCTGCTCGGGCAGCGTGTACACCTGCTGGGTGACCACAGTGCCGCCGTAATCCATGAGGAACACCTCACAGCCCTTCTCATCAGGCAACACTTGCCGGATGCAGCAGCGATAATAGCAATCATCCTCATAGCATATCCCGTTCACTTTCGGGGCGGGACTCGACACCTTCTCGAGGTGTTCGGCTTTCAGGGACTGCAGTGTTTTCACAATCAGATCCAGTTCGGCCGAGTTCTTCTTGAGCTGCACATAGAAACTCTTGGGTGAGTTGCCATGTGAAATGATGCACTCCTTGTTATTATTATCCTGCTTCAGCAGCGCTGCAGCATCGACCAGCTTCTGCAGTTGCTCATGTATGTTGAGTGCATTTTTGTCCATCGACTTTAGACGGACCAAAGGCGGCTCCGCCGTCTTGTTGACAAACTCGACGGCCACCTCCCCATTGCAACTGTCGATGAGGGCGTCGAGCGCTTCCCGGGATTCCTTGGGGTATTTCAGAAAGTTGACGCACGATTCGAGAGCATGCAGCTCGGCCAGTGGCTTGACTTGAGCCAGCTCCGACGGCAGCTCAAATAGTTTATCCACCAGCGCCTGATTGCCGTAGTCAATGAACAAGACGCGATATTGCAGCGACTGCTTAGCGGGCAACTGCTCCAAGATACGTGCCCGATAAAACTCATTGTCATCGGCAAATTGGGCGACGCACAGCTCAGCCAGCTGTGCAACGCCCTGCTTCGGCTGCAGACTGGCGTTCTCCGAGTTCAGCTGCTCACTGATGTTGTCCACGAGTTGATTGTCCGACTCGAACTGCAGATAGATGCTGGTGGGACTATTCACGTGGGTCACAATGGCCAAACGGCTAGCCGAGGAATCAGCACTTGACTCCCCGCTGGATGGGGCGGCAGCAACTGGTTGTTGCACCACCTCCGGCTTGGGCAGCTTACGCGTGCAAAGTGGCAACAATTGATCCAACACATTCTCCTCATCCAACAGCAGATGGATGAGGACATGCTTCAGTCCCGGCTGCAGCAGTTCTGTGGTAAAAACCAATTCACCCTCGCCTGTAAGCTCGGCAAACTTGAGCTCCGCCTGCCGAGACCATTCAACATAATCCTCGGGCAGCTGCAACGAGCAGCGCTTCGACAAACTGGGCACCGTTGCTATCTGCTCTGAGAGCAGCAAACACTTGGCCGTCGTCGATTTGTTACCGTAGTCAATGAAACGCACCTCGTAACGTGAATCGGGCATTTGACGCAGTAGCTCGGCCCGATAGAAGAGTCCATCGTCATCGAAGAGGGCGGCCACAATGCTGCCCTTCTCGAAACGCTGCAGTGGCTGCAGCTGCTGCTCCGCATCGCCCAGATACATTTCGATCAGTTCGAGCGCCTTCGAGTCGCTCTCCAGCTGCAGATAGAAGTCAGAGATGCTATTCACATGCGATATGTAACAGCTGCTGCCACTATTCACGTAATCCAGGGGCTTGGCGTAGCCATCAGCGATCAGTTTCTTGGCCACATCGACGCCCTCAATGTAGAGATTGACATAGCTGCGCTTTTGGCAATCGCCGCGCGACAAATACTCATAGTGGAGCAGCTTCTCGTACGAATCATTGAAGATGCCATTGGCAGCGTCTGCCCACTCCAACGTGCCATTGGGCGCAATGGGCAGGGCGAAGGGCAGACAGAGTGGCTCCGTTTGGCTGCCCAGGCTCTGTTTGATCTCCTTGGCGTCCGAGACGCAATCGGTGTTGCCGTAATCGATGAACTGGAGCACCATTAGCTCCGCATCGAGTATTTTGGCACGATACCAACACTTGTCCATCGAATACATTGAGATGCATTCGGCGTCATTGACAACATCCATCAGCTGGGGCAGCGATGGCGACACAATCATTAGATTCTCGGTGAGACGCTTGAGCTTGGGCAGCGCATCCATGGTGTGCACATAGAAGTGTGCGGGATTATCGCAGTGGCTCAGCACAGCGGTCTCCATGTCCTTGTACGGATCCGGTGGTGGTATGACAGCGACAGCTGTCTGGCTGGGCGTGGGCGAGACCACAGGAGTTGCAATTGCCTCGATCTTGGGAACGGGTAGCGGCTCAGGCACAACTTCAACAGGTGCTGGCTCCACTTCCTCCACTGGCTTCGTTGCAGCCTTGGGAGCAGCAGCTACTGGCTCTATTGGCGCCGCCGTTGTTGTCGCCATCTGTTCCGGCTGTTTGTTGTTGTTGCGCTGCTGTTTCGACTCCCTGGCTTCCTTCGGTTCCTTTGCTTCCTTTGTCTCCTGCTGTGACTTCTTGGTCTTGGGTGAGCTGTTTGTCGAGTGGGACTTGCCTGCCTTGCGCTGCTGCAGGTGCTCCTCATCATCATCGATGGTCAGGTCGACGCATTCAATATACTCGTATATGTGGGGCTTCTCCTTGTCCAGCTGCTTGCGCATATTTTCAATATCCCTGCCCGCTATGAGCTTCTCTGCCTTCAGCTTGTCTAGCAGGTTATCTTTGCCATTGGACAGGAGCACATCAGCAATGAGATGATTGCGTCGTGTTTCAATGGGCTTTACTGTGACCACCGTCTCCAAGAGGCTGGCGAGGCGTGTCTTTAATTTCTCATCGTTCTGGATGCGACCAATTGGTAAATTGATCTCAACCGCATAGCAGCTTCGATTCACATAGAACTTCTCCTCCAGCTGCTTGAGCTTTTCGCGCGACAACTGCTCCGAGTTGCCATAGTCAATGTACAGCACATCCAGGCGTGCGCCCTTGTTATCCTTGGACAGGATGCGTGCACGATACCAATTGCCATCGGCGCTCAATGCCGCACAAACTTGATCCTTCTCAATTTTTCGCAGCTGTTTGCCTGGAAGGAAGAAACAGCTTAATACAAAAGGCTTAAAGTAGACCAAGATTTATTATTATTATTGGGGGGTGAGACTGCACCGCGACCTATTTGATCTATTGTGCCCCCTTCTGAGCTATAGCTCTTCCATCAGTCCCAACTCTCTTACAAACGTGAGGATCTTTGTTGGGTTGAGGTCTACTATGTCTTCGCAATTCAAAACATGCGCCCCTAGGATGCTGCTTCTTCTTCTAGTTAGGGCGACACATTCTGCCAGGATGTGCTTCGAGGACTCCTCCTCTCTTTCACAAAACCTGCAGAGATCGCTACTAAGTATACCCAGTTTTGTCAGGTGACTTCTTAGCCTACAGTGTCCAGAGAGATTTAGAATTGGTCATTTTGTGTACCAACAAACTCCATTCGGGCAAATCCAACAGTTCTGTCTTTGATTCACCTTTCTTGGAGTAGTACTCAAACATATCGTCCAGCAGCTGCTTCATGGATTCCTGCACATCGCTTGGCTGGACCGAAATCCGATAAGACTTGGACGTATAGACGACGAGTGCTTTAAAACTATTAACCAATACGGGATAACCGCAAATAAAGGGACTGCGCTCCTCCTTAAGCAGCGGCATAACAGGTCGCAAGTGAATGCTGCCCAAATAAAATGGAATACATTAGTTGAATGGTTTGGTTAACGCTGAGAGCTGCTCTCTCACTCACATGTTGTTCTCGCACACATGCTTTATATTTAGGGCAAACGATTTACCCTCGTAGTGTTGCTTGAAGTCCTTGGCCACCTCTTGGTTGGACTTGACAAACTTGACGTCATCGTAGCTGCACAAGAAGTTCACATCGCTGCAGCTCTCGAGTTGTATCTTAAAGTTGGTCATATCTCGAATTGAGGTGAATTTGCCACGCACCTGCTGACCAGCCAAAAGACTAACACGCACCTCTGAAAAAATATGAACTCAAGATTAGAATTGTGGCTACTCATTGAACATATATCTTGTGGTTGGACTCACGCTCTGAGACCTCGGTAAGGAACTTTGCACTGATTAGGGTATCACGAAGAGAGACGCCATTCACCAGCATTTTAACGATATATGTGTTGCCAATGTTATTATTATTATTATTGTTGTTGTTGTTGTTGTTCTGGTTGTATTGCAGTTGCTGCTGTTTCGATTTGAACTCGCATTCAACTTTTGCATTTGCTGGCACAAATTTCTCCATGCGATCAACGATATACAAATGATCATAATTGGTCACCACTCGGTCGAAGCTGCAGCGTTGCGCCAAACACGGTGGCTCCGCAAATCGCTGCTCCAGCTGCCAGACATCCTCCGAGGAGACAGTCAACATATTGCCAGCGTCGACGCAGAAGATGCGATATTTGCGCACCATCTGATTGGAGGCAACAACTGTGCCTCGCATTATGGCATTGTCCTTGCGCTGACGCACAACCACACTGGAGCCGACCTTCAGCTGGAGCTGCTGATGTGGCTTCTGGCGATAGAACTGACGCATCTCGCGCAACAGACTCTCGTATTTGGTGGCAAGGGATTTTGGCACTACGTAAAATTGGAATGGCGATACCCACCACGAGAGACTAGCCGCCTCCTTGGTGGGCGTTTTTATATCCTGCACCGCAAACGCTTTGTCCAGCGGCACATATTTCTCCGGCTCGGGCGTGGGCACCGCCTTAGCTGGTTTTGTCTCCGCATTAGATGTGACATCACCGTCCACACCACTCGACCGCTTCGAACTGCCGCCATCCAGCGTGGACTTTTGACGTTGTGGCTTCTGTGCGAAGCCCTGCGGTGCATTCTGTGAACGCTGATTGGGCGAATTCCGCTGCGACTGCTGCTGCTGCGCTTGCTCTTTGCGTGGCGACTGATTATTGGCAAAGCGACTGCGAAGAGAAAGTAGAAATAGAAAGTAATTCGAGACTGTATTAACTAAGAGTTGAATATTTTGAGATCCAATCAATTAAGTTATTTGGAAATTTAAGCAGATTATGATTAATTCATTAATTATGATTTACAAAGTCTAAAGTCAAGTGTCTACTGATGATTGGCGCCACTTCCAATCCCAATTTCTTAATACTCACGTATTTTTGTTGGCTTCCGGTTTGCATACGCCATTTTGCAGACGCGGCGAATCCGTGCGAATGCGTCCATTTTGGCGGTTGCCCTTGCGCGGAGAGCTCATGCCGCTGGTGTAGCTGCTGGTGCTGTGGCTCTCGAAGCTGGTGTCGATGCGCGTATCCCGACTGCGTCGAACCAAATTGCCATCGACGCCACCATTGCGTTCGGGTCGTGCCGGATGCTGTTGCACCGGACGCTTGGCGCCGCTCTGCTGCGATTGGGTATCTTTCGAACTGGCAGATGCTGAGCTGTGCTTGTCCCATTCGTTGTTGGCATTCTTTTTCTGCTTCTGCTGCAGCTGCATGCGATCCTCACTCTCGACAGTTGTCGAGTTGAGCACTTGACCCTTCTCCAGCTGCTGAGGCGCTGCGTCTGAAGTTATGGACTCGGCACGCGTCACATTCGCATTGAATTGACCCTTCTCCAGGGTGAGATACTGCTCGAATGGCATGGACAGCTTGTAGAGCTTCTTCATCACGTTCAGATTCTTGGCCAGCAGGTTGACAACATTGAGGCCATCGGGTTCAATGCGAAAGACACGAACGCTGAACGCACGACGACTGACATTTGACTCCTCGGCAAGCATCTCGAACTGAACGGTGATCTTATCCTCTCTCAGCTCACTGTTCTCGAAACCCTTCAGGCAGCACTTGATCGCCTGACGCGGCATCTTCAGATGCTTCTCGGCAATGATGCCGATCAAATGCTTTTGCACAGCCTCCTCATAGCCAAAGTCCACGTGACGCACAATAGTTGTGGAGGAGTCATCCACGCGCAGCAACTCGGCACGATACCATTCACCCTCGCATTTGACGACACAGGGTGCGCCAAGGACGAGCTGATCCGGCACCATCTGATTGATGTTGTAGTAGGCAAACATCTCATCCATCAGCTGCTCGAATTGCTTCACGTTGTTCACCTTCTGCACGTAAAAGTTGTTGGGCGAATCGATGTAACGTATCTCGACGATATCATCATTTTGCAGCGGCTCCGCTTTGGCGTACGCCTGACGCGAATTCTTCTGCATCTTTAGCTCCTCCAGCTTGCTGTTGCCCTGTGAAAGACGAGTTGTTTTTTATGTTTTAAATTTGTTGGAAACCTATAATTAAATGAATCACTTACATTGCGCATCAGCTGGCAGGTTTGCATGGAGCCCACACTCTCAGCCGCCTGCACTGTCAATTGGAAGTTTTTATATATCACTGAACTTTGAAAGATGCGTTTCATGCTCTCATCGAGGGCGCCCAACTCCTTGGCGCCCGCGAGTGCGAAGCGAAAGGCAAACGGTTTGATCTGCAACAGTTCCTGAGGTATCTGATAGAGATCTGTCAGCGTGACCATCTCGGCGTTGCCATAATCTACATAGACAACACGGATACGCTTCCCGTAGACGGCGCTGACTAAGGCACGATAGCAATTGCCATCCTCGGAGAAGCGTGCCACACAAGCAGTGCCCACGCCCGGATATTGAATGAGTGTCTGCATTCGCATACGCTCGATCTGGCCCATCATGGCGTTCAGATCGTTCTCCGCGCTCTTCAGCTGCACCCAGAACAGATGTGGTCCGTTCTCCACGAAGCTCACGTAGACATCGTAGGTCAGACCCACTGTCAGGCTGGTGGTGCGAAATGCCGGAATGATGGGCTGCAGCACTTGTTGCTTCTTCTGTGCAGCTGCTGCAGCCGCTGGCGGTGGCTGCGATAGTGTATATCGTGGTGCGTGAGCATAGCTCAGCGCTGGCTGCTTGGGCAACTGCATCAGTGGCAGCTGCTGCGGCTGCACCTGCTGCGGCTGCATGGGATTATTGAGGCGCACATTATAATACATATTCAGTGGCCTGGGACTAGTTTTGGGCGTGTAAACATTGTGCGTGGGCAACAGCCCCGACGATGGCTCGGAAGTTGAAGAATAATTGGCACGTAGTGTATTGTATGATAGATGATTGGCCATGGCAAATGGCGCCGCCTTCTGTGCATTGGCCAGATGTGCGCCGGGTGCCACCTGAATGCTGCTTGGCAAAACATTTGTCTGCAAATTCAATTGAAATGAAAATAACATTAGAGACACTTGATTATACAAATATTTTCTCAAAGGATATTAATTTAAAGTTTGAAGATGTTTGGTTTTGTATATTGTATATAAAACCGTAAATAGAAGGCTCTTAAATAATTATTCCGAAGGTTTAAAAAAAACAGGGGTTTGCGCAACTTTTATCAACAAGATTGTTTTTAATCTTAAAGAAACAGAAAGAAAGAATGTCAAATTGGCGACATTTAAAGTTCACTATATATTTATTGACATGGTAAGCTGATACCGATGATATTTGGTTTAAATAGGAGCAGCATAATAATATGCACATTGAGCAAATTTGGTTCAGATACATTGGCAAACAAAAAAGTTTTTCCTATGGCGCCATAGGATATAGTAGTCCGATTATGCCGAGCCAAAAAAAAAAAGGTTTCCATATAAATATGTATATCTACAGATAGTTCCTATGGGCGCTAAATGACAGACTAATTCGATCTCGATAGTTGTAAGTCCAAATGTGGGGAGCATAATGCTTTACCAATTGAGTAAGTTTGGTTTAGATATATTGTTAAATAAATACATTTTTCATACATAATCATTGAGCCTATGACAGCTATATGATATAGACATCCGATCTGCCTGTAGCTAAAAAACTAATGAGGGACTAGTTGACAGAGAAACAGAGGGACAAGGCTAGTGATGCTGATCAAGAATGTATACGCTTTATGTTATGGGAGACGTCTCGGTTAATGCGTTACAAACTGCACGGCAAAATCATAATAACCTCACCAAGCCTATGAGAATTTATCAGCTGTGTCAACACAAAACGCTGCATATATATATATATATATATATATATATATATATATATTGGATTATCAAAAGCATACCAAATTGGCCAAGGGCGTAGGCATCACCATTTGGGGAGGCGGCTGCACCACCTGCTGCTGCTGTTGCTGCTGCTTGGCTGGTGGTATATACTCGTTTGCCGCTGCGGTTTTTAGCGGTCTTGTTGGCGTTGTGGCTAGCGTGCGATGCACGTCGAGGCGAGCGGCAAGCGAATAGCGTGCCGCGATTTGTTCGCGCGCCAATTCTGTGGGCGTCTTGGAGGAGTTGTTCGTGTGTTGGATGCTGTTGTTGTTGTTGTACTCGATAAGGTTGGTCTGTGGCGAGGCCGCTTTCCACAGTTTCTTGCAGTGGTCCATTATCAGCTCTTTGGGAATGGGTGCACCGATTTGCTTCTGCTCCACAAGGAACTCATTGAGCTCGAAATCCTTCCAGCGTACGCTGGCAAATTTCTGGCCACATATCTGATCGGGATCCACCTCGATGCTGACGACATGATTCACCATCAATTGATTCACCGCATCCAGTTCGCTTTGATTCCACTCTGAGCATATGCCCAGCACAATATATTGCGAGCAGAGAACTGGAATATTCTGCAGCAGTTGCGGCTGTTTTGAGAATAACAGCTGTATGCATAAAATAACAAAACAATATCAGTTTACATGTGATAGCTGCGCAATTTGATTTCAGTTGTAAAATTCAACGACTCACATCATGACTGCTCACGTTACGCTTGTAGCCGTAATCCAGAAACTCAATCTCGACGCGCATTTGGCTGCGAGTGTTGCCCGTGTGGTGTTTGCTGTCATCGATGCCAGCGCTGAGAACACGGGTTCGCATATATTCCACGTCGCCGGGAGGGGCGCCATTTCTTCGCTTGAGCACACAGCATGTGCCGGGCGTGAGAAGCGCCTGTTGGCGCTCAATTGACCAACTCGGGTCTATGGCAAAGCATGTCGGCAGCAACTTTTCGATGCGCTGACTAACCATCAAGGCCGCATCCCGATTGGCCTGGCCGTACACCTTCAGATAGGGGCCAGCATGATCCAGATGCGTGACGTACAAATCAACGCTGGTTGCTCCGCCACCATTCAATGGCGCCTTGCCGTTCATATTACTATTCTTTTATCGCTGCAACAAGATGCAAAATATTCAAATTAGTATCGAATAACTATGCAAAATGCAAGGTATCAATCATTTCACATTTGAGTTTTCAATCAATATATTCAAATGCTCACGCACACGCAAAATAATTATATACGAGTATATACATATATGTAAACCAAGACTTTTTAGTGTCACTGCATTGTTCTAAGATGACGTTAACTGCCTGAACACACACACAGTTATACAAGTTAAGCGTCATGGTGTAAAATAATCAATTTATAAAAAATAATCAATTTATATGCAGCGCACAATTCTTTTTTCTTACGATTGTCACTAAATATTTTTAGCAAAGCTTCAGTTTCGATTTCACTCACTCAGACACACTCACGCACACAACACATGCTACTTATGCATATATGCAAAGCGAACAGATAACCGTTAATGCAAGACGAGTGCGTTGTCTATTTTTCGTTGATGTGTACTTTGACAACCCTACGTCGAAATGCAAGAGAAATAGCTGTAAACATGGCAAGCCTACTGCCAAAATCCTATTTTCTTAGGTGGAATATGCGTGTGTTGTGTGTGTGTCTTATCGTTGTTGCCACACACACACATAATTCTTGTTCTAGTTTTGTCTACTTTAAAAGTAGAGAGAGAAAAAAGACACTAATTAACAAATTCCAAGCAACTTACGTTGTCGTCGTCGTTGTCCACAGCGAAACTCGGAAAAAACGCCCGTGCCTCTCTCTCTGCACGTCCTCTGTGTGCATCAATATTCCTCAGTCACTCACAAGCGCCCAGCCGATTGAATTCTTTTTGCGCTGATCCGCTTTGCTGTTCTGTATTATTGCAAATTCTTGTTTGTTTGTTTTTACGCTGATTTCTGATTCCGCCGTGTGGCTTACAAAATAGGCGACAGACAGGAGGGCGGGCGGATGGCTGTATTTGGCACACTTTTTATGTGTGTTATGAGCTATGAGCTGTGAGCTGCGAGTTGTTGAGCGTTTTTCCTCTTTCGGGCTGGCTGGCTGGATGTCCGTCAGTCAGTCAGCAGTGTGATGTTATTTCGTAGATGTAATTGTACTTGTAATTGTGTGGTAGAAAGAAAGTCTTCGAGTATGATTAGAAATCGTTTGCGTTTGCGTTTCAGTCTTTTCAGTTTTCTTTTTGTCGTCCTTCAAAAGTGCTTGCGTCGCAAGCGCAACCCAATTTGAACGAGTTGCAGGAGTTTGTAGTTATATCATAAAGCAATTAATCAATGCGAAATAAGTTTTAATTCGAAATTTGTTGTTTCACTTGCCCACCCAAGTAACTCAGCCCGAGACAACGACGACACGACTGTCGATACGTTGATCGATAACCAACGGAACAGTGTGACCGTGCGGTATGTAAGTAAAATACCGTGCGAGAGGAGCAACTCTGTTAACTTAACAGGAGTCTAACAGTGCGTTAGCAGTGCATAACAGCTATTCGGGTTGCCTCGAAATTTACTGACAATTTAAAAAAAAATGCATTAAAACCCAATAATAAAATCCATTTTATGGTATGTATTTACGAATAGCCAAGCCATTTTTAATTTCTTTAAGTTTGATTACAGTTTACAGTTTACAAACTAAAATGATTGCATTTAAATGTTCGTTTACATGTGTATAATATATATATATTTTTTATATAGATTAATATATTTTGCTAAGAATTTCTTTTCTTTTCATTTTTTTTTAATTAGAATTGCATACAAGTATAAATACATATATGCATACGTCGTAATAGTAAATTGTTTTACTTTCAGATCCGTTAATAAGGCGCATTCCAAAGCTGTTCTCTATATATATCCGAACTCAATCTAGAATCTAGGCAATTAAAGAGAATATTTATATTTGATAATTGAGATATGCAATACCAGACTCGATACGCGGCAGGCTGAATACAAATACAAAAGCACATTGAATTATTGCTAATCGAGTTTATCAATTACAGCCAAAAACAATTAAACTCAACAATTAAATAGCAAAATATATTGTAAGCAGAAGCAACGATTATATGGTAATAGAAATTACAGATTATAAAATAATTGGGCAAACATAGCAGGAGCAGGAGCAGGAGCAGGAGCAGGAGGAGGAGGAGGAGGACGAGGAGGAGGAAAGGAACAATAATTAACACATGCACCAATTTACAACTGTTCATTTTGTTTTTGCAACAGCAGCACTTATGTGATGATGTACGGTTGATGTACGGTACAGATTGATAGATGTATGGGAAGAGTGGCGTTATTGAAAAGAATGTTTTCACTACAACTCCTTTTGCGTAACAACTAAACAAACTAAATTAAGCTTTAATATCTAACCGAAACCCAGCAGCCCGTGGCATCGTCGCGTCTATAATAACGGGGCCGATTATCCCTGAAGACGGTGACAGCTGGAAACTGGTTCTCCTGTATGAATCTAATTGTGGCACGCATCTAATCAAAATCATACAATTAGTTATAGCTCTCTTTGGGGGAAAATATTTTTGGATTTTATACGAACCTGGGGCGCAAAATGCGGCGGCTCCACATCGGGACTGGAAGACAAATGTTGCAGCAGAAACTCATCTGTCTGTGACAGCCACAAGTCCGCACCGCGCAACGGATCATAGTTGAAGGGTCCAATGCGCAGCATGCCCAGCGTCGAATCATAAACGTCCAACACCTGTTTTTCAAACAGAGAGAGAAAGCAAATAGTGAATGACATCACAATTGAGATAAACTTGAACAAACACTCACCGATTGGCCGCCCATAAAGATGCGCGCATCGCGCAACTGTCGATCGGGTCCCCTGTCCGGAAACGAGGCTGGAAAGATCTCGCCAGTTTTGATATTGACACCGACACCATAAATTATGGGGCAATTTATCTCGCCGCGCAGCATTGTGTTCAGCTCGCCGACGCAGGCCTGCGTCAAATCAATCTCCAGATGATGCTTATGGAATGATTCTGCAAGCGTTTAGAGCGTTTGGTCAATATTTGCTTCAAATGTTGCCGAAGGTGTTTTCTTTTTTTTTTTTTTGACACTCACGCATAATGCTGTAGAAAACATCCTCACCATAGCCCTGCGAGTCCCGATAGCCGCCAATGAGCTGCAATTCAATGCGTCCTTCGGGATAGCCAAGTGCTAATTCCTGGACACGCGACACCATTGTGCAGACGGCCTCATCGACGCCGCTGCCATCGAAGTGCGCCAGAGCCACTGCGCCCGAGCCTGAATGGAGAAGTAAAACAACAGAAACATGAGGTTAGCATTTTAACGAGCCAAACGAAGCCAATTTACGAGACAACAACAAGAACAACAACTCACCCGAGTGGCGGACAACAATTATAATACAGGTGGTGGCATCGTCTGCACCAATGATGTTGATGTTCTTGTCATGCGGCGCAGCAGCGGCCAACTCCCGCTGTCCCACATACAGCAGTCCAACGGGTCCAATACTTTTCGCCTGAATGGAATGCAGCTGCTGTGCGTAATCTCTGTAGACGGGATGCTGCAGGAACAGGCTGTTTGTGTCCATTGGACAATCGTCCTGCAGCACACCATTCAGCACTAGAACCATCCTGTGGTCGAGTCGAGTCGGGTCGGGTCGGATCTGGGCTCTGGGTCTGGTCTAGTTACGCAAACGCTTGCCTCCTCCTTCGATTTCAATTACGCCCAGTTGTTTTTGTTGTTGTTTCCCCTTAAGACGAGTAGCAGCTGAAAAAGAGTTGCAAGTTGCGAGAGGTTTCCATTATTTGACTTGGCCACAATCTTTTCCTTGGTTTTTTTTCATTCTTTTTTTTTTTGTTTGCCAGACAACAGAAGCATAAAAATCAATTTACGATGCAAGTCCGCCACGAAGATGGCAGCCACAGATTTGCATGCTTGATAATCATTTTTAAAGGCGGGTGTACAAAAAAAATAAAAAAAATAAAAAATCAAGCATGAAGCAGGCTTCTTGCTGGTGTTGCATATAAGATACCCTAGGCTGATATATGAGATATATGTTTATTTTTGCGATCTTTGCCGAAAAGGAATTTTGTTTTTCAATAAATACGTTTTGTTTTTTCACAGAGTACATCAAAATAAAGAACCTTTGACCTGGATCCAACGAAATTATATTTAAATAAATGTGATCAGCTAAACATATATAATAAGATGATTGCTAAGAGTTTTGAAAGAACTTTTGTAGAAAATGCACAGGAATTCAATTTTTAAACGAGCATTTCTACGACATCGATGTAAATATATATATATCTATATATATATGAAGGAGTATATGCTAATAGTTGGATGATAATCTGACTTATAATGAAAGACGTTAAAAAATAAAAATAAAATACATTTCAAAAATACGTTTTAAAAAATAGTATTAAATAAAAATACTTTACAGCCGAAAGAGCTTAAAATGCAGATCTAATTTATCTTTCTCTCTTTTCACTTCTCTTTCTCTCTCACTCTCTCTCTCTCTCTCTTTCTCTCTCACTCACTCTATCTCTCTCTCTCTCTCTCTCTCTCTCTCTCACTCACTCTCTCTCTCTCTCTCTCTTTCTCTCTCACTCTCTCTCTCTCCCTCTGTCTCTCTCTCTCTCTCTGTCTCTCTCACTCTCTCTCACTCTCTCTCTCTCTCTCTCTTTCTCTCTCACTCTCTCTCTCTCTCTCTCCCTCTCTATCTCTCTCTCTCTCTCTCTCTCTCTCTCTCTCTCTCTCTCTCTCTCTCTCTCTCTCTCTCTCTCTCTCTCGCTATCACTAAGAGTTTTCGCAATATTTGCATTTTTTAACAGATTTATTATTTCAATTATTTTAATTGTTTACTTTTTTCATTTTAAATTTGAACATAATTATGCACTTTAAATTTTATATCATTAAATTTATGACTTCAATTCAAATCAAAAATTTAAATTTTAATATTTATTATTTAAATCCTATTTTAAAGATTGAGGTCTGGTTTTAGTGCACATTAAATAAAAAATAAATAAATAAATAAACTCATGTGCAAACAATCATTTGCATCTATTAAAGTAATCTTTTGCAAGGGCATACGGAATTCGGTTAGCCAGTGTAAGTGAGGAAGAGGGCCGGTTGGGGCGTGTCGATTCGATTCCAATTCGCTTAGAATCGCCAACTCGGTGTTGTCTCAGTTGCTGGCTTACATTGGCCGCCGCTTGACCAGGCTCGTAAATTTTTGGAGGCCCTTTCGCGAAATGCGAAATAAAAATGTCATAGCCGTAGCTGCAGGCGAAATTATATTGTACTCGTATATTATTCAGAAATAAATACTTTATGATCGGAATTGGGTTCCCAGCAGGGGGGAGAACAGGGGGTGGGGGGTGTGTGTGGCACGACCACAATTGACAGCTGTGGCGCATTTGGCGCTGGCCACCGGTTGCCGAGTTGCCGGGCTTTGCAATAAATCTAATAAATACAATTTCCGAGGCCGCCTTTGGGTCAACAATTAGCTGCGACGCCTTATGGAGTTATGTGTGTGTGTGTGTGTGCGCGTCAATTGATGCCACACCAAAAGTCACAAATGTCACACGAAAGTTAATAACAATTAAGTGGCGAACGGTCGACAATAGGCGACGCCGCAAGCCGCAAGCCTACAAATATCAAATTAACCAGGCAGCGAACGCGACTCTGCGCGCTAATTGAATGAAAATGTCATTTACAACCACTTTGTAAAACAGCAGCATTGCACCAGCATCTGGGAAAAGATCTTAGAAGAGCAGTAGGACAAGCTCTGGCTTTCCATAGAAAGCAAACGCCTTCACTCACAGAAACCAAACAATCAAGTTAACAGGCACTTTAAAAAGCATCTAAACGAAGTTATCGAACCGAAACGAATTTAGTTTCCGATTCTGGTATGTGACGTATAGAAATTCCCCTAAATATGCTGGTATTTTTCGAAACTTTTTTACGGTATTCGGTTACGGTATTGGTACCTAATTGTATTGGTACTTTATAGAAAAGTACAACAAATTCAAAAATAGTCGGATTATTTTGATGCTGGTGTGAAATTATCCGATTACAGGTGGCAAGCAACCGCTTTGCATTTTGGCTACAAATTAACAACATCGAACAAAAATATGATAAAGCTTGGTTGGGTTTTTCAAATCTGTAATTAAATTAAAATCGGATCGGAAAAATATTCTGAATTTGATTACCGATTCAGAATTTCTATCGGTATATATATATATATATATTTATATTTCGATATATCGATATATTTCCGTTTCAAATTTCAGTTTAAGTAAGTGGTAAATATTTGTGCACAAAAAGAACAACGCTAGAAAATTGAATACAAAATAAAGAAAATAAATCAACGCCAAGAGTACTCAACTGGTTACAACAGATAAAGTAGCAGAGATCAAACATTAGTCGCTGATTGCAACCTGAACTTGGAGCACCCTGTGCGCAACAGTTGACAGCAATGCATTTGCGAGTCATGTCAAGTAGCAGCGGCAATTGACTCTGGTCATCAACATTGTGGCGCGCATTGTGTGTAATTGAGTTACATATCTACCCTAAAAGCACTGTCTAGTTTCAATTAAGTAAAATAAAAATGAGTTAAAGTTCAAGTACACACACACACACACACGCACACATATGCATATTATGAGTGTGCAATAAAAACAACATCAAGTCATAATCATTACAAGCAAGTAAATGCAAACAGATTCATTTGATTCATTGTCAGAGCTAATTCCTATGCCTGCAGCAGCATAAGCAAAATCTAACTGGTCCAAGAACAAAAGAAAGACAAAATTTAAATAAATAAAGGAAAACAGCTAGAAATTGGCCAACAATAACAACACTATTAACTGCACCAAGAAAAACACAATGCTATAAGAAAATAGTTGAAAAAAAAACAAAAACAAAAATAAAATAAAACAGGCAATCCGAAAGGCAGCGTCTGACTTTTTGGGGGCATGTTGCCGGTGCGCTGTTGCACGTTCCTGAGCTCAGCCAGTTGCATTATACATTGTTGCTGGCGGCTGTTGCTATTGCTGTTGTTGTCGTTGTTGCTGTGTTATGTGTCTTGCCTGGAAGCAATTTAGCCGCGATCATGCATGAATCTTGATTAGATATTCAACGAGAAATAATTTGAAAATGATGACAGTTCAAGATATGCGCGTGTAGACAACTAAAAACAAAATAAAAAATAATAAAAAAAAGAAAACACAGAAACGGAACGGAAAGGATTTGACTGGAGCCGACAGGGAGAAGTGCAGTTATGCATTCTGCATATTTTGGATAGTGGAACTATTGTATAATTCCACTGATCCTGTAAACTCAATCTGCCCTATGACAATTCCCCAGGCGCAGCTATTGCAGCTGATAGATAGATAGAAGCCAGCCATAAGACTCAAAAGCCAAAACTCAAAGCCGAAAATCGAAGAGCTATTGGCAGACAGCAGTCAACAGTCAACAGTCAACAGTCAACAGTCAATAGTCAGTTGGAGCTGGGCGGGCGGTCGCCTGCTCTGGTCTGGTCTGGTCTGTTGCGGACTGGTGTGGCACTCGATTCGTGCCACAGCTTTCAACTGTTACGAGATTCATTTGGTTTGATATGGCAATGTATCCAAAACGTCGCCCAAATGAGAGATGAGCCAAATGGTGACTTGTTGTCATCGCTGCGAGACAACTAAGCACCATAAAGCTAGTCACGGCAAACTTTGGAATGAGATCTGAGTTGCACCTTAACTTATTATTTTTTGATTTTCTTTCTTAAATTTTTATGGTTTTTTTTTTTAAACATTACTTTAGTGTTTACTTATAAGCTGTTCAAATTTAAAAGAATTTTCTCTGACAAAGATAGGCTTTTTTTCCTTCTTGTATAAACATTGACAATATATTGAAACATCCAGTTTCATTAACATTTACTAACCTAAATTTTGATAGAAAATAGTTAAAGATTGTTCGAATTATGATTCAGAAAGATTTAAAAAAAAATCAAAAGTTCAGCATCACCAAAAGCCGACGGTAATTCTATTAAGCTATATTTTGAAATTGGCTACCAAAGAACCACACCTGACTTTGATATAGTCATATTATAAGTTTAGCTCACAATGAAATATGAGATTTTCGACTTTTCTTCATCTTCTATATTTTCAGTAAATTACGTAAGTAAAGAACAGCTTTTTATTGCTGTTTCCTGTCTGATCTACTATTCAGGGAAAACTATAATTTTTAAGTTTAAAAGCAGATATAGATCTAAACATATTTAAGGCTACTATTAGCCATATCTTTTGTCTTTAACTAATTGCGAAGCTAGTGCATTTCCTCTATCAATTGAACTATTTAGTTTTCCATTGGACTTCTAATCACAAGACACAAGATTTATGTCCAAACTGGCTACAAATAAGTCGCTACCGCTTCCTGTTTAATTAAAACGAGTAGCTAACCATCAGTGAGACAGTCAACAAATCATATAGACGTAGTACGAGTATTCTGCTCCTCACAGCGATCACAGTTAGTGAATTGAAAGCGTGGCCTGTCAACGCTTTTCGCTCTGGGCATAAAAAATTGAAAATCAACTAAGGAGCAGGAAGAATCACACAGACACAGACACATAGACAATGGCCCACTTGAAGTTCTGAGAAGCCAAAATAGATACAGATTCTCCATAGCAAAGCAATGCAGAGCCAAAGACAAAGCCAAAGCCAAAGCCAAAGTATCAAAGCCGAAATTCAGCTGAAGCGCACTGTTAAAATGATCGATGACAGACAACGTTCAACTAGCTGCTGCTCTAACTGCACAACAGCAACAAGAACAACAACAGCAACAACAGCAACAACAACGTTCATAATGTTCAGAAACGTTTCAATTCATTACGCGTGCGACGAGTCTATTACCAAGTCGGAGACGAAGACTGGGAGACTCTCTGATTGACTGGTTGGTTGGATTGCAACTTAGCTGGAGTCAGTTTGGTTCGGCTCGAGTCAAGATTGGCCTGTTCGACTTTATAACAATCACAAATTATGGGTTATGTAGCGCTGAGAAAATGATCTTGTAGATTTAACACGGATAGCAAAAGTATTGTACAACAACAACAACAGCAACATTAAGAACAAGCACAACAACAGCAACAATCAACTATGGCACTGCAACGGCGACCAATCCGAACAGGTTCCATTTCAGTTGGCCGCCACTTGGCCACATGATTGATTGCCGCCTTGACGACTCCACGACTGCCAACCTGCCACTCTGGCACTCTGCCACACTGCCTAACTGCCAGCCAACCTGGCCAATCTGGCCAACTTGGCCAACTGGCTGAATGGAACGTCTTTGTTGTTGTGCTGGTTGTTTGTGCTAAAGTAATTTACACCAGAGTCGGACATACAATGCGGCTGCCGTTGGCCAAACGTCATGTTGTGCAACTCTCTGCCCCTCTTTCCAACTCTTCCTCACTCTCTCTCTCTCTCTCTCTGTGTGTGTTGCACGCCCCAAGCTATTCGGTTGGTTGTCCATTGTCCAGCTAACATGATCACTGCACATTTCAAATTCTTTATGGGCCCTTACACGACAATTGTCAACAAGCGCGAACAAATTTTTGCAGTGACCGGTTCTCTGCTTTTGGGAGTACCTTCTAACTCCTACCTTCTACTTCCCATCTCGCATCTCGCATCTCCCACCTCTTACCTCCTGCTGCTTCTTCTTCTTCGTCTTCGCTGATCTTCAGCGGAAATTTCGCCTTGCGGTGTCGGTGGGCGGTTGTTTTGGTCGAAAATAAAGAAATTGAACACAAGAAAAGCAACAGCAACAACAAACATGTAATATCCCAAGCAGGAAGACGAAATAACGAGGGCTGCCATACGGGAAGATTATTATAGATGGTTGTACCTGGAGATACCTGAAGATGCTACAAGCAAGCAAACTTCTTGAGAATAATAACAATTTGGATGGATAGGAATAATAAATTAAATAGAGACTGGAAATTATACTGACGAAAACTAAGAGAGTTTGAGGGGAGAGAAAACTGAGAAAAGCGGAGAGAGAATGAGAAACGGTTGTCTGGCTTTATAGATACTTATATAGGCACAAAAATAAACTAGAGCGATAAATGTGACTAGGAAAATATTCAGAGAATCTCAAGCAGATCTATAGTTTAGCCGCTATAGAAGGGTACTATATGAACGGCTCCTTATAAGAGGAGGAGTAGAGCTAGCCGAAGCAAAGAGCCAGAGAGAAGGAGAGAAAGAGATAGAGAGATGTGAAACAGAGTAAGGTAAAGGCTGCTTCCGGGTTCGTGATTTTCTTTTGTCCTCCGTCGCTTGCAGTTGTCAGTTGTTGCTGTTGTTGCTGCTGCTGCTGCTGTTGTCAGTTGCAGTTGTTGTTGCGGCAGTTGTCGTTGTCATTGTTTTGTACACATTTCATGGCCATAAAATTGTACGGTTTTTTTTTTGTTGGTTGTTTGGAAAATTTTGGCAAATGCCGAGGCAAGCAAAACCGTAAGCGTTTCCAAAAGCATTTCATTGCTTGTTCATCTCAAAGGAAAAATGCTCCTTAAACCTTTTTGTTTTTTGTTTGCCCCCCGACGACGACTAACAATTTAATTTGACCAGAGTGCCACAGTTGCCCGCCTATGGAACTGAACACTGCTGAGGCTGCCTCTTGGGCACTTCTTCGGCGAAGGAGTTAAACGTGACTACCAATTGACTTCCATTCAATTTCGCCAAGGCACGCAAATATCGTGAGTCTTTTGCTGGATTTCTTCTACCAGGCTACCTTTCTGCCAGCTTATTTCTTATTTGAACAAGACTTCAAAATAACAACAACCACAACTACAGCAGATGAAAAACGAAAGTTGCGGATTCGTGTTCGACTTTACAAAAATTTGTTTTATTATAAGTAAAAAAAAAAAAAAAAACATTTTAGTTGACATTTCTGGCCATGTTATTTTCAGTTGTTGTTGTCATCTTTTGGCCATTTTATGCAGAAGTTGCCACAATCCAAGCAGACAATTAAAACTGGTTTAAAAGTCTGGCTTATTGAATAGCTCTAATTAGAATTGGCGTGATCTTGAGAGGTAACTGAGCGGGACGGGCCAACTAGTGCTCACCCGCAGCTCGATGAGTCCAATTCAACCAATTCTTCCAACCAGCGGACAACGCCCGATGATTAATGATGTGCGATGCGGAACGTGAAGTATTCATCATCGCTGTCATCACCAGATACAATTGTGCGAAATGAACGCAAGTTGAGTTGAGTTGGGTTGAGAGTGGAGTTGAGTCGGAGGGCTGATTGGTATGGATAACTGGAATAGCTCCATCTGTGCAAATGGGAACATTTTTCGGCAACAACTAATGCAAAGTAAAACATTAGCATTAATCTAGCATCTGGTATAGATAGAAAATAATAATATCTTATGGTGTTTTATGGATATTTATTCTAAATATTTATCATATTTGAGATGCATGTTTTAAATCTTTCTTCGTGAAACTTGCCAAAAATCCGAAATTGTCGACTGACAATCGGTTGAAAGATAAGTTATAAAT
Source organism: Drosophila basisetae (assembly GCA_035041595.1). Lineage (NCBI taxonomy): Eukaryota > Metazoa > Arthropoda > Insecta > Diptera > Drosophilidae > Drosophila > Drosophila basisetae. The sequence goes on along the minus strand of JAWNLB010000144.1, from coordinate 16,195,468 downwards.
TGCGCGATCGAGATAGGAGCAGATATACCCATCATCCTATAACCAGTTGTGAAGTTCAAATTATATAAATAAAAAAAATTGTATAAGCTACGAAAAAACATAATATTTCAAATTCCAAGCCAAAATTTATAAATTATCTCGTGATTTCAGGGGTAATTTTTTGCACTTAATTTAGAAGTCAAAAAAGAAGCAGTCAACACAATTACATTCATGACATATTTAGAAATAAGTTAGAGTAAACTATAATTGAAAATAATATTATTCCATGGGAATTATAATAACGAAGTCCACGTGCAATAATTAATTAGATTAACACGCGCTAGCCGGGAATAAGAAACAAAAAGCCAATTCTTTGTCGCTTAAATGCTTTAATGAGTTCGATAAACAAATCTCGATTGTTTGCTTAAACAAAATGGTTAATTAATTCTAGTAAAATGTAAATAGAGAAGACAATACACACATTGTTTACATGAACTTATGACTTTAGGCTCTTTACAGAAAGAAAGCTGTGATCTCAGATATAAATGAGGAAAACTGCTTGTAGCTTTTCAATGTAATACAGACGACACTATTACAGGCACTTAAATGTTTAAGTGTCATTTAAAGTGAGCTTCGAAAGCTTCCTGCTAAATAAGGAAATGTGCTTTTACAGTGCGACTTTAGCAGAGACTCACACACGCACACATATATATATGTATATATACATGCACACGCGCAGTCAAACATAAATAAACATATGCACAAATACGCAGAAAAGCAAAGGTTTTGCGCACACACACATGCAGTAACATGAAGAAGAGCGCCAAGTACACAGCGTACACACACACACACACACATGCATACATATCTTTTCATAACACTGCGATCGCTAGCTTATTGCTGTTGTTGTTGCTGCTGCTACTGCTGTTAAGTTTATGGCTGCTTATGCAAATGTAAATGCGACGGCTTGCGACTCTTGTGTGGAGTGTGCGTAAAAACGTTTTGCGCCTTTTGTTCACATGGTCTGTCCATGTTGTTTTTACTGCTGTTATTGTTGTTGTTTTTGTTGTTGCTATTGCCTTTGGCTGTTGTTGTTGGTGCTGCTGCTGCTGCTGTTGATTCCAAAAGGCGTTCGCGCTGCCGTCATGTCCAGTAATTAGCATAGCACAGAGTCGCATTTGTAGTCGCTGCTGCTGCTGCTGTTGCTGTTGTTGTTGTAGCTTTTGCTTTTGCTTTTGCCTGACTGTCTGTTGGTAGACAACTGCGGCGCTTTGTTTGTCTGTCCCGTCATTTGCGTCTCACCGCTTCATCGCCGTCGCCGTCGCCGACGCCATCGACATCGCGTGGGTTGCTGCTGCAGTTGCTGGCTGCACTCATCAAATAATTGCGCGAGCTGCCTGCCCTTAATATGACAAAGTCCACAAAGTCCAGTTCGCTTTTAAGTCCAAACAACCTATTCTATCCAACATGTGACACCCTAAACGACAATCGAATTAAACGAAATTTGACTGAGGAGCTACAAAATCTGATTTTTATAGAAAAACAAGCCAACAGCTTCTACGATTGAGAGCCTAATTAAAGAATAATCATAATTAAATAACATCTTTAGTATCTTGCATTAGAGAAACTCAAAAGAGACGATCAAGTATATCCAAACTATTTCAAACACAATCCCCTAAAAATATACCGTTTTAGTGCCAACTAGAAATATTTTTTAAGTATAACAGTAATTAAGATCTATCAATCTATATAAGCTACCTATTCTAAAAACCAAAGAACCCTTAAAACACATTCAAAGCAGCTCAAATTTCTACTTTGTTACAATTTTGCTTTATTAAAAATTATCATGAAAAGCAAACACATTTCTCTGAGAGTTCACTTGTTTTTTTATACAGATTTCGCCATGCGATTTGTTGTTGGTTTTGGCAGTTTTGGTTGTCTGATGCGCCGCCAGCCAGCAAATGAAAATGCGCCATGTTAAACGTGGGCTCATTTCTGTTTTTTATGGCCAAGACAGCACGCACACACACACACACACACACACAACAACAACAACAACGACAACATGCACATCCACCAAGATCGACTGGCATTTACAACATGCCTACAACGTGGTAATGGCAGCCCCACAACAGCCTCAGCCTCAGCCTCAGTTTCAGTCTTAGTCTCCATCTCAGTTGGCAGTGTGTGGCGTCTTGGAATACCAAATTTTATAGCGGTACACTGTAAAATATTTACCAGGCCAAGGCAAAGGCAACCAGAGGGAGAGAGATATATAGATATAGAGAGCAAGGGAGAGGAGGAACAGTTTGTGTTACGTGCGGGGGCGGCAGGTTTGTTTTTATAGCCGCCCAAGTTTCACTATATAGTGTCCGCCTCAGAGCCATAACCATGCCGCATGCGGCACTATAATTTATAACAACTGAACAACAGCTAAAGGCGCTCCACGAAACTTCGAAGTTGAAGTTGCACAAACAGCAGAAAACTTGAAAACGGAAAAACTGCGAATTGCCAACTGCGAACTGCGAACTGCGAGCTGAGAGCTGAGAGCTGCAAACTGAGAGCTCCAAACTGCGATCTGTTCCTCTGGGCCCAATACGCGCTGCTGCTGTTGCTGCTGTTGCTGCTGCTGCTGCTGCGTTCATCCTTTGTGGCTAAAATTGCAGCGCATTGTTTGATTTTCTGCTTTTGTATACTCTAATCAAAGGAATGCCATCACTTCGTCCACACGATTGAGAACAGCGTGGAGCGCATAGATCTGCAGTTGCAGTTGCAGAACGAGATGCTGAAGAATATTTCTAGATATTTCATACAAATAATGATTGGTTGCTGCTACTTATCTGTAGCAGTACGGAGCACAAACTATCTGTACAATTGAAGGCGACACACATTTTAAGAATGCAATTTACTGCACATCAAATCTACGCTGGAATACATCGCTAGATATGTGAAATTGTCTATATGCAAATCTCGGATAGTTAGAAAGTCGCCGTATAATGAAAATCGCGCTGAAAACTAGAACATTTGACTTATTGTTGTGAAATAATTTTCAAAAATTACGATCAAAATGGCCTTTAAAATTAGAAACATTTACATTTTATTTTTCAGAATATATTTATATTTTATATGAATTTATAATCTGCCTAATGTGTTTTTTAAAATACTATAAGTAACAAAAAAGGCAATTTAAGAGTTCTGTGTATACATACCATATACAATAGGAAAATACAATATGCGTTTTACAAACATACATTTTAAATAATAATATGATTTATTCTTTGCACTGAAAGTATTGCGATTGTCTAAAATTCAGTCTGATTGTTTTTTTGAGTGTATATAAACGTTATAAGTCTTATACTAAAAGCGTCATTTAAATATATTTTGCAGACACACTAAGTATATCAGTTCGTTAAGGACATCTATTTCGTATAGGGGATTATTACTGATCTAATAATGCGCATATATCTGCTAATAGCTAACGAATATATTCGAAATCATAAGTGAAAGTAGATTAAAAAAACAGATATTTATATTTAAGCCGTATATTGATTTTCTATATATGCCATCTGCATCCTCAGTTTATTCCTATCATGAGCTCATCAAAGAGTATTCGCAATTCCGTTATGTGCCGCAGGGAATCGTAGTCTTTGTGGCTGCCCTTCCCCACTGCTGCACAGAGAGCTTTGTGTGGGGGGCGGGAGTGGAGTGGCAGGCACGCCTCTATCTGCAATGTGCGATCTATTGCGACGGCCGCTTTCCTTTGAGCGGTACGTAGCTATCTAATGTAGTGGTCGGTGAGGGGTACGAAGGGGTGGAGGGGGTTATATCATTGCATAGAAGGCAACGCTAAAAACGCTGGCTTCGTTTCACCTGAGATTGATAGCAGTTGACGTCTGTGGCTTTGGATTTGGGGTGCACTGACAAAGAGACTGAATACTGAATACTGAATACGGAAAACTGTATGCTGAATTCTGTGCGCTGAATACTTTTATGATTCGTCAGGTGAAATATGGCAAAAGGGAACGCTGCTCCATTTGATCTGAATAGGGTCTCACACAACAGGTTTAACCAGAGACGCGGCTCTTGATTTATACGAAGCGATTGTGCGTTTCGCAAATTACGACAACGATGTCGGCAAAACTCGAGTGTGTGTGTGTGTGTGTGTGTTTGAGTGAGTTTGAGTACACGTTATTATTATTAATAATAGCTGAATGCAACGTCATCATCGTAGTCATGATGAAGGGGCAGGCATAGCTCACCTGGTCGTCTTCGCTTTATTGAATCTTTTATGTGTATGGATTTAGAAGCAGAGCGTTGAAATTAAATATTTATTAAATTGTCGACAGCACACAATGGCATATAAATCAGCTTAAAAACTATTCAATGAATATTCCAATCAATGACCAAACAGTTTGTCTGCAGCTCCTACACACGTTACAGGCGTTACAGGATGCCACTGGGGGCAGTGCGGGGGTGGCAGGGTATCGTGTGCTCGTTTGGAAGCTGAGCTGAGCCCAACTGAACTCAACTGATGAGCTTTTATACAACATCTGACCTCTTTTATACATGTGCAGGAAATTAAATTTCAGCTGAGCTTGTTGCGAATAAAAGTAATCAGAATGCTGGAAAGTGTTTTATGTGAAAAATGCCCTGTAAAAATACTAATAACTGATACTCTGCACTACGTTCAACATTGGTTTGGAATAACTTGTGTATTTATCAATCGATTGAAATGTTCGGAATATGATCACCAACAAGAACAAGAAAGAACAGCTTTCTTGGGCACACAGGAAATTAAATACACTTTTTAATCGGAGTCAAACTTTTGTCTTATAATCTGAATTAAAACTTTAAAAAACAACCTATGAAATCTAAATGATATAGTAATCTGATTTTAAAAATTTGTTTGGAGCAAATAATAAGCATAAGTATTAAATTCGGTTAGGATAACATTTTAATCAAGGGAGCTATAGGATATAGTAATCAGTTCTCCAAGACCTTTAGTCAAAATGTAAGTCATAATATTGGTTAAATTGAGTTCCGATATCTTGTTCAACAAAAACATTTTTGGAAGTTTTATATAGACTCCAGAGAGTGTATTTATACATAGAGATTATTATATATATATTTGTTAAGGGTTGTGTTACCAATTCGATAAGCTAAAGCATTTAGCAAAACCGTTTTAACTATTTCAATTTAATGAATTGATCAAGAGAAATGTAAGCATTTCTATAGTTTCATTGGGTTGAGCAAAATAATATGTTACACTCAAAATCCATCTCAAAGTTAACAAGAATAGTCAGAAGACAATGTCTCAGCTTTTATAAAATATGTGATGGGTGATTGTGTCCTTTCTGCTTTAACTGTGGCCTAAGGACAGCTGACGAGTGACCGCTTGCTGGGGGGCAGGAGGGCAGTCAATAGCCTCAGGTTACATTTGACCAAAATTCAAACTGAGACGTCGGATTTCGCTTTTGGAAAGTACAAATTGAGGTGCAGGCTACACACAAGTGTGCATAATTGTGTGTGTGCGTATGTGTGTGTGTGTGTGTGGGAGTGTGTGTATGTATGAGCATTGGTTGTTAACTTGAATGGGGTTGCAAGTTAGTTTAATTAATTCGACATCGAAGCCTGTAAACATGGCCCGACAACAATCTCCAGTTTGACAGTTTACCTGAAAGAGGTGTAGGCACTTGTCGTCAGTCAGTCGGACAGGACAGTTAGATAGACCCCTAACTTTGCCCCCGCCCCCTCTTCTTCCCCCCTTCCACTCACACACTCTCACAACTTTAACAAAAAGAGAAGACTATAAACACAGCACACAAAAGCAAAGAACTTTGACTGCTTTGACCCGCGTTTCAAGCCAGAGACTAGGAGACAAGATGCTTCAATTAGCACTTTGGACACAGATATTAGTTGGAAATATATAAAACACAGTTACTCGTTGCTTTAATAGCATTTCCCTTAGTGTTCGTGTGTGTGTGTGTGAGTGAGGCGGCACTTAAAACGCGAGAAAACACACGAAGATTAGGTCTCTCTACTGAGGGCACCTGTACCATAAAACATCTCTGAAATATGTAGACTAAAATACAAAACTAATTACGCGAGTCATAAAAATTCTTGGCTAACAAAGTGCGAGCCAAATGAGTTGTTTCTATTTTTTTCAGCGTTTAAGCAAGTCTTAATTTATACAAATATATACATATATATTTAATATACAAACTGACTCATCAATAGAAGATTTCAATTATACTTGTACATAGAGATTATAAGATTATTGCCCATTGTCAATCATATATAAAAAAAAATTCCATATATATTCACATATGTATTTATTATAATATTGCAATGAAGTCCCCACTTTCACGACTGATAAGCACTAAAGATTCTATATATGTGTATTATAAACAATTGTATTGAAAAACACAGGTCCAATAAATAACAATACTGATTACAAATTTTTGTATTTGTTAATAAAATACATCTTGAAATTTCGCTACATTTTGCTGAATGTGTTTTTTTTAAAAAGATTACAGTTTTTTGGAAATGCATAGATTTGTTCTGTCTTTAATGTTTAGCACAAAGAAAATTACTTAAATTCAGTTAGCTAGTTCATATTCGTAAGTCACTATTTAAAAATAAAAGTAATATTATAATAAGAAGGTCTCTTCATGTCGTAAAAATATTTAAAGCGATATTAAAATATACATTTTCTTTCGATATTTAAAGAACTTCCAATTGGTTAATAATATTTCACATTTGGATTACTTTAATGAATATCAAAATGTAAATAGAAACCTAAATGAATAAGAAAATTAAGTATGAATGTGAATAGAAGAATAGTAATAAAATTCTGAATTTGTATTTGAATATGTCTGTTTAAAATTCAATGTGATATTTATAGTTATTATGATTGCACAATCTACTGAACCCACAAGTTATACATCGATCAATTGCTATTTTTGTTATATATATATATATAATATACACTATATGAATATATGAAACGCCCTACCACTGATCAACTCAGTTTAAATTTCATGAGCAATATTATATATATACAGTGTCTCACAGTTCAAATGGAACACCGCCTAGCATAAAATTTAATTGCCTGCCATAAACTAATTATCCAATATTTTTCAAAAATTCCAAAGACCGATGGTAGGTATATTTACTAACCACCATAATGAATATATGATCCCAATAAACTGAAGTTTTCCCACCGGCTATCTTACTTTATGGTCACATATTATTTGGAACAATGGCGCTATGGACACCTGGGTGCCATAAAACCCGGATTTTTTTTATGCCAGGTTGATTATTTTCGGTATAAATAGACCAATCCTTCGTAGTCAGTTTAGTTATATCCTGCATCTCGTGTGCAACCAGCCAACAAGGACTATGGGCAAGCGGACTACCATTGAACAACGGAATCTCGTCCTGGAACACTTCAGGATCGGATATTCACATCGCCAAATAGCTAAAAGGGTAAATCTAAGCACCACAACTGTATTCAACATCATTCGGCGCTTCGTCGACGAAAATCGGATAGAGGACAAGGGCAGAAAGGCACCACACAAGATTTTCACCGAACAGGAGGAGCGGAGGATCATCAGGAAAATAAGGAAAAATCCCAAGCTATCGGCTCCAAAACTGACTCAACAAGTGCAGGATGAAATGGGGAAAAAGTGCTGTGTGGAAACTGTGCGCCGGGTTCTGCGCAACCATGACTTAAATGCCAACACAACAACACAACAGTCCAACACTGAGATGAATCCCAAAATCCTAGAGGCAACAGTCAAGCACGGCGGAGGGAGTGTCATGGTATCGGCATCTATCTCGGAAGCCGGCAGAGGAAATTTGGTGTTTATTGAAACAACAATGGGCAACAATGTGTACCTCAATATATTTAGAGAAAATGTACTCCAAAGTGCCGAGAAGCTAGGAATCCGGCGTACTTTCCGGTTCTACCCGGACCGCGACCAGGACAACAACCAGGCTTAAGTCCGGATTAGTACAGTTCTGGCTTATCCGGAACTGCCCCCACATGATAATTGCAACGGCCAAGTCTCCAGATTTAAATGTTATTTAAAATTTGTGGCCTCTGCTGGAAAATAACTTCCGGAATCACAGATCAGATCTCAAAAATGCTCTGCTGGATGAGTGGAGTAAAATCTGTCCAGAAAAAACCAGGAAACTAGTATCTTCCATGAAAAATAGGTTAAGGGAAGTTTCTAAGGCTAAAGGATATCATACTAAGTATTAACATCCTTATTTAAGTTTTTATACGCCTAATATGTTGCTTTTCTAAGACTGTTCCAAAAAAACTGTGAAATGTATTTTGGATTTGTTTTCAGTTTTAGACTAATTTCAGTTAATTAATTAATTTTTTAATAAAAACTGAAGTTTCCTTTTCAAACGTGATATAACGTAAAACAAATTGGCATTTAAACATTTTGCGTTTGTTTTTCTGTTTAAACCTTATAGCACTTTAAATTTTTTGCTAGGCGCTGTTCCATTTGAACTGTGAGACTCTGTATACTCGTATATAGATGATAGCTCACTTTAAATCTTTCTCATCATTTATATATGTGTACAGATGGAGAGAGCATCTCAAGATTCCGTCTGCCTTGGCTTTATATACGAAGTGCAGACGGCAGACTGTCCACTGGTAAGTAGATAAAGATAAGGCGTTTTGCATTATTTTTAGCCAGCTAATGTTGATTATGGTCAGAGCAGCATTTGGCTGCAAGTGAAGCTTAGTACGCTTGATTGATCACCGCTGATGCTCATCGATTTGGATGGGATCGGGCCATTTGGGCATGCGAAATAAATTGTTGCTACACGTATAAGACATCGTGTACGACAAGTTCAGACAACGATCTGTGCGCCTCTGCGCGCCCAGTTAGTGTGGAAGATCGGCTCTCCAGCATCATGCGGCGCAGAACAGGAACACCACACAGCCCGGTGGAAGAGCTGAAGAGCTGGAGAGCAAGAGCAGGGATGAACAGATGGATAGATACGAGGAGACTCGGCGACTCGACGAATCATCGACTCATCGACTCTGGGGTCTTGTGCGCTGTGCGTGGACATTATTTCGCAGTGTCTATATCATTAATTAATTTAATCACTTGTACATGATTTCGTTGTAAGCTGCCAGGCCTTGTGGTAAGCAATATTAATTTTACGAGACTAACGCACAGGCAAATAATGAATTGGGAATGTCTCAAATATACCCCAAAAATATCTTTCAAAGCGCGGCGCAGCTAATCAGCGAAACGTCGAACATGAAATTTTATTATCAGTGCCGACGCCAGATTCTAAAGAAATATATACCAATTTAGATCTTTGCTTGTGTGTGTGTGTGTTGTTGTGTGTGTTTGCGATAAGAAGTATTTTGAGGGGGTAATGGAGCTGTCTTATCTGCTCACCATTAAAAAATAAACAAAATATGTCGATCACATTTTTGAGTTGTTAACTTACGTTCAATTCTCGTTCAGCTTTCGGGCACTTTAAATTATATATTTTGTGTTATTTAGCGACATCTGTTTTTAGTTTCTTTTCGTATCTTTTTTTTTTGTATTTCTGAATCGCACACAAATTTCACTTGAGAGCCGTCGGCTATTTAATTTTTCGCATGCACAGTGACGCACTCTGATATTTATGGGTAGTGGGATTTGTCAGGCAGCAGCTAGCAGCCAGCAGCAGAAGCAAGACATTAACAAGTAAACAACAACGACAACAATTAATGCAAGCAAGCAAATGCAATCCGCGATTCGCGCTGAACGTTCGGCTCCAAAACCGGACTGAGCTCTGTAAACGACTGCGGCTGTGGCTGAGGTGGCGACTGAGCATTGAGCACAACTGAAGCTCAAGTCCAAGTCGAGTCGGCGTCGGCGTCGTCGCTGCTGGCTGCTACAAAAAAGCCAACGTCAGCGCCAACGCCGCCTGCGCCCCAGTCAACACTGGTCAGACAGAGAGCGCATGCTTGCTGCTGCCGGCAAATATAATGAGTAGGCAACTCCACAAGGCGCACAAATGGCGCTCTCCTTACTTACAAACTCTCTCACTAATGCCCACTCGCTCTGGCCAGTTGGAATGCGTATGTCTGTCGCACGCGCACACACACACTCAGGTCAGGCTGACAGTGTTGACTAAATTGATACTCGGCTTACAAATATAAAGAAGATCAAAAATAAATACGAGGTAAATAAAAAAAAATAATTATAAATTAAATTAAATTAAATTTCGATACAGAAATCAAAAAGGTTTCGTATAATTTTTTAGTACACATTTTTAGTACATATTTTAATGTGGTTCAAGAAATGACTTTTAAAAAGAAGTTGCTAACTCAAACTTGCAGTTGCAATAGATTAATCTTTTTGAGGAGAACGAGTCTCGAGTCATCTGGGGAGCCTTAGGTTGCTGGACGAAATCTTAATGCACTGCACTCTGCATGCACGTGCGAAAGAGATGGCAGCATGCAGCAACACGTGCTATTATCAGTTGAGTGAGATTAAATGAGTGGAAGTCAGGAAATCAGGCAGCTGATAGCACACAAGTTGAGCTCATTGAGTTCGTTGAGTGGCGTTGCAATTGAGTTGAGTTGAGTTGCTTTGCCTTCGTTGCTGCTGCTTATTATTATTTTATTTTTCTATATTTTACTAAATGTTATTAGATGCTGGTGCAGTGTTACTTTTACTGTTCTTGCTGTTGTTTTGCGGTCATTCGTTTAGGTATATTCTGTGTGCTGTGCTCGCCCTGCGTCCAGCTTTGGGGTTGCATTTGGCCAGCCAGTCGATGAGCTCTAATTGGTCAGCAGCAAACATTTTATGTACACCGAAGCGCACAACTAAATGCCAGCGAGGGCCACTTAAAACTCTCGAGCCCCTATTTCGGGAATTATGAGGCAAGCCACGACGAGAGGGGCAAATAAATTATATATATTCAATCGATATTAGATGACCATCGAGCGGATGGGTTGCGGATTAACACCAAAGTTGACAGCACTGTGTGGAGGAATAATGCATTAAAAATGCCATTTATTACTTAATTATAGATAAGCAAAAGCTTACTTCAAACTTTTGGCTTAATCTTGCCAGTCTAGTTTAAATTGACATAAGACTATAGTTTATCGTCTGTAACAGGAAGGAATTATTTACATTTTCTATGACTAACAAATAACAATTGAGTGATTCAACATCTCAATTGAAACTTGAACTGCTTGAGAATTATTGTGAAAGCTTACATTTTGTTTAGTCTGTTTTCTGAGAAATGTAAGAATTTGTTTCTTGTATCTCATTTCAATCAAATTGGGTTTTATTTATCTTGAATCAAAGAGATAAGAAAATGTGTGGCTAGCATACAGGAAACCCTTTTCTTTCCTGAAATCTATTCAATATTTAAATATTTCGTGATATGAATTTGTACAATTAGTTAATGTTTATCTGAAATTTGTATGACAACATGAATAGAATTGCAACTTTAATGAGCCTCGTAAAATTCTCTTAAATATTATAAAGAGAACCACAAATAATGATATTTAGAATAAGTACTTCTATTTGAGCTTAAAAATAAATGACCAACTAATTAATTTAATGAAATCCACTTCGAATTAACAAACACCAACAAAAAGCTATAGTTAATTTGTCATTTTTATAATAATAATATAATAGGTAACAAAAAAGCTAATTTAAGTTTTGTGAACACATCAAAAAAACACCGTGGAAATTAGACATATTTTACTACATTTTAGAAAAATATACCCAGAATTAAGACAAGAAAAACATGCGGTTTTGGAAATAAAACAAAATACCAAAATTATGGCGATTTTCTAACATTAATCAGCATAAAAATGTGCCCAAGGGCCATAACCATTTTTATTTCAGCAAACTAATCAAAATTTAAGCACATTTTCAGCAAGCTGCCACCTGAACAATTGCCAACTTTATTGGCGAAAAACTAACCAGAGGAGTGAGATGGAGATAGAGAGAGAGAGAGAGAGAACCACAAATTGTGGACCCCAACTGACCAAAGCCATTACGCACCGCTGTGAGATTGTAATCTAAGATCTCTCGTTATTGGAGCAGGGATTTAATTAGACAAATGTGCGCAATTTGTAATGTCATTTTTCAACTGACGACCAACTTGGAGAAAAGCCAATTGTAAACTTTTTCTTCTTATTTTTCACTTTTTTATTTTCTTTTTTGGTGTTGAAAATGCAAATAGTGTGAGGACGGAGGGAGGGAGTGAGCTGTAGATGGAGATAAAGATAAAATAGGTAAGGAAAATCAGGAAAATGGGCAAAATATGTGCAAATGTGCACCATGTGGACACTGGTCATTATTTTCGTTTGGGGCAGGTACCAGTTACGACTATTTGGTAACCAGCATTGGGTGTGTGTCTGCGTGTGTATATATGAATATGCGTGTGTGTGTGTGTGTGTATCAGCAGGCGGTCCATGTCGTGTCCATGTCGGCAGCGACAAAAAATGAGATTTGCTGACCAATGGTCATTAAAGCACATTTACAATGGCCAAAAGCCAGCTACAGCAGTTTCTTCTTGGCCAACAACCAAATGAGACACCACACTCTCTGCCCGAGTGTGTGTGTGTGTGTGCATGCAAAACGGCCAGGAGACAAGCGATCAAATCGATGCCAAAATTAATTTATCTGCTTGCTACCAAATTTGACAAATTACAAATGTATTTGAAATTGACTGCTGCAAACTTAAAGTGGCAAGCGGGGAGAGGAGATGCAAAAAAAACAAAAGGAAGGAGCAACTATTGATGCCATCAATTAATCTTATCAAGCTGTGAACTTTTGCGTAGATTTTGTATTTTCATTTTTTTATTCCATGACGCTGAGCAATTGTCTAGGCGGGAGCGGGAGCAGGAGCGGGGGCGCGGACGGGCAGTGCACCCCACACCCCATGTAGTGGGGATTTACAGCACTTGGTGGCATCCACTTGATTGCGCTAATTGGGCGCGAATGATGTGGCGCAGCGCGTGATACGACAAACAAACAGAGATGGGGCAAGAGCCCCATCTTGGGTTGGCCGGGGGGGACAACGATGCCATGCGATGACAAGATTTTCATTCATTCATAAAATGAAAACAGCATTTAATTCGTTCAATGAGGCAAATGATAAAAAAAAAAGAGCCACATCAGCAATAATTGTTGACCGGAAGTTGTTCTTCTTGATTACAAATTGCTCATCTTTTGCCTTTTCTTTTCGCGATGGGTGTGTGTGTGTAGACTGCTCTTATACGACAATCAAAAGAAGCACAAAGTTTGCTTAGAAATTAAGACTTACTGAAAGTGCTCTAAATTTCTTAGAATAAAGACAAGCGGGACAAGGAGTAACTTGTGGACTTGGAAAGAGTTACTTATACGAGAGATCAGAAAGAAGATATTCAACAAATTACGGACAATGTAATAACTGGACATATAGAAGATATACGCATTGTTTACCAATCAGGATGTCAAGTCGAGTGTAAAGTGTAAAGATTCCGGTTAATGCTAAGATTTTTTATCTATATTTTAATTTTGATCTCAAATTTCGCATTGAAGGAAACGTCTCGAACCCCATAAATTATATATATTCTTTGTCGGCATCACTCTCAAATCCGAAACATGTCAGCAGATTAACTCCGGTCTATGAAGTTATATATTCCTCGGCTTGCCGAATATAACCTTATTTTCTTTTTTTAAATTATCTTTGGTATTCGGATCTGCACTTCTACCGGTTCCAGATAAAAGTTTGAAATCACTCTAAACAAATAAGAATGATACTTAAGCAGTTATATTTTATGATTGAAATATGTTGAATCATTTGAAAAATGTCAGTTTCGGTTCTGAATTTAAATCGTTTAAAAAACAAACTAAAGAAATTCTGTTTTTTCCAGACATAATTGTATAATAACAATTGCTTACCAATTTTATAGGTGTACAGAAATATTTTATATGGATATTTGTGACCGTTTTCAATTCGTTGTTAGATTTGTAAATTATATTTTATGAAATTCACTATTTTCAAGCACTTTTTATAGTCTTCATCAAAGCACTCATCGCTTTTGTGTGTGCTTTGTGAGTGTTGTCAAGTTCAAAAGTGCCAATTGAAGCAAAGGGTTCCTCAGTGACAGACCGCCGAGTATTTCCGTTTTCTTTTTTTTTTGTTTTGTAGCTGACGCAGCTGCTGCCGCTGCTGCTGTTTGAAATGTTGCAAGTTACGGAACTCGTCGCTGCTGCTGTTGTTGCATTCACTCAGCTCGGGAGGGGGGTCAGGAGTTCAAATGCAGGCAGAAATATGTAAATGCAGGGCGCTTGCGTGTCGGGTCTATGGGGTTTGGGTTTGGGTTTGCGATTTGGCTTTGGCTTTGGTTTTGGTTCTAACCGATTTAACCATTACATAGCAACAGCAACATCAATTTCGGGGCACTGGGAACGGGTCACGAGGTGGCTGCCACGAGAAGAAGGTGGATGGGGGAGTGCAGCGGCGGATGGGAGCAGGCGCAGGCGCAGGCGCGCACACTAAACGCTTGTTAAAGGGCGCGCTCGAAATTGCGGCTCTTATTTGCCACTACTCTTTTTGTTGTTGTAGCTGTGTGTGTGTGTGTTTTTTATTTCTTCTGTTTGTGGCAAACAACCGCAAAAACAAATCAAGGCGTCAGGCGTCAGAGCTGAGAGAGCCGCTGTCGGCTGTCGGTGGTCGGTGGTCGGTTGTCGATTGTCGGTGGATTCGATTTGCAATTTGGCAAGGCGCTTTTTGTAGTTGTGTAAACAATTTTCAATGAATTGGGGGCAGGGGTATGTGGTAGGTGGTTGGTGGTAGTAGCAGCGAGAGGCAGCTTGCCGTGTGTATAGTTGATTTGCAATTTCATGGCAGCAACAATTTGCACCTCATCATCTTCGGCATGGGCAGCGGCTCAGCGCACAGGTGATGATCTTTTTTGGCCGAATCGTTCAATCAGCGCTCCAGCGATACGCCACTGGGCCAAAAGGTTGCCATCTGCATTACTGTGGCACGTGCAACAGCAACAGCAACAACAACATATGTCCTAAATAGTTAAGGCTCAATTTCTCTATCTGGCCAAGAATATGCTTAACAAGCAAGAATCTTGCAGTGCCGTGTTAAAGACTTTCAAATACGCTGTTTTCATGTCTTAAATAACAGGTGGAAAGGTACTTTATCTATAATGTGTCTAGTGGCTCTAAAACTGTAAGCAAAAGATAATTACCTTGAAACTGTAAGATGTGTGCAAATCAATAGTCAAATATACTTTTTTATTTTCTTATTTATTTGTTAATAATAAATAATGAAAGTGTATAATTTTATCAAATTCGGCTAATGATTATAACTAGTTGAGCTCCTAGTCTACGTAATTATTTAATTAATTATAGATAAAGTATAATATTAACGCATTAAATTAAAGGAAAACAAAATAATTTAATCCGCCATTCGATGCATAGACTGGAAGGCCACAAAAAAACGCAATCAGTAAAAAATAGCCATTACAAATGGATGACATAACCGATATTACTAATTTTAGATATACATATAAACTCTTTAAACTTCAGCTACATTTCAAATTGCCGGAATTATAAAGTTTCTATCGATACAAGCGATTTGAATTGCGAAATATACCGAGATTGTATTAGGATAATGCATTTTTAATACGCAGTTTCTTACATGCCGCCGTAGCTTCGTGAGTATAGCATTAAGAATGCCACAGCTGCCCGTGTTGCCAGGGACCAGGAAGTGGAGAGTAGAGGCTGCTGCTGTTGCTACTGCTGCAGCAGAAATAAGTAACATTTTTTTAGTTAGATAAATAATGCATATCTCACGCACTCGAACCCCGAACTGAACCCACTATCTCCCCATCCCGATCCCCCTCCTATATCTATCTCTCTCTTTATCTATCTATGCACCTCTGGTCAAGGCCCAGATCCCATGGCCATAATAAGTAGCGTTAACAATGGGCCAGGCAAACAGGCATCCAACCAGCCAGGCAAGCAGCAAACAAAAAAACATTGGTTCTGGCCAATTTATGCGATGGCCAAGAAGCCTGGCTGCGTGTCTAAACTTTTTTCTTACCAACTTTTCGATTTGGCCGTCGATTGTGGGTCGCCGTTCGATTTAATTTAGCTGGCAATGCAGCCGCAAAAGATTCATTAAGTTTAAGTTGGATTTTCGCTATTTACTTTTCCCAAGATCAACTTGCCTTCGGCTTGAAAGATTTGCGCCAAATTGCCAAACTGCCTGCTTGGAATGAGCAGCGATTGAAGGCTTCTTTTACCGTTGCTTTTATGAAGCAAGCGCGGCGAAATGGATTCATGAAATACAAATGCAACTAACTCTATGCATGTGTGTATGTGTGTGTGAGTGCTGGTGTCATTTGCTGGCCCACATTTAGAAAGGGCGATTGCTGCCTAGTTAACGGTAATAAAGGGCGCACTTTTGCCTTAATTAACAACTCATTACAAATTACAGCTCTTTTGTTTACGCCCAATAAATTTGGTAATGAGCGATCGCTGATGCTGCTGCTGCTGCACGCAACCAACGCGAAAGCAGCCATTAATTAAGCACACCCACGTACTTCACATGCCAGCATTATTTATTGGAAAATTATCAAATTGATTAGCCTTTTTCTTGCACTCACACATGCGTCATAAAATTGCATTGAAAACAAAGCATTGATGGTTTGTTATTGTTTGGTTTATTGAGCGATGGGGCTTACCTGCGTTTTTGCATATCATTAATAAATTCGTATTTATTCACGTACACCTTTTTTGTAGCACCAATTATACTTTAGATATGAAGCTCATAGCCACTCTTAATTTATCTAATTTTTATTTGTCAGTTGCAATATCACGTTAAACAGTTCAGTGCGGCGTTGTGTGACCACATTACTAAACAGCTGTTGCTGTCAACAAACTGTGGCGGTCCGTCGATTTCAACTACATGACTATCAGCTTAGAGTGCTGCAGCCAACTTTATGCGGCTCAAATTGCGTTAATTGATGGAGCATGATATCTAACAGTGCTGCTAAATATTTCACAAGACAAGTCAATATTATACCCTTTGAGACAGTATTGCTGTTTTTAAAAGGAATGTGTAACATTTGTTGTAGTTTCGAATCAGGTGATTTTATTTCATTCGAATACATAGCAATAAATAATAACAACATGTTTTTAACTTAAATCGGGTGAATATAGTGTGCCGCCGTTATGCTTTATCGTCTTTTGAATAGAAAAATGTTTATATATGGGATCTCTACATGGACTGGACCAGCATCAGCAAATCCTCCTTCAAGAAATTTACATCAACTGCGCACTTAGATGGAATTGCTGGCACAGCAAAAAGTAGTAGAATATTTGGAATGAGTCTGCAAAAGATTAAAAATATTAAAAAATATATATAAAACAAAATTAATAAATTTTCAAAACTGACTTGCAGTCGTATAAGGTCTTTTCCATGTCCTCCTCGTTGAATTTGCCTTCGCTGCTGGCGATCAGATTAAATTCAAGCGTTTCATCCGCCAGACAAGATTGCACAAATTCAAATACATCGGCGATCTTCTCGTAAACGTTGAAGGTGCCCTGGATATTATTAAGAATATATACTAAATGTTTTTGATCATTTTAAAATAGATCTGTTGACTCACCTGTATAAGGAGACCATTGGGGAACTTGACCCGGACCAGGGAGTAGCGATACATTCGTAAATTACGCTGCTCCTCACGCTCTCGCATCGCCTTGGTCTTCAGCATTTGGGAGCTCTCGATGGCCTCGGAGCGCAGCTGTTGCTCCCGTTTAATCTCCTCCGGCGAGATTCGATAGAAATCATCGGGCAGCACGACGCGACGCGCCTGCGACGGCAACAACACTTTAATATTGCGATCCAACTCCAGATGTATGGGCTCGGAGTTCTTAAGTGCATCCACCAATGTGGCCAAATCGAGACCCTCTTCCATTTGCTCACTGCTCCACAAGAGGAAGGGTTCATCATCGATTTGCACTTCACTGAAGCCAGCGGCATGGAGCACATCCAAGGCACCATCAACGTAGCGCACCTTGTCGCTAAAGATCTTATTGGTCATGCGTATCTTGCAGAACTTCTCCTCTTCAGGATTCTTAATGATGTTCTCCAGATACTTGATCAATGTACCAATGCAATCGTCTGCCCGCTCCTTAACATTACAGTTCTGGATTATCAAACAGGCGGTAAGGCCACGTTCTGCCTCCAGCTGCTGGTAGAGAAACTCCTTGATTTTAATCTTCCACTCCTTCTTGGGCAGCACCTCCTCGCCGATAAGCGGACACCGAAAGAAGACGCCCCGACAGGCGAGATTCTTGTTCTCGCCACTGCTGCCACCTGTTGACGAGCTAGCAGACGTCGAACCACTTGCACTGGAGAGCAGTTCCTCCTTCTGGCGGCGTTCGGCTTCCAGTTCGCGTTTCGCCTGTGCCTTGATCGCTGCCAGCGACGTGTTGAACTCTCGTGAATCCTTGCGATCGATGCGCGCCAAGGCGGCAGCTGCAGCGGCACGCGCCTCGTTGCTCAACTCATTTCGCTTGGGCGGTACATAGGCCTCCAATTTGCTCTGCCTCGAGCCGCTTGTCGATGCCTCCGACTTGGGTGCATTCAGCTTATGCCCCTCGCCCATGCCACGCCCGATTCTTAACTGCAAATAACACTAGGATTTATATCGGATGGTTTACTATTAAATGGTAAAACATTCACCTTAAAGGCGGCCTCCTCTTTCTTTTTGGAAAAGAAACGCTTGATTTTCGACATGCTTAGATTCGGGGTGAATGCTCCTTGGGCAGCTTCAATTTGGCCACAGATAATTTAAGCTCCTCAATTTCTTTCAAAGTGCCTAAAACCCGACACAATAATTAGTCGTTGAGCATATCCTTTCAAAGAATATTTTGATCAATTTCAATTTACTTGGCCTGACAAACTTCTCGGTGATCACTTGACCGTAGACGCTCCACGACCAGGCAATCAGCACACCCGTGCCCAGCAGCAGAACCAGCAACACCTTCAGCAGCGTTGCCTGCAATGCGGTAAATTCGACGGGACTCTGCCACTGCCAGTCACCAGTTAGGGTATCGAACTCGGTGCGAAAATGAACGACGGATTGCAGAGCGACGCCAGTGAAGTATTGGACTTGTTCGGCGAAAGTCTGTAGGGTCGTGTTGAGGGAGTGCAGATATGACTCGATACTCATTGGCTCAAAATTGTGTTGACGTGTTTCTGTTCGTTTGTTTGAGTTTGCTTTGTTTTAATTGCGTCTTGTTTACGTTGTACGCATTTTTCTGAGAAAAATTGTCTCGCAGCTGTCTCAGTTCGGTTCAATAACTAGTCGATATATTCGATAGAACGATAAGCATTTTTAAATGTTAATTTAACAGCCCGCTGTTAAGCTGAATAATCGTGCTGTTATAGCTGCAACTAAAATTATTCGATAAATGGGCGCAATTTGTGCTGCACTATTTAAATTAGCATCTACAGCTTATATTTTTGGTTAAATGGCCTAGGGGCGTGACCCCATTTGCTTACAGTGATTTTTAGGGCACCGATAGCGGAACGACTGCTTTGCATCCCCCATAAATCAGCAACTGGCTGACCTTAAGCAACAACAAGTGCTTCAGCGTTTTAATCCCAAACTGCTTGCGTAATTGTTGCCAATGCACACGCCCCTTATTGATGCAGCTGTGGATTCTGACAGCAAATCCTTGTTGTTGTAGTTGTTACTGTTGTTGATGTTGGTGCGGATTGCGGCTGCTGCGGTGGTTGCCAGTGGCGTGTACAAAACATAATTGAATGATTTTCGGCAAGTGCTCTCATTCTCTGTGTGCCCCTTTCGCTTCCTGCAATTTTGGGTGATTTGCACGCATGAAGAATTCATAATTTTTGCAGCTGGCTGATTGATTTGGCTACTTTTTGCATCCTTGAGCATGTTGGCGATCAATTCATTTTCACTGCGCATTCCAGATGCGACCCATAACAGGGCCGACCACCTTTTGCGCACGCTCGAGCGCCTCTCCGCCATGGGTTCAACAGCCCAGCGCACAAAATGCCGAAACATGAGCAGAGAAATCTTCCAGACGATGGTCGTCCAAGAGCAGCAACTTCAGCAACATCAACAACATCAGCAGCAGCAACCAGCAAACAGTGTGCAGCTTATGGCTTCCGTATGGCTTGCTCGCTCCACTGACTGCGACCAAACACCCAAGACCCCAAGTCTGTGTTGTTCTTTCTATCCATTTACCCATTAAAAATGTGTAAAACAGGGTATTGTGAAATACTCCTAATGACACGCAGACGAATGTAACTTTTACTCCATAAATATACTAAAAAAATATAAAAGCGGCGATCTCAAAGACAAATCAGTCTTAAATGCGAGTTGTTAAATTGCACAGCCGGCACAAGACCAAAGAAAATTGATCAATTTCGATTTACGACAACTATTTTATGAACATATTTTGAAAGTTGGAAGAAAGTAAGTTTGAAAGTTGGAAGAACTTTAATACTTTCAGCTATCTTTTTCTTAAAGAAAGTCCGAGCAACTTTAATACTTTCAGCAACATTTTTCTCTACATTTTCTACCAACGTTTTCCATAACTTTTCAGGAAAGACTTAGCTGTTTTCTTAAATTTAATTTTCCGCCTTTATGAATTTCGATATCTTTGCGGCTTTGGCTATAATCCAGTGTTTTATGCGACAACCTCTAAGTTTTAAGATTGTTGATTTTTGGGATGCCAATAATAAATATGCAAAACAACTTTTTGAATTCAATTTCTTTGATGCCGCTTATCGGAGAACATAGAAAGGAATAACGATTACTACGAATGAGTTTCGAGTGCTGTCTAATTGATATTCCATAAATTCACAAATTGTATTGTGTGTTAAAGAAGATGAAGCACTTCAATCTAAAGTTCTACTCGTACAGGGTAACTGCCCGTCGGGTCATTCATAAGCAGAACACTTTTGTTCTTTTTGCAATAAAGAACAACAGACACGCAAAAACATACACAGATACAGCAACAACTAAAGATACAGATACAGATACAGATACAAACTCTAATTCTATTTTGTTGGCAGCTTCTAGCATTTGTGCTGGCTCATTTTGCACGCAAGAAGTGCAAGAATGTCGACGACTTATAATACGAGCAGCGTGTACGATTTGTGCTCTGCTGATGGCTTTGTTTATTTAAACCCCCCACCAACTCCCAACCCAGGGAACACTGTCTACGTTTGCAGGCACAGCCGAGCAGGCAGCGAGCCGCGGCGAAACACAGCTCATAATTATGGTATCATATATGCTGAGACACCCATCTTTGTTGCCATTATATTCATCACAATCACGCGATATGTTCTCACTGTGTTGTGGCACTTCTTCTACCATTTGTCTCTCCCCTACTTTTTTGCGCAATTAACATTCCTTAAATGTCTCGCAAGTCTCGCGAGTCCCGCGAGTCTCCAGTCGCCAAGTTGCGCATGCGCCGCCAGCAATTGCAATTGTTGTTATCACAGAGAATCCGTCTCTGTCGTAGTCGTCGTCGTCATCGTCGTCGTTTTGGTTGTTGCTGGCCGTGCGCCGAACCAGAAAAACTAGTTTCGATTGCAATTTTGCTGTATACCCTGGCAGGGGGTATTACAATTTTGTTGTGCAGTGTTTAATACACATTTAAGGGGACATCTTCGATCTCATGAACCCAACTCTCAAACAATAACAAAGAAAATTTAATCTCAATCGTCAACTTTGAAAATAAACTCATATTTATTAAAGTAAAATATACATTAATATAAGTACAGTAATAGTTGATTTATACTTTAATAAGTGCAGTAAATAAGCAAAGTAATTAAATTTATACTTGTTTACACATACAACTTCTTTGGAATATTGGATAAAATAAATACAAATTATACATATGAATATTTATTATAAGCAACAAAATTCATCTCATCATAGCTAATCCTATTTGATTGTTTTTATGCGAAGTGGTCACTCAGTTGTAAGGCTTCATCTTGGTGAAACTTTATGTTTTGAACGGAGTCATTAGAGTCGGATAGGAACTATAATTTCATAATACTAGAAAACATTTCAAAAAGTATAAATGAAAACCCTATAATCAGAAAGTAGTGCGAACTCACTCAACACGTAAACAAATTGCCGTAAAATCGATGGCTTTTTAAGTTTAAAATATGTAAACATGCTCAAACTTAAGATACTCGTATTTAATACTAAAAGAAGTAACAAAAAAAGTTAACTTGTACAAATAAAAAATACAACTTTAAATTAGACATATTTTTTATAAATTTTAGAAAAATGTATCCTTGCTCTTAGTAAGAGAATCTACCGTTTTAGAAATATACTTTTTTTTATAATAAACTGAACTGACCCTGACTCCTAAAGTATGATTTTCTATACTTAAGTTTGATTTTTTGTGCAAGTGTAGGGTATGTAAGCTTCGAGGTGCCCAAGCTAGGTAGATAATTTCTTGTTTTTCTATTGCCCGTTTTAAGTTTTTCGCATATCTGTGAATTTAACGCTCGGGAAAGCAAGTAAATGCCGCATCCAAAAATGCATTTTGTGTGTAAGTTTTTTTTTTTTTTAATGTGCCTTTCGCCGTTGCCTTTGTCGTTGCTTTTCCTCATTCAGTTTTCACCTGCGTTGGCGAAAACTGGTTGGCTGCTGCTTATTTATTGGCCAACATTTGCCGTGACTTTGTTGCCCAAAGTCAAGGCTGGCCAGCCGCCTGTTTTATTGTATTTATTTTCATTTATTCATTCTGGTTTTTTTTTTTTGCTCACTCATTTCAATTGATATTTCGTCGGTCGTTCCTGGCTCATTAAAATTTATGCGCAGGAAACGGAAGCCTCGCAGACGTCGACGTTTGGCAGACAAGTCGCAGACAAAAGTCAGAAGAGCAGCTCCGCGCACTCCCTTCTGGCCAACTATATATTCCTAGCCACAATTCGATTTGGCTATGCTGGCGGCAAACAGCAAACAGCACACAGCAAACAGCAGGCAACGTGCAACGCGTCGAGTGTCAGTCAAATTGAATGCCACAACACGACTCGAGTCGACCACAAAAAATTGAAAGTGATGATACGCCCACACAGCGATCGTTGTTAACATTGTGGCATCTTCATTCCTTATACGATTATTTATTTATATATTTATAAATGCATGCCTGTCCATCAGCATAAAGGCTTATTTATGCCTCAAGAGTCGACATGTATCCGCAATCTCCAGCATAATGGATAAAGGAAAACCCCGACTGTCTACTTGATGTAGAAAAAGATACTCGCAAAAGAAGGATCAGTAATCAGTGCAGATACATGAATATAAATTGCTTTTCAAAATCCAAACAACATGGATTTTTTTGAGTTAGAATTGCAAGAGGAATTTCTCTATTGAAATGCAGTATTAATCTAGATTATAAAGCCTTGCTTTTCTCTATGAATCTAAGCAGTTTTGATAAAGTTATGTAGACCAAATAAGCAGAGCTTTCTTTTCTATAAACTTAAAGTTGCAAATAGAACTAGATCTTACGATTGCTATATGATATACTCGTACATATGATAATATAATACTCCAATCCTGGCAGCTCACCCTACTTTTCACTTATCGTAGCTTCAGCTTGTCTATCATATTATACAACAAAAAACTTACGCCTGACTTCAACACATTGTGGACCCAACTAAAGCTGCTCTCCATAAAATCCTGTGTCACTTTAACCACAAATCTCTAATGTCAAAACGAACAAAAAAACGCACTCATTTCACACAGATGTTATATTATATTACAGGCATTATTTATTATATGCTTAGCGCTGTGCTCTGCACTTGTGCCCTCAACAAGACGAAAAAAAAACGAAACAACAAGAAAAAAACGAAACAATGAAGCTGAAGATGGATGAGGATGAAGTTGATGTAGCAGGGCAGCGAGGGGGAGACGGACAGAGAGAGAGAGAAGGCGTTGGGTTCTTTACACTTGACTACATTAAAACGCCGAGTTTTTGTTCCCATGAACTTGTCGTGTTGTGTGTAGCAATCAATTCATTCTACTATATGCATAATGCTCTCTTCTCTCCCACTTGTTTTCTCTGAGTGACAGTTTCAGTTGTTGCCCAGTGTTTCCCACTCTCTCTCTCTCTCTCTCTCTCTCTCTCTACTGTCTCTCTTCGTCTTAGTCGCGTTCTGCCATGCGTTTTCTTGAACACATTTCACACAGCTTTTGACTTTTCCCTTCTCATGGCAATCTGGCCCAGCGCAGCGTGGGCGTGAGAAACCCACTGAACTTCAAGTGCTCATTGGAATCCATTATTTTTGGGGCCAAGTGTGAGCTGCACTCTAAACATTTTATTGCCTTCATCTAATGCGGGCCGGAAGTTGGCAATGCCGTCTATTGCCGTCTATTGCCTCATACGCTGAACGGGTGGTCCACAGCCAGCCCCCAGTCCCCAGAATCGAAATGAAATAATCAATTCCCTAGTCTGTTCTAGTCTTGTATAAGTAGAGCGCCCGCAGAGCAGCCCCCTGAAGTTATCCAGCATGTGAAATGGAAATTGTGTATCGTTAATCGCTAATCGACGGTGCGACGAACTTGAGTTGAGTTGAAGCTTGGGCCGTGCTAATGATATGCCTTACAAATCGTGTCTCGGCCAGCGTTTTCATTATTTATGGCATCCGCTGCACAACTGATTCAACAAATGGAAGTGTCGTGCCGTGTAAAAGATGTGCCCACTGATGGGTTTTTATCGTGGCGTGGGTTGGCACTGTCTTGTCTCTGTTGCCATGGCTAACTGCAGGCGACATTCTCCAATGACCAATCTAAATGTTAATACCTCAGCAATTTCCCTAAACTTCACATAAACAAATACAAATACATGAATCAACAACGCGGCCCGTTAAACAAGTGGCTCATCTTTGGGGCAGCTTCCAAGCGGGCAGCCGCTCTTTGTGTGTGGCTCCACAGCGGGGCAGAGTTGAGTTTTTCAGTTTACAATTGCTGTTTCTTTTTCATATAAATACCCTGTACATATAAGCAAGTGTGTAGCATAAATATACAAAATAAATAATATACCCATACTTATATTCAAGACATCGGACCGATGAAGGATCTCCCTCTCTCTCTCTCTCTCTCTCTCTCTCTCTGCCTCGCAATTTCTCCACATATCTGTCTCTTACTGTTCTTGTACTATTTCAGTTGTTTGCTTTTCATCTCTATTATCTCTTTCATACTTCCTCTTACTAACACTCCCTCCTTCTCCTTATATACATATATGTGTATCCTTTTCGACTACCTCCCCTTCAAAAGAACTGCCTGACTTTCCCTTCGTCCTTTCCCGGCTCTACAATTTTTTATTTACTTAGCTCACTTTCTATGGTTAGCTTGTTCTATATATCTATGAGCCTCTCGATTCCTTTCTCTCAAATATCTATCTATCTATCTATTAATGTATTTCTCTTATTGCCTATTGATGCACCTTTCATGTAGGGTATCTGTTAGTCGCAGTCCCTCAATTGTTGCACCCCTTTTACATGTTTTCATATTTGTTGATTCATTTCATTTGTTTACCCCGTCGATTTCAGAGTTCGTGGGAAATATCGCGCCCATTCTGCTGCTGCTGCCAATGAACTAATTAAAAAGCCGGCTGCCCCAAGACTCTCAATTGCACAATACCAGCTCCACCGCTGCCCCCGCCACTCCTCTCCCCAACCCACATACAATGTTTGTGTTTCGTTTAGCGTCTGCTTTTTTCGGTTTTTTTTTTGTGTGTGTCTATTTGGATAGCCAGCCAGCTCAACCACTTGAGCCACCGAATTGATGTGGCTTACAATTTAGTTAAGTCATTTCCTATAAGAATTTCGGGCACACGAATGGTAAAAAGATTCTAGGCCGGAAAAACGGGAGAAAAACCATTTCAAACGAATTGGCAAAAATCTGTTGCAGCGCTCGAGTCCAGTGATCCAGTGGTCGTGATGATGATGATGATGATGATAATGATGATGATGACAATTGTACGGAACCGTCACTCGCTTCCACTTCCGTTCGGCTTTTATTGTTTTCGCACCTCGCCTTCCGTTCGTTTGGCGCTCGGGTCGCGATCGGTCGACGCCATCGATGCCGGCGGATATTCTACTTTACATAAGCGGCATTTCCTACAGTATATTTTCCGGCCATTCGACGATTTATTCACGTTAGCCGCTTTTGTTTTGCTAAGCGCATTCGCAGCGTCAAACTTGAGATTACAAAACTGATTGATAGATGGAAAATCTACATTTCTATATTTGAAAGCCGATTGATTGTTGGTCACTGAGTTAAGAGTCCATTTCCGATCACCCGGAAATATTGTCGTTCCATCTATCTGTCGATGTCATCTTCTTGGTGTGCATTCAAATACGAGATTTTGATTTGAAGCATTTAACATATTATACAGAGAAAAGTCAATTTTAATATACACTGTTTAAATACAATTTCAACTTATTTCCTAACTTGTTAACTTGTCTTGAGCACATTTTCATAACCTTTTAGAAGTCAGTGGTTGGGATGTAATTTTAATTATTTGATTATTATTATTATTAGGTCTAATTTAAAGCTAACTAAGAAGCCATTTAAAGTAATTTTCTTTCAAATAACAATCCCTTTTAAAATGGGCTGATTGCTCCACGTTCATTGCAGCAACTTCTAACTCAACCGATAGTCAAGACCAAGTTTCACAGATTTTCTTTCAGCTATTGCAACACCCAACTGAGCAGAGAGCATAGAATGCAAGGAATTTTCCGCACTTCCACAGATCTGTGTGCCACAAGACGTCTGTTTGATAGCTTACACTTGTGTCAATATGTTTCTTCTTTACTTATTGAGTAAATTTGTGTGCGGCAAACGGTGTCAGCTGTTGCTGCCGCTTGGCACATGCGGCATGTGGCATGTGGCAGGTCGACTAACTGCCTGGCTGGTCTTTTGAATTGAGTTCTGTGGCCACGACATCTGTTTCATATTACAAGGTAGCTGTGAAAGGTACAAACAAAGTACTTGCCATGTTGTTGTTGGTTGTTGCTGCTGATTGTTGTTGCTGGCTGTTGTTGCTGGTTGTTGTTGTTGCTGTTGTTGTTGCTGCTGCCACTGCTGGCCCATTTGTCTCACTTCCTTTACCTTTTGGGCCGGCGCTGTTTGTGTGCGCACAAACAACATCCCGGATGCTCAACTAAAGAGAGAATTAAAAACAGAAAACAGACAAATTTATAAAACTGCACTAAATGCAAAGTTCCAAAGTTACAACAGCAACAGCAGCCGCAGCAGCAGCGACAATGAGCTAAAGGGAGTGTGGAGGCAGGGAGGCAGCCGGGGTAGGCATACAGGAAGAGACAGCGCACAGCGTTTTGTATCTGTATCTGTAGCTGTGGCAGTAGCTGTTCATTCATAGAAAAAAGTATAAAAAAAGAGCCGAACGAGCGGATGCACGGGCGGATGAAGCGCTTGAATCAGCATCTATCTCGCTACCTCTCTCGCAACCACCCCCTTCATCTCTCTCTCTCTCCCCCGCTCTCTCTCTCTCTCTCTGTCTCTCTTTCTAATGCCCTATCTCTGCCCAAGCATGGGTTCTATTTGGCTACCGCTACTGATTATCATTACCTCGTCATTGTTGTCATAATTGTTCAACTGTTGTTTGCAAAATAAATATATACGAAAAACAAGGGAAGATCTATAAAAAAAGCAAACTGAGCAACCCTTTTTTAGTGTTCATTTTGGGTTACCTAACCTTTTTTGCCAGCCAGCTGCAAATTGCCAAATATTATTTACTACACAATTAACAAACTGCTATGAACTTTACCCCCCCCACTCGTCCCCAATCCCTTTCCCATCCCCTTCAACTGGTAGACATAAATCACGCCTCTCTCTAAAAATAAACAGACTGGGTGATCTATCGTCGAACTTAAACAAATGTTAACATTAACTTCTCCTTTGCCAACAATAACAAAGAGTTTATTGCACTTCCATTGAGTTGTTCTTGATGTTGTTGAGGGGATGGGAAAGGGGAGAGGAGGGGGGAGCACGGAGAGAAGTCGGCAGCGCCATAGTCTGAGAGCATTTCTCGTTTAACCTTAATGATGTGCTAATTGGGCAACCATATTCAACATGTCAATGCGTCGCTTTGTGGTTCTCTTATATACATTATGTACATATATATATATATGTGTGTGTGCTGTATGTGTGTGTGTGTGGCTCACACGTAAACAACACATAAAACACAAACTAAAGACCACTCAGCTTGTGCCCATTCATTTCGAAATTGCTTAGAAAGTGGCCCAAGAATATGCACTAAAAAAAGAGAAATAAAGATTTAGTGCAGCTGCTTAGGTTAATTGTATAGGAAATATGAAGTGTAATCCATAATTTCAGTACAATCTGCTCTATAAACAAGTCATTTTTATACTCTTTCTCTAAATAATTGCATGCATCAGCTGTTAATCTTTATATTCGGTGTACTTTAATCAATGAGCTTAAGCCGGAAATGAAGAATTTCATCAGCTCTGCATTTTTGCAGACTTTTTTTTATCAACATTATTGAACATTCCTTTCGGATTTGATAACAGATATCTAAGCTATTCGTCTACAGTCCGTAGATTAATAAGGTCTACAATTCAGCTCACAAAGCTGACTCATTCTTAAGATCTTCAGCAATGAATACTTGCGAAATGTTTATCTAGCCTTAGTTCTTATCTATGTTGCAGCTCATTATTTTATCTATTCAAAGTTGAATTCATTAAGTTCTTTTAAGATCAGTTCTCGAGTTGTTTGCAGTACTTTGTACAAATATTATTCTTTTAAATCATGCGTAAAACGTTACAGAAACATTTCTTTTGAAGATAGCTTAAAAGCGCAAGTATCTTTTATCCATAATCAATACCCTGTCAAAATGTGTTCTACTCAAACTCTTCAACTTAAATCCCAGGCATTATTTTGAAAAATCTTGATAATCCCCTTCGATTTTTCCAGATCCCACATTCCACTTCAGTCAATAGAAAACAGCGCATTTTCAATTCATTTGATAAAATTTCATTTTATATTTTCATTAGATGCAACTTAAATAACTAATAGGACAGTATTTGAAGTGTGCCCCGCCCGTCCACACATTTATTTTCGATGGGGGCGGGGCAAGCTCCGATTACTTAAGCGATTAAACAAATGCATTATAACTAAAACTTACGACTAATGCTTAGCGCTAGGTTAGCTATAGGTGCTATATATATATATATATATGTATGTATATACTATGTATATGTACAACCTGATTAGGTAATTCACTCAGAGAGAGTTGAGACTTGTTCGCCCCGCACAACACCCCGCCGCCGGCAACTAGGAGAGCAGCGCCATGGCGCGAGCGAGTCGCACACGAAAATCACGATAGAGCATCTTGCCACCGACGGGCACACGGCACAGATACATATCCAGGCTCATGAGGCACAATGCCTTGCCGTTCATGGGGAACTTTTGTGGGAGTTCTGGCGTCACTTCGAGACCCTCAGAGACGGCCATGTTGATTAACCATTTCCAGACATCGGCTCGGGTCCAATCGCGCGGATCGAGTGGGAGTCCATCGGAGCCCATGGGATGTGGCAGGTTGGTGTGACTATTCGGGCCAGTGGCAAGGCCTGTATTATTGTTATTATCGTCGCTGAGGAGGGCAACGGCGCCGCCGCGACACTTGTCCAGCATCTGGTAGGGATGGTGGCGTTTCATCGCAACGGCCGCGTTGCTGGCCCACAGCTGTTGCAGCTGCAGTTGGTCCTGGCCGGCATTGACCTGCGACAGATCGAGCGGTGGCACGCGTCCGGCGTATTTCGGGTAACTGGCCTCCACTTGCATCGCTCAGCGCTCAACGACAATCAGCTGCAAAATGGAAGATAGTAAATGGCGCTGATTAATGGAAGTGACTCATTAGCTGATGAGGGAGGGGCGGCGTTGCATGTATCTATTTATATATATATATATGTGTGTAAGTGATTGTGTGTGTGTGCATGGAGCAGAAGTCAAGTGGCGGAAATGCTTTCACAACCAGACAATTGTTTAATCGCGTCAACGGCAACAATAATACGCATACGCCGCATTGTACAACGTGCAATTTGATTTGTGTTTTTTTAATCAGACAATGAGCATTATAACTTAGTCATTGCGCTCGCCCGAGGAGTCGCTGTACAACTGTAATAAACTAAAACTTAGTAAAGGTTTTGTAGCTTTCCCTTGGCATAACTTTTCAGTTAGGGTATTCAAAGTTCGCTGTGCTGCCTTTGAGTGTTTGCGCCTCAATGTTTTTTTGAGCGCAAAATTAAATCTGACCTTGTTGCCATCGAAAAATGGGACGTTCGCATGTGCGCAAAGCGTGGCGGTGCGGAGAGGGGCGCGGCGTGGCGTGGCGGTGCTGATCGCACACGAAAGGAAGCGCTGAATAATCACTAAGCAGCTGTCATATTGATAACAGCAACAACAAAAGCAGCAGCAGCAGCAGCAGCAGCAGCAGCAGCAGCAGCAGCAGCAGCAGCAGCAGCAGTAAGCGAGTGTAAGCCATGGCTACATTTAAATAAATGGCCCACATTTGTATTGCTGACTGGTTGGCCCGGCGGCTTGGTCAATGGCTAATGGCTGATGACTGTTGACTGTTTGACGGCTGGCTGTTGTTGGCTGAGGGCTGACATAGAAACGCCAAGTGGCAAACCGGAATATCGCATCGATTACGATAACAATCAATGCGGCGAGCGGAAACAATTAGCACAAACGGGTGGCGACGGCGACGGCGAATTGGCAGCAGCGAATGTGACGAGCACAACAAAAGGCGAAAGAACGCAAAGACAGGCGTCAAACACTCACACACAGCACTGCTCAATACGATTGCGAATGCGAATGTGAATGTGAATGTGAATGGGCATGGAAACGAAAATGGCAATGACAAGCAAAACATCCGCTGGCACAAGACCCAAAGCAAAACTTTAGAGTTCTGCGGCAGAGCAGCGGAAACCGTCGCTGCGGGGGGGTTTATGTGTTTGTGTGTAGAACACCAACCACCAACTGAGATTTTATTTCACACACACACATAAACACACACACAGCAGCGAGTGAGTAGCCAAAAAGGGGAAGCCAAAGTTACGAGAACCCTTGAGTTGTGTTAGCCCATTTGTCATTTGGCGGCGTTAATAGTTTTCCGGAACTCGTTTCAAGTGCTTCCGTCAAAGGAAGTGCGTAGAAGCCCAGCGCAGGAATCGCAGTTGGCAGCATTCTTCTCTTTCTTTTAATTATACATACATACTCGTATATAGAAGGGATTTTTAGTGGCAGTTGAACGCAATAATTCCCACGAACTTCAACGAATTTCAACAGGCGTAAACAAATGCGATGAATCAACAAATATGAAAAGCTGAAAACCCCTTCACTATTCTCGCTCTTGTTTGCTTGCTGGCCCGTCCAGGAAGCCAGCCACACACAATGCACGACATTGGGATGCTGCCGCAAGTGCCACTTGTTGAACAATGCGTGTATGTTTATTTATTTGTAGCGAGCAACTGAGTTATTAACATATCAATTGGGCACCAAAAAAACCATGGCCAGAACAGGTTATACAAATTTCGAACCTACGCCACACAATAAAAACCTATCAATCTGTCCAATCAGCCGGATGCCATAAACATTATCGGCGATGTGTGTTGCGATTGAGGGGGGCATGTCATTAACGCAAAGGTTCGATTCGTAGGCAGGCTTAACGCTAGAAAACATTTGGATAAGCGATAAACATTTGCATTTCAAATGTGGCCGAACCGATCAGACGAAAATCAATGGCATCAATTATTGGAGACCACCCAACGGGCAAGATAAAGCTGTCAGCGAGATTAAGCACTGAGCACGTAAAACATGGCGTGAGCATCACAACTCACACAATCAATTCACCCAAAAAAAAAAAAAAAAAACCCTGCATAAATGTATGTAATTTTGTCTGCTGCGCTTCCGTTTGAGCATTTTTGAACAGCTGAAATTATTAAGCCACACAAACTACAACAGGCTCTGCCTGTCAGTCCAACTAAATGTCTGATTGATTTTTGTATTTTGTCAACATTGGCATTGGCATTCGTTTCGGTTTACAACAACATACTTAAACCGCGTGCTGAGCACGCGCCCCTAACTCCAGGTCTGGTCTGGCCTGGGCCTGGGTCTGGGTCTTGTTCTGGGTCTTTGTGTGACTCGCTGGGTCTGTGGCTGTGTAGGAAATGGTTTTCTGTTACTAGTCAGAGTCAATGACAGGAAGTCTGTGCAATATGCGCATATCCGCCTACGCCCGCGCACAGGATGCACAAAAGGAAACTCTGACACACACACACACCAACACACCAACACACACACACACACACACACAGATAAATGACGACAACTTGCTGAGCAGATACATCTACAACAACAAATGCAATTGTGCCAGTTTTAATTACGTTGACGTCTGCACTTTGCACTGTCGCTTGTTGTTGCTGTTGCTACTTAGTGGCAGCTACTATATAAACACTGACACACACTCACACACACACACACACAAGAGCAGCAGCAGCAGCAGCAGCAGCAACGAAAACGACGAAACGTAAAATCGTAATTTGAAGTTCGAAAAAATGACGCGCTTCCTGTCATTTGGCGAGCACTTTAAGTGCGTAATTTGCTCCCCACACACACACACACACACACCCATCCATACACTCACACACACACACATAAGACTTGTGCTGTGTTTGCGTCTGTTGACGCCTCCCATCTTTATCTGCAGGTCGCTTCCGTTTTTGAAGAACTCATCTACCGCGAACTTTGCCAAGCATCTCAAATTTTGCTCAATTTCGCATTCAGATTTTGAATACCCTGTAAGCAAATCTGTGTGGCACATGTGCATGGCTAGTCAAGTCAAGTGGTTTGCTTTTCGGATTTTAATCTGTACTCTTTTCTTCCTCTTTTTTCAAGCAATTAAACTTAACTATAGATAAATTATAAAGGTATTTAATTTCATTTATCAAATTCCAAGAAAGACCATTTCGCGCCACTTCAGAGAATACTATCTGCATTTTGTTTGGCAGTGACTTGTATACACTCAGGAAAATAATGCGCTGAACACTAGAAAGCTTTGTAGTTTTTCATAAAATTTATAAACATTTCTAAAAAGTAGAAATGCAAACCATTCACTTTAGTTAGACGGTAATGAAAATGGCACTGTCGTCAGCTGTGTTTGAGTTTTTTTTCGAGCATCTCCAGGTCGAAGATAGCGTGTGGCACATTCGTGACTTTACAGATTTAGTTGGTTTACATATCAAATGACTGACAAATGGAAAACACAGTGGCTATGTAAATTTGCGAGCTGCCATTAATTTGATTACAGTTTGAAACCGTTCTGGCTGTTCTTGTACACGCGAATATAGTATCTGAGAGCGAATGTATCTCGTAGATACTTGTGCACGGCATGCTAAATTATGCGCTTCCTCCTAAACCAATTTGCTGTCTCTGCTGAGAATTTAGTTAAAATTTTGAAGCAACCAGCTGCTTAACTAAGTTAAAAAGTTCAGCAGAAGAGTTTCATCATTGAAATGTGGAAAAGTGGCTAGAAACAAGCTGCTGCGACTATTCAACTATTCAATAAATTTATTGGAAAAAAATGCGAATGATGCCAACAAAAAAAAAAAAATCAAGAGAAGCCAGAGTAAAAGTTAAGGTTAAAGGTTGTTCGATTTCACATGTTTTTTGTATTCATTAAATACAACAAGGTTTCTTGGGTTTCGTCTTCTCTTTTTGTTTTTGGCTACAATTCAAGGCAAATAAACGTGTTCATGCAAAAACAAATATTTAACAGATTGCATGCGACAACAACAACAACAAGTGCAACAACAGACAACGTCAGACGACAGATGATAATCCGCTGAATATTGTTTAAAAATAAACATTTTTGCCAGTCAAGCAACAACAAACCGGATTCCCACATGCCTCGTTGCTCTCCGGTATTTCTACACATATGTCTATATATATGCATATATATATATATATATATATATATATGTGTGTATATATGTTTGCTGATATTACAAATCATGTAACGCTGTCGCGACGTCTGCCTGACGTCTGCAAAAGCGCAAGCCGGCGAGGGTGGCTGAGGGGAGATGGGGCAGAGGTGGAGGAGGAGGCGTTGAACGTTGAAACTGCCGCTGAGAACACAGCCATTCATCATTTTCATGGAGGGGCACAGTTGATGGACGGATGTGTGACGACTTTTCCTCGTTATAAAAATAAAGCAAATGGCGCCAAATGCATTTCAGAGGCTGCTGTAAATATTTAGTTGGAAATTAAATAAAAACCGCTGCAAATGCTTTGATGATGTCGCCGTCTGCTGTCATTTCACGCCCCACACGTGTCGCGGTCAATGAAGCATATTGCAGATGCTGCTGCTGCTGCTATTGCTGCCACAAAGACGCGCCACGCGTCATGCAGCAGACGCACAACTTGACAAGCAGTAGGAAAAGAACTTCACTCAGCAACTCAGGTGTGTTTCACTCCCACAGCAGGAAACGGACGTGCGACGTGCCCAACTGTCCAAATGCTTATCAAAACTCTCCCCCGTTGATAGCGAGCCCCTCCCCAAATCTGGGAACCATTATCTATGAAATGCATTTGAAGACGCTGTGTCATGAGTTTGTTATTTCCTTTAGTGGGTCAACATCATGCTGAATCAGCACAGCAAGAAACAACTAAGTAGCCAATTAGCGACTTGTGTTAGCCGACTGCGCTATACTCTATACGCAAAACAAAACTAAAAACAGAGAATGACTTTTGCCATGTTAAAGCAGGCTAATCGGCCATTCACCTACTCAATTCAATTGTTTTCTATAAAATAATTTTGAAATTTATTTTATATTGTTTAATTTGCAACTTAAATTTTTAATTATTATGTCTTAAGACATTTTTTTTTTAAATTTTGTGTACTGTTTTAGTCATAACATTTGATGATTAATTTCTGAAAATTGTGGCAAATTGAGAACACTAAGTCGTATCGCTATACCAACACAACTCGCAGATAGACATTTATTTGCATATGAGTACTTATTGAATTTGAATAGCGTCGTTGGATATATAATTTATATATATATATAATGATGTAACGAAGAAAGACGAAGGAACTAAGTCCATGACAAACCAGATGTTTTGCATACGACTGTAATTAGAAACGAATTAACAGACTAATATTCAAGGGGCCCTCAATTACTCATAATAAAGATTAAATTTTAATTCGCTCTTAATTCTCGAAATGAATACAAATTTCATAAGAAGTTTGACTTTGATTTGAAATATTTTCAAAATATTTAATCGCAAAATAAGATTTCCTTTGAACTTAAGCCTTAACCAAAATCTCGTATGAAGCCAAATTGAATTTATAAAAGAATATATATTTAATGCTGAGCTTTTATCTTATATACTGTTTTACCCGTCAAGAGCAGTGTATGCCTGCAAGAAGGACGGAGAGTGTTAGAGACTACAACAGAATTTAATTAAGAACTGTTTTTATTGTTGCTCTGTGTGTGTGTGCGTGTGTGTGTGTGTGTGTGTGTGTGGTATGTGTGGCCAGGTGCGTTTTTATACATACGTGGCAGCAGCAGCAGCTGCAAAGAGATTACAAAGACCCGCTGCTGCTGCAGCACAACAGTTCCAGATCCACGCCGACTTGGCCACATCCTTTGCGCATGCGCGCGCATTTACAATATGCGGGCCACAAACAAAACAAAAAACAATATAATAAAATGAGAAACAAAGCGCCCAAAATGCATTTAATGCCGTTCTATCTACCTGTCTCTCTCTCTCCCTCTCTCTCTCTCTCTCTCTCTCTCTCTCTGTCTGTCTCTCCAGCTCCGTCTTTATATTCGCTTGACTGGCTCAACTGCTGCACTCTTCTGGTTCAGCTTCTGATTCTGTTGCTGTTTGGGTTTTTTTGCAGCTGCCGCCGTCTTTGGCATTTTGAGTGTCGCTTTGTTTGCGGTTTTCAGTTTGTTCTCTCAGCCTCAACTGTTGCCAGCTCCTACAATATTCTCTTGACAATTCTGTTGTTAGGCATTTCATAACTCTTGCCAGCTACCACAAAGATGAATTTGGTCACGGCAAACTGCACATTGAGTCTAAGCTGAGCTGAGCGGTGAATGTCCCTTGAGGGGCTGGCCAAAAACTGTATAAAGCGATTGTAGATCTTGAGCCGATTTTATCTACACATATTTTTGACTTTCAGTTACCCACTCTTTTCTTTATGTGCCAGTTCAAACTTAAGAGCTGCTTGTCTACAGTTGAAACAATTAGCATACCACTTATCTGATCATAACAAAAGAACCCCTGAAATTCGTACGCACAACCAAAGCGTGACTCTAAGGCTAGTACACTACTACTTAGAATAAATTACTATACTATACTTATATATATACTTATATTACTATACTTACATAAATTACTATTTACTGGTTTACTGATTTAAGTTAGCTATAAACCAAAAGTATTTCATTCGAGTCGTTTTCATCAATACTGTTTTCAACTGAATGGGCTCATTTACTAACTGATTATTTTTAATGACTTTAAGAACGGAATTTTCTTTTCTATAATCGGAAGTGAGTTGACTTATATGAGACGTTGTCAGTTCAAGCTGATACAAAAAAAAAAGATTATCAAATCGGACTGATATCCGCGTAAAGAGTTTCCATTCATGAACAGGTGATATGAGCAAAAATAATCTAGTGGATTCCCCGTGTTGCATTCATCTTCTGTAATAGTTATATATATAATTTATCTTATATACCCTCTCACTGCTGGCTGCTAATGAAGAGTACAAGTAACCCAAACTTTGTGCAACCAAATAAGTTTGCTCTTGAAAGCACACGAAGCTCCAAACTCACGATCCTAACTCAAGGCAATGTTAATTGTAATTTCGTTAGCTGACCTCTTGGCCAAGTCAGCGGTATATGGTATATCGTGGTATATATGTATGTTGGTTGGACATATTTATATCGCTGTCACTTTCAGTTGTTGAAAGTCTGTCTTCTGTTTTGAGTTAAAGGTTTCGTTTATGTTCATTTAAATGATCTTTCAGTTTTATACATGTATACAAAAATACAAATATATGTGTAGAAAATTACGAAGCACCTTTTGGAGGTCAATTAGCAGATCTCAATACAAAATAAAAATAAAAAATAAAAAAAAAACGAAAAACGGAACGAAACCGAGTACAAGGCAAACCGAAAACACCGAAAATCCGAAACAAAATTGTGAGATTGACAGCACATTCTTCGATATGGCAAGCAAGCCGCTTAAACTTTAAACAACAACGATGGCCATAATACTTAACTTGGCCGAAATGGTTGTCGCTGTTAACGTTGTTAATGAAACCTAAATTGGGGCTCTTAACGAGCGCCACATTTATTAATCGATCGAACTGCCGAACTGCCGAACTGCCGAACTGCTTTTGGCATTCTTTTTTTTTGGTAACATCATCTACTTACCTAGTTAATGAAAGTTAATCCAAAAATGTCCTCTACACAGTTTCTGCTGCGCAACGTTGTTGTTGTTGTTGTTGGTGTGTATTTGGTATATTAGTATATTTTTAAGACGACGACATCCGCTGTTCAAATATATACATATATATATATATATATATATTGATATGTACGTGCTCGGTTATTTGTAATTTGTTTATGAATTTCTTTTGTTTATGGAACTTCCTGCACGGAATTGCCAATGCAATTTGAGTTGTTGTCGTTGAATTTTTAGTATATGTTGTTCTCTCTTCTTTTTTTGTTAGCTGTTTTCTTGTTGTTTTTCGCGAAAATAGAAATTGCACTCGCTTTCGCTTGGCTTTTGTCTGTTTTCTCCAGCTATATGTGTATCTCTCTCTCTCTCTCTCTCTCTCTCTCTCTCTCTCTCTCTTGCTCTCGCTCTCGCTTTGTAGCTATGTATGTTTTCACTAGTGCACAACGGGGTGAAGGGGGGGACTCTATCACACTTTTCAGATATTTGCAGATTTCACAATTTGCAAAAATGTATCTCGCAGTTGCAAACAGCTGGCGCTTAAGTATTTCGCGCTCTGAACTACTTTTCTATGTGCTTGGCTCGGGTTTCGAAAGTTTTGTTGTTGTTTCTGTTGCTGTTTCAAATTGTTACAGCGTTTTCAGCTTCAAGTTTCTTTAGTTTTTGTTTTTTTCACTTAACACAAAATTCCAGTTTGCAGCTGCATTGGCTTTTCTTGCTGTTATTGTTGTTGTTATTGTGTACGAGCGTATCTGCGTAATTCAGCGCTACGTTTGTATTTTGTATGTTGTACAGTTTAACAGTATTATTGCGTTCTGTGCACGCGCACTTCACGTTCTCAACTGATTGCGATCGTCGCCGTGCATCGGGTTTTGTTGCCTCAGCCAGTCACGCTCTCTCGCACGCTCTCTCAATCACAAGCGCGCTCTCTCTCGCTCTCGCTCTCTTTCTCTCCCTCTCATGCACAATCAGCTAGGCGCTCTTTAACGCTCTCGCTGTGATAGTGACTATCGCTCTCACTTACACTCGCCCAAATTGGGGTGGAAATTCCTATTTTTTTCATTTATATGTTATTTGTTATAAGCGTTTCAATCAATTATTTATTTTAAAACTATTTTAAAGCTAAATATGGTGTTGTTGTGTTCTTTTAAATATGTAACTTATTATATATATAAATATGTATATATTATTATAATATTATTTAATTTAATTTTGAATTTAATGACTCATTTTTGACTTATTACGATTTTAATTCAAACTAATTTGATATATATTGTTTTTTAATTTATTGTGAATATATATTTGCCTATTCGTTTGCTTTATTTAATAAATTAATAATCCATTTAGTTGCCAAATGATTGGTCACAGTGCGCAGCAGTTAATACGCTGAGCTGACAGCAGTGGACAAATTTTTAGATCTTATTGTTAGAGAAGAACACAAAAACTAATCGCTGGTTTTTCGTTCATTGAATGCAGAGCCCGCATTGTTGGTACTTAAAACGCTTAGCTCATGTGAAAAAGGTGAACCGATTTTTGTTTGCTTGTTGCGAACTCAAAACTCAAAAACTCTTGATTGAGATACAAATCGAACTAATGGCCAATGGACAGCCGGCTTTCAGCAGTAATTATGATTTAGATGGGAAATGCATTACTCCAGGTCTTTTCCGGCTTTAGGTTGTAGCTTAAATTGAAAGCAAACTTCCATATGGATAGTTTCAGCTTACATCTTTCTTTTCAATTTGTCATTTGCTTAGAATATAATTAGTATAAATTACTCATACGAGTATTTTCCATCATTCCATAAGACCCACTTCAGATTCCCTGCACACATTGCTTAAAAATGTATATGTCTATTCGAACTCTGAACCTTTCTGAATTGTCAAATTTAGCCTACACCTAAAATGACATTATTCGAATTTCATATTAATCTTCGCTTGCCTTTTTCCCTCTCCATTTCCATTTCCATTTCCTCAGACGTTGACAGGCGACAATTTATCAACTCGCACTTAACTTTCATTGAAATATCTTTTGTACATATTAATAAACGATTCAAGAAGCAATGCCAACAATTTCAGTAGCCATCACGTGCCGATGTGGGGGCAATTTCTTGTATGTGTGTACATACATATCTATATGTATATATGTATGTGTGTGTGTTGACTAATTATGCCGCCTAGACGACGAGTGTAATTACAGGAAATCCCTTTTCCTTTGGCTGCTCGCATATTTGAATGCGCGACTTCCTTTTCAAAGTGACAGGCAAAGGATCATTTATTTGACTAGCTGGGCATTGTCTGCTCGAGGCTTACTGATCCTGCAGCATATGTTGAGGCATACATACACACATATGTATATCAGCTAGCTAAGTGCCAGAATCCTTTCATCAAACATTTATAGACAAGCGTGAAGTGCAATACTCGAATTACGCAGCCTTTTTGGATTGTTGTAGTTTCAGTGGAATACACAAAATAAAAATAAAAATGAAATAAAATAAAATGTAAAAGAAACCGAGTCGCGCCCTCCGAAGCTGCCCCTTGGCGGTGGTTGCACAAGGCACGAGGCAGCCACAGGACGCGCGTCCTGTGTTCGTGCAGTTCAAATTGCAGCAGCTGCTGCATTTCCAATGAAATGATCTAAGCAGGCAACAGCTACGCAATTATTGCTATTGGTTTTTCACTTAAGATTGCACCTTTGTCTCTCTCTCTCTCTCTCGCTCTCTCTGTCTATCTCTTGTATCTGTATCTGTATCTGTATCTACATCTGTAACTCCATCTGTAGCTGTATCTAATGTCTGGTTCTTGGCTCGTCCTGTCGCCGTCCGCTTTGAAGTCTGCTCGCCTTTCGAGTGAAAGAGCAGTAGAAATTAATTTTTTTTTTTGGCTGTTGTGTGGGCCAGCAACTAATGGCTTGTTTATCGGTCACATCGATCGCGGGCCAAATAAATTAAGTGCTTCAATTGGCTGCCTAATTGATACGCGGCGTCTCTCCGCCTAATGCTTATAGACGATGCGTGACCAGATCCTAGCGACCTGATTCCCAACTATTCTAAATCTATGGGCCAATTGTTTTGTGAGCCGATTTGGTTTGATCCTCATCACACACACGCACACACACACGCACACACATCCTGCCGCTTAACTAGTTACAGTTAATCCTGCTCGCCTGTCATCCTGTCCACACACGCACACACATTCCAGCTGCCGTGCCTCCAATTGCATTTTTGCTATTGTTTCGCACACAACAATCAAAAATAATACAATGCATGTAAAAATGCCAGCATTCTTCTGGCTCACACGTGATAAGCATCGACAGGAAGCCGGGCCAGCGGCATTGGCCAAAAGGGATGTTTGCTTAGGCGCAGCAAGTAATTTTCTATTCCTAATTGTTTTGACTGTCCTCTGGTACGTGACTTTGTGTAGCTTGTGCGTTAATATTCAGCATTTCAAATTACAATATTTGTCGTCTCCATGCACTATTTGCTTAGCGTGTTTATTTTCAATTACGGCCAACTGTGCTGACGCATAATTCGATAACTGTGTTCAAGCAAAGGAAGTGAACGCTTGACACGATCCCGATATTAAAAATTATATATAAGAACGTGGCAGCTCAGAAGAAGAGAGCTGCGAACCTTCGTGGACATGAGCATGGTCACCCTGTGAATGGGACTCTTTAGAAGCATAAGAAAAAAGCGTAGAATTAAAATTGCAAAGAGTCTTGACTCAATCATTTCTCAAAGCAGAATAGATAACATTTAATCAATAATTGAACCAATCTGTAATGATTTAGAGTAAAATTCCAAGCTTAATGTGTCTAGCTTAAACAATTGCTTTTAACAGCAGAAAATTATTTTCATTTTGTGAGCAGTATATAAAAATTATACATTTTCTTTTACACTCAGAAAAAAATCGAAAGTTTTACAAATAATGAGATCGACTTTTCTTCTATTTATCTGATATATATTTCTTAATAAAACAAATATTTTCTGATATGCTGATATAAAATCACGGGCTCAAACCGAGGTAAAATCATAATTTTTTCTAAATTAAATTCTATGAATTTATAAACAAGCTAAACTGGTTGTTTATGTAAAATATTTAGCACTAATGTTCAATACTAATATAGATAGGAAAAAAGTTAATATAATAGATTTGTAAACATATAAAAAACACCCTGGAAGTTAGACATAATTTTTTTTAAATCTTAGAAATATATATCCTGTAATAAAGAACAAATTGAGGGTTTTTTTGAAAAGCTAAGCCATCCGCTTAAGAAATAATGTATTAAACATTAAAGCGAGTTACAATTGACGCCAAATATATGGCGATTTTGTGCTGAGTGTAGGCGCTTCTCAGGCGTCGAAATACTGCAGCTGGCAATCGAAATAGGGGCGTGTGCCGCCCATTTATCAAATGCCAAATATAGTTCGAGCAGCAGTCAAACATTTTAGGGATGCCCAATCAAATGCTATCATAAGTACCAAAAATCTTTTTGTATGTGCATGCGGGTGTTTGTTGGTATGTGTGTGTTGCTGTGTGTGTGTGTGTCTTCCTATATATAGTTGTAGTTGCAGACTGTAGCCACCCTCGCCTAAACGATTTATGGCTTAAAGTAAATTTCATTCACTACTGTGCCTGCTCGAGTCATTAAAAATGCACCAAAAATATACATTAAAATGAATTTTATGCTCTTGTCTCGCTGTGCTTAGAGGGGGGAGAGTGAATTCCCGGCTAGCTAGCTAATCCTAGGCAGGGCTGTGGACTCAGTTTTATTGGCACTTTCCCGGACTATAAATCAATAAACAGATGTGTCATAAAGTTTTCAGCGTTTTTCCACGCAATGCGTGTTACAATCGGGAATGTGGGGAAAGGCGGAGTCTGTGGGTTGGAGGGGTTGGAGGGGTGGATGGTGGGTTGTTAGTTCCTGTTTGGCTGGGAATCATTTTTAAAAACTTGCGGTAATTTGTTGGCTCATCATAAATACATACGAACAGAATCGTCTGTCATTTAATGTTGGCAGCTGGGCTCATAAAAGCAATATATATTTATATAGAAGAAAAAACGGTCATTAACACCAATTCTTGTGGACCTGCCCCAGCCCAATAGAGATCTCACTCTCCCCCCACTGAAGCCAACGGCAGCAGCAGCAAAAACGTAAAATCAATCGCTCCACAAGCGAAACGAACTAACCGTAAAAAAGTTGAACAAAAAAAACGCGCGCTCGTAAAAAGAAACCAAAACAACAACAAAATTCACAAGACATTCAAATGCCACACAAAACGTAAACGGAGAAACCCCTGCCAGAGATCTGATAAAAAAAAGAAAGAAGACTGAGCGAGAGAGAGAGAGAGAGA
Source organism: Drosophila basisetae (assembly GCA_035041595.1). Lineage (NCBI taxonomy): Eukaryota > Metazoa > Arthropoda > Insecta > Diptera > Drosophilidae > Drosophila > Drosophila basisetae. The sequence continues at coordinate 16,152,557 of JAWNLB010000144.1, read as the reverse complement.
GAGAGAGAGAGAGAGAGAGAGTGGGCACAATGGGAAACAAGCCGCACAGACTTCCGCTTTTATTTCATAAATTCGGATTAAGGCATTTTCAAATGATAACAATGAAAATAAATACAAAAAAAAAAAAACAGAGCCCGATGTGGAAATGCGCCGTGAATCTGATTAACGGCAACTACACAAAACAACAACAACAATAAGAAAGCTGGCCACGACTCAGAAATGTGTCACGTAAATGGTTTGTTTCCAAAGTAAACCCACAACATGCCCAAGAACAATCACAAGCAACAACAACAACAACAGCAGCAAGAGCAGCAACAGCAAAGCTCACAAATTGCTGTAAAGATGAGGCATTTAAGAACTGAAGATTCATTGTCTGGCAATTGTGGTGCCACACGGTAGCCCATGTAAAGATAAATACATATGTTCAAATAGAAAACAGCCAAAGTTTATCGTCTTTCGAAATTGTGCAATCTTTTCAGCGCTGCGGAAGTCTCTGTCATCAGATAACTGGAATGATATTTGATCAAGTTGTGTAAAATTAGATCACTTTGATATTATAATTTGTCGTGCATATAATAAATAAATATATATGTATTCCTGATCCGAGTTGATATGGCCATGTTTGCCTGCCTGTTCTTAAGCAAATTAATCCCTCACTATAGCACTATATTATAGAAAGGATCGACAAAAGATAAGTTCTCTTGCACAAAAGTATTTTATTTAGTAAGATATCTGAACCAAACTTATTTAATATATCTATTCTTATGCACCTCATATTTAGATAAACAATCAACATGATCGGATTACTATATACTATAGTTCCCACAGGAACACTACAAGCACTTTTTGGGGTATAATTTTAACATGAAAATCCAGCCAGAATTGCTTTTTGGTAGACATCAAACGATAATTAAAAAGCCCTGAATGTGGATATATAATTTTGACATGGCAATCGAACCAGAATCGCGATTTTAACTTGAATTTTTATGCTTATCCACGGGCCGAATCATGATTAAAAAGATAATCGCATAAATTTAAAGAAAAGTGTTTGATTCTTACCTAAAAACACTTTTTGAAGGTATAATTTTAACACCAAAATTGAGTCCGAATCGAGCTTTTAACTTTAATTGGAATAGTTATCTGAAGATCGAATCATGATTAAAAATAACTGTTTTTTTGAAAATCATCAACATTCTGAAGATAAACTTAATTAGTTTATTAGGTTGCTGTTTGTTTCTCATTCCAGCCTAAAACAGACCAACTCCTTAAGAAGCATGCTGGGCAAATAGATTTACACGAATTTTTTAGGCTCACGAACACGTTTCGCAAACATTTGCTCAAAATCGAGGCAAACATGAACAATTGCACTTCCTGCACAAACGCATCCTGTATTATTTACAGCACATGGGCTTAAGCCAGGACAGGACAGGACAGGATAGGACAGGACGGTGTCGGGGTCGGGGGGCACATCATCTGTTGCTGCATGGCCCAAAAATATCGAGACCGTAAAATTTACGAATGATGAGCGGAAATGCAGCAAAGGCGCGTTCTCTGTATACAAACAGAGAATCGAATAACCGAGAGAGGGATAAAGAGCAGAGAGACAGAGAGACAGAGAGAGAGAGAGAGAGACAGAGAGCGAGGGCAGATTGTAAAAACAAATGTTGGTAAGCAACAAAAACAAGGAAAAAGGATGTCCTGCTGCATGTCCGCAGCAGTTAAGCGGCATCAGCGAGTGTGGAAAAGTGCGTGTTGTGCCGTTTGCAACATTAACATTTTCCTTGCGCAGCAGGACATGTGGCCAGTGGGCAATTATATGCTCGTCCACAGTGTGAAAATGCACAAGCAGCAGCAGCAGCAGCAACGCAGGAAGCAGCTCAACGCGCCCATTGTGCGATCACGTCGAGCCACTGCCAATGCCAATGCCAACACAGGTACATACATATATACAACATGCCGCACAGTTCCTGCCCGCTTGCAACGGGCATTGTGTGCAACGCGCTTCCCAAAAATATTGCTGGTGATTAGTGACTTTGCGCCTGGGCGAAATGGTGATGAGGAAACGCCTGTGGCGTTAATTGTTGAAGGCCGTTTGATTTGCGCCGCTAAGAAGTTAATCTGGGCCAACGGAAGCGGAAGCGGAAGTACCAAATGCAAAATCCTTTAGCTGTGCATAGTTCAAATATCCCTGACTAGAGAAAACAAGTGAGACTGGTCTAGTCGAGAGAGCGCGACTAGCAGATACCCTGAAGCCAGCTTTCAAATAATATTGCAGCCAATTAAATTATAAAAGTTATCATTAAATTATATTATTAATAAAAAAAATTGTTTATGTGGCGCCTGATGATTGTGATGGGATCAATATGAAAACATAATGTGGGTCTAAGCTTGGGTGATTTTCCTCCGAACTTGTTTAATATTATTTTGATTTTAATTCATCAATAATTCAGTTCAGTTGGTCAATAATATGTTATAGTTCTGCCTTTAAAATAGTATTTTTACCGCTTTCGGAGATCGATGTGTATCAATAATAATAATAATAATACGAATAATAGCAACAATAATAAGAATAATAAAAATAAAACAATTATCAATCAAATTAAATAAATTCGTGGCAAAGAAGAACTTATTTTCCTAAAAGGCTCTCATAGTCGGACAGGTGGTCATGGCCAAAATCGACTCGGCTGTTGATCTTGATCAAGAATATATGTAACTATACTCGTATATATATATGAACTTTATATGCAACTTTTTTACATACCATCATAATATGAAATTATATTTATAGTTTTACAAATATTCCCTACTACTAAGAAATATATTTCTGAATATAATTTTAATTTTAAGGAAGCTTTTTCGTATACTTGGAAAATATTTCTTAAAACCAGAATATGTTTTTAGGACGATTCCAAATTTCAGATCGAGTTTTTTTTTTCTAAATGTACAAATTTAAATTATTTTTATTGTTAATATTATTATTAGCATTAGTACTATTATAAATAAATATAATTTACTATAGTTTAATGTTTAATTTACTCAAGCTATGCTATAATAATAATAATTTTATTTTTTTCAACTTTTTGATATACATTTTCAGGACTGTATTTAACAGGAATTGAAAGAATTAAATTTGTGCTTTACCGGTTTTATTATACTATTCGAATTTTGGATTAAAGCTAAATTGTATATTTGCGGAAAATTTGTTTAAAAAATGATGAACCACTACGCGATTGCCCAAAATTAAGCAATATATGTTCGCATACGATAACTGTAGCTCATAATTAGGCAGATACTATATACGATCTATATATTGCGTAATTTTGTGCACTCACTGCCCAAACTGAAAACTGGAAGCACATCCAAAGCAATGCGCTGAAGTATGTGGATTATGCATCGCATCCTTGCTGGGCGCATTCTCATGGAGCGTTGCTCCCGCTGCTGTCCGGACGAGGCTGCGACGTACGAATTGCCCATTGGATAGGAGCCTATACTTGAACGGAAGGTGCTGTGTGCCGGGTGTGAAGTGCACCACAGTGTTGCATCCCTTGTTGCAGCTGCTTGCGCCCAACCGGTTTGCCTGCGAACGAGGTGTGGAATCACCGCCACCCATGCGACCAAGCTGCCTGAAGCAAGGGCAACCACTGGCAGGTGCCTTGGAGCTGGCAACAGCTCTGTTATCATCATTATGTATATTATTATTATTATCATTAGCAGCGGCAGCAGCAGACTGCCTGGATTGAGCACACTTGTTGGAGCATGGACAGCGAGCTCCATTGTTGGCTGGCTGCCTGCAGCGATTAGCTGGGTTTCTATTGAAGCAATCATTCGAATTACACTTGCCACAGGCACCCGGAGTGTTCTTGCTCATCGGTTGCCCAGATCCTGTAGATACGTCGGGCAGAAAAAATGTCTGTTTATTTGCCCGGTGTGTTTCGGACCTGGGCTTTCCTTTGGGCCATTCCATTGCCTGAGCCATGGATTTTCCCATGGCCTTTTCCTTATACTGAGCTGGAACTCGCAAAGATGAGGCACGTGTATCTGAAGCATTTTTCCAGGCTTTCCCTGATGTGAAGGCAGCTGTGGAATTATTCGCCTTGCAACTGTTGTTAGACTTCTTGCGCTTTTCACCGAATGAATCCATTTGCCTATTGTTTAGAAACATCTCTAAAGCCTGAGTGATGAGTAGCAAAAGCTTATCGTTCGACTCCTGGCACTTCCAGCAGTGGCCACAGTTACTGCTACTGCTGACAGTTGGTTCACACTTGAAACGTTGGTCATTGAGTACAGTTTGTCGCTCCGGATAATCTGCGGCACAGTCCACAGTTAAGAGGAATCAATATTTTGTTAGTTATACTATTGATTGCCACAAACATTTAATAGATTTGGAATAGTTTTGATTAGTTCTTACCATTTATCGGTGGCATTGTGTTTTCATTACAATCCCAGGGAGCCTGTCTTTGTCCCGCAGGAATATTATAATAATTATTTTCATAGCCTTCCCAAACACTACTTCTTTGCCCTTCATATAATATACTTATAGCAATAAATCTCACAATGCTTTCAATTTATACTTACGCTTATTCTGTTGAATAGAATCGTCATTGTATCCATGGCCTGTCTGACCATTCTGTCCAGGACCTGGAGACATATTTATATTTGAAAAAGGGCTTTTCGTTTTCGAAATATGTTTTCGAATGCATTCAGACTTACGACTATACTGTTGCTCTCCAAAGTTGTAGATGCGGTTTTGAGTATGGTCATATTGCACTTGCCCCACACTCGTTGAAGAATTGGTATTAATGGGCTGTTGATTGATTGTGATTGATCCGGCACTATTTGTGCTATTCCGCGGAGCTCTTGTGGAGAAGGCTCCTGGGTCTTATTAAACATTAATTGATTTCTGGACTAGGCCTACCTGTAGCCGTGAAAATCTGAAGAATCATCGTGTTTGCTGTCATAGGTGATGTTGGTATGGTTAGCTAGTTGCCCACTGCTACTCCCCGATGCTCTAATTGGAGAAGGCTCCTGGATCATATTAAACATTAATTGATTGTAGGATTGTGCTTACCTCAATCCATTTACATATTCATTGTTGTCATAGGTGTTGTTGGTTTGGTTAGTTGGTTTTCCATTACGCTGGAGACAGGTTAGCTCCAAGGCTGAAGTCAGCTGATCTATTAAGGCTCTACTCTCAGAGTCCTGCAGCACAAGAATGCTGAAGGCTGCCGGTTCAGAAGCGTTGTCAATGGGAGCCGAGTTGAACTGACTCGGGCAATTGCCGAGTGCAATTAGGATTTTGTCATTGCACCTGCCACAAATCCAGTTTTGACCATCGGGTGGCAGATCAGTGGGAACCTCATACTGACCGCACAACGGGCACAACTCACAAGCGTTGCCACCCAAGTGGCGCACCGGAGGATGCAAGCTCATCCTGGGAGAAACGCTGCCACCGTTTACCTTGCCAAGCACAAACTGAGTCCTGACGATGGGATTTATGGGTGCTCGGCTGTGGGTAGGGAGCTCTTCGCTGACTCTTGGTCGCATTTCTCGCTTATCGCTTGGGGCTTCAGTGTAATCCGAGTTCCAGTCTGCAGCCGGCTTCTTGCATTTGGATTTGTTCTGGATCTTTCCAGACTCAATCGAGCTTGTGCAGTGGCTTAACATTTTTTTGATTCCAAAACGTGTCATATTTGTATAAATTTCGATTAGGCTTTTGACAGCATTGGCTATGCACCCACTGTCCACGTCTTGGCATTGAGCAAGCAATTGGAGCACACTCGCAATCGCTATTTATCGACCTGTCCGAAACTCACAGTGCGTCTATCGGGCGTGAGACGCTTTAATTTTTTCATACACTGCCATTTGTTGGGCACCACAAAAGCCGAGTCCTTTGGTATCGAACTCTTTTGCACAATGGGTCTCAGCATATTCTTGGCCATTGTGACCAGAGAAACGTGACTTGGATCTTCAGTCTGACTATGCCTACTGTGCGGTGTGGTGCGTACTGTCAGAAAGCTGCCCCGGTAGGATTGGAGTTTATTCTTGCTCGAACCAACATCGGATTGTGGATTTGGAAAATACTGCGGCCGCTTTGTTGTGAACATTTTCTGGGGCAATCTGTGTCTAGTTCCATAAGCTGCACTTGTTAGCCGAGTGGTTTCTTCACTTCTTTCTGGCGATGTTCCTTGCTCTTTATACTCGCATTCTTCTGTATTTGTTTTGCTCGTTTCAGATCCTCCTGGTTCGAAAGCATTTTCGCGCAGATTTTGGTGCAGCTCAGTTGGAGCTCTACTGCCTGCTGTTTTACTGAGCTTAGCTGTGTTTACCCTTTGATTTGCAACTGGCATTTTGGAGGACCTGATCGATTGCAGCCTATTCTCAGCAGTACCTCCTTTGTGATTCGACGTGGGCAGAGACCTGGAGCGGATGTGTCTTCCAGTTTGTGGCACGACATCGCGTCGAACTGCTGATGCTGCAGTTTTCCTCACTGCTGTGCACAGTGCCTCCTGCCTGGAACGTGTAGAATTTCGAACTTGGGTTTGATTACTCCTTCTTTCACGTCCAGTGGCTGTCTGTGGACTTTTTGTGGACCGACTGCCAACATCCCTATCCATTTTAACCCTGACGTTTCTGGTACCGTGCGAACCTTTGGCCAATGGGGTTAACTTGCCGCCACTACAGCGATATCCATTCGATTCTTCGAGCCTATTTGTGGGCATTCTTAGTCCACAAGGATTCGCTTTGGGCATGCGATGTAGCCTCAACTAAGGGAAATTCAATTACCTAATTATACCAATGAAGTAATTAATTGTTTAGTTGCTTACACTACTACCCGAAATCGTGCTTAGCTTCAGCGATCCTCTTCGACTCTCTTGTGAAAGCTAATGAAAAGTTAAAATATATAATTGTTATTGTTGAGTAAGCGAGAACCGTAACCGACTGCGAAATACTCTGATATCATTGCTACTAGCATCTGATAACAGGCTTCGCAGTACATCCAATAATTATCGATATTTTTATGGAGAATCCTAGTAACCTTCCCTACAAGTCTAGCGGCTGATAAAATCTTTGTGCATTTTATTAATTTTATGGCGGGACTGGAGGAGTTTCCTAGTTTCCTAGCTTGGAAGCCTTAGCTCTTAAATCGCAAGAGATATAAGCTGGGAATTTTGGGTGCGAGAATGGATGTATAAGAAATAAATATTAGAGAAGGTCCCTAGTAATCTGCCCTCCAGGTTTGGTAACTATAGCTCTTCAATTGCGAGAGATTTGGGCTTTTGAAAATTTCGGAGGCAGAAGGGGCGTGGAAACAAAAATTGGAGGGCGTTCTTCTTAATCTGCCTTCCAGGTTTACTAATTACTGCTCTTAAATTGCTTGCGTGCACGGGAAATGTATATGAAGATCTTTGAAGGAGGGTATCAGCCAGCCACCTCCTAAATATTGTGACTGTATCCTTAAAATTGTACGGTTTTATTAATTTATACTTTTAGAAATATCGCTTTTGACGATCATGGAAGCAGGTGTGGCAGAATTTTTTTATCGATATTTAAAGGTGGTTGGCGGAATTTGATGGCTCTAGCTCAAGAACTGCGAAAGATTTAGCCATTTACCATCATCAGGAGCGGCGGGCGAGGCAGGCATGTGCCGATCTTTAAAGGACATCGCCAACAACCTACCAACCAAATTTGGAGACTGTAGCTTTAGAATTGTGGGAAATATGTGGACCAACCGATTTTCAATTATCGATCTTATCGATTTCCTAGCCTATTGGTCTATGGGCACAGACCAGTACGTGTTCCGAGTTTCAAGACGGACGGACAGCATGACGGACATTGCACAAAACCAATATACTCTAAATACCGTCGAGAACAGAGTATAAAAATTGAATTTTCGTTGACTACTCACATAACTGCTGGGATAGGCTGGCAAATGACTTGGATTGCTTCTGGACGTGTGACCCACCCTCTCCTGTAGAACAAAATTCAATTGAAACGAGTACAGAAGATTGGCAAATGTTAAACTTACTGCTGGTGCTGAGCCGCAGCCGGCGCCGGATCTGCCATGTCTTTTGGGGCTTGACATGTTCCTCACTGCTGGCCGGAGTGAATTTAAGTACGAATGTGGCACGAAATTCGAGCGCTGATTGGTATTCGTGAACCGTGACAAGCCGTAGGCTGGGCATAATCTTGGTTGTTCCTTCCGTTGATCGTTGCGACGGCTCTGCGTGGCCGGCTGAGATTTGGACGAGGGTTGCGTCCTGCTACAATTGGGGCACTTACTCGACTGCTGCTGAGCGTAGTCCGATTTCCGAGAGGTCTTTTGACGAATGGGTTGACTTGATTCTGGTGTTAGGCACTCACAGTCAGGTTTAGGGCTCTTTACGCGCTTTTTGCATCCACCCGGGCTGGGCGACTGCCTGAGGCAACCACGGGACTTGACCACCAGCGGATTGCGATGCGACATGGCCTTAAAGTCCTTGTACTTAACATAATTTGATGTCTCCGTTGTTGCCACTGGCAGCCGATTGGAGCGCGACTCGGGAGACTCGTAACAGACGGGGCAGCGAGCAGGTGGCGCTTTACGCTTCCTCGATGGCGGCTCACAAACTGATTCGTCTTGTGGTTCGTCGATGTGTGGTGCACTGCGTGCTTCGTTGCATGGTGCTTGACATGGTTCCCTACGTGGTTCGCTGCGTGGCTCGCTGTGTGGTTCGTTACGTGATTCGTTGTATGGTTGCCTGCGTGGTTCGTTCCGAGATTCGTTACGTGGTTCGCTGCGCGGTTCACTGCGTGATTCTTCATGGTAAGCTTCATAGCGCCGTTGGGGCTGCAGTTCCTCTCGCGGCTTGGCCAGAGACAACTGGTAACAGTGTTCGCACATAAATTGAGATTTCTTTGAACGTGGTTTTCCCGGTGCCTCGAAACAGGACTCGCAGCGAAATTCATGCGGTCCTTGCGGGTATGCTGCAGACTTGCGCTTGTCACAGCAAGATTGGTAAGCCGAAGAAGAAGTGCGAGCTGACTGCTCGTGGCGAGCATCTCGTGAACCCGATTGTGGTGCTTCAGTTAAGGAACTTGATTCGGAGCAGTAGTCATAGCGAGTCTCGGAGCGAGTTGCGGCATGCGGTTCAGCGTGTGTCCTGGAGCGTGTTTCGGCTTGCTGCTGGCAGCGACACTCGTAATGCGGTTCACTATTAAACTCGCGACGTGGTTGACGAGTCTCGTCTGACTTCGTACGAGCTTTGGGTGCAGCTTTGGAGCGAGTGGGGCTGACAAAATTTCTCTGGTTGGCCGCACCACCACCCATTTCTCGACGCAACTCCAATAAACTGGACTGGCCAATAAGCGACTCACCACCACCAACGACAGTCGAACCCAAGTGCAGCCCCAGGTGCGGTTGCTTCTGCTTTCGAGTTGTGTATTCAACAGGAGAGATTCCGTCGATGCCAAGCTGGTGGGGCATCTCACTGGTATCAGCCATTTGGCAACTAGGAGTGCAGTATTAATCCCGATTAAGCTTACGGCTTACAGGTTTATCTGCCCTATCCTAATTCTTTGCCAGATAAAACTTTCAATTTAACAAACACTTTGACGGAGACGAATTAAACAGAGCAGCTGCGATCTTCAAACTAACATTTAATTTTGGATTGATCTGAGATGAGAAAGCTATCTACATAAACCCCTATATATCAACTGAAAATAATATGAGAAAGCTATCTACGAATATTACTATACATCAAATGAAGATAACCCTTGCTAACTTTAGTGCACTGACAATTTATTTCCACATAATATTCAACAAGTAATTTTCAAACAACTCGAAATATGTATTTTATATTAGATATTATGATTACTAAGCATGGATCGCAAATAAGTGCAAATCATAGTTGAGGAGCAAGAAGCTATTTAATCTGTCCATGTCTTAACTATGCTGTGCCATTATCAAGGATCCGTGCACTAAGGATTTATGGCAACTGCATTTAGCTGAAGCACAAGTCTGTGGCACAGTTGTTTGGCAGTGGTTGCTGAAGATAGTTCCGGTGGTGTCCTGTTTTGGGATTAGTTAGAATCGCTGTTTGTTGGGTTAGCCAACAGTTGCCACCCAGGGAACGTCGGGAACGCGTTCGACTTGAATTGCGACTGGGCAGCCTGTTCCTCCTCTGGCCTTGATCCGGAATCTTGATAGCCTGTTGCTTGGGCCAGTGGAGCGGTTGTCGTGTTGCAGCTGCCAGGCATTGGCAGGTGGGCAGCTCAATGTGCCGATGCCAACCGGAGGATGTACGTCTTCTGCGCCGAGGCTTTTGCAGTTGTTGCAACTGCGGCAGCGGATTGCACTCCGTTTCGTCCTCCTCGTCGGAGGTGACCATCAGATAGACGGAGTACTGCTTTTGAGACCCGGCACTTAAGCCTGCATTGTCGCTTAGCTTCTTGCTTTCGCACATTTGTGCCACAAGTTGCATGAGGGAGTCCCACAGCGGATCCGAGTCGGTGCCCCGCAACTTGTTCTCCTCGATCAGTTTATTCAGATTTAATTGGCATTTGTTGCTGTTCGATTTCCTGCGACTTGTGTTGCTTGTGGCAGTTGCTGCTTGTGCGCACTGTGGCAACTCTAAGTTAACTGCGCTTTCGTACTCTTGCAGTGCTGCCAGACTGCTTAACTGTGTAGATTTATGGTGCGCTGACAAACTCTCCAAAATGTTCTGTTTACTCTGCTGCTGTCTGTTTAAATGCGGCGTTGCCAGCTGCGTTAACTTTCCCATTGCGGCACAGTGTGGCAACTCTGTGCCAAGGATTTTGTGCAAATTCTGCAAGTTGTTATCAATATCGGCAGCCAGGCAATTCAACTCGTGCTCCGTTGAGCTCAACGCGAGCTGAGCCGCAATTTGTGATCGGCTACTGCTGTTGCTGCCACAATTTGCGAGTTGCCTGGCCTCGAGGCACATTTGCTTGGCCAGCTGTACATAGTTGAAATCTGCTGTTGGAATCTGTCGCTGGTGCTGCTGATTGGCTGGCTGAGCAATGACTCCTCTTGCGTTTCTCGCCTTAACCTCAAAATTGATCAAACTGCTGGCACATTTGCCAAAATTAAAGGGCATAAAAGAGCTTTTTGCTTTTTCTTGTGGTTGCCTTTGTGGCTTATGTTGCATGTGCTGCATGCGTTGCTGTTGTTGTTGTAGCTTGATTTGCTGCAGTTGTTCCAACTGTATGGCAATATCGCTTTTTACTTTCCTCTGACGATTCTCAAAAGCTCGAATTGCCGATCGCTGCTGCTGCTGCTGCTCGCTGGAACGACACCACATGGGCAGCATAACGGATTTTGGCTGCGTTGGGAATTTCATTAAATTGCGCTGCAGTCGCTGCAATCGGGCGCTGTTCAGTTCTAGCGGCGACCGTGGAGCAGCCCTGCCCGCCATTTTGTTGTACGTAGAGAGCAACGGCAACTGGAGACGGAAAGGCGGCATCAGCTGCTGGCAGGCGGTCATCGATTGCTGATTGGTCAAACCGCCCAGAACAGCAGCTCGGCGTCGCACCATTTTCAACTAATTTGAGTGGGTTTATTTTCTCGTTGCAGTCTTTACTTGAAATTTATACGCTTTTGTAGACATTTAAAATTTAAAATACACAAGCTGTGGAGACATTTTTTTGCTCTTGTTATTTTTGTTTTTGTTTTGCTTTTGCGTTGACGCGCTAAGCAAAGGTCGCCGCACATCCAGCATCCAGTTGAAAGCTTTTTAGCATCCATTCAATGCGACGCAGAGCTTTCACAGCTGACGTCACGCATGCTTTTTTTGTTTTTGTTAGTTTTTGCGTCATTTGCCGGTTCTGTGGAAGCAAATTCATTCATTGCTGTTTCACTTCCAGCGCAACTTCCAACTTCGAATGGATGTGCGTTCGGCACTCGCTCTCACTCTCTCCTTCACGCTCTCCCACTCACACAATGTTGAGAGTTGCAGTGGAAGCAAATGTTATTTGCAGTTTTCAAGTTGATTTTTTTAACTGCTTTTTTTTTTGCATAAAGTAGGCGCGCAATTCAAACTGCTTCATTCGAGAAGCAACTATGAATATTCAGCTCATTTGACTTTTTTTTCTCATAGAGCACCGAGCAAATTTATTTATTACTACTTGTTTGGTTACTAGATAGACAGAATTACATAAAATCGATAAAAACAGGAAATTCAGTAAAAGATTTTTTATATACTGACCAAAATTGTATTTAAAAAAAAAATGGTGAGTGTTGGGTGTGTTGCAAGATTGTTGAGCCACCTTCAACTGGGCAACGGTTACTGGGTGAAGCGAGTGAATCCCTATTGGTACGAGGCGCGAGAAGTGCCGAAAACGCTGCTGAGCGAAAAAGATATCCAAGAAACGCAAAAAGACGACAAAAAAATGGGTAGAAAATGCCGCAAAGCGTATCCGTCGCCGCTATCGAGACAAGTGGCCCGCATGTTGTAGCATCAAAAATTAAACAGTACATATGCAAGTATTTCGTATTGAAATTTCAAGTGACTTTAGTTAAGTTAGCTACATATTTTTAGGTGGTTTGTTGCTTGTGGGTCTATGGTAAATTTAAGTTTAAATAACGCGCCATGGCTTAAGCTGGGCTGCCAACTTGGTGGATGAAATGCGTAACAGACGGCTCCACTGGTTAACAGAAAAACTCCTCCCATTAACATTTAAGCGTCATCGATCAAAATGTAAACTCAACACTGCTATGCCGAGCCTTGCTCTCTCCATCTCTCTCTGTGGCCAGTGTGCGAAAACAAGAGAGAAAAAGAAAGAGCGCAATGGCAAAATCAGTTGGTGCCGAGTTTTTGCTTCGTGAGCAGGTGGGCCGCGGAACGCTATATTGTCGACGTCTAAGAATCGCCACTTAAACAACATGAAAAAAATTCCAATAGCAGCAGAGAAAAGGCACTCTTGATAATACAAATCGCCCACGCGTTCAACTTCATTGCATGCGACGAGGCAGCAAAAAAAACAACCAACTACAGCGACGCGCACCAAGTGATAAGAGCAAGAATTAATATATATATATATTTTAATATATATATATAAATTCATATATATAACAGAAATTCAACGTGAAAAGAAATAATATATATATATAAAAGAAAGCCAACGTAATTTGTAAGCATATAGCAAAAACACCCAATGAAATCAGACAAAGATTAAACAAAGTGTTTTCTTATTTGAATAGCATTTGTTATTGTTGCTGCGGCTGCTTTTGCTTTTGATTTGGCTGTGAGCTAGAGCAGGAGAGCTGCATTTACAGCGGCAACGAATTTAAATTACATAGACACATGCACATGCACATACGTATTTGATGTATGTAATTGCTCACATGATTTCTGCAACTGCGTGTGTGTGTGTGTGTGTGGTGACATGCGGAAGCAAAAACATTCATGAATGGCAATTATGCTGCTGCTGCGGGCAACGTATTTTTTCCTTTTATTTTGCAGCCAAAATGACGGCAAAAACAACGTACGCTTTTCCACTTGGAAGTCGTGACGTTTTTCTGATTGCATACCTACATGTATATGTATACATGTGTGTGTGTGTGTGTGTTGGTACGCGTAAGCGTGGCTGCGAGCGTATGTGTGTGTGTGTGTGTGTGTCACTGCGAACGTCATAGCAACTCCAGTAATACGCAAATAAGAAAAAGCTAATTGCTGTTGAGTGGTCTAATTGGACACCTTGCGCTTGACTTTTTTCTCTTCTGCCACTACTTTGCACCGTTATCAATTGAGTGTGCTTGCTCGCTCTCTCTCCCTCTCTGTCTGTCTTTGCATTTGCATGTGTATGTGTGTGTATATGTATATATTGTTCGACCTCGACAAGTTTCGTTTTTGCTTTGTTGTGCAAGTGTGTGTTTGTAACTGTCATCAGGCTGCTTGAAATTGTAATTTCTGCTGTTGTTTTGCAAATTTCCTTGACTCCTTCAACCTACACAAACACACGCGCATATACATACATATATATACTATATATATTTATATTACGTACAACCTCTCTCTCACACACACACGCACACAGCAACCTGTCTGCCCCTTAACTGTTGCTGCGCCCCCGCCGACTATTCACAATACACACACACACATGCATATGCACTGCTGTTGCTTTTGCTCTTTCAATTTTGTATTTGCCTTCTGCTTGGCGCTTCTGGGCTGTTAGTGCTGCTGTTGTTGTTGCTGTTACTGTTGTTTGTCTGGCTTGGCTGCTGTGTAAGTCGACGCCGCAGTCGAAGTTGCGTTCGTTCTCCTAGGTTTTGTTTTTTCTGTTCATTTACTTTACTTGTATGTATGCTGTTTTATTTCTCTGTTTTTTTTTGTGCGCGCGCGACTTTTATTGTTCGTTTTTTTGTTTTTCTTTTGTTATGCGGTTGGGTTTTTTAATCATTTCGCTTTTTGCCTTTTCTGATTTTGCTGTCGTTTTTGTTGGTTCAAGAAGCAGACAGCAGCAGCAACAAAAACAATGGGACAACTATTGCTTGCCTTAGTTATCAGCAGAAGCCAACAGATATGACACACATACATATATGTATATAGATATGTTTGTGTATGTGTATTTACATATGCGTGTGTGTACTTACAGTGCTTGACATCAGTTTAACATCGGGCAGTCTTTAAGTAGCCGCTATGTTAACTGATCTACGCCAATGTAATTAATATAGTTTTAAACATTTTATTTGAGTATTTAACATGAATAATTTAATATTACACTATTATTAGTCCCGTTGCATTCTGAAGTGAGCGGCGCACATTGCTCGTATTAGTTTCGCTGCTGCAGTGTAACGTCTTTACAACTGGCATCATTCGCCTCTCTATTCCTCTCTGTCTCTATCTCCACATCTCTCCGTCTCTCGCTCAGCTTGCGTGCGTGCGTGCGTTGGAATATGTCAAGCATATGCGCCCAGCTTCAAAAATCGCTTCCAATTTGGGAAGTTCATTCAGCTTTGATTCGATGATGCTTCCAGGCACAGGCACAGGTCGTCACCATTGCCGCAGCCGCATCCATTAGCTGGGCAGTCGCAGTCTGTTGATTTTTGTACATTGACTTTGAATTGAGTGAGCGCTTCGCCTTCACGTCAAATTCCTTCTCCTCTTTTGCTTTCTGCAACTGTTTTGTGTCTTTTGTTTGATAAATAAATAAACAAAAGAAAACAAAAAAAAAAATGAACAAAAAATGCAAAAGTATATTCAATTGGTATTTAATAATTTCGTTCGTTTTTTTTTTAAAGTGAAAATGTGCAAATTAAATGGCTAAGGAAAAGCACTTAAAAATCGCTTCTCCATTGTTTGTTGTTGGCCGCAACAACAACACCTGCTGTTGCTCTTTCGCACCCACAAATTGTTTACAATTTATACGTATTTGTATGCGTGTGTGTGTGTGCGTATGTATGTGCGTTATGCTGTTATACTCTGTAATGTAAGCGCACAAAAAGGGCATTTACAGTTCGTTGAAATGTGAGTAATAACGGAAGGCTGTACGAATAAAGTGGAGAATGAAGAAAACAGAATGTGCAGAGCAATGAGAATTTTTCTGTGCTGCGCCCTATGGCCTTGAAACTTTTTTCTATTTAGTTTAGGTTTGCGTTGCTTTAAATTAAAATTAATATAAACATAAATGGACATAATATAAACACTCGAAAAAATTTTAAGCTTAGCATTTGTTCATAATACGGGAATTGGAAGTACATATATATTAATATATATATATATATATATATATATATATCTTTTTCACTTTAAAGCTTTGCATTTGCTTTTTTTTCTTCAACTCTTTACTGCCTGCTTCAATTGACATTAGAATTCTGTGTGAGAATGTGTGCGAATGTATTCAAGTACTTGTTATGTTTGCTGCTTCCTCTTTCTACTAGAATTTCGTGCTGTTCGCTGCTTTAAATTGATTTCAATAAGAGTTTGTTGAATTGAACGGTGTTCCAACAAACATCGCCACTTGACTTGGCCCTCGCTCCATCTCATTTACACACACACACATTTACTCACTAAGCGTCTGGATATGTGTGTCTGCCTATGCCTCTGTGTGTGTGTGTATGTGTATGTGTATGCTTGTGTATATGTCTGGCCACACGACCTTGATGCTGTACATTAACCCATTAAGTTTTGTTGTGGTCGCATTGCACGTAGCTTATGTAGCTGATGGCGACGGCAGCCAGGAGGCAGCAGCTTGCTCAGGCGATCATCTTACAAGAGCGGGCGAGAGAAAGAGAGAGGAAGAGAGAGAGAGAGGGAGAGTGAGCTGGGAGAGTGAATTTAACACAGGTTCTGTTTTCATACACACAGTGCCAGCCATAAAGTTGTCTTCACGTCAGTTGGGCAGATTGTCGTGTGGATTTTTTCTCCTCTTGTTTGTTATGGCGAAAAGCAGAAAAATTATTTGAATGCTCACGAAAATTCTATGCTCAATACAAAAAAGATTATTATTTATTTATTTATATTTTATATATAAACAAATACAAAATGTAAAAAATTTATTAACTTAAATTTTATTTCAAAATAAGAAATATTCCTAAGATTTATTTGTTGCAAACCTGTTGCAAATCTGTTGGGCAAAACCAGTAAACTTGTAAATCTTGCTTATTTTTTTAAAATATTCATTCAAAAATTAAATTTTATTTTTAACTCTATATATAAATTTAATATTTCAATTTATTTTTAAAAAATGGTATAGAGTTAAAAATTAAATGTTATATTTAAATTGAAATTTAAAATATACGTAATATTAACAATATTTCTGGGGTTATTTAAGTGCAACATTTATAATTTATTTTCTGTGTCGATAGATATTAATCTACATTAAATAAAAATAAATAAACTTCAAACGCCTTTTATCTTAAGCTGGCAGCCGCTACAGTGATAACAAATAAAACAAATAACCAAAAAAAAAACGCTAGTCCGATTTTCAAATGTGAATTACTCTTAATTGCTTTTTTTCCGAATACAATCACAGCAGACGTTTAAAATGTGAAAAGAGAAACCCGCGAACAACAACAGCAACAAGAACAACAAAAGAAAGCAGAACACCAAGTATCAAGTGGGGCAAGTGTGGCAGCACCAAAAGAGCACCAAAAGGCGTGACCCAATCCACTAAAGGAGTTAGTTCGAGTCACGTGTTCGCAAATGGCCCAGTTGCCAATGCGAGCAGCAGGAGCAGGAGCAGCCTTAGCGACGACGACGACAACGACGAAGAGGCAGCTGCTGTTGAACTCAACCCGTGCCACATGCTCAGCGTCAGCGTCAGCCTCTGCCTCAGCCTCAGCCTCTGCCTCAGTCTCAGCCTCTGTCGCAACGCGCTTATAAAGCTGGAATCGAACTAAACATTTGCTGGCGGCGCTGCTGTTGTCTGTTGTCAACCGTCTCGTCTCGTCTCTCTCCGTGTCTCTTACTCTGTGCCACACTCTATCTGTGCGTGTGTGTGTATATAAGTGTATGTGTGTGTGCGCCGCCAGCAACAGCAGCAGCGGGCATGAATAGCAAATGAACTTAAGCTCTCGGCAAACAAAAGAAAATGCAACTTAAGTGAACTTCCTGCGTTGACAACAATAACAACAACAACGAGAACAACGAATCGGAGGCGGCACCAATTATTGGAGCCAACAACAACAACTACAGCCCAAAAAACAGAGCAAGTGAATCCTGTGCAATGGCCGCCTCCACATCAACATCAACGCCACAAAACTACAAAGTGCCATCGACGAGCAAAATATCCGTGGACAAACTGCTCCGCGTCGGCTACTACGAGCTGGAGAAGACAATTGGCAAGGGCAACTTTGCCGTCGTCAAGCTGGCCACGAACGTTGTGACCAGAACAAAGGTGAGTTGTGCAACATGTTGCAGGCGCTCGAATCGGGTGGGGTATTTTCTTGTCTAATCGCTGGGAGAAATTTTGTGGAGAGACAGAAAGCTTAGCAAGTAAAAGCAATTGAAATTATTAGATGACAACAAAAACTATTGACTATAAACATAAAAAAGAGGGTATCTCTCAGCAGAGCAATCCCTTTATAAGTGTCTGTTCTACACATATACGTACAATTCAGTATTGTATATATATTTTCATCTTGTTAACGCATCAAATTGCCCATCGAAATTTATATGCCTGTATACTTTTTTCTGTCTACTCTTATACCCTAAAATCATTGCAAATGGGTAAAAAGGTTATGATGTTCACCCATAAAAAAAGTTCACCAAATTTGAGTAAATCGCCATACTTTTGAGGTCAATGGCTTGTCGCTCTATTATGCAGAAAGTAAATTTCTAAAATTTATGGTTGTGACATTCAAAAACTAGGGTTTGCATTTGTAAACTTCAGCGTCGATTTTTTTAAAATGTACAAATATTTTGACTTTTCAACGGTGTTGTTTTCTGATGAGTTCTTATATTAGCTTTCTTGTTACTTATATTATTATTAAACACATTAGTATTTTAAGACTTAGACTTTTAAATATAAATCAAACATTTTACATAATTTATTTACGATTTCAGTAAATTGCATTACTAGTTTCCGACTATTGGAAAGTATTTTTCTTAAAATTAGGGCTTGCATTTTACTCTTTAGAAATAATAGAAAATATTTTGTAAACCATACGCATATCAGGTAAATTTAAATAAATCGATCACTTAAATGATTCCCCGAACACAAGTGGAAATCGATTATCGACAACACTAAGGAAACATAACATTTAAAGATACGTGTATCTTTTGATCGGTCATATATATGTCCTATTCATAATATTGATAATATACAAAAAGTGCCTCAAGATCATTTTAGAAATACGAACGAAAATCGTTTATTAAAATGTGCAAAATAATTTTGGGGTATTCGCTCGTAGAGCACTCTCGACTTGAGCATTCTTGTTCGTTTTCTTTTTTTTTGCCGTTAGGCTGCGGGTTTGGTTTAATCAAATTGAATTTAGTGATTATGATTCTTTTGTTGTGTTGTTTATTGCCGCGTAAATATGCCCGTAGTATAATGTTTACACAACTTATTGACAACACATATTTGCCAGGCATACATACATGTATATATATATATATATATATATCAGTAAAATCGGTGGAATGGCAAATGTTGGCATTAGTATTCGAAGTGTGGTTTGCCCCATGTTTGCTTTCAATTGTGCCGCATGGAGTTCGACGCATAGATCAGATCAGGTGATGCTAATTGAAACACTCCTCTGCCTATCTCTATATCTATCTCTGTCTCTTTATCTCTTGCTAACATAACTGCTAATACATCCCTCTCTCTTTCTCGGTCTTTCGCTTTCTCTGTATTTCTTTCTGTTTCTGTATGAGGAAGTAATTAAGTTTTGTTTCGTTCTGTTTAAGATCATCGCAATCTCAGTCTGAGTCTCAGTCTCTGTTATTGTTGTTGTTAAATGTAATTTGCATTTTCACAAATATTTTCGACAGTTTCCGCACAACTTGTCAGCACTGCATATCTTAAATTAAGTGCCTGGGTTGCTGCATTTAATTAGTGTGTTGCGTAATCACTTCGAGTATATATATTTCTTTTTTTTATACTGGTTGCGGTTAGCTAAGCGATTGTTATTACTTAACATTATGCCTTGTATGCGATTACACATTTAAAAGTCCATCATCTTATCAAATGGAATTATTAAAGCAGAAAAAGCAAACAGAATTCAATGTTGTTTTTAATCAGACAAAAATCTAAATTTTAGTATCATTATAAGTAATAAAATATGCAGATGGCATAATTAATTAAAAGGGGCACAATATAACTAACAGGTCGCATAATTTAATAATTTACAGAGTAGCACTAGGCCGAGCGCATTTGTCATAATGTGCTCTATCAGCTGATTGGCAGTTTCCTTGCGAGTATTCTCAGTGGCATAAATTCCGTATGCATTTTACAGCTGTAGCTGCCGGCGAGAAGTGATAATGAGTCACCTTCAGATGTGCAACGTCTATATATATATATTTATATATATATATGTATGTATAAATATATATAACATCATACATATATAACACCACAGTTGTCGCCCAATTGCAGTTGTAGTTGATAATTGTGGGTTGTCAGTGGCACAAAACACAAGCGTGCATATGAACAAAACAAAAACATAAACTGGAACAACAACAATGCGTTTTAAATAGTTTATCACAACAATAATCGGGCAAACTACAAAAGTTAAGTGCAAATTTGTAGGCCAAACAGAGACCTGCTCGTTATATGCATAATTGACAACGACTGTGTAAACAGCAACAACAACAAAGAACAAGCCAACTGTCAACAATGTGGAAAACAGAGTCTCCACACGTACACAGACACACACACACACATACACACACTCGCACGCATACATAACTGTGGTGAGATTCATCTTGCACTAGTGTTGAGTACGTGAGCACGTGCCTTCAATTCAAAATGGCGGAGAGGTCTGTGAAAAAAAAAACAACAAATTTACATACATATGACGTGCGCATATTTGATTAATTTTTACTGTATTTTATTTGATGTTGATTGTTGGTTCATTTGTTTTCGTTGCCTATTTTTTGCTTTGTTTGCTGTTTACAGTTGGTTCTTTTAATTTGCTCTTTTTTTTTTTAAGATAAGAGACCGACCGAGCGACACAGCTGTTTGTCAATTTCAAGGTCCACTCGTCGCACTCACTTATCTTACTTAACACTCCGAGTACAAGTGTGTGTTGTGTGTGTGTGTGTGTGTGTGTTGGGTGTGTCTGTGAAATGCAATGTACAAATACAACATGATTTGTGTTGACTGGATTATTGTTATTATAATAATTATTATTAGTATTATTATTGCCTACACATAGCCTTAGCTTATCTGCTAAGCGCATTTCGACAATAATTATTACTATTATCAATAGTCATGTACAATGTGCATATGTACATTAAACAACATCGTGTCCAACAATATCGATAAGAATGTGTGAGATTGTTGTTTGGACCTAAGGCACTTTACAAAAACAAACGCACAACAAACAACATAAACGTAGCAATATTTGTTCCTTCTAAATAGGGCAGAAACAATTTACTGATTTCCTTGACTTAAAAACTAGCGTTTACTTTTGGTACTACTTTTGAAGTCGTCTTCAGTTGCATTTTTGGATTAGAATCTGAATCTGAATTCCAATTACAAATCGTGTGTCTAAATACTTTCAAAACCTGAATTTAATAAGGAAACCCAGTTCGATAATAGATCTAGTTGAATTTTTTGTGAAATAGTGTAACTAACTTTTTCCATTACTAAGTTAAAACTTAACATAACTTTATGGATCAAAACATTTTAATAATTGTTTGTTTCGTAGACTGATTAATTTCTGAATGAATGCTTTTATTACTCCTCCTTTATCTCCAATTATGTTCTTTAATCTGAATACCCTATTGAATTACTTTTAAATTAACGATTAATTTCATTGTAAAAGCTTTTACTAATCCTCCTTTATCTCCAATTATATTCTTTCATCTGAATACATATCCTTTTCGTATTGAATCACTTTTTTTTTACTTTTGATTGTGACAACTGTTTATTAATATTTATTAATAATTGCGCTCTTTAAATAACAATATATAATAATAACGACTTTTTAGTGCAAACCATATGCTTAGTCTTATCAAGCCCTTTGATGCAGCTACTTTTGTTTTATTTAATTAGGCAGTTCGAGTTTTTTTTTTGAAAATTTTATGGTATCTAAATTGGATCGTCTGTCAATTGGCCATCGAAGACTTAATTGGGCGTATGACGCGTGGCTGGATCGACTATCCACTTCTCGGCAACTGTTTTGATAACTGCCATTAAGCATTAACGCTCCAATTGATGCAATTAAGCATTCTACAATACCCACTCAAAGCATGCATTAGCAGCGGGATTTCTGGACGAAAATTTTCAAGTGTTTTTTTTCTTTTTGTCTTTTTTTTTTGGCTATTCACCAATAATCAACGCGCTCCCGTTGCGCACTGAGGCAACTTTGATTGATCATTTGCTACGGCCAAATATTTAACTTGAGCTCACGCTGTCTGGCCACCATGCGATCTCAGTCTTACAGATAGAGACAGCAAAACGCCAAAAACCAAAAAAAAAAACTTGTTGCTGACCACTCACAGATCAGAGTAGCAATATATATACACAAAAATTTTGTATATATATATATATATAAGTTATATCTTCTACGTTGCTTTACGACTCAGTCGCATGGCTGACCAAATCGTTTAAAATTGGTATTTATTTTTTCATTAACTATTTCGCGGCTGTTATTTTTTTTTCTTCCATTTCTATTTTTTGCGTCTTTTAGCTGTCTGGCATTTTTTACCTTTATTTATTTTTTTGTTAGTCTCTGCTTTTGTTGTCTCTGTCGCCCGGGCTTATTGTCTGCATGGCTGCGATAGAGAAATCGTGACAGTTGCCTTTGGTTTTATTATTGTTACTATTTTAGAACTTCTTAGAAACGTAATCCTCTTCATATTTCCACAGACTTCTTTAATCTCTTTTGATTTTTAAGCAGTTTTCCTTATTTTCATTGCAGAACTGCTTTGAAATGTAATCCTATTGATATGTCGGCAAGCTCATTTGATCTCTTTTAATTTGCACTGCTTGATATTTTTTAATTTAAAATAGTTTTCCTTTTGTAGAACTACTTGAAATTGATATCCTACTGGTCATAATGTTCATAATGTCCACAATAGCTTTACAGGGTATATGCGCGGTTCAGCATGTATGTGTTTATCT
Organism: Drosophila basisetae; assembly: GCA_035041595.1. Classification (NCBI taxonomy): domain Eukaryota; kingdom Metazoa; phylum Arthropoda; class Insecta; order Diptera; family Drosophilidae; genus Drosophila; species Drosophila basisetae. The sequence goes on along the minus strand of JAWNLB010000144.1, from coordinate 16,129,829 downwards.
TTCTAATTTATTGTTTATTCGCGCTTGAGTTTGACTGTCGTCTGCGACTTGTTGTTGCTGCACACACACACACACACACACACACACATACACACACACATACACACACACATACACACACACACACACACACACACACACACACACACGCGTTTACGCACAACTGCACACACACAAACTCGATAAACATTCGCGGACATATGATAACAAGCTCCGCGCTATCGTAAATTAAGAACGAGAACAAGAACAACCACCACAACAATAATAATATCAACAACAACAACAACAAATAACTGCGTAAACAACGCAACAATTTGCGAATCAATCACGTGCACTGATATCCCTCTCTCTCTCTCTCTCTCTCTCTTGCTTATTTCTCTTTCTCTCTCTTGCTTACTTCTCTTTCTCTCTTGCTTATTTCTCTTTTGGAATCAAGTGAATTATTCACATTTCTGAGTTTATCTTTTCTGTTTTTTTTTTTCACACTTCTGCATCATCGTCAAAGCAAAAACAGCAAGTGTCGCAGCAATTTCTATAAATGATTTATCAACCCGCGGACAGTTGATTAAAGTCAAAGGCCTGCCATGCCAACCTATCAATTTATACCGAAACGTGCCCATAAGTAGGCCATTAATGTATATTCTTGTAATCGATTTTCCAGTGCTGCTAAAAAAAATAAAGGGAAAACAATTGGAAAATTTAAAATGCCTCCACCTGTGAACCCAAATAAAGTTTACCGACCCTTGGCATAATTACGCATAAGGGTTAAAAGGGTGTGAAAAAGAGTGACCCAAAGAGAGAGAAAGAGCGAGAAAGTTAGACGGGGTGGGAGAGAGAGAGAGCATCAATTGCAGCAGCCCCAAAACAGTTAGCAGGTGGCGACTATTGATTAAACAGGGTGTGTTGCAGAGGGGGGAGGTTGGGCTGGCAACACACGTTTTGATTACCGCGTGTAAACAGCAACAAGAAAATCAACTAACAACTGGCAACAAGAGGCACGTTATTGCAAGGACTCGTTGCAACGTTTAGTGCCTCGAACCAAGTCACATGTCTGAGAAGCCAGCTAAGGAACCGAAAACCATCGAATCGTGCGGCATTGAGACGTGCCCCCGTTCTAGGTGCTTGCCCCCCCACAAGAAAAAGTCCTCGGCCACGCCCACGAGCATTCTGTGCGAACTGATGCGGCTGAAGGCGCAACAAAAGTATCTCGAATGCAATCAAGTCAAGCTGAATGCCAGCAATTTTCTCGACGACAACGAGAACGACAACGACCTTGCTGGTCTGGGTGGTGTGGGGGGCTGCGAGGATATGGGGGGCACGGCCAGTCGACGGCCTTCGAGCGGCAACAAAGTCGCCGGCCGCCTCATCAATGACATTGATCGCCTCAAGCTGGAATTGGACGAGAAACTGAGCAAGCATCACGTGGAGAAACGTGGCCAATTGCAGGACATGTGGCACTACATGAATACCCTCAAACAGGATGTCTTTCGGCCGGAACGCCTCAGTCTGTATACGGTGAACGCGGTGCGGGAACGCATCATCGCACTCAACGCTCAACTGGAGCGGCTGAGTGTCCAAAATGCCAAGGAGCTGGACACGTTGCGGCAGGAGTACGAGAAATTGGAGCAGGACAATGGATTTGTGTGGAAGGGCAGCATTTGAGCAGAGGTTGCTTTATAAAAAAAAAACATCTCCAGCATTAAAAAATATCCCCATCTCTCTCTCTCTGCACAAACGGAATAAAGTCTGTCCTTATCAATATGATTTATTTTGTTGGATTTTAATTGATTGAGCACTTTGGACTCAAATTTAATCAAATCATAAACATTGAAGCGTGAGTCAGCTTTGCAGCTATCAAAGGAATATTCAAATTTACATACGAACATCTGCGCTCAAAATAATATGTTAAGAAAATGTTTAAAAAAGAAATACTTTAAATATAATTAATAAATGATGAATATTTTAATTGAAAACAAACATTAAAAGGTGTTAATTATAAATACAACATTAAAAATTACAATTTTTAAATGAGCAGCTGGTCAAAATAATTGTGGAATAGTTGTGAAGCATTCCTGAAAAAAAAGGCATATTAAAAAGAAATGTATCCTTGGAATCGAAGGGAAGCCATGCAAATATTATGGATTTTAATTTTTTGAAGCAGTACTACTATTATTTTGACCGCAACTGTGTATTCTCAAATTGTAGCATTTAGCATTCTTGGGGCAATCAGGCCTTGTAGTCAGTCAGTCCTTCCCTTTAAATCAATACGAGCCTCTCTGCCATTTGCCTTGGCTTTTTCTGTGGTATGCCAAGCGAAGGATTTCCAAATGTGACATTCCTGCTGATGTTGTTGTTGTTGCGGTTGTTGTTGAGGTTGCTTCGTTGCTTACTTTGAATGTCTCATTTACGAGCGTTTGTTCTTAAGGTTCATCGCATTCGCGGGGCAAAAGGTCAAAATGGCACGTGGCAATGGCATTTTCCGCCACAAAACCCTTCTTTATATTTTGTTCTTGTACCCTAAAACCCATTGAAAACTTGCAAAAAGGGTATACCAATTGTTGTGCACAAGTATGTAACCAAGCAGAGACTCCCCACATAAATTACGTATATATTCTTGAATAGGATTAACAGCCCAGTGAAATTAACTATGCCCGTCTCTGCCTCACCATCTATCTGTCAATGCTTATGTTTAGTTAACAACTCGATTTAAGGGTATTTCCGAGTCGATTTCTCGTGAGCAGAGCATGCTTTCTTTTTTGTTGTTGTTTTTTGTTTTGTCCAATTGCCGTACATCATTTGTTGTGATACCTTTCTAACCCAGTTTTAAAGCTTGGCGTAATAACTTACTGTATTAACCTAAATACCTTTAACCTTTATTGTTAACACACAGAACGTGACATTCTTGTGTATTATATAAAATAGTAATTTCTTAAATTGAATACATTAAAGCAAACGCGTTTTATATTCCATATAATAATAATATATAATGCTAATTATCGTGTAATATTTGCATAGCCTTGAAACCAGTCTCGATGCGACTCGAAGTGTATAATAATTTATGTGATGAAAACCTTGACCCCTTGCCAATGAAAAGCATATTACATTTATAAAAAGAGGTCACCAAACAATTAAGTATTATTGTAATATGTTTTAGTCTGAATAATGCAATTCCGCGTCATTTGTATAAAATAATATAATTTCATTTGCTACATAATATATATATATATGTTTATATATGCATATTATTTATTGTAAATCTAGCAAACTGATGCTGATCACGTGGCATTGACACTTCCAAAAATTGATTGCTCAACTGTGAGGCAATTATCTAAAATGTTAAATCAACCGCAATTTACAGATGAGAATGCGTATTCAATATTGCGTATACGCCACATGCGACAGATTAATTCCTATGTTCGTCCTGTTTAACATATGATTTCAATAATTCGCTGCATTCGATACGATTAAAGCAAAAGTGCTGGATCACTGCTTCAGGCAATAGTCAGAAGAGCGACAAAACGAATTTTATTCAAATGTTGAGGCAGCAACAACAAATCAAAAACCGGTGTGGTGATCATCATGATGAAGCTCTATTGATTATAATGATTAATATTATTATTATTGCTTTAGTTGTTGCTATTGCTGTTGCTGTTGGTGTTGCTGTGGTTGCTGTCATTGTGTAAGCAAGAGCAAGTGATCTATCTCTCATTCTGTATTCGCTTCTCTCTCGCTCTCATGCCGCTAACGCTTGATTGTTAATTATTTCAGTTTTTGTTAAATTATTATTGAAATGCTTGGCAAAAACACAAAAGCAAATAAACCGACAGTTGGCAACGACAACGACGACGATAATCGTGTGTAAAGAATGTTTTTTCTGTTTTATTTTTTGTTGTTATTTTTTGTTTGCGTCTGATCTACCCTCACACCGTCCTACATTGCCCTTCCGCTGCTCCACTTTTCCCCGCTCAAAGTCGTCGTCATCATCATCATCAACATCATCTCGCCATCATCATCATTATTTCACATACTACAACCACACAGAATTTAACACTCGCGCCATCTTTGGCGTTTGTTGTCGTCGTCGTGTTTTTACTGCGGTTGTAGCTGTTGTTCTTGGTCTGGTTGCTGTTGTTGCTGTTGTTGTTACTGCTGCTGAGGCTGCAGACAGTGCGCCACCTACCACCTGACCCCCAGCAACAGCAAAACAGAAACGCGTCGTGCTTTCCCAGCGTTGCCCGTTCATTTTTTCATTCTCTTTTTTTCTTGTTATTTTTTGAGTACATACCCTAACATTAGAGCATTGTGGTTATATTAGTTAAAGTATGAAGAATGCTTTCACACACTGCGAAATCATTCGTTTAAAAAGTTAAATACACACATTTCATATAAATTTATATATATGTATATATATATAGATATTTTTTAAAATATTTTTCCAAAGAGCTGAGTGTAATCGATGTTGTTGTATATCTAATTATATACATTTTATTGAATTATCTGCATTTAATTTTTAATTTTGAAATGCGAGCAAACTCTTGGCATACTAAATAATATATATATAATAATATATAATTATGTATTTTTATAATATGCTCTAGTTTGAATCAATTTTTATTTTTGGATTTATTTAAAAACTTTCTTCAATATTTTTCAAAACATCTATCCTAAGGATAGTTTTATTTGAATTTTAATCATAAATCTTCGTAGTTTTTGAAAACCCTTAAAATGTATTAAAAATAGTTGTTTAGTTAAGGATATCTGGTCAACCCATATTCATTTTACCCGTTTTCTAGAGCTAAGAGTATTTCAATGTGCGGTTCTCAGTGCAT